>OX381704.1:24619153-25819153 GCA_947462335.1 Harmothoe impar | reverse complement strand
TGTTTAACACCCAACAAAACCATATTACATGTTTTATATATTGTTCGAAATTTTATAGGTGGATAAATCCTTTACAATAAGGACTTACTTAACTCAATGTGCCAGAGTAATTACTGTCTTAGGAAAGTTTATTTGCCAGGTGACACCCATAAGCTAATTGTCACACTGGGAGTGAGTGTGGTGGTGGTGGAGGGTGGGCTGGACCGGAAACTGCCTGAGCGTGGGCATTATGGGAAACCTGAATAGGGAGAATACACTACTTTCTCCCCATGCCTCCCCCAATGTCCAAGTCCCAACAACTACTCTCTCTTTTTAGTTCCATTGTCCAATTTTCATACACAACTCTCCCCTCCCTTTACCTGCCCCAATCTCTAATAGCTACTTTCAACGTACTACTCGCTCCCCACCCTCAACCAATTGATGTCCAATTTCCATACACTACTCTCCCCTGCTTCCTCCTATATCCACTTTCTATGAATACTCCTGCCGTATGTACACTTGACAAACAGTACCCTACTCCCTCTCATTTCCTCCTCCAATATCCACTTTCACAGGGGTAAAAGACCATTTTGCGTCTCCGGGTAGCATTGCAATTGATGCTTCTCATTCAATAAGTTTTGCAAATAAGGTTTAGAAACCCGACTAAATTATTTTAGTCCAACATGTGACTGGACATTCGGTCCTGCTACACTTGTCAATCTGCTGGACCGGTTGCATTTTAGGAGAACATTGCCACTGTCCTGCAAGTTTTTGCAAAAATTGTGGCAGGAATGTCCAGTTTCTATACATTACTCCCTCCTCTTGCCTCCCCAAATGTCCACTTTCAATACCCACTCCCTCCCTTTGCCTCCCTCAATGCCCACTTCCCATACACTACTCGCTCTCTTTGCCTACCCCAATGTACACTTTTCACATATAACTACCTCCCTTTGCCTCCCTCAATGTCCACTTTCCATAGACTACTCCCTCCCTTTGCCTCCCCGAATGTCCACTTTCATAACAGTACTCCCTCTCTTTGCCTCCCTCAATAATGTCCACTTTCCCTCCCCCAATGTCCAATTCCATACACTACTCCCCTTGCCACCGACCCCTCGCCAGGAATGTCCACTTTCTATGCACTACTCCCTCCCTCTGCCTCCCCCAATGTCCACTTTCCATACACTACATTCTCTCTCTGCCTCCCCCAATGTCCACTTTCCATACACTACGTTCTCTCTCTGCCTCCCCCAATGTCCACTTTCCATACACTACTTTCTCTCTCTGCCTCCCCCAAGGTCCACTTTCCATACACTATTTTCTCTCTCTGCCTCCCCCAATGTCCACTTTCCATACACTACTTTCTCTCTTTGCC
The DNA here is from genome assembly GCA_947462335.1 of Harmothoe impar. Lineage (NCBI taxonomy): Eukaryota > Metazoa > Annelida > Polychaeta > Phyllodocida > Polynoidae > Harmothoe > Harmothoe impar. The sequence goes on along the minus strand of OX381704.1, from coordinate 25,817,802 downwards.
TCCCCCAATGTTTACTTTCCATACACTACTTTCTCCCCATGCCTCCCCCAATGTCCACGTCCCAACAACTACTCTCTCTTTTTAGTTCCATTGTCCAATTTTCATACACAACTCTCCCCTCCCTTCACCTGCCCCAATCTCTAATAGCTACTTTCAACGTACTACTCACTCCCCACCCTCAACCAATTGATGTCCAATTTCCATACACTACTCTCCCCTGCCTCCTCCTAATCCACTTTCTATGAATACTCCTGCCGTATGTACACTTGACAAACAGTACCCTACTCCCTCTCATTTCCTCCTCCAATATCCACTTTCCCAGGGGTAAAAGACCAGCATTGCAATTAATGCTTTTCATTCAATATCAAAGTTTTGCAAATAAGGTTGCTTAATCACCTATATTTTATTCGAATTATACATTTAAATACAGAAACTTTAAGAATCTGTGAAAATTCAGAGTACAAAAATGCCAGAGTCCATACCCCTATTTCACACCCGTTTCCATACCCACTCCACTTTTTACAAGTTACATGCAAAATGCGGCTTATATACTGGAGTTTACGGCACGTCTTATAAACTTTACGTAAGGCATTCCCCACTCCACTTTTTATACACTTTCCCCCCCACTGCCTCCCCCAATGTCCACTTTCCATACTCCCTTCCCCAATGTCCACTTTCGCTGGACTATTCCCTCCCCCAATGTCCACTTGCGCTAGACTATTCCAATGTTCCCCCAATGTTCACTTTCCATACATTACTCCCTCCCTTTGTTTCCCTATGTCCACTTTACTCCCTCCCCCAATGTTCACTTTCCAGATATTATTCCCTCCCCATAGAATGTGCATTTGCTACTACCACGTCCTTCAGCCTCCTGCATTAGTTATTTCTATCTTCCTCCCTCCCTTGGTTCTACTATACCTCTTTAACAAGGGAAGAAAGCAGAACAGATTGTGTTATTTTGAATGGATTTTATTAGGTCTATATACAGATAATAAGATTCATGAATCAAACTCAATCACTAATCATTTTCAAATGTTCATATCTATTTGAAGCCAATTTATTTTCGGCTACTGTTGCTTCCTCTCCTTTTTCCTCCTGTTTAGTGCTGTCAGTTGGGGTTTTGTTCTTCTTTTTTGCCTCAGCCTGTTCTGACTTTAGACGGATGAGTTTGATGTTTGGGATGTATCTCAGCTCTGCGGTCCACTCTCTATAATAGAAAGGTTACTTTATTAGTACAACCCGCGATTTATACAAGGGTTTTACAAAAGTATTATACAAAACGAAAACAGACCCCAAGTGTGGGTCAAACATTATTGTCAAAGTCTCGGTACAAGTTATATTCAAGATGCGGCTTATATGCTGGAGTTTACGGCACGTCTTATAAACTTTACGTAAGGCACTCCCCAACTCCACTTACCTGAAGCTGGCTAGGTTCTTGACTGTCAGAATATCCGGTATTTCTGTAATGCAGAAAACCAACAATCACATATCATTGTACTCTAAACACAGATAAATCTCTTGTCATCACCACAGGCCAATGTCTTGTCTGTGAAGTAGAAATTAAGCTGTCATGATGGGTTTTTTTTCTGATAAAGAAATAAAACCCCAATAGAATTGATGTACATAACGTCAACGTGTACCTAATTTAATGGATATGACCTTCACTAGCAGTCTAAATGCTCAGTACTTTGGGAAGAACCTCACATGAATTGACATCTCTTCTATATTTCTAATTAAACGATAATTTGGAGTTCCATTGTCTCTAAAAAGTGAACATATCTGGTTGTCCTAGTCTGAGATCCCCGCCTATAAGACGAAATTTATTTTGGCTTCTTTCCCCTTATATAAGCCTAAAGTTAGGGGTCTATCATATAAAAGAAAATCGTCCTTTAGCCGGGGTTTTGACAGATGCTGTGACGGTAAGTGCAGTGACTTACCGATGCCGGGCCCGTCGTAGGTCTCGCGCTCCTGCTGCATGGTGATCTCAATGTTCTGTTTACGCCCGATGTGTTGCTGACTGCGGTGACTACCGATACTGTGTTTGATGGCGATCTGTTCCAGCTCATCCTCAAACCGGTTAAGGTACCTGTGAGAAAACATCATTATAGTTCATACTAAGTGGGTATGTACAAAATGGGGCAAATTAAATGTCGGTAATTTAATTGATTCATACATTTTCGGTTGTGAAGGTTTGATTGTACCCTCAGACTGACTGCCGGTCCCCTACGACTTATTATACCATACGGTCGTGAAATAGAGTCGGGTATCAAAAGAGCAGTCTTGGAGGTACAGGGGTCTTGAAATGTGTCATGAGCACTGAACTAGGATCTTAGATCTTGGAATTCTGCGACGGTACAGTAATAAATCCATTAACTTACCCTTCTACCAGTACACGGGCTTCTTCCTTGGTGTAAGAAAGTGTGTCTCCATCTATCATTTCGTGGAACCACAGCAGTTTTTCACCTGAAACAACAGCCATCCTATATACTATGTAAGGATGATTTTGTAGGGTTCACTGATAAGGAACGCAATAAATACCCGTTCACAACATTTTAGTCCTTAAATTTGACATTAAAAAAATGGTTATAGGCCAAGAAAAGAACTCATTATGCTCAGGTGAAATGGCCACAAAAGATAGGTAGGTAGGGCGATATATTTTTGACAATTCTTTTGGGGGGATATATGATTATTTCGAGTACATTTAAAAGATGATTAGCCATTTGTGGTCTCCGAACAAAACTCTTTCTTAGGCCCAAGACATTCTAAAGTCAAGAAAGGGATGAGCGAAATTCTTACCTAACAACCCCAACTTTGTAGCTTTGTCCGTGTGGTGTCTGCAAGGTAAAGAGATATGGCTAGTAATCTGGCTCTCGTTATCATTTATAGGCCAAAAAAGGTATGTTTCAGGTAACATGGGAAGAAAATGTAGGGTCGGTAGGTCGGGTTTTTTTAAAACATAAAAGTACCAGCCAACCTAGAGTCCGAAGACCCTAGAATTGACCCGATATGGGTAAAAATATTATGCAAAAAAGAACATATAGGGTTGGCCCTGTTTTGATAGGGTCGGTCGGGTGACCTAAAACAAACCTTTTTTTGGCCTAACTCAAGGAATACGCCGTGCTGAAGACGTAAATTAAGATGTAAATGAAGCCAACTTAGGCATAAAACTCATTTGAAAGTACATGTACAGGGTGATTAAAAGGTGTCTCAGATATCACAAGTCAATGCGGATCACTGCACAATATTTTAGGAAGTATCCAACATTTATGCGGTAGGGAGTGCAGCACTGGACCAGTAAAGCTGACTATATGGGGTTAATACATTCTGAGAGGGTCGGCATTATGCATTAATGCATCCCTGTTGTGTAGACTGCATTTTTGCATGATAGTGCTAAACCCAGACTACATGACACCTTATTAAGGCACTATGTGACCTTTAAAAGATTGATAAAATAAAAAGCCTTACCTGTCTACTTTGTTGATGTGGCTCTGTTTCCTCACCATGTGAGCCGCTGCTCTACTTTTGGGATGCACCACCTTCCTCTCTTTGGGCGCCTTCGGCTAGAAATAACATTGTGCAACATAAATCTAGACATTGTTATACCTTAGGCCTCAGTTTATATTCTTTAGGTCATTGGCCCGCCGCAGTAGTATGACCCCCCCCCCCCCCCCACCACACACACATACACTAAACATGAATTGTACAACTCCTAATTGCTTTATAGCAGGTTTTATGGGGCGTTTGTAGGGCCAGTATAATGAGTATTAAAGATTTTAGGACCATATTAATATCGATGCTGCTCCCATAATGCATTTCACACTAGGCGAATTTGTGAAAGAAGACGTACATAGCTATATGCCTGACAGGGCTGATAGGCCTACAATTATTTGTCTGGTGGAAGAATTATCAGTCCTTGTTCAATAGTGTCCATAGTAATGTTCAGGATGTGGATTATGAACTAGTCTACTCTGATGAAATTGTAATATCTGATGATGAAATACGAAAATGTGTTGTGCAATTAGACAAGAATAAATCTTGTGGTGCTGACGGTATTTATGCAGAACATCTAAAATATTCTAGTCAAAGGTTGTTAAAGATGCTCTCCTCATGTTTGACAGGTTTCCTCCTACATGGATCTCTCCCAGATAGCATGCTGGCGGTGGTCCTCGTCCCAGTTACAAAAAATAAGACAGGCAAAATCAGTAGCAAAGATAACTACCGGCCCATAGCATTAGCTAGTATTATATCTAAAATACTGGAAATGGCCCTTCTGGATCGATTGGAAAATTACATTATTACTAATGATAACCAATTTGGGTTTAAGAAGAAACATGGCACTGATATGTGTATATATGCACTAAAGGAGCTAATTCTTAAAGGGCCACTGCAACGTTCCCGACTACTTTGTATCATCATATTCAGTGTGTCTTTCTGTACATCATGATATACTTCTTACTGCAGCACCTTACATGGTAAGTGTGTAGTGGCCGCCGACATAGCTTCCACACCATAACAATGCCTCCACTGCCGCACAGGGGCCGCCAGCAGGTCACGTAGTGTGTGACGTAACGGGAGTCCACCACCCAGGTGTGACTGGTGTACAAGCTGTAGGCTATGGCAGTATTCACTCAATACTATCCTATGTGTGTGTTTCAGTAAGTGGGGGGGGGGGGGTGTCCTTTTTAAAATAAATCATGTATGGCATTTGCTACAAATCGTTGGGCAGAAAACAGTTCAACTAGGCGTTGTTTCCACACCTTCCATAGGGCATTTCTAGCCAATTAATTGTAATAGACTTGAATGTAATTCGTACTGTCTAAGTTGTAATGAATACACATCACAGTTTGAGTTTTGCACATACCCTCTATACCAGAGTAACCATGCATGTGCTCACATCCTCAAAGAGTTTAACTAGGCCTACATGTAGGCCCTACGTACCAATACCAAGATGCCAATCCTTTGCCCCCCCCCCCCCCCCTCTTGGTGAGATTTGGCGAGATCACTCAAATAAATACAAGGAGGTGTAATTGGCCTAGTGTATAGCAAACTACAGGTGCTAATCCATCCGTCAGTATTCAAATACTTTTTGGACTCCCATGATTACCATTTTAAAATTATGCTTTTTTTAATACAATAGTACTTAGCTAGAGTCTCCAGTTTTTTTAGTTCTAGCTTAACTTTGGTAGCCTATATCTATGGCCATGGGTCTTCAAGAATGTTAATAAACCTTGGGCCTGCGGTATATATCAGGGGGCGTTCCCCCAACCCCCACTTTTCTTTCTTTCTTAATCTTTAGCTAGTATGTCTAAACCCTAAAAACATGATTGGAATATCGGGGGGCATGCCCCCCCTTTTATTTTTCCCTTTCTTTCTTAATCTTTAACTAGTATGTCAAAATCGTTATCTGTTGAATAGCCCTGTGAATTCTGGCTAATGGTCCTGTCAAATTGTCTCTTCCACTACAATGAATGGTATTCACAATTCTCTGAATGCCCAGATCTAAATGGTATTCACAATTCTTTCATAAGTCACACATAATATATGCATAGAATTCCTACTGTTGTTACTTGTGCTATGATATTCCTTGACCATAACCATATGGACTATACTATTAAACATATGTCTATGTAATTTATACCACTACATGGAGGGCACCTTTATCTGGCCGCCCTCCGTGACGTCACAAGATGGCCAGGGCTGATAAGGCCAGGTGGGCTGGGTGTTGGTGGAAGTGCAGGGTGCGGCGGCCTACTGTATGGCTGCAGTGAGAGTGTCAGGACACTTATATATGTAAAGGAAACGGACTTGTTATGATCTAAATAGTGTTAGGGAAAAGAGAATTCGGAAAGATCGTGTCACTGGTTCTTTAAGTACAGATCACTTAATGCTACTATGTTTATGTGTTTTCTTGATGCCTCAAAGGCATTTGATAGGATAAACCATGCTAAACTATTCGATAAGCTAGTTCAGCGCGGAGTGCCTGGATATATTGTAAGAATGCTAGTTTACTGGTACACCTTTCAGAAGGTTTCCATTAGATGGGGCAGTACTATATCTGCAGATTTTACTGTTGGTAATGGTGTCAGACAGGGTGGGATACTCTCACCTCACCTATTTAATATATATATGGATGAACGATCTTCCAGACTAAATGCCTGTAAAACTGGTTGTTTGAATGGAACAAATATTGTAAACCATCTGATGTATGCTGATGATCTGGTTATATTCACCCCAGCTAGTTATGGGCTATCATACTTGTTAAATATTTGTGGTCAGTATGGTATTGACAATGATATCAATTATAACCCACTCAAGAGTGCACTGATGATAGTACGATCCCTATGGACAAACAAATGAGGGTTCCCTCTTTTAGCCTTAATAATGTGCAACTCAATGAATGTGATGAGGTGAAATATTTAGGTCACATCATCTCTAATACACTTAGGGATGATGCAGACATGATGCGACAGCGAAGGATGCTCTATGCACAGGGCAACATGCTAGTAAGGAAGTTTCATATGTGTAGTACTGAGGTAAAAATACAGCTGTTTAGATCCTACTGTACACCTTTGTATACAGCTCAGCTATGGTGCTATTATAACATTGCCTCGATGCGTAAGTTAACTGTAGCTTATAATGATGCTTTACATATGCTCCTCGGGATACCGAGACATGCTCGTGCTGGAGAGACATTTGCTGTCTGTGGTCTCCCAACATGTGGTGCTACTATCAGAAAACTAGTTTATAGTCTACTATGTCGACTTACAGCTTCTGAAAATGAACTAATAAAAAGCATGGTGGACCCCACAAGAAGTGATATCCGCTACACATCCCATATATGGAAAGGCTGGTATCAAGATCTGTATATTCACTTTTATATCCCATAACCGTACTCTTATACTTGTATAATATGTTTGTGTGTTTTATATACTATGGACCTTTGTAATACTATTGAGTCTGAAATAAAAAGTTGAATTGAATTGATTGAATTGAAATGACTAGTCCCCTATGTTGCTTTGATTCAAACTTTTGAGCTTGGTGCTTTGGATGTGTAATTGCATATTAATTTGGCAAAAAATGAAAACACATCCAATAATCAATTGTTCATAGTAACAGTTGATAGTAGACAGCATACACATGTGTTATTGACATTTTAATAGAGCTCTTTCAGTGCATGTGTATTCATCGACCGCAGCGCCATGTTGGATATACACTGGTCCTCTCACTCACTGCATTTACTCCTAGCCAGCCGGACATAGTCATGTTTCTTCTAATAACATGAGAACAACCCATATCACAAACTGATAAAACATAGGTCTAGAAAGGGTGGACATCAGGGACCATCTACATCTAATATATTTAATTAATGTTGCATATAATGACCATGACAGCTTATTTGCTTATGACGAAGGCAAAAAATTGTAGGCATTGTTCCGTGGCTATTTCAGTCTGCTCAACCCTTTCTCCTGAGTTTCACCTCAGGTTTCCACTAGTTATCCTAAGCCAATCTTTGTAAACAAGAGTTCTACATGATGGCCTGGTATTCTGCTATGATGCTGTGTAGTAGAGTAATGATGGCCTTAATGGTTCTTGTGTAATTGAGTGAAAAGTGAAACTGAATAATCTCAAAATCGGCCATGGCTTGCCTGCACTGCGTTGCGCCTATACTTCCCATTCTCCTAATTCTAGACCATATTTTCACTAGTTATATTCATCCAATCGTTTCAATTGTTAGCTCACTATGATACCTTGAATGTCTAGTATACTGTCCTCTCATATAAGATCATTTAGCCCACCAGTTGCAGAGAAAATGACAATTTACTACAGTGGGACAAGTCGGCACAGTGTATTGTCTATGGGAGCGTGAGTGGGGAGGATATTCAACACCCTTCCTGAGGCTAACGCAGCTAGAACTGACGTCACCTGAAAGAGCTCTATTATGTAAGCTGTGGCCAGATTGTGATCTTTACCCCCTGGCTTTACCCCCCCCCCCTCCCGGGCCCCGTACCACTACTATACTGAATCTGGGACCTGCTGGCGAGGCCGACAAAGGGCTTCTTTAATGAGCTCACAGCTGGATTGGATACCCAATGTCTCAAGACAAATTCGCAGGGCAATAAAATGAGGGGCGGGGTTGGTGCTATCTTCAAGGAAGTTAATACTAACAGTGTCTGTAAGTGGCTTAGGTTAGGTGGTGTCTACATTTTAGTTGATATTATCAAGGTGGACCATAATGACTGCAGAGTTGGGGGCCTCGCCAGCAGGTCCCAGATTCAGTATAGGCCTACTAGCACCACAGTGACAGTGTCAGTGACCACTGCACCAGGCCCAGGCCAGGGTACATTACACTGGGCGATAATAAGGAGACTTTACACGTTGTCACTGAAGGTGAACTTACCATGTTGAGTTTGGTGTGTATTTATGCTTATCAGCAAAGACTGCACCTTTATCCTTAGTTCCCAGGCGCCCTTTTTCGTGTCTTATGTCAAATAACTCAACAAAACGACTTGAACAATCACACACGTGGATGTGTGTTTTGCAATTCCGGAAGTAAACAGTTTGGCGCCCCCTGGAGGCGCGGTCCGCAGAGACACCAGTCTGCGGCAGAGAGTAGTCTCTGCGCGCCTCAAGTCTCCAACGTAGCCTTCACTCTCCAGCAGAGGTTTGGTATTGACTAACTATGGGTGGCGGCCATTATCCACCGGTGGATATTGGAGAGTGATGGAGAGCTGAAGCTTACAGAGATATAATTCAGACCCACGGGTGGAGACGTCTAGCGTCAATATCTCGCGATAGATTGCAGAGACACCAAGGTTCGTGGTTCGCGGCCAAACCACCAGGTCCCGGTTTCGCGCCCTGTTCTGGATACCGGTAGTATGGTTAGTGTAACCCGTTTATACAAAAGAGTTTAGTAGATCACAAAAAAAAAACTCGAATCAGGACAGGAAGTGATTTCACGCTACGGGAGATTTTGGAAAACATATTATTTCTCAGCAAAGAAACATCTCTAGTGGGTATCCCTTCAGATAAATATGTGTCAGGCATGTTGTACCCTGCTCCCCCATATATATTATGGCATATCATGCTTAAGAGAATCATCCAGGGGCGGATCCATGGGGGGGGGGGGGGGGGGGGGGGGCGCAAGGGACGCGCCCCCCTATTTTTCTGTATATTTTGATTTAGATGGCTTTCGACCGGTCACATGGGTATCAACTGTTACATATTAGGGAGTGTTCATTTATTATTTACAGGGGGGGAGGGGGTGGTGGGTTTGCGGGGGGGGGGGGGGGGGCGTAAAAATTTCCGACCCCTTCTGAGGGGGGGGGCGTAAAAAATCCCCCCCCCCTCTTGAGCCAAAAAGCCCGCGTGTTACTATAATTCAAAGGGGGAGGGCGAAAATTTTTCGGCGCCTTCGGCGAGGGGGGCACAAAACGTTACACACGCTCTCGAGGGGGGGCGTAAATTTTTTTCGCCCCTCCGCGCGAAATCTCACCACCCCCCCCTGTAATTAATAAATGAACACTCCCTTAATGCACCCTAAAAATTCTGCAGTGAATGCAGGGTGTTATCTGATTCGTTGATAATCCAGCTACACGCATATAAACCTAAAACCCCATGAGTGGGACACACATGGGATGTATGCGCATGAGTGAAAATTCACTGGCGTGTTTATCACGTGAGTGGGTGCCTCCACCCCCAGCTAATAATAAGGCTGCCTGTCATCTCTACTACCTAAGGGAGTGGTCATTTTTTAACAACAGGGGGGGGGGGGTGGTGGATTTGGGGGGGGGGGGACCAAAAAAATTTGGACCCCTTGAAGGGGGGGGGGCCAAAAAAATTTGGACCGCTCTTGAGGGGGGGACCAAAAAAATTGCACCCCTTTTTAGCGTTACTATAGCTCAAAGGGGTCGGCCGCGCTCAATTTCGACTTGCCCGAGGGGGGGACCAAAAAAATTTCGACCCCTCCCGTGGGGGGGACCAACATTTTTTCGGCCCTCTCGCGCAAAAATCCACCGAGTACCACGAGTAGCAGGTACCCGGTAATCTCTATGTAGGCGTACAGTAGTACAGTACTCAGAATAGGTTCACTCAAATTGTGAACAATTCGAGCGTCACTTATGTTGATTTCATGTAATTATGATGGACAATTTTAAGTTGAAAAGAACAAGTTCTAACCTATATATCCATAACTTCCAAGGCCATGAGATACTGTGGAGGGTTATTTAACGGGGTTAAATAATGTTTAATGGTTAAATCAATGGGTTCTCGTATTCACCATGAAATGAGAGATAATCCGTAACATATTCTGATTAAACCAGACTAAGTAGTGTTTGATAATGAACCGTTTATTCAAGACCCACTAGGGAAGCCTATATGGCAATACCAGTTAGAGGCACACGTGAATAGATCTATGCCTACTCATACAAACTATGAAAATATGTCTCAGATTTTGTTTGTTTGTTTGTGTAGTTTAACGTCCCACTGAAAAAATGTGTCATGTACACAATATCTACGCTGTGGAAGTACATGTACATACAATGTATAGTAATCTACGTTTGGATTCCATTGGAAGGTGTATGGGTCTACATGGCATACTTTCAACTGTAGGCCTACTCAACTGGTATCCAATAATTTCACACAAGTAATAGTTTTCTGGTACCGATATATAAATAAAGCTGTTTAATATATAATTATCTAGATTTATTATCAATATGATCTCTTATTTGTTATCTACATAGCTAATGGCAATATGACAAGGAAAGTCGTGTAAACCTATAGCTTTCTATGACTTCAAGTGTTCATAGATTAATATCCGGGATTTATAATTAATATTTCTACCTAAGCTATAGGAAATGCAGCTGTTCAAGTCTCTTATTATCATCACGTGACTACACGGGAGCAGAGTACTGGTGTGGGGCCGCTGGTGCCGAGTTGTACATGCGCGAGTCGTACTGGCCGGAAGTGCTGCCGTATGACGTCAGAGGCCTTCCTGTCATGCTGCCTTGTGGGACGCTGTGGTAGTCTCCATATGCCGGGGGCTGGTTGTAGTACTGGCCACACGACCAGGACGCTTCTGTGTTACCATAGGAACCGCTAGTGTAGTCATACAACCGGGACGAAGCATCTGACGTAGATGTCGACGTCATGTGTGACGTAGTGTAGGGAAAACGCGGGAAACCCATCTCAGGGGACGCCAATGGCAAAGTCATGTGTGGAGACATGGACGGTGACATATGTGACGTCATGGACGGTGACATGTGCTGTGATGTCATGGATGCTGACATGTGTGACGTCATGGGCGGTGACATGAGTGGCGTCATGGGTGGCGTCATGATGAGGGGGTAGTTGTAGTTCATAGAGAAGCAGTCTGAGGGCGTGACGGAGGTCTGTGGAGGAGAGGGGATGGTGCCAACCCTGAACAGAAAATAGAAAGCATGGTTTAACAATCAGAATAATCATTGACTATAATCGGAGGCCCATGGCATTAAAATAAGAAAAAAAACTTGCCCCCTCATGGCCCTCATGGTATCCCGGCAATGCATCTGCCTGTTAATAGGCTACATGGTTGATTTGAAGGTCATGTAGGTAGTGATTTTAAAGGTTAATATCCATTAATATGATAACCATGATATTGGGTAACTTTACTATGAACCCACTGATATGCAAAGTTACAAATACATTTATGATGAGACCAAATATGTAAAACTAGGTTCCAATAGGAGATAATTATGGTCTATCCCAGGCCCGGATCCTTGACTATGGGTATGGGGGCTTGGGATCATAGGTTATAGTCATTAGACGGGGTTATTGATTATGATCCATTATGCAAATTGCTTTCTTTTTCTCCAAAGTAGTAATGTTTCCTCTTCACATGTATCTGAATGAGCATGGTCATGATATTTGACGGAAAAAATAAAAACAAAAAACTGTGAACCTACCTCCTTGAGTGCCCACAGTCGGCCGGCCTTTGGTCCTCCTCATCTGACGTAGTCTGCTGGACGTTGGCCTTGACGTGTGACAGGACGTGTTCCGGGGACGCTGAGGCTGCGTCCCGTGTAGATGGCGCCACCTCGGCGGACGCTACATCGGGTTCCTTGCCCGTGAACAGCTGATGCCGCATCCAGTCAATGTGGCCCTTCTTGGACTCCCGCCGGAACTTGGAGCGCCGGTTCTGGAACCACGTCTGTAATAGCGAGGTAGGACAACGTGAAACAGTGACAATAATTATTTGATCATTAGATGATAAAATCATTAAATGGTAAAGATAATGGCAAAAGTCACCCACAATGACGTACAATGAGGTACAATGACGTCTACAAAGTGGCCATGCACCCCGCCATGCACCCACAGGCCACATATGGCACATCTTCCCGACATCGGTGATCGGTGGCCAACTAGAAATGTATTTTATCATTTTATCAAGTTTCTACTATACTACGATAGTTCGATAATTAATATGAATATAATTAAAGGTACGTTGGTTGGTTGTCGTCGGGTTTCTCTACGTCCCGTCTACGGCCTTACTAATGAATAGGTCAGGTCATTCGACAGCGGAAAAAGCAAGCTAACACTCTCTAGATTTCTACAAATATATTATAATACTCACGCAGACTTTCTCGATGCCCAGGTCGAGTCTGTCGGCGAGCAGCTCCAGGACGGTCACATCCGGGTACTGGGTCTTGCCGAACACCTTCTCCATGGCCTCCAACTGGGGAACAAAAAGGGGAGGTTATGGATAATGTTCTCATTACTCGAATATTATACATGTATAGTATTGGCTGATTTAATAGCCTTAAGGTTGGTGGCATGTCATGTTAAACAGGCCTTTAGTAGAAAACACACATAATATTATGAATTACCAAAAAAGTACCCAAAAGTGGTACTATGGGCAAACATAGTTGGATATCGCCACAAACTGATCTGGGGTGAATGATTGACAATGCTTGTCCGTACAAAAGACACATCAATATAATGTACCTTATATATTATACTTGAATGTACCATACACAACCTTTTTTTGAATATGTTGTATTTTGAAATTCAATTTATTGTAATAAATACACGTCTACAAATTCAAAAAAAAAAGAAGTTATATGATCACAAATATTATTAACAATATACATCCGAGATAATATATTCATAACTAAAGGGCAACTCAAAGAAAGTATGACAAAATTACTAGTGGCAGCGCTTTAATAATCCATGCTCCTGTCCGCGCTGCGTTAAGTAATCTATGCCGGGAATATATGACATACACTAGAACAATTAATAGTTATAATGAATATTCCTCAGAATGTTAACCAATGTTTACCTGGTTGGCTGTAAACTGGACCCGGGTCCTCTTGGGCTTGCCTCCCGCGGTGTAGGCTGTCTCTGCCGGCATGGTGCTGATAAGGTGAGGGGAGTACTACACAAACTGTCCTACACAGCGTCACGACCACAGGTGGTTCCCACTGTAAAGTACACGTGGTGAGCAGGACGGGATATCCACAGGTAACGGTGCCACAGGTACAAGGGCTATCCACGGTACAGCTGAGGTATTTGGGAATGACCAAGTGTAGCTTTGTCAAGGATACTTGTGGAGATGGGTATCTGCAGTAGAGAGCTGGAGGGAACTGATGCCGTGGGTCGGTACCTCCGGGGATTATAAGCTGGGTGGGTGCCGTCCTCCAGGGTGCAGGTGTCTTGACGTTCACTCAGGTGGACAGGAGGCAGGGACGACTCCAGTGTCCGGCGGTCCGAGTCTGTTCTGCCAGGTGGGGGTCAGTGTCACCCCGCCTCCCGGCGCCGCACCTGGAGGCGGGTGTCGCGGGGTGTGTGTGTGTGTGGGGGGGGGGGGGGGGGGCACCTAAGCCATGCAGGTGGGGCTCACTGGAGGCTGACCGAGTCGCGGCTTCGGGAGATGTTTGACACCCCAACTGACCAACTCCCCCCCCCGCCCCAACACCCACGGCTCTGCCGACAGCAACCGCTCACCCCCGCCCCCTACACACACACACCCTCCGCCCACATGTGTGGCGCCGTGCTCGCCCTTCGAGCGGCACAGGTAAGCGGATGGTGGCGCCGCGCACGGCTCACCCCGGCACTAATCCCCGACTTATTGTCTTTGATGTTACCTAATCCCCCCCCCCCCCCCCCCACACACACACACCTACACACGCACTCCCCATCCACAGGTGCTGAGCGAATTGCAGAATCTACAGAACAAGGCAAACTTCTTCCTCCAGATCAAGGTGGGGTAAGGGGCGATGGGCAGGAGGGGAGGGGGTGTATGTCTTGTACATATATGATGGTATGCCCCATGGGCTATGTAGGGGCAAAGAGGTACACGCCCATTACGTAGCTGGTGGGACTGAGGGGAGGGATGATCACAGGGAGGAGGTCACTGTTATGTCGCCGCACGGACAAGGCCATAAACACTGAGTATATTGACATAGCTGTGTGAGGATATACACGGGGATAGGATAGTGCACGTTTAATTAAAACATCAAAGATTAAACTCCCCAGTGCTTGTCTCCGTGTCGCCGAGTTTCCTGAGGTTAACATGCATGATACAGTTGTGTTACTACTCAATTATGTACAACACTATTAGGTCTACTTTGTCACAAGAATGGCTATATAACTATAACATAACTTATTTTTTTCGTAATTCCCTTTTTTTTCGTGTTGGAGGTGGGGTGCGGGCGGATCCCTGACTTGGGCATCGGGAACGGGTGCAGCGCGCTAGTATCCACCACCCCACTGTCCATTTTTGTCCAAATCAAGAAATGTGTCCAAATCGTCCTGTGTCCAAATCGTCCTTTGGCCAAATTGTCCATGTACCATAAATATATGTGTGTCTATGATATGACTATTCATCTATTATAAGACATATAGTTGACTTAAAGTTAATATGTGACAAAAATGTGATACAAATACCCGTTATTATGATAGTAGAATTACTCTATCCAGTCTGAGACAAGGGCTTCACACAATAAAGATAACAACATATGTTTTAACACCTTTTTCCCAATACAAAGGTATAATTGGGCTACTATGGTATGCCTCACGCCTTAGTCAGTAATATATCTTAATTTGCAGTGACAAGACAGTAAACATATTGGGTGGTAGCAGCTTGTGTTGTCACGTCCACTGACATGGAGGTGATGTCGTACTCTCTGTCTCAAATATCAACCAGAGTCAAATGTATGTCATTTAGTGGGGGATATTCTCATGTGGAAGGGAAATTTAACACTCCATGAATCCGGATGAATTCACAACCATATGTAAGATCATTATAGCAGTTCAAAATTACCGGGTATCTCAACTTATAACAACTGAACACGACTGTTGACCATGACCTCCCGAGTTTTAAACGTTTATGTAGACCTAACGTTCTGTAGATATCGAATAGGTATGCACAACTATTCACATACATGACGTTTACATAATGCTATGCAGGTCTGACGTCAAGTATGTTAAGTTATGCTCAGTGACATTTAAGTAACATAGATCTCGTAACATACAGTGCTTCCACCTGAATGATCTATATTAATGCCAATTCAAAAGGGAAGGTTGGGTAACATAATTATTATGGTCGGTCACACCAGAACCGGCCTGCCCATTTTTTCTTTTTGAATTATTTTTTTGCATATCCCCATTTTTGGGCGGGTCTTAGCGTTTTCCCTCTAAAATCATTTAAAATTGTCCGATTTACAATCTATGAAAACTGGCATGTAGCAAAGCAAAAATGAAGAAGCGAAAAAAGAGGGAGACCCGGCTTTGTTTTTCCAGAAACAAACCTCTTTTTTTTTTGTATAGACCTAAGCCATCGATTGTCACATTATTGGGCATAAGCCCCCCCCCCCCCCCCAACCCACTATGGCCTACTGGATAGTCAGGTAAAACTCCTTACTTCACACCAGAGACAAAATGGAAGGGGTTGAGATAGGGGTGTATTACAGATTATCACCCTTATCAGTCTTATCAGTGGCCATTGTTCTGCGGCGTGCCTATATCACTGTAAAAACAGTGTTTAGGGTGTAAATGCGCATGTTTAGTGGCTAAACACGTTTCTCAACACTATCTTGGCCCACATTTATAAACACTTTTTTCTATCTAAACATGTTTAATTTTTAAACCTGTTTAGATAAAACATGTTGAGTGTGCAAAGTGTTTAGATCTAGTAGGTGTTTACATGTATAGAGTTTAGACCAAGGAAGGGTTTAGATATATATTGTGTAGAACTGTGATTGTACTGTGCATATTAGGATATATTATCGGTCCTATTTACTATTCTATATTCAGATAGCCTGGAAACAGTAGCATTTTATAACACTTTTATAGAGTGTCATCACATATGTTACATAGCATCCACGCTAAGTAACTGGGTAATGTGTGCAACAGAATGATAGAGGGAACATTGCTATATATTTTCTTATGTCCCACAGAACAGGTGTCCCCAGTAGTTATAGCTTTTCTGCACATTATTTCTATTAGTCTAAACCCCAAATCATAGACCTACTTTTTGTGTAATACTAGCCATATGTTCCCATATTTGAATCACTCAAATGATATGATTCTTTGTTTATTTATTCAAGGATCAGCTTAGAGATGGGTGGGGAAAGTCCATCCATGTACTTAGCTGCCACCTGGTGGGATAAAATTGTGTTAAATATCTAAACACTTAAACATGTTTAGGTCTAGTGTTTAGATGTTTAGATTAAATGTGTTTAAATCTAAACTGATAAAGTATTTAACATTGTTACAATGTATATATGTTAAGTGTTTAAACAGGTACATTTGTATACCAATTATGACAAACAGACACAGCCATGATCCAGTTTTAGGCAAAATACTATATTTCCTTGTTTATAAACTGTGCCCCAAATATAGGCAGGGGATCACACTCCATTAATTACCACTTTTCTGGTGCGGACTTTGCTTGTAATTGGAGTACTTATATCATTTCTGCAGATTTTCTGAACTTTAGAGATACACTACATACATACATACATACATAAATAAACACAAACATAAAGTCTGTTTAGATGTCTTAAGTTTTTTGGTGTTTAAAGTTAAACACTGTTTTTACAGTGATAAGCTCTGCTCTGGACCCCCTTTTATTTCCTTTTGTATGCACCCTTTTCAAAATCCCTTTCTTTTCGTGTATAATGGTGTATGATTGAATGGTGTCTCACAATATTACAGGGTATAGTTTTAAGAATTTGCAAAGAATGATAAATGCATTATAAGATTAAGGCCAAAATGAAAAAAAGTTTTCACTATACAATCCTTAATAATTGTCTGATTTGCAAACCGTAAAAACTGGAAAAAAGCAAAATTTTCTAAAAATCAAAAAACAAGAACAGGGGCACTGTTTTGCTAGACTCCGTCGGGTGACCGGAAACAAATCTTATTTTCTATTTGGCTCAAGAATCAACTTTTAAGGATTATGCAGAACATAATTATTGTCGAATATGGTAATAAGGGAGTGCTCATTTTTTAACAACAGGGGGGGTGGTGGATTTGTGGGGGGGGTAAAAAATTTGGACCCCTTGACCGGAGAGGGGGGTAAAAATTGTACACCCCTCTTGGGGGGGGGTCAAAAAAATTCAACCTGTTTTGAGGGAAAAAGCCCGCGCGTTACTATGCTACAAAGGGGCGCGAATGCGCACGATTTTCGGCCTGCCAGGGGGGGGGGGGCAGAAAATTTCGACCCCTCTAGGGGGGGGGGGTGAAAAAATTTCGCGCGCGAAATCTCACCGCCCCCCCCCCTGTTGTTAAAAAATGAGCACTCCCTAATATTACTATCATCCATAAATTATGGATAGATCATGTTTACAATGTATATTGGACCAGTTCTCGTATTCAACACATATATGATCAGAGGAATGAAAACAAAGGTCTTGACCCGGCCACATCGAGCTGTTGCACATCCCACCCCACCCCGACCTCATTGATTGTCCTATTTTTTATGTATGCTTTCTTCATAGAGTGTTTTAGCCTTTATGGGACGCAGAGTGTTTCAATGTTAATGTCATGATGCATGCATGCGGTCCTGGTCAGTCTCAACTCGCCAGGGCTGCAATCATGTACAATCATGCATCACGTAGACCCATCGGGGTACATCGGGAGTGTATCATACACTGTAAGCCATCAATCCCACATGCTTGAATGTAGCTCTGGCGAGTTACTCGCCAGGGCTGTGTTTATGCATAGTGACACATGGACATAATGCAATAAAACGAACCAATTAACACCATGCAACCACTAAAGGGTTAATGGCCCATTTCTTGTGATCCTGTGGCCAGCCGCCAATGTGAAATCTCGCGGTGCATTGTGGACATGAACGTGACAAATACGGGAGGCAGATGGTAGCGCCAGCTGGCGGCTGTAGATCGACATAATCATTATGGGATAGAGACAAACAATTATTGTTACCTCTCATCAATGGGATCACATGCAACACAGTCATAACTGTAGTGGACTAGACTGAGAGGTTCCCCTTCTTAGTTCCTCCTCTGGGTAAACGTAGCTCTTGGTACCTATGTATGGACTGTTAAGGCTGAAGGAAACACAGAATAATATCCCGACTAATGGCTTCACTGTGAGGTATAATTAATCCTTTCAGTGGACACATAATAGGTAACAGACCGGCTCCCAGTGGGGACACTTTGTTCAGGTTCACTACCTACCTCGGAACATGGCGGAGGTGTATCGTCACGTGCCGGGCTATGGCCCCGTGCGGATGAGGGTCAAGGTAGGTACTTCCTTATGATAAATGCATATTTTATTAGACTTTATTCGATACAAAATATCAACCATCGGGCATAAACAGATGATGTCTACTGGACATGGACTATTATTTAACGTTTAAGTTGAGGGAAACATTTTTTAAGAACAGCAGATATAGGGGCTGAGGGGCGCACTCATTTGGACCAATGCAAGCTAAGTAATGCGGGAGGGAAAGAATCCCCCCCACACACACCCGGAAATAACCCCTAGATCCCCTATTGTTTAACTTTGACCCCAGGCATTGACCACTCCTCGTGGTGCGATGTGGGGAAGAGCTAGGCCATGCAGGGACAAGCTGACCATGCCCGCCCTGGTGACTCAGGGATGGCGAATCGCGGTAGGATTGGGTGAGGGTGAGGGGTGTCAGGCGGCATGAACTGCTCACACCTGAGCTGCTCCCCACCCAGAGGTAGATTACAGCGATGTCACGCTGGCACCTTGCACACCCACCCACCCACCTCACCACTGCCATAGCCAGACAAGGGATGTGTCAGTTCTGTCTCCGCCCCGGGGGCGGGGGGCACTTAGTATATTTTGTATACACAGGTGTGCGGCTGGCAAGGGCAGTTTTTCAACAAAATCTGCCTAGCAAGGGTCTACTTTTGATTAAATCGTCCTAGCAAGGGTCACTTTTTCACCAAAATGACATGTTTTTCACCAAAATGTCCCATTTTTGCCAATTTGTTCGCTAAAATTTGTGGACATGGGTAAAATTTCTCAGTGAAATTACTCATCCATTGTACATTTTGTGTTTTTCCTTTTCAAAGCTAGGACTTTTCGGCCAAAAGTGCTCTAGCAAGGGTAGGTTTTTGAAGCAAAAGCTTCCTAGCAAGGGTAAGGGAGTGTTCATCTATTAATTACAGGGGGGGGTGGTGAGATTTGCGCGGAGGGGCGAAATTTTTTTACGCCCCCCCCTCGAGAGCGCGTAAAACGTTTCGCGCCCCCCTCGCCGAAGGCGCCGAAAATTTTTCGCCCCCCCCCCCCTTTGAACTATAGTAACGCGCGGGCTTTTTGGCTAAAAAGGGGCTTAAATTTTTACGCCCCCCCCTCAAGAGGGGTCAGAATTTTTTACGCCCCCCCCCTCAGAAGGGGTCGGAAATTTTTACGCCACCCCCCCTGTAAATAATAAATGAACACTCCCTAAGGGTTGTCATTGGTCCAGCCGCACACCCACATCAGAAAAAATTCAAGTACCCCCCCCCCCCGGGGGGGGGGGGGGTCTCCGCTCCTGGCTCTCCTACGCTTGGGTACACCTGGGGCATTTGGGGGCGTTGGGGCAACATATTGACCCCTCTTTGGTGAGGGCGCTTTTACCAGACCTACGTCAGGTCTGACAGGAGATACAATGAGTTAAATATTTACGCATGTAAATTGCAGATGTCGACATCTTTCAGTATCACTCATACTTAGGATTATATATATCTGTAAATATTAAACTACCATCAATGCAAAGGACACCAATCGATGCATTTGTTTTGGTACCAGATAACCCCAAGATAAGCACAGAGCTCTCAAAGTCTCTCACTTCTTGTCCGTCCCAGTCTTACAATCTGTGATAATCAACACAATGTATGATGTGCCTCAGTCTGCGTCATGTATGTACCGTTTGTCTCCCAACAGACAATTCTTAACGTCCGGAACATATGCTGCACACCAACCGGACACAAAAAAGGACATGGTCATATTTGACTTATTTATATGGTCATTTATATAGGTGTCAGACCTGAGACTTGGTATTCTGTTATTGTGTTCATTATTTCGATATTTTGGCGATATGATCATCTAGGTTGAGATATTGCTTCTTTCTTTTCTTAAATATAACAATTTATTTATAACGCAATGGGAAGAATAGCAGCGAATGCGGAATACCTAATTGTGTGAAGAGAAAATAAAAAGAATGAAAAAATAACCAAATCGAACAGACAATCAGCGTATATAGTACGTATACATTTGTACATACATGTACATGTTTGTACACATAGAGTTGAGGAGTCGTAGATTTAACATTGTGCGATCAAAATTAATAAGCTTGATACGCCGCCCCAAAAGAAGAGTTGGAATATCAGATAACTAATTAGTTTGATACGAGAGAACTTCATCATAAATAATGTATACATGTAGCCTCACAGACAGTTACCAAAGCTGAGCGCCACGTCAGAGCTATCTCCAGACTCTGGATGGCGAGGGTCGGGGCTGACATCAGCAACTAACCCCCCCCCCCCTCCACCCCCTCCACCCCCCGAACTCCACACCCATGCCATGCCCAGCCCTGCACTTGATACCTGTAGGGGACGCCACCTGCATGGATTCTAATATACACAAGATGTAGGTATTTCCCATACACTGCCCATGCCCATGGATGCCCAGAATAAGGTGTATTTTCCTTCGTGTGTATTTGAAATAAGGGGGTTTCTCTTTCAAGGAAACATCATGTACGTGTACTCTAAGGAAGAAAGACGGATACTGTTTGTCTTCAGACGATTAAGTATCTCTGTGTTTTCTATAAGTAGGGCTCTGTTTTGGCCCAGAGAAATGTGTATTCCATAAAAGGGTTGTAGATCGGTGTCTAAGGGGTAATATGAGGACTGAGAACGCAGATGGCGTCCCCTTTTAGTCCTGAGTGCACGGGCCCGGCTCCACACCCTGCGGTGCACATCCACCCGCCCCAAAGAAACCCCTCACACATGTAGCATCAGGCCTCTTTGTGTCCAGTCTCCGTCCATCCAGGGTCCAGTCCTCCAGGGTCAATATCAGGGTACACAGGGTCAATACTCAGGTTGTCAATACTCATACATGTACATGTATATCATTTATTACAAACAAAGGAATTTTCATTTGGCTATACTTATATTGGGAGGAACTTATCTACATGTATTCAGACCTCTGGAGTGATTGTGCAATAAACTTAAACTTGAACTTAGTATATGATATGCATTTCTGTAACAATTACTAAATGAATTACATCGTACTTAGGAAAATGTGGGCTGCATGGTTTGGTTTCATTTGTTACGAAAACCAGTTGAGACAGTATCAAAAGATACCGTAATGGCTTGCATTTCTAAGCGCAGGGGTCTTAAATAAGCGTAGGTACTATCGTCGCCTCAGTATACAAAGGTTGTATGTGAAAAAATATGATCTTTTTATTCTTTCATATTTTTCATTTGGCATTGGGATGGAATACATGTGGGTCCTGTGTGGAAATTGACACCGGGTAAGTGGCCTGCATGATAACTGGCCTTGGGATAAAGACATCCTTACCAATTGGCCCCTGTCAAGTGGTCCTTCCCCAAGTAATTGGCCCTTTGGCCCGGTAAAATGTATGACAGAAAGCTCTGTATAAAAGTGTACAGTACACATCTGGTATAACTCTGTTGTCATGGTAGGGTAACCTTATGATTAGTACATTGTGATATGTGCAACATTTGAAGTTTCTATGTGCATAACTATATACTTTAGATCATAATTATTTTATACATGTAAGTTTTAGTAGGTCTACTAGATTAGCAATGACTATGAACTCATATGTAATGGATTGATACAATTCATTTCCTGTCTCATGCTGTTTCATCACTATAGGGTTACTAATTGGTGATCTAGGATCAATGATCAAATAGCAAAAACGGTTCAGCTTGAGTTCATGTGCAGAAGTGAAAATGAAGATGATTTCATTTTGTAGTTGTTATCAAGTGTACTGAATAATCGGGTGAAGTCCTTAGTTCTGAATTGGCATATTCTGAATAACCACACGTTCAAGTCAATAACTGAACAAAGGTGAGTAATAGCTAGTAATGGAGTGTTCACACAGATGGAGCAATGTTCAGAGGTAGCATGTTCAGCACACAGGCCTGAGACACACTGTTGACTGAGTATCTTAAACTCCTTATATAGTGCGGGACGGACTGGGCTGTCCGTCTCTCTGTAAATGCTGAATTAAGTGGAGAAGAACACAGAGTTGTTGTCTCATTCAAAGCAAATCAAAATCTGTTTATTTCCAAGTGTTCCCAGCAGGCTCTGCCCACCTCTCATGAATATTCATCAGATAAGAATCATCATGTAATCAGGGTTAGATAAGGCTATGGTACATAGGCCACCAGGTGCAGTACACCTGTACATACCATAAAGCACATTATGTAGCAGACATCCATTTAGGTGTATATTGGTGCATAGTTCACTATGTATAATTAAAGTCCTAACCATAATCAATATTCCCCACATATAATTGATCATATTAGTAATTAGTTATTTAACATTGCATAATCACACCTATAAAGCTCCTCATCACTTAATCTAGAATACTACATTCTACATCCCTGCGCACGACAAAATACCACGTGGATGTGAAGCAGGGAGACCATGTTGCTGCATACCAGAGGAACCCTGAACCTTGGACAGTGGCCAGGGGCGTGGCAAGCAGTTTCAAAGTAGGGGGGACTGAGCGGTATTTTGACCCATTTTGACCCCTTTTTACTAGACCTTTTTGGTTTGACCTTTTTGGGGGTTGGTCAAAAGTGGGGGGGGGGGGGACATGTCCCCCCCGTCCCCCCCGGTTGCCACGCCCCTGCTCAGTGACTCAGTGGTCAACGACCCCTGGCTTCAGTGCAGGAGTGACCAGTAGGCAATAGCCAGTACACAGTAAACATAGAAATATTACCACTCTTTTGGAATTACAAAGAAAATATGAGAAAAAATAAATACTTTTGACTTGCAGATTGTCACACAAACACGTAGCTCTTCAAACTGATTTCAGTGAGTATAATAATAGTGAAACACACATGGAATGATTTGATTGTTTTAGAAATGATTTGATGGAGTGTGGTTTAAACTTCTGTAAATTCTGGCATATAACCCACAACCTGCATATAACCCAGAGTATCCTGGAGCCCTCACATAGGGTCTGAAAATCACCATTTTACAACTGCACTATACTTACAAAAACTCTTGTATTGGGCCTATCCTCATCTAGATTTTGTGAATCTTGTATGCCCTGCACTGGGGGTTTACCCACGGGTTATAGGTGAACCAAACCTAAATAATCATGGATTAAAATCCTCATGGTTTTTTTCATTAGACACTGCACTCAATGTGATGGAGAGGGTGACCAGAAGGCACCCAGCTACCTCTAGTATGTTCCTCCTCCCATACAGATGTCCACTGAGTAAGGTATACTGCAGAATGACACTAACAACTAACCCAAAGTTAAGTGTTATTGCCACTTGTACAGGACTTATGAGCTGACAGGCACGATTCAATGCCATTAGACCTAATGCAAGAGCCAAGGCATGTGCCAGTATCAGTATGATCGTGTACGGGTCACTGATCATCACAGGTTGTTCTAAGTAAAAGGAGCACAGCACATTTGGCAGCACACACAGCAAAGCAGCATAGAAGACATTGACAATGGGATTAATCCCATTCAGATAATTGCTCACGAGAATGATGGTGTATACTTCAATTCCACCAGTGATAACAACTGCAAGATACCCAATGCCTAATATCATGTGGTCATTGGGATGTGAGATAGCAACAGGTGTATCAACGGGAGAAATGTTTCTTAATGTTACAGTGTTGTTTTCTTGGGAAATAGATTCAGCAAATCCAGGAGTGAAGCCTTGGTTGAAGTCTGACCATGGTTGAAGTAGTAGAAGCATTCCCAGTATGCACCCAAATACTGCAGTATACACAACAAGACTGCCCTTCTCATGCAGCAGGACTATGGATACAATCACCATGACAACTGTCTGGGAGACATAGGACAGTGATGAGGCATGACTCAGTGGCAGAACAGAGACTGCAAAGTAGAATAAGCCATTGTAGGTCATGGAACATAAGGCAAGGCAGAAGACATACCAGACTAACTCATTGGGTAGTTTAAGACTTAGTCCAGAGCCATATATGGGGAATAGTGTCAGTAATACTCCAACCACATAGCGGAATATTCCCAGTTGGAAATCGGGAACTGTCCTCTCTAGAGCCTGCACTGCGGCTGCTGACAGGGAGAACAGGACAACGTAGGTCAACATTAAGCCATACCCAAGTAGGGTTGTTCTTGATACAACAGCCATCTAAAAAGGAAAAGAAAAGGTGTATACATAATGTATTTAATTCATGAGCAGTCCTTCTTGATCCATGTCCTGAAATGCAGTGCTGTTGTTAGGCATTTCATATTCAACAACAGCAAATGATAGAGTATTCAACAAGCTTTTTAATTTTGCAATGATTTGATGAATACAATTATAGGCAATAGGCATACAGACATATGAAAATGGCACTGAAATGTTGTTATATGATCTGATTTAATGTTATTAGTAGAATGCCTGTCCATTGGGTAGCACTTCTATGTCATTATGAATTGTGGGAAAATGCTAATGTAGAAAAATGTCCAATTTGGCAAAAAAAACAAAGATTTTCGAAAAATGTCCCGCTAAATTGGACATTTTTCAAGAACCTGACCTCTTTGTGATATAAACCTTTTCCTCGCCAAATTGGATATTTATCAAGGATCCGACCCTTTATGAAATTTCACGTTTTTTTGGCCAAATGGACATTTAACAAAAAATCTGACCCTTTTCTGAAGTTTGACATTTATCTGAAATCTGACCCTTTTGTGAAATTTGACATTTTTCGCCGTAATGCTCGCTTTCTCTGGCTCATGAACCATACCTCATGCTAAAGGATACCTGTTACAAGCTGTTGACAGATTGACTTTGAAATTTGAAATGTCAAACCTGAAATCTGAAAGTACTTTTGCTGTTTTGGCTTTTCACTTTTTGCGTTTTGAGTTTCACATTTTTGATTTTCAACTTTCACATTTTGTGTTTCAACTTTTGCGGTTTGTGTGCCAACTCTCACATTTTGAATTGCTTTCCATTTGGCCCTTCTGGGCCACTGTACTACAGATATACGGTTGGTTATTAAAATAAGATCAGTAGAGGGAAGGTTATCTAGCAAATCAGTCAGCCATTTCCCACAAGCAACTCAAAAGTTGCTGTTTGTCATGAGAAATAAGAATCTGACATTCATTCTTATATTTGAGATGGCTAGCCTGCAAAAGTCTAAAGCTACTGTACTATGTGTACAATCCCACTGCAGAACCACTGGCTCATTTCATTCATTAGTGCACAGGATTTGTACAGGTAGCAGGATATCTCAGATGGTAGCCCATGCTTGTGTTTTTTTCACCAAAGTTGTGCATCTGGTTGTTATGACATATCTTGCATTGAATCAGTTAGGATTCTTGGTAACAGCATAGACGTCAATGCACTGGATTGGCTTCTCTGTAGCACTGTAGTCGGACAGCAGTGATATGGGTGATTGTAGCCCCCTCACCCAAAAGAAAATCGGAACTAGGAGTAGTACCTAATGAATTTAGTGACTCAGGTGAGAAAATTCTTTTGGAGTACTTAAAATTGTCGCAGCAGTTTCATTTAAAATGTGTTGGAAAGCTGATAAATTGCAGTTTCTGACCCACCTTCTTTGATGGAGATATTGAAAGGAGGGATTTTTCAAAATAGGCTCTGAATTTTGAAGAACAAGTCAAGGGGTTTCCAAATCATTTTGAATTGTGGCTCTAAGACAAATTCAAGTGACAAATGAGGGTGACACTTTCAGTAATTCAGTCTCTATACCAGGTAGATAGTGGGTTCTCACCATCTGCATGTGGGGTCAGAGAGGAATAACAAGTACGAGAGAATCAACTTAGCGGAACTCTGTAACGGGAGATTGGCTCGCTGAAACCGCATTACATTGTACGAGACAGGCCAGCTTGCATGAGGGTGTAGAAAGGCGAGCCCCCATTGCTAAAGGGCCCTTTTCCAGAGGCTATTTAAAAATAGTAATTAATCCTGCGAATTAAAAGATTTTTTTTACCACTCATAGACAGATATGGAACTCTAGTTTAAGATTCTTTCGATTTTTTTCACTATTAAGATAATTTTTGGCCATGAGAACTGCCGATCCAAAAGGTACATTGGATTAGGTATCCCAGGTCATTTTCAAATATTATAGTTGCACATGTGGAAACTAGTTAGATGGATAGACCATGTTAAAAGATGAAAACAGATTAAATATCATAGAAATCGGTCCAGCGGTTTGGATTTGCCAGCCTTTTGAAAATGTAAAATTGTAGTTTCGACTTAGCCAATTTCAGACCTTAGTCTCACATAGATAATGCAGGCATATTGTACATGTTCTGAGGTCCCTGAAAAAATGAATAGATCCTAGAAACTGCTTGATCCCTGATCACAGTATAAAACTCCTTCATTCAATGAAGACTCAATAATTTAATACTTGAACCTTCATATTTACAAACCCTCAAAATCCCAATATATTACCTTTGTTCTCATACATCTTGCGGAAAAGTGGCTGAATATCACAAGTTTGATGGCCTCTTATTTCTCCAACGTTTCAGATATCCCATTGGTAGTATAGCAATCCTTTGTACAGGCCATAGAGACTATGCTAATTTCTTTCCTGATCTGAATAACCAAGGGTGACTTTATAATTTTCATTTACAAATGAGGAAAATGCTTATCTTTCGAATGTCCTAGAGCAGTGAAAATGATCAAACTTCAAATCAACACTGCTCAACAGTTGCTTCATATATCAAGTCGATTTCTGGCATGGGCATCGGTCAATGTGGTATATATCAGGTCCAGAAAATGTTTATCTGTTAAAAGTATATGAAGATATTAAGTAATTTGATAAAAATCATGAAATTCTCTGAAATTGCAGCAAGAAACCCAGATTTGGAGCCACCTTATAGCATCTTAGAACACAATTTCTCTTTGACCACTGAAACACACTTTTGATATCAACTCATTAGTGCTATTCCTAGAACATAACAACACAATTATCTAATTATTAGGCCTATTACATAATGATTTATAAATCCTGATATTGTGGTTTTCTATCCTGGCTACAAATGGGCTTAAAATTGGTATAAAAAGGTCTAATTGAATTAATTTGTATGAAATGTCAAGTATGAGTGTCCTGAGGGATCATACCTATTGATATTGCATGTTATGCAACATATATATAGCAAATATGTGAGGACATGTGCCTTCAGACCTGGACTCTAATGCAGGGGTTAGACTCTTTTCTCTACTCTCGCTCTAAGGCCATTAAGATTATCAACTATGTAATTAGTATATCACATAGAGCAAAGACATGCCTTTCAAATGATCCCTAATATGCATACCGTACATTTCTAAAAGTTGCCAAAAAGTACCAGAAATTGCCCAAAAAAACTCATTTTTTGAATTAAAAAATACTTCCAATAGGCTTACCCCCACTTGTAATACCTCAAAATGATGCCTGAAATGCCCTGCTTTCAGTGGTAAAGCACCTGAAACCATATATCTTATGGCGTGGAAGCGAAAGCAGTATCCACTACAGGGTGGAAGGGGGTTGGGAGATTTATTGTACTTTCGCTCTTACGCCATTAGTTGTATCAACTAGGTAGTTAGTACATCTAAGACAGCAGAAAAATACCTTTCAAATGACCCCAAATATGTCTATATAATGTTTCGAAAAATTGCCAAAAATTGCCTGGAAATTCTTATTTTTTTATTAAAAAATACTTCTGAGGGGCCGATCCACACTTGTAATACCTCAAATTAAAGCTCAGAATGCCCT
Source organism: Harmothoe impar (assembly GCA_947462335.1). Lineage (NCBI taxonomy): Eukaryota > Metazoa > Annelida > Polychaeta > Phyllodocida > Polynoidae > Harmothoe > Harmothoe impar. The sequence continues at coordinate 25,789,392 of OX381704.1, read as the reverse complement.
GTATACAATGGTAAGACCCCTGGAACTGTATCTCTAATGGCGTGAGAGCGAAATCAGTATATAGACAGTGTGTCCCCCAGGGCTGCTTAGCTATTCACTGCCAGATGGTCCCGTTTTCCAGATGTTACCTAACTTCAGAGCATTGGCGGTGGTACTTATCATCATGATACATCTATTTTGAGGCATCAGGGCGATGCGGATACATTAGAGCATTCATCAGCATACTTTAGATAGGTGATACCCCTAGTAGTATGGAAGGGAGAGGATTGTTAAAAGTATGTGTTTTGGTCAGTTCTTACGCGAGGACACGGCCAGCAGCGGCCTACTGGGATACCTAATTGGATATTTTGGCCCTGAACTCCCCTCGCGTGATGGCTACGGGTGGCTACGCGAAGGGGAGGATGAGCGGATACTCACTCCACTTTCCACTATCGGTATGGCTAAACTACATGAATTACAGATATTTAAACTACTAATATATATATACGATTAAGGTATAGGCCTAGGTCTTTCTTGGTGGAATAACATAATATGGAAACTGGGTATGGAGTAGAAGTGAAGATTTTGATAGGATGAACACGTCTCCCTCCCTCGCCGAATCCGGCCGAGAACCCTGTCACACACAGTGTTAAGTCAATGGGAGAGGCGCTATAGGCTTATCCTCCTCGGTCTTTGGTGGAGTGCCATAGCAGACGTGCACAGGCGAGATGGCTGTTTTCATATCCAGTTATTTAGTGTAGCACACACTAGTGTGTGCAGTATAAGTGAGCCGTATGACTTATCATGGTTCCTACTGTATTCACCAGGTGGAGGGTCGACTCCCCCCTCACCTGAGTGGTGGCTGGCAGCCCACCGGCCACATTGGCAGAGGATCTCAACGGACACACAACAATTCTTTTTTTTGCTGTGGGCATGCTGGCGGCTTACAGTCATGGGCAGGCATAAAAGATATTGTACGACGTGTAGGTCTAGTCATTTGGCACCTACCGGTAAGAAGTGTGCACGGACACCAATTTTTCCTCATTCTGGCAGCGAAGTGGAGGATGAATTGGATAACGTTGAGGTGCCTCGTGGCCGTGGTGGCCGCACTCCCAAGGGCAAGGGAGGAAAGTCACCGAAAGGGTTCAAGACTCCAACCAAGGTACCGCCACAGCCTATTATTCCTGAGAGTGAAGAGTCGGCGGGGGAGTGTCCCACAGACGAGGATTTAAAGTTTGCTCTTCATAAATTTGTGACTGACACGGTGGTAACGAAAGTGGATGAACGTCTGTCAGTGACAGACAGCCGACTGGGGAAGATTGAGGACTTACTGTGCAGGGTCCTCGAGAAGAGCAATACTTCTAGTCATCAGCTGCCCACTGGTAAAACTAAAGCCGGTGGGAAGGCAGCTAAAGTGAAAGGCAAGAGTACCATCAAGTCGGTGGTCGTGGTGCCTAACCCAAGCAACACATTTGGCAGTGCAGCAGGCGGCAGTCAGGGCGGCGGCAGTTTTGGGGGCGGCGGCAGTCAGGGTGGTGCAAGCGCCGGTGTCCCAGAGGAGTCGGTGACCAGTGACAGCAGTGGTGACAGCAGCGTGGTCGGGACCAGGGGAGGCCCACCTCCGGGACCACCCCCGCCAGGACCACCGCCGAAGGCTACAGCTGGCGCCCCGTCAGCCGGCCGGTCAGCGGGTGGCCGGCCCAAGACATCCAGGAAGCCTAAATACCGGGTACCCGGTACGAGTTATGAGTCTGAGGATGGGTTCTATCAGGATACGGAGCAGGAACCCTACCCTTCGACTTCTAGGCACAAGCGTTCCACACACAGGAGGGGTGACAGGGAGCGTCTGAGTCGCCACCACAGCAGGGACCCCAGATACAGGTCATACCAGCATTCTTCATCAGATGAAGGCACATACAGAGGCAGGAGGTCTCACAAGTCACCCAGACGTCATCATGAACGGGATCTGTCGTCTTCATCATCGTCCTCAGACTCCAGTGACGACGGGAAGCATCACAGATCTGGAAAAGGACACAGGAGGCGTAAGTTCTCAATTAAGCATATGCTTCCCAGAGAAGATCGTGATAAGCCATTGTCTAGTGAGAATCTGTGGAATACCTCTTCCAAGCTAACTTTGAAAATGTACGAGAAGGGGCATGATGTTGGCGGTATGCTCAAGCATTCTGTATTCCTAAGTGAAAAAGCTGCAACACGTTCATATACCACTGGAGGCTTAGTGAAGTATGATGAGGGCGTACGTAAAAAAGCAAACAAGTCTGGGGTGTCAGCTTTTACAGCGGGTGATGCTGAGTTATGTGTGAGGCATCTGGGGGCAGATAACACTAGGGCAGTCAGGAGGAGCCAGAACTATCAGCAGCAGGGAGGCTATAAGCAGGGTCGCAGGCAGGGGGGCGGTAACACCAGCGGTTATGTCGGCCAAGGCGCTCAGAATAGCGGTCAGGGCGGGTCACAAGTGAGGCAAAGCAGCTCGAGGGGTTCACAGGTGGAAACTGAATCTATGTACTGCATGAAATACAACGGGGCAGGCTGCTCCTACAACCCATGCAGATTTCCCCATGTGTGCTCTTACTGCTTCAAACCAGGCCATACCCTTACTTCATGTTACAGCTTATCGGGTCACCCCTCATCGTCTACCCGTCCGAGCTAGGTCGTAATCCCTGACTGCAGTGTGTTGGTAGGTCAGGCTGGCGGCTCGCCCCCTACTACGACTGCAATCGGCACGCCTGATGATGCTATCAGGCTTTCTTCGGCTATAAATAGCCAGGCGGAGCCTGCTACTCACCCACTCAAACTCGGTGACCCATCTATTACGGTAATTGACATGAATCTGGATTGTTTGTCGACGAGCCATGTTGTTGTTACGCCCGGTCTAGACGAAGGCCACCATACTGCTTCCGGTATCCTCCGGAAAAACCCGAGCAGGATCCTCGAAGTTGAGAAATCTGACTTTAATTTAAAATCAACTTCAACGGGTATAAGTGACATTGTTAGGAGTGCAGATAATATAGTTATGGCAGATACTCAATTTAATGCTGTTGGCCAATGGTCAAAATTATGTTTTCTTTAAGAGAAAACTACGAGCTATTGGCTCCCAGACCAATGTTACAGTGTACCCCTGTATATTTGAATAAATCCCAAAAGATTCATTAACATTTTTATTTTTAATGGGAAGTGATCAGATTCCTTTAGCATTCATTGTACAAAGGCATCTGTTGTTCATCATTGCCATTAGGGCCCTATGCTAATGCATATAATATATCTTATATAATATCAAAATACATTTTACAAATGAATCTAGGGCATTATATTAATGAGCTTACCTTTAATTCAGAATGATCCAGCAGTCCTCATGTGTTACTTTGTCGTTTCTTAGTTCATCTTAAGTGAACTTTAGATTTGAGTTGTATATGTATATGTATTTTCGTACACAAAGACACCCTTTCTTTGTCCCTCAAAGGTAATTCTGACACAGGTATGTCTAAGGTAGACAAGCATTATGTTTCAGATAACATGGTCAGAAAATCAAGCTTCTATACTTATTTGCATGTTATTTATGTTTCTATTCCATAGAACTTTGATCGGAGTTCAGAAACCCAAAATAAGCTCTAAAAACCTAGATGTCTCTCATTCATTGCATAACTGCAGATATTAAGGGTGGCTCTGTTTTGATGAATGGGTTACCTAAAACATCACTTTCTGACAGCCTGAACCCCGGCATCAGCCCAGGAAGCTCCTACCTGAAAAGGGGTGCAAATAGTTCATCGTTGGACATATAGACTCAGGCAGGAGATTGAAGGAAGTAGGCCGGAAAGAAAGTTTTATTTTTTTTTGAAAAGGTGAATGACCGAGAAATTGATGACACATCCGTCTAAGGTTTAGGACATATTATGTAGTATAGACATGTATAGCTATGCTGTTTTATAAATCCTACCCCAAAACCTGAGGGTAAAGGATTGATTAAAGTAGAATTTTATAAAATGACAGTTAACCAAAATTATTGCACATCTATAGTCCCAGAGGACTTTTTTCTGCGCACACGTAGTTGACGTTACAATAATATGATTCAATCTACGCTACTCTCTAGATTTGGGTCCATAGATGGCGTTTGCACAATAAAAATGGATTATGATGCCATAAAGTATAAACATGTGGAAGTTTGAGATGAGAATTAACATAATAACTTGCTTGAGGGTACGGAAATAATCGTGGGATAGGTCATGTTTGTCCCAATAACTGAAAAGACATTAAGTCCGCCGAACAGAAACTCAGATGATTGAATTTTATCTAATTTTATTTAATCTAGAGAATTTTTTTTCTAATTTTCCCTTTTAGGTGAAAGACAAAAATGTCCAAAACTAGTGAGTGGCACCACAATGCTTTAAAATTGAGCCAATGGTAGCAATACTCCCGTATTGATCCACCTATCTGGGTATGAGAAATCTGTCTAGATTTAGGTTCAGCTCACCTATTTCCGAGCTACCACCAAGACCACCTACTGCACCACTTTGTCAATAATCTATGCTATATAAAGCATTATAGATTAGTTGGCATGAAAAGCGAAGTATTATTGGCCCCTATTGCAATATTACGTTTTACATAACTATTTATTTTCATATACATATCATGCCATGAAGTGAGGCTGTATGACCTGTTTTGAGATGAGATAGATCAGGAATTCTTCATCAATACCTGTCTTCCTTGCTCAGTTGTATCAATTTGCCCCATTCATTCCATTGTATACTTAGTTTATATTAATGAAAACTCATCTAATGAATATGGATCAAAGGCATTTAAAAAATTGAATTCATATGCATACATTTTTGAAGCTGCTACTCATCTAAACTCACTAATTTTACCATAAGTCGGCCATAATTTAACCATTAGACGACCTCAACCTACAAGGCATTAGCTGGCACCCCATACTCTTGCTGATTCTGCAAGGAATCCTACATAATATACCCACTTTATGCAATGTTCCAAGATCAGGAAAATATATGATTAAGGTGGCCGGCGGCCATTGTAGTTCTACCATATGACACTAGGGGCATATAAACAATTCAGCCCATGCCATGACGAAATTGATAAAATGCTTGGGAGGCTGAGATTCGAACCCAAGACCTTGAGATTACAATACAAATGCTTTCACCACTATACCATGGATTCTGTTGTTGCTGGGCATGGAGGAACATGTATTTATCCATCATGGCCATTTTCTAACCATATTATTATGTTTTGTTTTTCAAAGACCTGAAACCTTACAAAAATGACTGGGACTATTTGTGCAAAGGACATTTTCTGGATAGATAATATTTCAGGCGATATTATGGAGAAATCATAACGAGATGTAGTTACTTTTTCATGTCATTTCGGGAATAAATGTGTAAGAACACTATATGAATCAACTATAATGTCAGTAAACCTTAAAGTCAATTACCTCAGAAACAATCTCAAGATCCCCCTATTTTCTTTTGACTTTTGGTGACTATATATACCCTTAGGATCATATGGTAGGGATATGATAAAATCGTAGTTACTCTGAGCCTATAGGGCCTTAGCAAGATGATCAGTGGATAGCGCCATTCCCACTGGTACTAGGTCTATTCCCAGTACTCACAGCAACCAGCTTTGTCAAATCTCGTGGCCGAGATTAGGGTACAAACAGGGCTCAGGTATTGTGAATAGGTTGTGCCTGATAATCAAATTCATAAGTATAGCAATTTTGGAAACAGAATACATTATTCCCAATACTAAAGAAAATTTAGAAATATGTATTTAGAGGACATAGCGTTATTTGGCCTAGTAGGGATTTGAACTTGGGCTCCCAGTATTATGAGTCCACAGTGCTAACCACTACACTATACTGGACACAGGTGACATTAGGAGTGTCCAGGTACAACCTATTCACAATACCTGAGCCCTGTTTGTACCCTAATCTCGGCCACAAGATTTGGCTGAGCTGGTCCTTGCAGAGCAAAGGGTTATGATTGTTACCAGTGGTCCAAAAGGTGGATCCACTGTATCTCGCTAATGCGGAATACCCGCCGGCCACCTTAAAGGCAAAGTAACGACCTAGCATGATTCTGCTAAGACTAGTTTGATACACTAAGTATGATGCCATGATGATTCTACCTCACAAAATCAAACTTCTCCTAATGGTCATGACAAATTGTGACGGGAAGGGTCGACTTATGGTGAATCTACCCTAGCTGAAATGCCATCTTAAAATACATGGGTTGGTGATGTCAGCCTTCAGACTTCATAAGCTTATTCATGCATTAGGTAGGAAGAGTGCTAATGAGGGTGTGCCAGCTCGGGGTAGGAGCTATTCATCTCTAGACTAATTCTGGTTAACTGTCATTTCAATTTTCATTCATCAGTTTTGATAATATAGCTCAATCAGTGTGCCACATCAAAGGTTTCTATGGACATAGCAACTTCAGAGCATGTTTTTTTTTACATGTAAGCTCTTTAGTAGGTCTACTGGAATAGTTTGCCAGTCGAATTGTCTGATTATCCACATCCAATTCTTAACAAAGGTGTAGAGGCAAGGGAAAAGGATACTCCAAGGAAAAAATCAACTTTAAAATTGATGTCATAAGCTTTCCAGTGATATATTACACTTGAAGATATCAATTCTAGTTTTTGAGGAATGCCTTTCTGAATATGTGTAGGCATTGCCCTATAAAAAAGCCCAATAAGCTCTAAGTCTCATATTTTCCCAGATATCCCTATCTAATTAGCATAATGATGATAATGAGAAATATATCATACATTTTCATTCTTTTAGTCATAAAATTTGATTTAGGAATGGTAATTTTATTCTGTTTTGACCATAGTAACCCCCATGAATCATTCTGTCAAGGGCTATCTTTAATTTTTCTATTTGGAATGAAAACCATGTTTCCATGGCAACACATATCAACAAGGACACCCATTTAGGCCTTAAAACGTCCTTTTTACATTCCAAATATAGAGGCTTTTCACCAGAAATGGAATGTTTTGTGTAGTCCCATTTTTCTCTACAGAAAAAAGTACCCTAGAGCTATTTTTACCATTTTTCTTTCCTTTAAGGCCATAGTGGCGCCCTGGTGGCAAAAATCGGAACTAATCCCGCACGGAGTATCCTTTCTGCTTGCCTGCGTGTCTCCAAATTGCCTTTTGTCGGATAGCAACCCACCATGACTACTCTTGAATGGCTGACCACCATTTAACCTGGACTATCAACATCAGTCCCAACTAACATGGAAATTCCATCTTCCATAAGGCTATAACACCTGCCTTTACTAAATTGCAACTTGATACTAACATCTTTACTGTTATAATAAGTCATGGCTGTAAGCCCATGCCTCCCTCATTTTTTTATATCATTTTTATTCATACACTATGAGTACTATGGGCATTCTTTAGCCCAATCCCTCGACTGGAAAGAGGAGAATTACAGGTCATTGACCTACCTATTACCTTTCCAGTATAAAGAAAGAAATATACGATACAATATCCCTGTAGTACGGAGACTTCTGATAAAAAAAGGAGAATTACAGGTCATTGACATACCTATTACTTTTTCAGTATACATAAAAGAATATACAATACAATACCCCTGAAGTACGTTGACTTCTGATAAAAAATAGTCTTGGCTCTATATGCGTTTGATGAACTTGGCTTTCAGGTTACCCTGAGTACTTACTACGTACGCCAGGGATATAGCTCTCCCAGGTGCGCGGACAAAAGTTTTCCCGCTCATACAACTGTTATCTTAATCGCAACCTGAGGGGGGGGGGGGGGGGCTCTGCACCCCATCAATTGGCTGCAGGGAGGACTAGCTACGATTGAAGAGTATGTGGGCGGTTGTTACAGACAATTACAAAATGCATTTTAGGAAAATTAGGGAGCAGTCAACCATGCACGCACTCTCCAATCATATGCCTGTGCACCCACAACCAATGCATCCAAGTAAGCACCTGTTTGGAGAAGGAGTGTGCACAATGGCAGATAAGATGTTGGAGTTAAAAATGGGTAACAATCAATACATAAAACAACAATATCTAATTCATATGAATGTGGCCACCTCTAAATCAGGGTGTCCCACTCTGGAAAGACTTAATACTAGGTGGCCCATGCAACAGATGTGTACATAGTGCCCTTTTTCTTTTAATCTTTTGTTTGTAAATATTATTATTATTTTTAACAAACTAGGGAAAAAAGACATGTAGCCTTAGGATGGATTTGAAACTATGGCCCCTGGATTGATTGTCCAATGTTCTAACCACTGCCCCAATCTGAACAGTTGACTTAAAGAACATTCAAATACAGCTGGTTCATAAGTTTGTGACCCCTAAAACCAGGGATTTTGGACATGTCAGGAACCAGCTTCAGCTAAAGGTCTCACAATGTAAAACTACTGCATCTCGCTAGTGCAGAATAGAGGCAAGGGCGACTACAGACAGGGGGAATCCAACCAAGGTGAACCAGGCGTATACCCGACCCTACTGCCTACACTCAAAAAATAAACTTGTCTCCGGACTCTTCAAAGTGACGGTCATAAAATAAACGAGTCAAAAAAATCATCTATGTGACAAGGAAGCAGGTCTTCTAGCTGGAGATAGAAGACCCACTTGGTATGTGCCAACGCAAAACCCGACATTTGCCAGCTCCAGATTCTATTTGTGGGATGGTAACCTAGGTTAGACAACTTTTGACTCCTTTATTTTATCATAGTCACCTCAACGAGTCTGGAGACAAGTTTAGTTTTTCAGTGTATGTAGCCCAAACTAGGTGAAAGCATATCAACGGCAAAGATTCCCTCACTCTGCACCTGGCCCCACTGTCTCTGTGCCCGGCCCCACTGTCTCTGGACCCGGCCTACTTTCTCTATAAGCGATAATTCGGGTAGGTCCATATGCGCGTCCATGTTAGTTCTGTCCACGGAATATCCTGCGAGATTTAGCCTGGTACCATACTGTACCGTCTCGAAATAGCGCGACGGCGTGGTAGATATGATACAAATGATTTGCTGTATGAGTGATAAGCCAAGGACAGGGTAATTGTCCAAGGTGTCAGCCGCGGATAATTACCAATGTCCAAGGCTTATAACACTCATGCAGCTAGTCACGCATATCATATCTGACTTACACTGCTTACACCCATTGTAGAAGAGTGTTCTCAGTGGACCCCGTCAACGTACAGTCATGTACGTCAGGCCATTTCTTTTGTTCTACCATCCAATTGTGGTGTAACAAGGGTAAAGACCTAGCTAGGTGAGTGGAAATCAAAGAGGGAATTCATTACTTGACCCGGAAAGAATTAGCTATAAAACGAATTTACATCTGAAGAGATTCATGTGCCTCTACATGGGTAAAATTCGACAAGGGCGACACGGTGACACGGCCCTTTTAAAAATCGACACGGGCGACACGGCCTTTTTAAAAATCAACTGACATGCAAAAGTCTAGTAGACTGTATAGCTAAGTATGGGATAAAAATCGACACGACAGACACTGGTCTTTTGATAAAAATCGACACAGGGACAAGACCAAAATGTTGGGTACCCATGTAGAGGCACATTCATAATAAAGGGATTTTTATTACTATGTATAAGAATGTATGGAAAGTGATTTGGGCGTAGCAATTTGTCCAAAATTTGTTATACTGCAACGTAATTCGTATTTAGCGGAATTTATACTTCATGGTTCTACGCAAACGAAAGCACCATTGCAGGTTTACAATATTCTCAAAGTCTAGGTGGCGGTAGTATACGTTTTTTTTTGGAAGTATAGTGCAGTACTAAAATGACAATTTACAGACCCTAGCTGTGGGTTATATGATTCTGCTAAGGGCTGGATGCTGGTGTTATGTGAGATGTGGGTTATACCTGGGAATTTACAGTAGTACAATGTACCAGTCAATATATATGTCTACACTTCTGTAGGAGATACATATTGCTGAGATGAATTTGAGGCTATCTAGGTTTTAATTTACAGTATATGGATGATTAGATTCATACCGTAGCATCATATTTAAGTGCCCTGCCATTTATCAATTATCAGGCATGATTAGCACCTGCACTTGTACAAGACAGGCGCTTGTTCAAGATTTGGTTAGTGCTTAATTAACCCTTCAAGGGTAGCCAGAAATTGTTAATGCAAGCTGTGGGGGCGGGCAATTTTGGGAGGAGTTTTCGTGATGCATAAAGGATGTCACATGAACTCGCCATGTCAACATTGCTTGATGGGGCCCATATATATGTGTTTTTACTTGGGCAAGCTGATTTGCCCACCCTGGGGTTTGGTCCTTTTTTGTCCAGGGCTACCAGTGGGGGCCCATATGGATCAGCCCATATTCAAGGTGCCCAGCCCTAGCCCAGGTTTAGCACACACTAGAAAATGTATAATAAATGGTGATTTCTGGAGGGAAACCAGACACCAGTAATGTATTTATGAAAAAAGGTTTTCATGGGCTGACACTTTTGGCTCCCACTGCTGGTAGCACTGGACAAAAAGGACCATAACCCAAATATGGGCAAACCCAGCTGGCCCAAGCAAAATATATCTAAGCCCCAGGGACCAATGCTGACTGGGCTGACAGTGGGTTATCGACTTTTTTTTGACCAGCCAATGTAACAAAGTGCATTTGGGTTAATGTAATGTGTTGGGTAAAGACAAAGGTATGTACAAAGACGAAATATTACTTCTGTCAAAGTATTTTTTATTAAACTGTAAGCACGATATGGTGTACAATATGTCAGTCTGATACACCAAAAAGCCCAAATGATTGAATTTAAGGAATGTGGTCAATAAAGTTAAATTTGTTCAAAAAAAGTCTGGCAATGCTGGAGTATGGACTCTCTTCGCTAGAGTCCTGCATCTCTCTTAGATGACAGCCAATATCATATGTCAACAGAATGTCTTGTGAAAAACTTATCGTGACACTGTACCCATCACCTGACAAAACCCATATACTAGTTTCTGACATGACATTTATGACAGTCTTTGTACTTTTAGGGCTGAGTGACGTGCAGGTAATTGGCAAAGCCCACGTCACACCGTGACACCGTGACTGACCCGGCATATTTTGGCACCAACGTTCTAGTAAAGGGACCCAGGATTCTGTCATGGGGGCTTCCATAAAGTATACAGTGGCTCAAACTCCTGACTTATGTTGTTTTAGGATAGAGGAAGGACAAATCAGAAAGTTCTTAATATGTTTAAACAAGTTTAGTATATTGAAAGGTATATATCTTGGCTCCTTGGAACACTTTTTGATACATTGCTAACCCTAGTGGTTCAGTTTTTATCGCCTCGTGAAGTTTATTGTCTTTTTTTCAGGTGACTCCATGACGAAAAATCCATGATCATGAACATTATGCTTTAAATACATCACAGCAACTAGAAATTTTGTTTACAAGCTGGGCCAACATATATCTTGAAGCATACCAAGAATGGATATCCTCTGAGTAATAGTTGTTGAGATACAGCCCGATGAATTTTGAACATTTATCAGAAATATGAACATTTCAACTACATGCTCTCAACCTTACCCTAGTTTCCTCAAAATGGTCCCATTATTGGTTAAATTCACTCTACAGTGTCCTGATCATGTGTCCTTTAGGAAATATGAAGCATCATGATATCTGGTTAGACCAAATTTGCACAGTATAGGCCTAAAGTACCCCTATTAACCTATTTTACGTCACGGAGTCACCCGGGTGACTCCGTGACGGAAATAATTTCTTGTATAAATGAGAATAAAAATGGTGGATTTTTGCATTAGAACATTAGAGGGAGTTGGTAGGACACAGGAAAACCAGAGATAACTTAAATATATTGGGTATTACCAATTCTATGAAGGTTTAAATTTTCATCAGGGTGGCTGGTGACGAATATTCCGGGTGACTCAGTGACGGAAAATATGTATCCCAATAGACATATGCTCCTGGAGGCAAGATTATTGGATATTTTTCAAAATGTCTTTTTTCCAGCAGAAGACACAAGAGTTACCTCACAATCTAGGATAGAGACTGTGTGGATCTTCTTTATTTACTATATAGAGGCATCAACCTGAAATGACATTTCAATATTTTGCTGACAAAACACACTTAAATGACTGTGGAGATAAAAATACGGAACATATCTAGTGAAATCCTTGTGAATCAATTGACTAAACCATAGACCTAATAGAAAATGATATTAGGAATAAGCTGTTACTGCCTCAGTACACATGGGAGACATGTAAAACATGTCAATTTTAGAGTTTTTGATGCTTTTAGGGTTTTTTGGGCCTTTGGAGGGCCAGAAAACGGAAAATATCGGGCCAATACACAAAAATAGAGATTTCCTGAATTATTAGGATGTTTGTTCACATATACTCAACATTTGAATAGATTGGTGCAAAACTGGTTATTCTGTAGGGGTATAAGCCTGAAAAGGGCCAGAAATAGCCGAAACAACATAACTGGGGAGTTTATGCCATTAATATGTACACGTACAAAGGGGGGGGGTGTACAACCGTGATCTGTGGTAACTGACGTGATCTGCAGTAGTGCAGATAACGGCAGACCATCCAAACGTGATCTGCATCAAATCAACGTGATCTGCATCAAAATAACATGATCTGCTAAAACCATCCAATCGTGATCATCCTAATTTTTTTGTAATTTTGGATACCTTTCTCGTCAAATTGGCCATTGTTAGGAAAAATTTACCTTTTTGCAATTTTTAACACTTTTCTCATCAAGTGGTGTAAAATTCAACTTTTGTCTATTTTTAGGAAAGAAACCCCCCAAGTGGACCATGGGCAATGTAAAACAACCCCTAGTATTTACTTTCCAGATGCCCCAGGTTGCCCCTGGATTATGTGAAACAACCCCCGAAATACTTTGTAGATGCCCTATATGTTCCTCTGCATAAATAAGATTAATTACCTCCAGATACCCCTAGATAATTACCACATAGGGCTGCATGTTATGATGCAGATAGCATCAGGGCGCTACCCTTACATCTTTTCTGATGAGGTCACACTTGAGCGCTGCCCCTCTTAAACACGGATTGCTGTATCAATAAGTGTTTACTACCACTACTATTATTGGGGCACTGCAAACCTCCTACATCTTTTCTGATGCGGTTTATAGCGTTGCCCCACCCACCCCTCCCACACCATCCTGGCATAACTCTAGACTGTATGCCAACCACCTAACCATAACTAAATTACATAAGCATACACTAACATGCATTAACCATTATCATTAATCGCATCTCATTTATGTTTAAACATGTAATAAATATATGCTTAATTAATTAATTAATTAGTTTAGTCTCAGCTAGTTAGATCCCACGTACTGCCGTAGCCAGCAGTACCAAGGTATTAATAATAATAATAAACTATACTAAAAATAAAATAAAATGTAATTAAAATAACTTAAATTAGACCTACTATGAGCTAGCAGTTTCTTCCCGCCAACATGCGGGGGTGCCATATTCCTACTGAATACATTACGGAATGTCCCAAATAACGCAAACCACACGTGGTTCCAACCACACTGTCCTACTTGGACCCTCTGTAAATAACCTATTCTTCCTTCTGCTATGGTCTATAACAGCAGTGGCACATGCCGCACTATTAGACTTTAAGTGCATTCTTCTATATAAAGTCACATACATTGTATTATGTACCATAATTCTTCTATATAAATTCACATACATTGTATTATGTACCATGATATCCTATGAGCTTGCCCCCAGTGACCCCCATTCCTTAAAATGACCACAAGTATCTCAGACCTAATCACTATGAAAGGTCTGAAGATTGGTCATTACAATATTAGAAGTCAAAAGCACAAGTTTAGCCAAATGTCAGACCTGGTAAAACTATTTGACATCATGTGCATAAGCGAAACATGGCTGCTTGAAGGCTTCCCTGATAACAAGCTCCATGTTAATGGATATCAGTTCTTCAGGCGGGACCGGGTGATCGACAAAACGGGGGGAGGCCTACTTTTCTATGTGTGTGACAGAATGGCTCCTTTTTGTTCATTGTTGTCCCCATTGAGTAACTCAAACCCTGATATTGAGTCGGTAGTAGTAAATTTCACCCAGCCCAAGCATAGACTAACCTCTTTCATCCATGTATATCGCCCTCCTAATGGCAGTTATGTCCGCTGTATTGATAGCATGCTCTCCCTGTGCCAAAACCCACTACTCCAGGGTAGAGAAAGGTGGTTGATTGGGGACGTAAATGTTGACTTATTCAAGAATGATGACAGTAAAACTAAATATTATTGCCGCGCAGTAGCTGACGCTGGCCTCTCTAACATCATTTACCACATCACACGTCCCCACACTAACCAAACAGGCGGTACCTGTATTGATCTTATTGCCACCGACTGCACTAAAGTAATGCACAAGGGAACCCTTCCCTGTCTCATAAGTGACCACCTCCCCATTTATGCCACAAAGAAAAAGCCCAAAGATATATTCACCAAGGTGACAGTGCGTGGCAAGTCGTACAGAAACTACGACCAAACCGATTTCGCTGATTTCCTCTTGAATGCAAATTGGTCCACCTTCTATGCGTCCACTGACATAGATGAGATGTGGACCATTATTTTGTCTTTAGTAACTGATTACCTAGATGCTACTTGTCCTATAAAAGATATGGTTTTTAAGGACCGTAATAAGCCATGGATTACAAAGGATATATTAGAATCCATCTATGAGCGCAATGAATACATGTCTGAGTATTGTCGAGGGAAGAAAAAAGACCCAACTTTATTAGAAAAAGCCAAACAGGTCAGAAGGGATATAAATGCCCAAACCCATGCTTCTGAAGACAATTACTTTTCTAACAAACTTAATGAACTTGTTACTGACCCTACAAAATTCTGGAGAGAAATAGCGCTCTTACTAGGCAGAACTGGATCTAGCAAACCAGAAACTGTCCTCAAGCACCAAGTTACTGGTGAAGAGCTCAGAGGAGAGGCTGTTCCCGCATACATAAATGAATTTTTTACTAACATAGGCTCTAAGTTATTCACGACACTTGGAAACCTACCCCAGGTCTCTAAAGTAGATACGCCCATTAACCCCAGTTATCTCCTAACTGCTGATACCAAAGTACCATATTCAAGAGTCCTGGAGTTAGTCAAAGGCATTGAAGTCCATAAATCAAGCGGCCTTGACCACATAAGTGCTGCTGCACTCAAGGACGCTCTCCTTATCCTTGCCCCCCAACTCACTACTCTAATCAACTTCGGCCTACATACAGTTTCTTTTCCCAAGTAATGGTCGTGCGCAAAGGTTATCCCTCTTCCAAAATCTGGTGATTTGCTAGACGTGGGAAATTGGAGACCCATTTCACTGCTCCCAGCCCCTAGCAAAATCATGGAACGTATAGTGTATGAACGCATTTAGAATTGCCTTGAAAATAACAATATCCTAAGTAAATTCCAATACGGCTTCCGTGCGTCCAGGGGAACAAATGATGCAGTTTTCAAGTTGGTCAACGACATCTACATCGCCCGTGACCGCAGTGAACACCTGTTGGCATGCTTCCTGGACGTACGGAAGGCTTTCGATAGCATCCATCATTTGGAATTAATATCCAGAATGAAAATCCTTGATCTACCTCCCCTCTATACAGACTGGCTCTATGCCTATCTAAGCAACCGCACCCAAAGGGTGGCCTGTAATGGAACTACCTCGTCTACCCTCCCAATATCTTATGGAGTTCCCCAAGGGTCCATACTGGGCCCTCTCTTGTTTATATGTTATGTAAATAGCCTACCTGATGTGATATCTAACTGTAAGATTATTATGTATGCAGACGACATTGTTTTCTACAGTGCCTCCAACAATCTCGAAAAGCTAGCCCGCGATGTGCAGCTAGATGCCAATAATGTATTTGATTGGTTCTGCAAAAGTGGTTTGGTTATACACACTGGTAAAACTAAGGTTGAACTCTTCAATCCCCCTGCCATTGTTTATCCTGCTTTACAAATCAGTATGGGTAACACACCCCTTGAATCATGTACTAGTTATGAATACCTAGGAATCATTTTGGATGACTGTATAACTTTCAAAAGTACTATCAGCAAGAATGTAAGTAGTGCCTCTAATAGGTGTCACATGCTTGGTAACATACGGCGCAAAATGTCACGTCATACAGCTATACTTATATACAAACAAACCATTATGCCTGTACTCGAATATTGCGGTTACCTGTTTAATGGAGTAGTAAACACTCAGCGTAAGCGCCTGCAACTGGTTCAGAACCGATGTTTACGCGTCAGCCTAAATGTCCAGCGTCGATATCATCTTAATGACCTACATGCAGATGCTAATACTGATTTCCTAATTGTAAGGTTTGACATGCAACTGTTATTATTAATTCACAAATATATGTATGATGGAAAGCATAATCCTCATGAATTGGGGCTATTATTCCAAAAACCGGCCAACTGTGGTCGAGTCACTCGCTCTACCAACACTGGTCTGCTGGAGTACCCCACTAGTTACACAATAGGCTTTAGAAAAAGCCCCTTATATAGAGGCATAGATCTCTGGAATACCCTTAATGCCTCATGTCGTCTGACACCAGAAAGAACAGCCTTTAAACGGAAGGCCAAACCGCTGGTGCTACAGTACCACCGGGCCAAGTCGCTAGAATAAACTTTCATTGTACCACTATCTGAGGCAAAGGATCACCAAATGTCATAACATAGAACTCTTTACAAGACATTGATCCTAGCCCAATCATAATATGTATACTGTGTAACCTGTCTTATAAACCATTGTGAGCTGATTCATATGTTTCAATGCTCCATTGTGACCATCTAATCAGGTTGGCAACAGCCTATTTGAAATGTACCGTATTTACAATATCACCCTGTGAAATAAATACGTTATAAACTCAGGGAGACGACGAGGTCCCTTGATGCAAATATAGGATTTTTGCATCACATAAATTGATGCAGATCATGTTATTTTGATGCAGATCACGTTTGGACGGTCGGCCGTTATCTGCACTACTGCAGATCACGTTAGTCACTGCAGATCCCAGTTGTACAGCGGGTCTATTTTCTGAAAATACCTGCGTACATAAACCCTTTATCTTAATGAGTACAACAACTTTAGGGTGTGCGTGGTCAATTTCTGGGGAAAATGTGCGTAATACTTTATGGAAGCTCCCCGTCCTTTAGTCGAGGTAAAAAAAAATTAATCTGAAATGATTGATTCAATTCTTAGACACTTTTTCTCCCCTCTACCCCTCGGGAAACCTTGTGACCCAGCTTACCCTGTAGGGCAGCTTTATTTTTTTTCTCCCTGCGCCCAAAATATTTGCTCTAAATCCCTGAAATCTAAAATGAGGTGGCCTTAGATTACTCCATAAAAATTCACTATACAATGGTATCTGTGTTAATCATTGCAATTATGCCACATATATGCTTGTTTTAAAATAAATTCGATAAAATATGAAACGGCCTATCATAAATGCATACCCATTGCACAAACAAGGTATCTATAGTGATTTGATTATGATTGTTACTAAAATGTACTCGTTGGATTTCAGCTTCAACATTCATGGACTTCTTCCACAAAATGCCCAGGAATGGGCTAGAAATTGCATCTTGCGCCTACTATACGGCATTCTTACCTCACACTCAGTCTGGGTTGAGAAGATGGGATTTATTCTAATTGGTGTTGCATAGGTCCTGATCGTGAATGTAATAGGAAGACAAAACAACCCCTATCAAGCATAAATAATATGTTTTGAAGTTTGCCCATCTATAACATCAACCTGTTCTGTAACTTACATGTATCAGTTATAATGCTTAACTTACTCAATGACCGTGAAGGCCTTCGTGAATATTAATGAGCTTACCTGAGAGAGCTGCAGAATGATTTAGCAGTCTTTATGTGTTGTGTGCCTTACTTATTTCGTCCTAACTCTACTTTTGCAGTTACATATATGTATATGTGTTGTCGCCTACTATTGGACACCACCAGAGCCTGGTCCACTAAATGCGACTGTTATGGCTATAGACCCCTAGATTTGATATGGCGACATGGGCATTTGTTAGAAATGGCCATCCTAGTGACATGTGACATGGGTTATTTCTATAATTCGACATGTGATGGGGCTTAGTGACATGAATATGAATAGCACAATCTTGCCTCACAATGCACCATTTCAAATCTAGACATTTAACATTTTCTTAACATATACCGGTATATATATATATATATATATATATATATATATATATATATATATATATATATATATATATATATATATATATATATATATATATATTTAAATACACTAATAATGGATACCTAACATCACCTGTTAGCGACACTATTGACATGGGGGTTTCTTGAGTGACATGGGGCATGGACATTTCTTGAAATCTACATGCGACATGGGGACCCCCATCAAGGGCCCACTGGGGTATCTGCAGGGTTGGCAACAGATAAAGGGTAATGTGAGACCCTAACAGAGGCCACCTGGTGGCAGAAATCGAACCTCGAATGGAATCGAATGAAAATTCTTCTTTTAGCAAAATTCCCATTCCTACATATAGTACAGGCAACGCAGCTCATTCATAGGCACTACCTCAATCTAATTGCAACATAAAATTCTATACCACAATGCATATCTTTGAAGTCCCTGGAATGACATACTCAAAGATGTTATCTAAAAAAAATCTTAATAACGAGGGGAAATATGCTTAATAAGCATAAGTTCATTAGTGCCTTATTTAGACAGTCCATATATATCGAGTGTGTGTTAACCTTACTTTAGCTGAATATTTTTGCCCGATTTCAAAGGCTAACATACTCATCTATGTATAGGTTATAACCATATCTTGAGAATTTATTAATTCAATATTTTTCTAATTAGCATAACGACAATTAAAGTCAGAAAATAAATACTTTCTTAAATGGATTTAATGATCATTGAAATATGCTCAGTTCAAATTTATTTCAAATGTGAGGAGGCAAGTAGAAAGGATAGTCCCACGGATCAGTTCCAATTCTATCCACCAGGGGGTGCCACCATGACCAAAAATGGAAGAAAAATGGCTAAAAAGAGTCATATGGTATATTTTTTTGTAGAATACAAAAGGATTACACAAAACATTCCATTATTGGTGAAAAGCTTCCCCAAAAATGGGGGTAGACCCCTAAATGCGACATGGCCTATTCTTTAAATCAACATGCGACATGGGGCTTAGTGACATGTGACAGAAGGTTTAAAAGCTTAGTGACATGGGACATGGACCTTTCTTAAAATCAACATGGGACATGGGGACCCCCCATCTATACCCCCCCCCCCCCAAAAGGTGCTGGGTTGAAGCCCCAGCAGGTACCACAATTTTTTGAAACCTTCCCTTCTATCACAATGTGTATGGCACTGGCAGACTCCATGCCCCAAAGTGAAGAAAAGATAAACTTCTACTCTGAGCGAGTGAGCATATGTTTCTCTGTCTGTGTTCTATAGAGCACTGACCAGTTCCAACATGGCGGCTGTCCTTGACCGTCGAGCAGAGCCCCCTGGTGTCAATATTGGTAACAACCCCCTCCCACCCGGGTGTCTTGTTACTGCACATTTATTATAACATGTTCCCAATACTGCTCCACTACCACTACCTGCCTGCCTGTGGTAGGCACAGGTGGGCATTGTGTGTGCTTCGCTACATATCTACAGGCTGCCCGAAATAATTGTCTGTGGGCAAGAATCTTGAAGCAATTATGGACATCATCGCTCCGGAATGTGGATATTATTCTCTGTTTTTGCTAAAAGGCATATCTTGCATAGTCTTACAGCTAAATGTATCTAGATGGCAGCTCAATCTATATATCTATATATCAATAAATATATATATATATATATATATATATATATATATATATATATTGATATATATATATAATGTAAAAGGTTTGAACCAATACAGTATCCTTCAAAATCCATTATAACTACAAAAAGAAAATCAAAGATCTAGTAGGTTTGAAAACTATGGCAGATATGCTTAAAACTACACAAGGTATGCCCTGCTTGCATTTTAGTTTGTGACTTTTTTGTGCAGAATATACTAGTAAGGATGGGACAGGGAAGTGTTGTTGGGAATTCCGATTACCATATTCGACGTAATAAGCGCACACCCCCCATTTTTGCCGATTTTTAGACTACAAATAACCAAAAATATCTCAAATTTTGACCCCAATTAAACTCTTAACTACTAAAAGGTGTCCAGAATTGTTTTTTAAGCGCACTGTGCGCTTATTACGTCGAATACGGTACGCTTGTTTTCCCCAAAGTGTACTTTTCACTTCACCCCCGGGGACCTCCATTGAAATAAAGTTTCTGACTTTATATGTAGAATATACTTGTAAGGATAGGACAGGGAAGTGTTGTTGGAAATTCGGATTACGCTTGTTTTCCCCAGATATACCATACGCTTCACCCTGGGGACCTCCATTAATACAGTGAACACATGCAGATGTTTGTCATACAATAACTGTTGGTTTTTACTGGACGGTTCCGTCTACCGGCAGCCGGCTATTAACATAAACTATAGGGCAGCTTTTGGTACACAAGAGACAGCTGATCTATCTTACATCTCTGTTGTCCCGCTTTCTGCTCCTGAATTATTCCTTTTGCCCCTCCTCCGGCACAGACACGTACAGATACCAATGTCTATTATTTGTGATGGTTAACTCTTTAAGGGCCACATACTACTTTAATGCATTATGCCCTTTGTCTTCATGAATCATGGCAGTAACTCAGCAGTGTTCATACTTTAAACTTATTAATATTTATTGGTATACATTTTTGCAGAATAGTGAAAATTGGGAAATCTTTGTGTTTCTAATGCATATGGTACCATAACCAAATTTGTGGATCTACAATTTCCGTGAAATAAGATTTGACCACAGCACCTTACAGGGTTGATGCATTCCAGAAGGATGCATCCTTGGCGAGTGTAGACTCATAAGGCCTGCATTCATGCATCATGACATCTTGTTTCAAAGTTCTATGCAACCATTAATGGATTAAATGTACCGTAAATTCCCGCGTACTACCCGCGGGTTGTACGCGAACCAATCTAAGCTTTCATTTGATACCAAACTTGCCTATATAGGGTGCGGGTTATACGAGGGTTTTTATCTCTATAGAACAGTACTAAAACATAGATTTTCAGATCCAAAAACGGGTTATAGGATTCTCCTGAGTTGGGGGTGCGGGTTATACGCGAGATGCGGGTAGTACGCGGGAATTTACGGTAGTAATTCTTCCTCATACCCTGCTATATACCAGTCTCCATCCCCCATTATCTGATATAGTATAGACTCATCAGGCCTGCCTTCATGCATCAAGAAAGGGGCATAATGTATCAAAACTCTATGCGATTCTTAAATGTTAAGTGAAGTGGTAATTCTTCCTCATACCCTGCTATATACCAGTCTCCCATACGGTCCCCCATTATCTGATGGTGACGCACAATGTGGATCACTACTCACCACATTAAATCATTCACCAAGTCTATACAGTGTGTCTGAATGTCAGCCAGCCATTAAGCAGTCATGAGGAGATTACACCCTTCCTGATTAACTTTTGTCAGGTTTTTATAATTATGTGAGACTCGTAAGTAATATCTGCCTGGACAGATCTCCCATAATCTTAGACAGCCTCATTCATAACCAGTAAGTGTTGTGCTACCTTAAAAGTTCCCAGTGAACAAAGAAAGTTTTTTAACGTTTTGAAACGTTACAAAGTTATTTTACGTTATATGTAGAACGTTATTTAACACTATTTATGGGGTAGTCTTCTTTCTGTTTTTGCGTCTGTGTCAAGGAATGCGGGAAGCAGAAACAGGACATTAAGTGAAAAATCATGCCCAAAAATCTTTGATAATAATCTTAAGGTGGCTGGTTCCCATGCAATGCATGATCACTACACATCCCTCTGCGCATGTGTATAGGCGTGCATGGCTAAATTCGACAAGGCGACATGGCCATTTCTTAAAATCGAATGTGACATGTGATATGGTACTTTCCATAAGTCAACCATTTTTATTTGCCATCCGGACAGTATATCCATATTTATCATATCTATTATTCGCTGGGACACCCATAGGATCCTATAGTTAAGGCAAAATAAATATTTTTAGAAAATTACAACACCCTCATTTCATCTGTGACCCCCTAGTTCTTTGCTTCTAAAATGTTTGCATACACACGGGTCACTAAAACAGAATGTCTCCCCTACAGTGTATAGTTACATAAAGTGAGGGTGGCTCTGGGTTGTTGGGTGGGTGACCTGAAACACACCTTGCTGGCAGTTTCCGAACTTCCTTCCAAGAAGCTCCTGCCTGAGATGGGGTGGTAGCAATGGGCTATTGGTCATGTAGACTCAGGCAGCAGAGTGAAGGTACTTAACTACTTATAGCATCAAACATATTTATATTGTACAGAAGTGTACGATAGGGGTATGACAGGGGTGATATCCTGCACCTCACAACTTTATATATCTCCTCCCTATTGTTCATGCCGTGAAGTGAGGGGATGAATCTGATTAGAGGGGGTTGGGGGTGGTGGTGGGGGGGGTTAGGCCTATTCAGATAAGGGATTACCCAGAATGTCCGATTCACGTCGGGGGCCTTTTGCCCAATACATGTGTATTTGTGACCTGTCTCACCCGTGTATACACGGCATGTTAGTTCTGCCCATGGAATTTCTCGTGATATTTAGACAGCAGTGAGCACTAGCATGTCCTGTGGTGCTTTGCACTGCAAACAACGATATCGCTCTCCTTTAGAAATGGTATTATGGCGATCGTCTCTGGGTGATCGCAAAGACGTCTAACGTTAGTGTATTCTTTTTTCTGTGGTGATCGTTACACGTATATTTCTCACTAAATGGCATATCTATCCTAGGGTATAATTTAATAGCGATTGCTTTTAAAGATAGCATCATGACAGGGGCGTGGCAACCGGGGGGAAGGGGGGGGGGGGCATGTCCCCCCCCCCACTTTTGACCAACCCCAAAAAAGGTCAAATCAAAAAGGTCAAGTAAAAAGGGGTCAGAAAGGGTCAAAATACCCCTCAGTCCCCCCTACTCTGAGACTGCTTGCCACGCCCCTGCATGATCTTTAATTTTGTAAAAGAAAATTGACGATATCGTTATAATTTGCTGTACAGCACCCCCCCCCCCCCTGGTACCTTAGGTAGTCGGGGGCTACACCCCCATCCTTCTTATCAAGATAGTCCACTCCTTTCACACCTAGAACAAAGGAACTAATAAGAAATTCACCTATAATGCACTGCTCTGGAGTCGGGGGCCACAATGTATTGATCTGAGTCAAGATGGCAGCCCCCCCTAGCATAATGCGATAGACACACTACACTAGGAACAAACTGTGTTCTGTGAGCAGAATGAAAGCCGTAGAGTAAACACGGTGGTCAAGGGAACAAGTTCCCTTCTGTTTCTTTGGTATATATACCTGTGCATTCATTAGGGTATCCAGACAAGTCGTCCACTCTCCAAGTCGCCCACTACCAAGTCGCCCACCAATTTTTCTGGTCAAGTTGCCCACTTACTAAGTCGCCCACTCCCCAAATCGCCCACCCCCCAAGTCGCCCACTCCCCAAGTCGCCCACTCTCCATGTCGCCCACTCCCCAAGTCGTCCACTCTCAAAGTCGCTCACTGTTTTGAGGCACCTTCTAGTGTCCAAAGCTCTTGCTACTTTTCTTCTTACCATCCTTGCCTTATCCCTCCATACTATTACTCAATATGCTCCAATTTAATTCAATATTTTCAAAATATTTGTGGGGCCAGCCCACATCACCCTGAAATTACATACTACCATAATACATAGAACACGTCTCAAATAATTGAAAAATAATTTTGACTAATTGATACACATTTAGGATTCTAGTATGGTGGGCGAGTTGGTAGGTGGGCGAGTTGGTAGGTGGGCGAGTTGGTAGTGGGCGAGTTGGTGAGTGGGCGAGTTGGTAGTGGACGACTTAGTGAGTGGGCGAGTTGACTGGAATTCATGACGCTATAGTTGGTGTGATCTTCATGCATGGACTGCTATCAGCTAGTCCTAGGGCGTGCTCATGCTTGTGTATGTGTTTTTTTCCCCTTTTTCCTTTTTGATAGGGGCCCAACCGGTAGGAAATTATTTGTCCTTCACAGATTCACAGTTCAGTAGTAAATTAACCTGCCAAATTTTGAAAAAAGGGAAAAAACACATATATAAACAAGCATGAGCACGCCCTAGGACTACTAGCTGATAGCAGTCCATGCATGAAGATCACACCAACTATAGCGTCATAACCTCCGACACCAATTAAAAGATTAACACAGAGAGAAATTAATTGCCACTAAATTAAAAATGTCAGAAATTTCAAAGAGAGTCTCCTTCCAGAGTCTGGCAATGCTAGATTCTGGACTCTCTTTTCCAGACCTGGCAGTGTTGCTAGACTCTGGAAATGGAGTCCGCATTGGCAGACTTTCAGCATAGTCCTGGAATGTTGGACTCTGCTGCAAATGTGCCCCCGGTTTGTATAATTATATACTTCATATAGTCCAACTTAATTTTCATTTGGGTATGACCTCACTGCATTCTCTTGTATATCGTATCAAATACATATTGCATGTCATTCAATCCAGGCTAGAACCAATCAACCAATACATCTAATTAAATCTTAATTACGGTTTGGAATGTTGTTTTAGCACAAATATAATTGGAACCAATAATTTCTTAATGCAAACCCTTAGCTTAATGCCCATCACAGAGCACCTGTTGTTAATTAATCCCAGTTTACAGACCGAGCATCATAACATGATTTAGATATTTAAAGCCTAACCTGGCTGATGCAAGCATAAACCACATTACATGAATCTCACAGTGGCTGTTATTTGATCATCAGCGCGTGAATATTTTACCCTCAAAATAGGGCTGACGGAATAACAAAAACTGAAATGATAATAAAAAAAACACAACAACTAAGTTCTTCTGAGAGCTGACGTCACCCGCCACTATCGATCACTGCTGCAGCAGCGCCCCCTCCCTCCAGGCCCGGGAACTAACGGATCCAGGCATGCCACGCCTACTGTACAACGCAGAAATACACAAGGTAAACCCACAGACTTTACGAGGACCGCCAATAAGATATCATAAGCAAAAATGGAAACAAATGCTCTCCAAGCCAATTATTTACAAGAATATTTTACCAGAACCAATTTCAGTAACCCATTGATGTTATCGTTGTAGTGTCGGGTTTTGTATTTTTGGGTTGAAGTGTAAGAGGTGGCATTGCTTCTCGTGGTGCAAGACTTTAGGCAGGCAGGATGCAATAGCCTGATCTCATGCCACTGAGTCACTATGGCAACTTGGGCACTGCCGCAGAGCTTGGGGTTGGACGTGCAGTGCTTAATTCCCAACACGTGACCGCCAGATTTAATTACAAACACATGATAAATGTGTGAAAATTGAGCAATCTATATGCGCATACCTTTGTCTTTTTCTTCCTTAATTTTGATCTGCTCCAGAAAATGTTCAGGGTCACATTATCATGTCATATTGGTAACATGGGGAGGGGACTGATTGGGGGCTCGGCGGGGGGTTGGGGTGGGGGGGGGGGGGGTGGGGTGGAAATAACAGGGGTTGGGGTGGGGGAGGTGTCAGCTCTCTGGGATGCCATTGTATGCCGATGGACACTCTCCTAACAGATAGCCTGTCCCATTACGTGGGGTGTGACAAGTGGATGGATTTATGATTGAAGAGTGACTGCAGATGGACATGGGTTGAAATTCCACCACTATCAAGATGGGTTGGCTGCCCCGCCCCCGCTAGGTGACGGGGCGACATGCCTCGCAGTGGGTGCAAGTGGGTGTGGGTGTCGGGGTGGGGCTCAATGTTATCATGTTAAGAATGGTATCTCGACCTATAACTCATTCAGATCAACTACTGCGGAAATTTCCCAGGAGCATGTGTGGGGGGGGGGGGGGTGGGGTGGGGTGGGGTGGGGTGGGTGTGTGTGCTCATGGTGTATAGCAAGTAGAGAGATGCCATCTGATCATGATCTACGGTACACGCGATCATGAATCAGGCTTCATCAATAAAGTTCTGCTGATACGAATTACAGGCATATTGGTAATAACCGACATTGAAATTCGTCAAATATCTGACACCCACACAATACTCCCGGCTACCCCCACTGTAAATTGTGAAACCTAAAATACGCCATTTTATACTGTAGACCAACTGCCCCATGTACATACTCAGTCACTCTCAGCTACATTTTACTTCTAACTGCGCAGAAGGCATTGAGTGAATACTGCCTACGTATCTACATTGCAATGTACTATTAATCGCATGTATGCCAATATCATGTTTCCACCCCCATCCCCTCACTTCATTATACTGGTGGTATTTCCGCAGCTTTAGGGCTGAGAGCAGGTTAGGCCCCTAGACCACCCCCAGAATGCCGATGTTCGGTGAAGCATTTGACGCATACAGGTGAGCACGAAATACGAGATTATGGACCTAGATTCACCTGCGTCTGTAATTAGTCCGTATGTTGGTTAGCCCTTTAGGGGCCACATGCTACATTAATGTTTTAGTGCATTGTGCTCTTTGTCATAATCATGCATGAATAGAGCCCTGGCGAGTGATTTATCATACAAAGCTGCATTCAAGTACCATGCCGATACTACGGGGTTGATAACCCCCTAAGGGTCCGCATGACCAATGCGCATAGATGTGGCCCATTAAAGCACCATGCGGCCCTTAAAGGGTTAATAACCGGTATATCGTTTATTTACATATTTATTTTTCAAGTACTATGAACCAAACCATCTCCTCTTTGATAATACTCTCACACAATAATGATCATTTCCAATTTGATATGGGAAATCAACTATCGGCGTGCATAGACAATATTGTAGTGATAATGGGCAACTAGTATGTAGGAATGTGAATAAAGGATGACAACAGTAATTCAAGTTGAATGGAAGTAAATATATTCAGGATTAATACAGGTACAAATGTACAAATACTATCACAGTTTCTAACTAAGCTAAATAATTCATACAAGAATGCCATCGGAAAGATAGGTACAGCGTCATGCTAGGGTATATACAAACCTTTGGGTAATGGAGTCTTCTCTTATTTCTTGAATCTTGTGTAATCTTTGTAAATCTGCCTAAAAAGCCCTGTGCTCATCAAGATTGGTATGTTTATGAAGAGGCAATTTGATTGGATACTTTGTATACTTGTTCATTCCCAAAATGCAATTGTGCATCCTATTTCAAGATAGTGAACAAGGTGCCCCAAAATCCCAGAATAGGCTAATCTAAAAATACATATTGACGAATATCTCAGGAACCACATAGAGTTGAGAGTCCAATTTACACTGTGGGTAGATATTAATATAATCGATTAGTTGTGTAATTCGTAGAGCATGACGCACTCCCTAAGGGAAGTTATGGGTGCCGGAGTGGCGAGGTCGGTACCGTTTTCGTCGTCGTAGATCGTCATAGATCGTCGTAGAGGCCCTACTCATTATAATATCAATTAATATTTGAAATTCTAAATTGAATTGAAGTCTGTAATTTAAAGGGGCAGTCTCACCACTCGCACTTAACCACATAGTAGACTAGAACAGTACTAGAATTGTCATTGGGATTCGCTCGGTGAGTATGCCACTTTAATGAGCGACGATGGTAAAATCCCTTTATAACAGGCGTGTATTCCGCATTAGCGAGATACAGTGGCTCCACCTTTTGGACCACTGGTAACAATCATAACCCTTTGCTCTGCAAGGACCAGCTCAGCCAAATCTCGTGGCCGAGATTAGGGTACAGGCAGGGTGCAGGTATTGTGAATAGGGCATACCTGGACACTCCTAATGTCACCTGTGTCCAGTATAGTGTAGTGGTTAGCACTGTGGACTCATAATGCTGGGAGCCCAAGTTCAAATCCCTACCAGGCCAAATAACACTGTGTCCTTTAAATACATGTTTCTAAATTTTCTTTAGTATTGTGAATAATGTATTCTGTTTCCAAAATTGCTTTACTTATGAATATGATTACCAGGCATTGCCTGGAAGAGATTTGAACTCAGGTACTCTGCATCATGTGTCCACAGTGCTAACCATTACACTATACTGGACACAGGTGACATTAGGAGTGTCCAGGTATGCCCTATTCACAATACCTGCACCCTGCCTGTACCCTAATCTCGGCCACGAGATTTGGCTGAGCTGGTCCTTGCAGAGCAAAGGGTTATGATTGTTACCAGTGGGAATGGCGCTATCCACTGATCATCTTGCTAATGCCCTATACATGCGTGAGGGCGAGGGGCGAGGGGAGTGGAGTTCATCCGTTGGATTCCATATCATCTGATCCCCCCCCCCCCTTAAGTCTCCTCCCCCTTAAGTCTCTCCCCCCACACACACACACCATAGCATTTTTCAGACTTGAAAATTTAAATCATGTATACTTAAGTATTCCAAATAGGTGCCTAGGAAACACCAGGCACCAATTGGCGACCACCCTCCGAGGTCCCTCACATCTGTCGGAACCAGACTCACCCCCTGCTCTCTGATTCTTCCTTTGTGTGACGCAACCATGCGTGACGGTGCGTGATCACGCGTGACCATCCGTGACCGATTATGCGGTGGTATCGCACGACAGGTTTTCCACAACCAAATGAACGAAGAAAGTGGATTCTTTATATCAAATCAATGTTCATTAAATGGTGTATATTCCCATCTATGGTAGTGTGGGATAGTGTTACTGGGAAGGAGGGACCCTACACAATAATATAACAAGACAACCGTCATCTGACACACTGAGGCAATTGAATTCAGGATAACTTTATTTGTTTACTGTAGGCCCAAGTGATATGTATACATGCGGTTGATGTATTTATAATTAGCCTATTATAATCATATTGTATTCTTCCACCAACACTTTCTCTATTAATCAAACACAATGACAGATACAGGAACCAAGTGACTTTCGATTAAGTGTGAAGTAGTAGGCCTACAACAAGGGTTAGTCCACACTAGTGACAATTTTCTCTAGATGCCTTGGCCATAAAACATAGACTATATAATACAGTGGGTTAGCTCTAGTAGGGTTGTGGTGGCCCATGTCGGGTTGTGACGTCCCCATATGTACTACTGTGTAGCTGCTAACCTAGACGGGCGTCCTCTGCGTGAACCCCGTCACCCCCGTCACCCCTGACACCCCTGACACCCTAACAGGCTACAGCTGCTACCCAGCCCAGTCACAACCACATGTGTCCCAAAACACAGTGGTTTGAGCGTGGTTTTTTGTCTGAAGACATGTGCAAATGAATTTTTTCTCCTTAGACATACGGCGCGCGAATGATCTCAATTATCGTTTTTATAACGTCCACAATGATATATACTTGGATGAAAGGGTAATGTGTAGGCGCAAATGTACATTCTGTACATCTTAAATTTAAAAAAGAAAAAAGAAATCACAGTGATATACCTCTTTTTTTTTATCTGATTAATTATTCTAGATGGTGTTTGCTTGTTCTGCTATAAAACATAGGTGGGCTCATTGTAAATGTGAAGGCTCCGTCATCTTTGTATACCAGTAAGTGTAAACGGATCTGATTGATGCACATATTGCATGTCACTGCTGCTAGTGCAGACAATTAATTGATCCAACCCGAGACGAGTTAGATTTAGAGACGCGAATATCTAAAATGTAATGGTCAGTTGTTACATTAGGCAACAGGCAAGAGAGATACATAGCCCGAGACAGGCACACATAAACATATATCTCTCTAACTGGTGCGGACTTGTTCCCGCAGCCACTCTCTGTACACAGACACAAGCAATCTCGTGAGACCTTGGTTCTGCTCTCGTATTGTAGCCTGTTCCCCGGAAGCTATGGTCTGTGACTGTCTGGTCACTGCCTAAGTCTCACGATAGATTGCGAGCACAGAACTAACATGGCCGCCCATACGGAGAAAACCGAGTCATCGCTATAGGACAGGCACTGGTACAGAGAGACATGGCTATAGGGATATACAAAGAGGGACGTAGAGAGAGCAAGAGTGAGAAAGAGAGAGAGAGAGAGAGAGAGAGAGAGAGAGAGAGAGAGATAGAGAGAGAGACAGAGAGACAGAGAGACAGAGAGACAGAGAGAAAGAGACAGAGAGACAGAGATATATCGGACTCAGAGATAGAGAAAGAGATATAGCTCCCTCACCAAGAACAAGACCGACAGGGACCAAACGAGACAGAGACAGAGACAGGTAGACAGACAGAGACAGACAAACAGAGACAAACATACAGATGAGAGACACAGACAGAGATAGACAGAACGAGACAATTAGAGAGGGATACACAGAGAGACAGAGGGATAGAGACAGACATACACATAATGACAGACGGAGAGACAGATGAGACAGATGAGATAGGGATAGAGAGATGCTCCCTCACCCACATGTGACGTGTGTGAAGGTGCTGGAGTAACTGGGAGTACATGAACTCATCAGCACATGGAGCAGGCTCCTCCTGATGCTGAGACACCAGGTGGTGTAACCAGCATGCAGTAACCTGCACGTGCAGCCCCACCCTGCAGCAGCAGCAGCAGCAGCAGCAGCAGCAGCCCATGCTGATGTCACACCCACCGCCTGCTCCAGCCGCGACCCTAGATGGGGGCTGGGCGCTGCATGCTGTGGGGTGGGGAGGAACCCGGGCCGCGGGGGAGGAGGAGGAGGAGGGGGAGGGGGGGCTGGGCACATGCAGCATCCTGTGCCGTGTGCGCTGCACCACTCATTGTCCCCTCATTCACTCACACACACACAGACACACACAGGGGGTGGGAGTAGTACTAGAAGGAGCAGTACCCCCGATCCACTCACCCCACCACCGTCAGTCGTCCATATCAACTCCAGGGGACCACAACACTTTATAGGCTATACCCCACCCTACAGTCCCTGGTACTGGAGGAGCTTTGTGAGTTATCCTGGAGGATCTATCCCTGTTGCTGAGACTGAGAGAGGGTTGTGAGATCACTATGGGGACGCACACCCATTGTTTACAGTGAGGGGTGGGAGCGGTGCTGGATGGTCCAGGCACAGAGCGAGGTGAGTCCAACATGACATAATAATCAGCACCAATACTACTTCTCATATTGGGATCCAATTCTAACCTGTGTCTCTTTGTCTGTACTGCCCACTACTATACCATAGTCATCCACACGTTGTGTGCCATTTAAATGTTATAACGGGGTTGGATTTTACGTGTCCTAGATTTATTTCAACCAGGCCCCTGGGGCCGGTTTGAAGAACATGCACATATTTAATTTTTCGTAAGATAATTAAGGATTTTTGACAATGGCACGGCGTCCATTCATACCGGCGTAACCAGGGGTAGCGAGTCAGAGCCCACAAAGGGAATTACCAATAATTGTGAAATTCGATTTATATCGGTATGAATATCCTGGCTGGAATTGATTGGATCATTACCATAATAACACATAGATGCTAGATCTTAGAAAACTGCTAGTATAATGTTCATTCACAACATATTTGGAATTTTAACAGCTATATCATGGGTTTAAAGTGTCATCCTGTTCTATATCGTGCACCAAAACCCAAAGATTAATTTCTGGCTGGCATTGTTTGGATCATTACTATAGCACGTAGATGTAGGTCAATGCTAGATCTTAGAAAACTGTTAGTATAATGCTCATTGACAACATATTTGAACTGTTAACAACCATATCATGGGTTTAAAGCGTCAACCTGTTCTATGTCCTCCTGCACCAAACCCCCAGGATTAGTTTCTGGTTGGGTGGTGCAGGAGGAATAACAAAGACGGGTGGTGTAGGGCCGGGTAGCTGCTCCGTAGGTGGTGTGTGTTTTTGTAGTGCAGTGAGGGGCATGAGACAAAGCACATGCTGCCTGCCACATGCTGCACGCTGCTGCACCGTGCACTGGTATAAGGCACCCGGCACACTCCTCCTCCTACTCCTAGCCGCATGGTGCTTCAGTGCATTATGCTCTTTGTCGCCATGATGCATGAATTCAGCATGAATAACATATAGATCAGATGGGGTTGATACCCTCCTGTAGGGTCGACATGGTGCATGAATATAGCCCTGAGGTTAGACTCACCATGCAGGCTGCAAAATGACGACAAAGAATGTACTGCATTAAAACAGTATGCAGCCCATAAAGGGCTAGCCTAGGGTACCCCTACCCCCTCCTGCTCCTAGGGAACCCTAGCTGCATCCTCATTATCTAGGCTAGCACTCCTCTCTATATCTACACAGGGCTCTACGATACCCAGGGTTTTCCATTTTGAAGGATACTGCACGTGATACAATAATGACAAAGACAACCTGCGGCAAATATTACTTTGTGAGTAGCAGAGGTCCCTACGGTGACGTAATACCGGTAGGTGTCCACATCCCGCCTCATTATCTGGAGGCTCTTATTAGTAGTGAGGAATTCCCGGCAACTCCCATCAAATATAGTTAATAAAACTCATATTACTGAATGCCCTATTTCGGCCCCTATTTCACTCTTGATATGTGACAAAGACTAGAGTGTCCACTATCTTCAATGCGTATTAAAGGATGTGCGTGTGTGTTTGAGAAGGCGGGGGGGTTGGGTACTGTTGATTTAGTTACTGGTCGTTCCAGCACTCCCCTTTGTCTATTCGGTATGGTTTCTATATAAACCTTACAGGCCTGCTTTAAATCCCCATTTGCGAGTAGTATACGATGATGTAATGGTCTTCACGGGAGGCACCCCGCTACCTTATACATTGTATAGCCCAACTCTATGCTGGCTCCACAACTAGTGACACTGTTTTCACTGTGTATAGCCTACAGGAGATGCCTCAATTAAGCCAGCACCATTCACCATTTGTGAATACGTCGTATGCTTAAATTTTCATGTGACAGATCATATGCTGTGGCTGTGTTTTGAGTACCCAGGTATGAGTTCTACCAGTGTGTGTGTGGAGGGGGGGGGGGGGTCTGAATGGCCTGATAGGGTAGTAAGGTGGGACGGGGAGTTGTTCAGGCTAGATTGCTACATGTGGATCGGCTGGAACAAAAGCCTCACAGATAAAAAATAGAGTAAAAAAAAGGAGTATTTGACAAAGGAATTCTGACAAATGAAAAAAACAAAAAGAGACAAAGAGAGACTCATGGAACAGGTGTCGGCAGTGGCAACGTGTTCTTCCCTCCCCCCCTCCCCCGCCACGCGACCTGCGGGGGTGAACAGAACAAAGATACACCCCCTCCCCGATAAAAAAAGAAGAAAAAGAAAGGCCAAATGTTCCCTGTGAGGTCACGTGTCCTCATTAAGACAGACTAGTCGGTAATGGCGACCTGCAGGGTGGCTAACATTAAGAGAGGGGGCGTCATGAGATGGCTTAACTCAATGTAGTAACAATACTACTACTACAGCCTTCAACATGGAACATAACCACCTAATGGAGAGCTATTTAACATAGTAATAGATCACACATTATTATTAGAGCATGTAGCTGCATACGTCGTTTCCCTAAACTACTTTATCAAGATATATGTCCCCATACCCTTCTGAGAATACATGTACCAAAATTGACGATGCTAATTCATACCCTTCTGAGAATACCAAAATTGATGACGCTAATTTAAAATGTCACTTCATTAAAATAATAGTTTCTCAAAATGTCTTTATATAATTCTGTATTGCCAAATAGTGGGTCATGCTCCCATGTGGGAGTTGAATATTGCATATTTGACAGGCGGATACATCATTCGTTATCTCAATCATTTTGTTTTTATTGGGACGCATTATACATAAATAATCAATATGTATAACAAATCCATCTCATATACAAACTATAGTCAATGCAAAACAAACGTGATAATGATCTCCACCTCATTGTGCTGTCTATTTTACATTAGTATTGTTCTCAGAAAAACACATTTAGATACAATGTCAAACTCATGCCAATATGTTCAACAGTCCATGTCCTCTATCCTAGCAAGATGGGTCCACATATCAAAATAATGATAAGGACTGATGCAATTGTCGTTGTCATATAAATTTGACTGATTAGGTACTCATTACATTATATCCTGCTGGGACGTCAGTCTAACTATAGTGTTAGGCGGACATATGGCTGCACGTTGGTAAATGTAGCCCAATCATGACAATGGTACAGATATAGATATACATCACGTATATAACATACCAAATGGTTGTAATAGAGAAAAACGACAACAGTATATTTTATTAAGCATATATGTAGTGTGGTCCATGCAGTCAACAGATACAGCAGATTAGGCATGGTTGGGGATACGAAATAATAAGCATAGATGATATTATGGTATCATCGATCTTATTCAAGAGTTTGATTATCGTTCATATATACACACCGGTACCTGGGCGTATGATGTTCATGCCTTGGATATAGCTGTGGTGCCTAAAGTTGACAACCGAGGTAAATGCGATGGGTTACGTTTAGAAATGAATATTTTGCTGTGTGTGTGATGATAAAATTATAACATTTGCTACCATCCCAGTTATTTCAGAGATTATAACAATGATACGTTATGGGAGTATATGTATACATATGTGTTGTCTTAAATTCAATACATTGGAACTAAGAGTACAATATAAGTTTCCATTTTTATTTAGCTACATTAAAGGGGCATTCTCACCACTCGCACTTACCACATACACCCTCAGAAAGGTGAGAGTCATTGTCGCTAAAACTACCCTCACCTGAGAGTCACGCAGTGCCTGACCCTCAGGTGAAGGTAGTTTTAGCGACAATGACTCTCACTTTTCTGTGTGTGTAGTAGACCAGAACAGTACTTGAATTGTGAGTGGGACACGCTTGGTGATTATGCCACTTTAACACTATAACAGTATAACTAACATTGGCATATCTTTGTCTCTTATTAACAGAAGATAGTGGTCCAACCGTGCAGCAGCAGTAGCTTTGTGGAGTCGTCCACTACAGTCCCCCCAATGGCGACCAAGAGGAGCGTCCTGTGGTCCAAGGAGATGTTCTCTCCTGTGGACCTCAAGGAGAAGTTCACCAACCACTTCCCCGTCATCGTCATGGTGGCCCGGGGCTACTACGGACAGACAGAGATAGACACACTGGGCAGCGATCAGGTGAGTTATTTGCTATATGAGCAGATACTTAGGGAGGGAGGATTTATATCAACAATGGGGGGGGGGGGCATAGTAGATTACATTTGACCCCTCTTGATAGAAATAAAGCCAGCACATTGCTCTATCCCCAAAAAGAAAGTCGACGCTGGAGGGAGGACGCGAAAACTCAACGGGCTCTACAATGAGCACTTTATCTTAGTATTAAGTTAGATAAGTATATGGCAAAGCCAAAGAAAAAAAAAGAAGTTACATGTGGAGAAGCCAACAGTGAAAGGGGGCTTGTAGTTACATGTATATATTTTCTCTTTGAATATTAATGTTATTATTGTTTGTGTTTTTTAGGTGCTCATCATTCAGGGTTGGAGTTCCCAGAAGCGGGTCGTGGCCCGGGACACACGGGGCCGGTACATCAGTATACCCGCAGACTACCCACTCAAGTTTGAGGTCACCTCAAAAACAGGTAAACTAATATAATCATACATTACCCAAGACAATCATATTTAGATCTAATACAAATTAATTACCACGGGCCTTACGCCACAACCTTTTAAAAAAACGTCTGAAAAGTGTGTGGGCCCACTGCACTAGGGGGTAGGGCATAGGAAGCAACACAAACCCCCAAAATACAATTAAATTCTGAAAATCCAGACCTATCGGGACTATCAAGTACATAATTCAGTCTATGTTGTCTGGGTTCACTGTTTCAACACCAGGGGGTCTGGTGTTGCTATCCGAGTCACTCTGAGTCTGAGGGAGGAAGTTCCTCTCTGCTGGGTCCAGAACTGTAGCACAGGCGCCACTCCCCGAACACAGGATAGGTGTAGACTCAAGTCCAGTTTCATAAATTTCAACAGGAGGTGGCTAAAGATGTTCATATCTGTATACGGAAGTACTCGGTTCAAGTGGCACCATCTCCCACGACAGAATGTGTCCAAGCCATAGACAGTTTCATTTTCTATTTAGAGGGGTAACTTGAATTGTAGGAACAGTCCCCTGAACGGCCCTTAATTTGTGATGGATGGTCTTCCATTAATTAAGTTGCCAAATCAGATAAGCATCAGGGTTTTGGTCAGACGCACAATCCCTCATCGGTGATTGAATCGGTCGTTTTTAGAAAAGGGTAAGAGCATCAAACTGTCACGTAGAAAAGAACAAAGTGGTGGGATTACCACTTTGGGAATACTTATGGATGATGCCTCTTGGTTCGTACAATTTGCTGTTATGATGCACGAATGCAGGGGATATAGTGCATCAAAATCAATGTACTCCCTCTAAGGAGGCCAAAATGCATTAATGCATCATGCCCTTGGTGGTCATGATGCATTAATGCAGCTCTGGCGAGTAACTCGCCAGTGCTGCATTCAAGCACCATGCCGACCCTATGGGGTTGAGATAGTCCCAAAGGGTCGACACATGAGGCACCAATGCAGCACCGACAAACTAGTTACTCGCCAAGGCTGTATTGTTGCATCATGAGGACAAAAAAAATTACCCTTTAGTGACTTGTGTCCTTTAATAAAGGGTTAACTTACAAATAGTTTTCTTTGCACACATTTTATCAATTTACCAAACTACTAATCCATTCTTCCCTCTCGGCACCCACAGACCAGGACCTGTACCTGCGTCCCGTCAGCAGCCGCGCGCGCCCCCTGTGGCAGATTATAGAAACACACCGCCTGCCGATCCAGGTGCAGTTTGACCGCCAGGTGTCGTCGTGTTTCTACGTGGGCGCCAACCCCCGGTGTACCGAGACGTTCGGCCACCTGGAGCTGATAGCCGTGTACGACGAGAACTACCTCAAGGGGAACACCATCAATGCAGGTAGGGACAGGAGAATGCTGGAGGAATAAAAAAGATGTACTTCGATTCTGTCTTTTTCCAAAACCTTTTTTTTGTTATTTTTAATGCTTCTTTATTTGATAAGGAAAAAAGGAAAAAGAAGATATCGTGGTGGTAGCAGAATTACTGCTTCCCCGCTATGGGTGCCGTTTAAGTCTTTTAAATAAGATGTATAAGGCTTTAAAGAAACAAAAACAAGATGTATAATGATGATAGAAAACATTATTGGTCATAAGCACACATTTAAAAAAATAGAAAAATCATCACACCGTATTTAGCCCATGTTTTTTACATTGTAGGTAGATCGACCTAGAATCAACCACATACTCTGAGATGACCACCTTAATCATTTAGTCATTCATGTATGGTATTGTCTCTATTTGTCCTTTGCTGAAATAGACAAAAATAGTGCTTATCATGCATGAATGACTATAACATTGGGGTGGGCACCGGTGGTGGACACCTCAGGTTACGTGGTTGACTCTAGGTCGATCTACCCTATACGTAACGCTCAACATGACACTTATACTAACCCTCTATAACCCTCCCGTGTAGGTAAGATCGACACGGAGGCCATCACGGTGGTGCCCATGTACATGAAGACCCACTTTGTGATCGCCGAGGGGCTGAAGGGCACGCCGGCCAACCTGTGGGAGAACATGAGGCAGCACTACATAGCCCGCGTACAGCACCTCGACTTTGAACACGTCAACGGCAACATGGGTAAGTGGCCGCAGCATTTTACAAGGGCGATTACACGATTTTGAAAAGGGAGGGGACGGGCCATTGTTCAAAAATTCTGAAAAAAAATTGCATTAAAGTACTCAAATTTGGCCCAAAAAGGGGGGGGGGTTACGCCGGCCCCCCCTTGAATCCGGCCCTATTGTGTGATGTTCCACTTTACTTACATCATGTACCTCATTGTGTGACGTTACCACTTTACTTTACACCATGTACCTTATTGTGTGACGTTACCACTTTACTTATGTCATGTACCTCATTGTGTGACTTTACCACCTTACTTACGTCATGTACCTCATTGTGTGATGTTACCACTTTACTTACGTCATGTACCTCATTGTGTGATGTTACCACTTTACTTACATCATGTACCTCATTGTGTGACGTTACCACCTTACTTACGTCATGTACCTTATTGTGTTACAGACATCATGCTGTATGACAACCACGTGGCGGCAGGTGTGGCGGCAGGGGGCAGCACCGAGTACGATCTCCTCATGCCCAAGTCCTACGTGCGCCACCCGAGTATCGGTGCCGTCAGCGGCCGCTTCTCCTCTGAGGGAACCATCAAGACCGCGCCCAAGCTGGAACCCCGCTTCTACCCGCTCAAAACGCGCTCAGCGAGCAGCTCTGAGCAGGAACAGCAGCAGGGGCAGCAGCAGGGGCAGCACCAAGGGCAGCAGGGGCAGCAGCAGGGGCAGCAACAAGGGCAGCACCAGGGGCACCTACAGGAGGGCCGGCCGGGGCCTCACAGTGTTATAATCCATGGGGAGGGGACGTACACAGGCCTCACCCATGCGCGGCCCAGGACTGACTCCCAGACGAGCAGCAGCCCCCAGCACGGCTCGTACAGGAGGTCTAATGAGGTGTCCTACTACCACCCGAGCTGCTCCTCACCCCCGTCACGTGACGCGCCCATGGTACCTAAAGGTGGTTTGACGACAGAGAACCAGGGGGAGCTGGTGCAGGCCCTGAGGACGCTCTCTGTCACCAGACAGGCGCGCCTCTCCGACTCCTCCACCGACTCCTCCACGACGTCTTCCAACTCCACCACCAGTAACTCAGAACAGTCCTCCAGTAGCCCGACCAAGGTGCCCTCCCCGCCCTGCCCGCACAATGATAACGAGAATAACGTCAGTAGTAGTGACGATGCGACGTGTAGCGGAACCG
The DNA here is from genome assembly GCA_947462335.1 of Harmothoe impar. NCBI lineage: Eukaryota > Metazoa > Annelida > Polychaeta > Phyllodocida > Polynoidae > Harmothoe > Harmothoe impar. Next base: position 25,750,447 of record OX381704.1, on the reverse strand, counting down.
GAACCCGTGGTAACGCGTTGTACGCGGTGCTACTTCCGGGGGAACCGTCATCATCGGCAGCCTCCCCTCCACGTCGGAAGGTGCTGCAGCCGCGCACACATGTGCACTCCGAGTCCGACTCCGGTAAGGGGTCGCAGTACGCCGTGGAGGAGCTGGTATCGTCTGATGACTCAGACGATGTCTTCTTCAACAACGATGACCCTGCCGCCGATGCCGCACGCCACCGGAAGTTAATCGGTGCGCGCGGCGTGCCGGCGCTACAGCCGCTACGACGTAACCGGAGTGAGAGTGACGCGCCCCGTGACGTACACTGGGTGTACGGCGGCGCCAACAATGACGTCAACAACGCGCACACCACCAACGGACGCTGCGCAAACTCGTGCTCGGCCATGGATAACGCGGCGTACTGCTCCTTGGTGGTGGGCGGGCGGCATTCCCGCCGACCTCCGGGCGTCCTGGCCAACACCACCTTCAAGTCCCTGGAGGACATCCCGGAGGACATTTCCACCCTGACCGTGGAGGAGGTAGCTGACTGCCTCCGGCTCCTTAACCTTGGCATGTATGTGCGGAAGTTCTCCGACTACCAGGTAGATGGCGCCCTGCTCAAGGCCTTCACGCACGAGGACATCCACAAGGAGTTCGGGATCAGTGTGGTGATAGCCAAGAAGTTGGAGCAGTTCGCCAAACATGGCTGGCGGCCCAGGCTCAACGTTAGTCCTTGTCCCTCCCCCAGGAAGGTGGTGAAAAGGTAATCAGTATCTAGCATAGAGATACTCTATGTGATATAGCCTGCGCATTACCCAAGTTATCTCGGCTTTGGTCTTGGAAAGTCTCATAGCTCAATTTGAGAAGACAATCACTGGGTGTGTTCACGACTGGTTCTGTCTCAACAAACTCTGGGCCATGTTCTTAAAAAGGCAAGCAGCCCATCAGTTATTCTTTTGTGAATATATGCCTACATATACAACTATAGACTCGGAACTTTGAGAGAATATGAATGGTACTTCTATTACTGCCACGGCTACACTTTTCTAAACTAAAAGTTTCAGAAATTGTGCAAAATATAATATGTTTGAAATTCAATGGTCATACAAGGAATAAAATTCCTGAAAACGTCCTAAGTAAATGTGAAGCAGCAGCTGCTACACATACAGACATTGAAAGACGGAGGATGCTGATATGATTCTGAAAGAGGACCCATTATTTTTACCACAACATTTGGGGTATGGAGAGATAAAGACAATATAGACTCGGGGTTTTCTGAAAGAAACTTGCTGAATATGAAGGGTTATGCAGATCATGGCATTGATTGATATTAAGGCTACTAAGGGATATTAACAATGAAATCATCCTAGCTAGATCAAATTGGCAGATATTTTGTGCTCTAAGCTGTTTTCTATATTGCCAGAAAGCCTTAGATAGCATGGTTTTAGAATATATCACTGGGGCTCCTGTTACTCAAGTTGCAATTAAATCCATGGATGCAAGCTGTACATACGTGCTAATTGATATAATGGTGCATGAAACGTCCGTTCAATTATTCAAATTTTTGCCAATTGTATTGAATGATGCTTGTAATATGGATACTCCGGTGCACATACTCATAATCAAGTGTCATCTACGTTAGGGCATTCAAGCTATATAGTGGAATGACTGGGTATACTAGGCTCATACTTCCTTTTCGCGAGGCATCCAGCCATATAGTCGTGCCTGGAAATCAGCCTATTTGAAATTGGACGATATCTTGAACCTGCCAATAATATTATATTGCTGATTGAATGGGATTTTGACATGACAGACTACTGCGATCAACTAATAGAAACTGGCCCTTAGAAACATATCTGCAAACATAGCGTGAGGATCATGTCTTAGGAACTCAGCAGGGTCTAAGATGGTGCACTTTTACTAGTGCCAGTGTGAATGAGCATAATAGTGTCTATAATCTATGCCTGTATGTATGTTTAAAGCTTGATGTGTCTATGCTGCCTACCTTTAATGTTGGAAACATGGTGGTCTTTGTATGGATGCATATTGTAACGCCTCTAGATGTAAGCTGCATTGTGTTGAGAACTCCCATTGGGAAAATAACTGAAATTAATGATTGTAATATACATCTATGATTTATCAGAACTGCTCCTTACTATAAGGTATTGAAGTGTACAGTGGTTATATAATATATTAGGTTGTTCCCATTTAAGACATTCCACATGTTAGGGTAGATTTATTTCATGCTGGTGTACTGCTTCCGTATATATCCCATTGCAATATATGCATTTTATATTTAATATTGTGCAAAATAAGAATTATGAGGAATTATCATCAAAATTATTTAAAATCAAATAAAGATAAACTATGATAGTCTAGCTGAGACAATTAGAAATAGCAGTGTGGTTGATAGTATGCATCTCCTCATCATGTATGTTTATTTTGTTAATAGACATGCTTATGAAGCACACCAGCCCTCCACATCCAAGATGTATCAATCCATGACGACCACTAGTGCAGCTAGTTGTATACGGTGTATGTCACAATAATCATAATTTCTTCCTTACAAAAAACAGAGTTGTCTGTAGGAGTTATCACTGTTTGAACAGTTTAACCTAAATCTGCTCATCGTTGAGAGTGTTGATATCGATGCTGGTCATGCGAGTTTGGAATTCAGCTTTGTGAATAAAAGTTTCCATACATATGTACTTCTGTATTTGTGACTATATAATTGACATACACCACGTAAGGTATGGTGGCCCAGGAGGCTCAGATTAAAAAATATAAAAAGTAAATTTACCTTTTCAAAGGTAAGTTTTTTCAAAGTGAAGTGTTTGAAAAAAATCATGATGGAGTTTTTTTTCAAAATAGTTTCTTTTTCAAAGTGGAGTTTTCTTTTCAAGGTGAAGTTTTCTTCTTTCAAAGGGGAGTTAAAAAAAGAGCCTCCTGTGCCACCATAGTATGGGTGCACTTCACCCCAACATGTACATGTATAAATGGGGATCACCTTTGAACGACAGGTGGGGTTCCAGCAAATTAGTCCCCGATTGTTTCACCTTGTTTTACCTCTGGAACTGTGTGCTCATTTGTTGCATTTTGTGTCATAAGTGTACCATGTAACATACTCACACACACTGACACTGTATTCCATGGAACAGAGTCACACAGTTCTGACCGATTTAGCTCCTTTACACAAAATGACAAAATATATAATGCCCAGACATGTTCCTAGCATTTAGTTATACCATACCTACAAGAGGCCCGACAACTGAGACAGTGCATTGACAAAACAGGAAGACAGAACATGGCAAAAATCATCAAGAATAAACTGGGCCTATATAAGAAAAATCCCAAGAAATTCTGGTCAGAACTGAACAAACTATGGAAGGGTAAGAAGCTGCAAAAATCTATAAGCCTTATTGATGAGGATACAAACGGCTCCATCAGCTTTGACAATACTGCCAGTTATATCAATGACTTTTTCTGCAACGTGGGTGAAAATCTAGCAAGTGTATTACATGACGAACCAGGTGACTATGGCCGTTATGAGGCCATTGACACACTGCAAGTTGATCTAGAGGATCAAATCGAAGCTAACCTTGATCTGTTACAGTTTGACGAGATCTCAGAGAGTTCCTTTAAATTCATAGTCGACGAGATTGAAACTTCCAAATCATCTGGTTTAGAGGACATGCGCACTCTGGTGATCAAAGACACTATGCTTGGCAACTCAAAAACCTGGACAATGTTTGTGAACCTCTGTATAACAAGTTGTGTTTTTCCAGACATCCTCAAGATTGGTACCATCATAGCACTACCTAAAACTGGGAATCTCAGTTCTGTGCTGAATTGGAGGCCAATAACTCTGCTACCGGTAGTGGGCAAAGTAATAGAACGTGTGCTACATCGTCAACTTTTAAACTACGCCGAGGAAAATCATTTGATTGATGAGAATCAATTTGGTTTCTTGCCAAACAAATCTACCGCTCTAGCTGTACTGAAACTAGTGGACCAACTATATAAGGCCAGAAACAAGGGAGAAATAGCAATGGCTGCTTTCCTAGACGTCCGAAAGGCGTTCGATGTTGTCCAACACGGCAGACTCCTAATGAAGAAAACTATGGACTTGGTAGAAATGCTCTAAAACTAATAGCAAGCTACCTAGATTGTCGCCATTGCAGCACTCTAGCGAATGACACTCGGTCATTACCTCAGCCAGTCTACTACGGCGTCCCGCAGGGAAGTGTACTGGGACCACTCTTGTTCCTTTACTACATAAACGACTTACCAAGAATTGTCAAAAATAGTGCAGCAATACTCTATGCAGACGACCTAGTCCTCCTGTGCAGAGGGAAGGACCCTCAGTCAGTACGTGACATCCTACAACATGACCTTGACAACGTGAACCAATGATGCCGTGTAAACCGACTGACACCCAATCTGTCCAAGACTAAAAGTATGTGGTTTAACCCACCGACCAAGAATGATATGGTTCGTGGATTTCCTCTTCAATTGGGAGAACAAATCCTCGGCGAGGTGTGTGAATTCAAGTACCTAGGCATCTTGCTAGACCGTGACCTAAAGTTTGTAAAACACCTGGAAAGTGTGGACAACCAACTACAACAAAAACTGGTAAATTTCCGTTTTAATCGGAAGTACATGACTCTTGACGGTGCCGTGGCCATCCACAAACAAGCACTTGTACCCTGCATGGAGTATGGCGATTTCCTGTTTGACTCCGCCCCAGCCAGCAAGGTCAGAAAACTCCAGGTACAACAGAACAACAGTCTCCGGATATGCACCAGGACGAAAGTGGGCGACGTGTCGGTTAACTACTTGCACCGCAAATGCAAAACTGAACACCTAGAGCCCCGCAGAAGACGTCATCTACTGTGTCTCATCTACAGGCATGCAATGAATCCTGAGAACCTGATCCCAGGAAGAAATAGGACAAGAGGAGATGACAAGAAGAAAATAAAACTGGAAAGACCAAAAAGGGAGAAGTACAGACGAAATCCCCTATTTAGAGGGGTATTGGAATGGGAGGAACTTGATGCCAGTTGTCAGATGCTGGAGAGCATCCATGCCTTCAAGACGCGGCTAAAGAAGATAATCAAGTGACCCACGATTGCTGTCGATACTTAGTACACAATAGAACTCTGGAGTGACGCCTAAAAACTAAAAATTAAAACTAATTAAATTCAATCAAACTAACTGACTATAATGACTACTTTGCTGAAACAAACTTTTCTCCTCTCACGTCTGTGTGTCAATTGACACAATTAATGAAGACCACATGAAGTTACAAAATAAGGGACATTGAGTGTAAAACACTCACTAGTATATATATTTACCTGGCACGGCCCTCACCTCATTAGTAGACTGTAAAGTAATTTGATCAACTTAATTTCCTTTCCTACCCAGTTTGGTAAGATTTGAGACAGAGTATATGATCGCCAAGGACGCCCAGTAGCCCATACTTGAGAGTGTATGACTACTGAACAAGAAACTAGCATAGTTTTAATTTGTGTCGATTGTTAAACAAACTATTTGTAACAAGGAGGAAGTACCAACAAAGAACTTTCTAATGGCTGATAAACCATTATTGTATATTATGTGTAAATATTTCCACTGACCTCAACGGAAGAACATGTTCTACCTTTACATGATTTGTGGTCAATAAACCTATTCAAAAAAAACAGGACTGATATGCACCTGGTCTATGTTAACCATCCACATGAGAGGCGCAGGGTCAGTGGCTCAAAACATGCATTATATAAAAAAAAGTGGGAAGCCTACTCCAGGAGTAGAATCACATAATAGCCACCCAGATAATTAGCTTTGCTATAAACGTCCAATACAGTTGGGCTATCTTGAGTTAGAAACAATAACTGTTACATAAATCGACTTGATAAGAGAATACATAGGTGATATGACCCCAATGCTATTTTTATTAGAAACTGTCCTTTATATATTTGATGTCTAAGTATCTAAGTTGTAACAATTCCAATGGACGTACCCAGGAAATGCTCCATTTTAGCCAATATAGAGAAATTCTAGTAACATTTTATTTTTATATCTTTTTCGTGAAGCTAATACATACATAACTAACCAGCCTCAATACCAGGAAGATCTGAACGTGATATATATATATATATATATATATATATATATATATATATATATATATATATATATATATATATATATATATATATATAAGGGACCCTTGATGGGGGGGGGTCCCCATGTCGCATGTCGATTTTAAGAAATGACCATGTCGCATGTCTATGTCGCTTAAAATGCTCATGTCCCATGTCAATTTTAAGAAGTGCCCATGTCCCCTGTCACTAGGCCTCATGTCGCATGTCACTAGGCCTCATGTCGCACGTCGATTTTAAGAAATGGCCATGTCGCCATATCGAATTTAGGGGTCTAGAGCCATATATAAGGTAGCCAATACCTTTAATAGAAAGACAGGTGCATTGCTTGATTCACAATACGTTTGGACCCTGTTTAGATACTTACATCTAAGGCCAGACCAAAAGAAAAAGTTGGTCAATGGATATCCCGCACCTAATTTTCGACCTCTAATTCTATCAAGTTCCATTAGGTATTAAAGGATTTTGATTACAGTGGCAATAAGAGGGACAGACCATAGACACCTTTCCTCTGGTGATCTTATTTGGATAAAGGTCCGACCTTCTTCTATCTGTGTACATAGTTAACAGTTGGCATAAATTGCACACAACTTCAGCAGGCCTACACTATACCATGATAGGAATCTTGGTAAATAAATTAGCATGCACACACCAGCAGAGAGTGCACTAACATATGTCTGTTATGGTGGCCTACGCCAACTTCTACTAAACATAATAGGGACCTTTAGCAAACCCAACGTAGCTCATTTAACCCAGACGTATCCTATACTTTCAGCATATTGCTACGTCTGCGTTTGATGAGCTTTTACATTGCTAAAGGTCCCTAATAAGTTAGGCAGACGTTATACATTTATTCCATTTAAATCATAAAAAGTGAAACAATTATGGTCGGACACATTTTCGTGCCATGGTTAGGGAGTTCCAACCAGTCAACAGAGCGTGTCTGCGGTGCTACTACTAGTAGTAGGGACCACAAGCGAATTTGAAGGAAAGGGAATAAAATTATTTTTCCTGCATGGCCAGAAAGCTAAGAATATTGGGATTTCAGAAATATTAGTCTGGTTATCATGAGATAAAATAAGAAACTGTAGTCGAATTTCCCCAAGAAAAACTTATGAATCATTTCACCAAAGATCAGACCAAATCTGCTAGCTGCTCTGAAATATATTTTCATGGGGGCAATATTTATGTTACCACTGTATCAGGTACACCTTTATATACCATTCACAATCAAAATTTGATAGAGTGCATCTCTCATATATTGAGAATAAGCAATATAAATGCTTGATAAATCCATACCTGTCTGTTATTGCACCATGCTGACCCCTGGTCAGACCCAAAGGCACTGAGGCCTGACTAATAACCTTTAGTCTCAGAGTGGCACTCACCAGTGACACAGCCCCAGAGCATGGTTAGGCGCTGGGGGTGAGGTTGGATGGAGTGGCTATTCACCTAGTATTTTGGATAGGGTGGAGGGTGAGTTGATTGTTATGGTACTTGGGGGAGGGGGTTAGCCCAAGGATTTTTTCTTGTAAAATCAATATTTATTTTGGGCTCATCTAATGGGCTTGAAGGAGATTGCAGGTCTGTAGCAGACTTTCCAATCTATCTTATGGTGCAATTCCCATGACCACCAAGTTATTATTTTTATAAGTAAATTTGACATTTCCATGAAAATGTCCTGTTTAAGGGTGAAATTAAAATGATTTTTCGCGATGGGGTTAGTTCAGAGGGTTTTATGAATTTCTGCTATATCAGAATTATATAATGTCATTATTATTCTCTGTAAAGAGAGCCCCCGTATAGCCATATAGCAGCAGTTGATTTCTGATGACCTCAATAAAAACACTCGACCTGCCACCTTCAGGGTCTTGTGGTCCCTACTACTACTTCTAACATGTGGCTTGAATAAATCTATTATAATATAATAGATTATACCCATATTATGTGAGTGGGTATTTCCAGTAGTTATCAACGGACATTAGGATATGTATGCCCATGATATAGACCTGGACTAAATTCCTACCTGTTACAGTGGAGACAGCTAGGCCATTCAGCTTTGCTTTGGATTGGCACTTACCACTCCAACCAGCATGACCACCTCCCTCGCCTCTGCTGTATAGGTCGAGTTACATATACTTGATTATTCTATTTATATCGGAGGTATGGTGGCCAAACAGACCACTGGACTGTGACCACTAGGTAGGGTGACTCTGAATCAACCAGTTTTGTATAAATATAAATGCCCATACATGTATCATTATATACACATGAATACATACATTTAAAATATCATATTGTATGGTGAAAGATATGTTTCACTATAGCCTGGGGATAATTAAAAATAGATTTTAATGTAATGACCCTGGTGTGTGGCTATCATGGTAAGGTTACCTAAGCACGTGTTGCCTTTGTTTGCCCACAGTATGACGTAGTAGAACTGTATATCTAACTCGACCTTCCAGCAAAACGACCAATCTTGCCTCACGTTTAGTCATCTCACACAAAAACTACGACAGATATCAACAGGCTGTTTTTTGCTTTGTATTCCTGATATTTCTATCTTTCATAAGTATCGCACAATTTACATGTACGTCCTATTGAAAAGGTCAGTGATTTGGGCTGGGGAGTATAACTCAGAGGGTATACATACTGATAGTATGCGGTTTTATGTAAAAGGGGGGAGGGGGCTAATGTTAAAATATCTGCACCATTTGTTGAGGGCTGTTACACAGCAGAATATGCTTACTATAATCATATTCATTTTTAGAGTAAATTTTAATTCTACTTTTGTTGTTGTTGTTGTTACATTTTAAAGCCCAAACCTTGAGGGTTTAGAACCTATGCCAAAACAAAAATTAATAAGGGGTTCTCCATAAGCCAACAAGGAGAGATGTGGGGGACTAGATCTAGGAGGACGAGGAGGAAAAACCTATAATATTATATGAAATGTCCCCAATAGCATTCATAGCCTATTGGTGTTGGGGAGATAAGACGCCTGTTGGAATCACCTGCGTATTGAAACAACCTCAGGACCATACCTTCTACCTCAGCTCCACATACGTATAGCAGAGGTTAGAGTTGTAGATTGCACCCAATAATAGAACAGTGGGGGGCAAACAAACGCCATGTGCGTGATACTTTGTAGGGTATATGAACCATATCTCACCCAGTTACCTTGATGCACTGATAGGGATTATTATAAAAATAGACATATGTCTGTAAATAAAATCGACACTGTTATACAACATGTACCATGTATCATTATAGTGAAGACTGTAAATTATTAGGGCCAAATTAGAATATATCAAAATACAGTAATGGTGAATACTATCATGGTGAAACTACCCAACCACGTGGTGGCCTATATTTGCCCCCCAGTCCAGACCATGTGACGTAGCAGCAGAGGAAACTCTAACCTCTGCTATAATACAACTATAGGGGGGCAAACAAAGGCCGTGTGGTTGGTAATTTACAGGGTATATGAGCCATATCTCAGACAGTTATAGTCACATAAATACATTGTAAATTATAATCAGTATTCTCTTAAACGTGAAATATGTGTTCTACTGAAAATTACACTTTACTGCAACCCACATCTACTAAATAAATTGTAATTCAGGCTAAGGGTACTCTGATGGGGCAACTACCTAACCACGTGGAGAGCTGTGTTTGCCCCCCACTCTGGACCCTGTGACGTAGTAGCAGAGGAAACTCTAACCTCTGCTATAGAGTAGGTGAGTTCGGTATCAGGTTTTTATTGACCGGATATACCAGCCTGCCTACTACCTCAGGCCACCACTCACAAACACCCAGCTAAGTTTTACTGAAGCTGGGTCTTTGTGAGGGGTGGCCTGGGGGAGTAGGCAGGCTGGTAGATCCGGTCAATAAAAACCTGATACCGAACTCACCTAGTGAGTTACATATACTTGATTATTCTATTTATATGTGAGGTGCGGTGGACAAATAGCCCACTGGACTGTGACCACTGGGTAGGGTGACTCTGAATCAACCAGTTATGCATAGATATAAATAGCCATACATGTGTCATTAGATACACATGAATACATAGATTTAACATATTATATTGTATAGTGAAAGCTATGTACATGTACCAATATAATCGAGAGATAATTTAAAACAGATTTTAGTGTAATAACTCTGCTGTGTGGCTATCATGGTGAGGTTACCTAAGCATGTGAGTAGTATAGTATGTATCGGAACGGGACTATAGTTAACTACTGTTTATTACTCAATCGACCTGCAGCCAATCAGAAGCCTCCATTTGACCGGAAGTGACGTCACATGCCCATATAAGGGCATACCGGAAGTGACGTCACGTGACCTTGACCTAGTTAGAGGTCAAGGTCATGACGCAGCCAATCAGAGGCTTCCATTTGACCGGAAGTGACGTCACACGTCCATATAAGGGCATACCGGAAGTGACGTCATGTGACCTTCACATGTCCATATAAGGGCATACCGGAAGTGACGTCACGTGACCTTGACTTAGTAAGAGGCTTCTGATTGGCTGGTACACCGGAAGTGACCCATTATGCAAATGAGGGGACTACTTCCGGTCAAATGGAGACCCCTGATTGGTTGGGTCATGAAGAAATGTGTCTCCTAATTTTTTTTTGTTTAGGAAGTGATCGACTTTAGGATCACGTGACCGGAAGTGACCTGATGAGTCACGTGACTAGAAGTGACGACGACACATGCTTTAATTAGGCGATCAGCAGCGACTGGAGGAAGTGTCACTTTAAGAGGACACGCTAGTTAATTGTTATAATTTTTTTTACTTACTAATAAAAGAAGACGTATGAAAATAAAACACAACAATAATTTTATTTATTTTTATATTTTATTTTTTTCAATTCTAATAAACACGCTATTTTTGAAAAGATGCGCTCAATCAATCAATAACACACATTTTTTTTCATATTTTTAAAGGACTTGTTGTCACACCGTTAGAATGCACGCGACGCTTATAATACAAGTAGCGCACGTCATCTTTCTCTATGGTGTAAGTGTCCATTTTTGGTTCGTACCACTTTGAAATTTCTATTTACCGCAAGGAGAGTTTTTCATTTGCGAAAACATCTAAGATGACGACTGGTTCTTTAGGGTTTTGTTACTTCTGTACACTTTTTGCACGCCATCTCTTTTTTTGGGATTTTCTTTCACTGGTGCTGCTGACTCGATCGTAGCAAATGTAAGTCTTAGGGTTGAGACTTAGGATCCCGTCACCTTCCCACGCCGTTTACATAAGCCCCGAAGTTCTCAGATCGTGAAGGTAACGTCTCTCACAACATCCGCCGGGCGGCGGACACCATTTTCGCACTTTTTTCCGTTTTATCTTCACGAAAAGCTCTAAGTGATCGTCACACACCGATGTCGGAATCTGCTTTCGTTTCTTTCTGAAGTATGTCTCTCTCAGGCGAGGTTTGACTACACAGAGGCAAATATCAGAGGCACCCAATAGCGCTAATTCTACTCTCAGACAAGGGTCAGGCACTGCTGGACTATAATAGATGGGTCAAGGGCTATTCTAGTGAGGGTCAGGCTACGCCTGACATTCAATAACAAGCTGGACTTTGGCAAACTTGCTTGAAAGTCTGACCATGCGGGATCCTCATGCCATAGTCTGGCAATGCTGAACTCTTGGGAGAGTATGCTGGACTCTTGCTGACCAGACTTTCAAGCAAATTTGCCAAAGTCCAGCTTGTTATTGAATGTCCGGCGTAGCCTGACCCTCAGTAGAATAGTCCTTGACCCATCTATTATAGTCCAGCAGCGCCTGACCCTTGTATGAGAGTAGTATTGGCGACATTGGCCGACTCTGATATTTACCCGTGTGTACGGTGGGAGGAGGGGGTTCACAGCCACAGCTTGCGCTTATAGAGCGCTACTAGCGGAGGTCTGGATGAGGAGACTACGGCGTTTGTCTTAAAAAAAAATAGCCATGGCACATGTCGATGTCGCTTAATTATGCTCATATCTCATGGCGATTTTAAGAATTGCTCATGTCACCTGTCACTATGTTTTTCAAGCTTCATGTCAAATGTCACTAGGTCTCATGTCGAATGTCGATGCTAAGAAACAGACATGACGTCATCTCGAATTAAGCGGTCTACACTACCGCTGCTGCTGCTGCTGCTGCTTGTGCAGCTCGTGCAGCTGTTGCAGCTGCTGACAGCTGCAGCTGCTGTAGTTGCTGACGCTGTCACGGATGCTGTTGACAGATGCTGCTGCTTGTGCTGCGCGTGCAGCCGCTGCTGCGGCTGCTGACGTTGTCACGGATTCTGCTGACAGATGCTACTGCTTGGGCTGCTTGCGCTGCTCGTGCAGCTGCTGCAGCTGCTGACGATGTCACAGATACTGTTGACAGATGTGGCTGCTTGTGCTGCTTGTGCAGCTGCTGCTGCTGCTGACGATGTCACGGATGCTGCTGACAGATGCTGCTGCTTGTGCTGCACGAGACTGAGTAGCCGCTATTACTAATGCTACTAATACTAGTATGAGAAAATACATTTAGTCAGTTGATTAAATCAAGGAGGTTTTCTGACTTCAGTGGATCGTTTAGCCATCGGCCACGGGCAAAACTTGAAACCATTTTATACATGGGACAATTGGCAGAGTCGAAACGTGTTGGTACGATGGGGTCGATCATGTTCATCATCAGTTCAGGCAAAGGAAGTGTGTCGACAGCACGTGAAAACTTCATGTCTGAATGTTTCAACACAAGACTTTTTATCACACTCACACAGCTGCTTTGAAGAGTGAATCCTTGACCAAACTTGTGCTTTTCCAACACAGCTTTGGCCTCTTTCTGTGCAGTAAGGGATCTCTCTTTCGGGTTCATCTCAGTGCTGTCTAGCATGTCCTCAAAGTCTTTAACATAATGTTCCAACGGGCTACAAATGATGGACTCCAGATCATCGTCCGCATATGTCGTCTCCTCGCACCATATTGTGTCTTCGCCTGTTTCGAATTCCGTCATTTTCTTGACAATCTCCTCCTGAGTGCCTTGCATATATCGAAGCTCCTTCAAGGAGTTGATAACTTGTATGGCGAAGACTGACAAACTTGAAGGAATTTCACCACAGTCAGGCCAAGTATACGGAGCTAAGAAAAATAGCTCTAACAAAATCTTCTCCCTCTGTCCAAATGAAACTACTGTTCCGATGAAGTTGAAGCATGCTTCTATCCATTGCTCCTTGGTGACGTCCTTCCAATGTTTCTTTACCTCACATGCATCATAGGGCACTGTTTCTCTTCTTGCTTCAAGTGGGAGTTGCTTTTTCTTTCTTGGACTCATTTCGAGAGGGTTTCGATGCTCTGTAGCGTCAACACTTTCATAAATAAAGAAAATAGCAGAACTAATCATCGTAACGTGCTGAGCGAGCGTAGAGTGGACGATGCTACGAAGATGAAGGGCGGGTGGAGAAAGTGTGACTGGTGAGAGCGGCGTTTCACTCCTTATGTACCCTGTCCTAGATAAGCCTCTTAAACGGCTGAAAAGACTCTCTCAGTACAGAGCTTCTACCGCAGGTGGGTTTAGACTTAAGCAGCTTAGTTCACACACGTGTCTGTTAGAAAAGCTACTTGCACACCTGCCTTCCCTTTTCACTAGTATTCACCCTCTGCCGACTTATAAGACACCTATACACTCCTTCTCGTGAAATCTATGGAAGATGATGGAAGGACCACCGACTAGATTTTCTTTGATCAGAGCGTGGAGGACGGCGTCGAAGGGAGGGAACGTTGTGAACACAGCTTATAGGTTTTGGAAGAGGACCTGTAAAGTCAAACTGGCGAGAGAGATCTCGTCTTTCAACATGACAATGCTGCGATCTTGGAAAAAATTAGCGTGATTTTTTCAAAAGCTTAATGAAAAGTTTGACGTCTTCGTTGTTGTAGTGGATCAAGTAATCTCTCATAGTTTGCATCTTCTTTTCGTACTAAACTTTCTGACATGTGGCGTAGTCGGATTTCGGCCATTTTGACGCCCGTCAGTTCGCTGTCAAAAGCCGATCTCGGTGGCAGGGTTCTGTTTACCAGTTTCTTGGTATACGTCATCCATTCGTAAGGAAAGCGACTTTTCTCTTCGTTTCTGGTGAAAGCTCGCAAATAATTCGCGTAGCTGTAACCAAGTGCCAAATAGTTGACTACTATGTCCAAGAAAACTGTGTGTAAACCGTCAAGTATTGATTGCTTCTCTTTATGACGCTGAATTGTTGGTTTCTTCGGTCTCCGGAGGCAAAGAACGAGTGAAGGCGTATTTTTGATCAGGTTCAAGTCGTAACGCTCCGTGTTGAAGCTCACGACTGGAGCTTGACGGATGTATCTCAGAAGCTGCTTCTTCAGTTGAACTAACGGTTGTCTGGTGTGAGCTGCAGCGAAGCCGCCTGGAGAAGGGGTGAATGTCGCTTCTTCTAGCAGGAGAGCTTCACCTATCGCCACATGTAACTTCGCTTACGTTGGTCGGTAAAGTTCTAGCACAGCTTTCTCGATGACTTTGGCGTTCTCGTTTATGTGATTTTAAACTCGGTCTAACAAGGGGTCGGAATCTGCGTCGGATTCTCTGAGGTACACCGTCCCCTCCTACCCCGGAAAGTCGGATGTGACGCTAGCCGACAAAGGGACGTGATCCCACAGCAGGGACACGTGTTCAGTCGACGGTTCTCTGCACGGTCTGAAGAAAGCCTCGAAATCGAAGGTAATGTTATAAGGGTAGATTCTGGAATGTCCGTCGGGAGGAAAAGTTTCACGTGTGGCAGCGGGACAGAACTGACGTAACAAATTTGAAGCGCGCTTGCTGGTGTTGTATAAGTGAAAGGAAATGTGGCGGAAGACGCAGAGGTTGTCCTTGTTGGGAAAATCTAACACAAGGCTTCTCTTTCCAACTCGACCGTCCTGCCTGTTCCTACCGCCTATGGGAAAACCTCCAGGTCCCATGTAAACGCAAATGTTCAAAATTAGTAGGAAAAAGAGCGCACCGCTTGGTGTCAGCGTCGCAAAGTTTCCGTACTTCTTCGCAAGCGACGGTGTTTTCCATCTTTGAGAGGAGCTCTTCCAAAGTTTCTGAATTAGTTATAGTAGGGAGCGGTTGTAATGAGAGTTGCGTTGTTCTGGGAGACGTGAAAATAGCGCAGTATGTTCTTGTCTTCTCTGTGTTGTAAGAGTAAGCCTACCGAGAAACCCACTTTTTATCATTGTGTGAAGCGGATTGCGACGCATAGTATCTACAGCGTCACTCAACTCGCCGGTTGGTAGTTTGACGTTTGTTACACTCACGCGAGTCCCGTGCATCCTGACACTCGTTCGTATTGCAGGCCAATTCGCAGTGAACGTTTCCTCACCGTTCGGTACAGCGCATGTACGTGGAGGGATAGTCACCTCGTCCAGAGATTCGCGTCGACAGGTGATCTTTTCAGCAATCGACATCGCCGCATAGAGGGCAAAACTTAGGTATTGTTCTTCATTTTTCTACGGGTCACTCGTGATTGTACGGTCTTTTAAAAATTTTGAAACACTTTTCGCAAACGTCCTGCGTCATGTTTTTTTTTTTTTTTGTTTTTTTCACTTATTTACCAATTATTAAAAAAAATAAAACGTTATTTATCACTTCGAATACTAGACACCTCTTACCACACGATACTATTAGCATTGTGAAAGGTGACTGTAGTCTAGGATCGAATTCAACAGATGACCATCTTACTGCAGGGATCAGACAAGAGTGGTCAACACTGGAGTGTCACAGCTCACTTTTATGTCTTTGGGTACAGCTGCATACAACCCTTGAACATACATTGCGACGTCGCTGCGACCCATGTCGTCTTGCAACACTTTCATCAGAGCCATAGGCTCAGACGTCTCGTTGTACTTCCAAGCTCTCAGCACTTCATAGACAGGGTTCTTC
Organism: Harmothoe impar; assembly: GCA_947462335.1. Taxonomy (NCBI): domain Eukaryota; kingdom Metazoa; phylum Annelida; class Polychaeta; order Phyllodocida; family Polynoidae; genus Harmothoe; species Harmothoe impar. The sequence goes on along the minus strand of OX381704.1, from coordinate 25,734,376 downwards.
ACAGTCCTGTCAGAAGGCACAGGTTGAGAAGTCAACCCTAAGTAGATCCCTATGGTCTTCCAGTCTCTAGGGCAGAGCTCAGCTAAAAGAGAGAAATATTTCTGCACTTTCCACTCCATGTCTCCACTCTCTAAGCCATCCCACATGTCATGCTTGTCCATGTACTCACGTGAGAATTTGATGAGGTCCATACGGTAAGATTCTTCCAAGGCGGCGGCTAGGTCCTTCCACCTAGTAGTACAACTTTTCTGGTACCAAGTAGTGAACATTTCTCTAGCTTGAGTTATGACACTTGTCTCACAACTGAGATATCCCATATCCTTCAAGTTCACTTCAAGGTATGAACCTAACCGTATGTAATCTGATGTCGGCAACTTACTACTTATTTTCAGTAGCATAGCGTCTGACAAGTATCCTAACGGCTCTGCTTTGAAGTATGATGATACAGGTACTACTGCAGCACAACCAATAACAGGAGCAGCGTCTGCGCTGGTATCCGACGACTCGTTGTCGGAACAGGGCAACCACACGACTTCGTAAGGTGGTGGTGAGGGCAGTCGCCACGGACCGGACGCGCTACCAGTGGAAATGAGGTCGAAAAACGGACTGTGCGCCCGTAGCCCTTCGGGTTCCTTGTACGCCTCGTCGTCAGCGTCGTTCTCTGTCTCACCCTGTTGCTTTAGGGCATGTATGTCTACTACGCGCTGCTGGGGCTGAGTGTCCGAATAGCTGTAAGTCTCAGCGCGAGCGGCGTCGGTTGATGTATCGGTGGAGAGGTTCTGTGCAACGTGCTGCGTGTCAGTACTAGTAGCGGCAGTCGCAGCAAGAGGTGTAGCAGCAGCAGCAGCAGCAGGTGCAGCAGTAGCAGGCGCAGCAGTAGCAGGCACAGCAGCAGCAGGCGCAGCAGCCTCAGCAGGCGCAGCAGTAGCAGGCGCAGCAGTAGCAGGCGCAGCAGCAGCAGCAGCAGCAGCAGCACTAGCAGCACGAAGATCACCAGCAGCCGCAGCAGGCGCAGCAGTAGCAGCAGCAGCAGCGTGCTTAGCAGTAACAACCGTCGCGAGTGTAACAACGTCGCTACCACGACGACTACTACTACCACTACTACTGCTGCGTGCGCTCGCTACAGCGGGAGGGTGATAAGACCAAGCGGTTGCGGCGGTAGTCTCAATTTCAGTAGCAAGAGGAGACGCTGACGCTAAACGATCACCGTTCTGCGTACTCTTCTTGTTCTTGAACTCGATTAGATCCTTGGACGACACTAGTTGTTGTGTTTTGCTCATGGTGGTGACTGTAGAGAGCAGCAAAAGACTGAGTGAGTGAATGGGTGTTTCCAGCCCCCTTATTTACTCCTTCTCGCTTCTAGAGCTAAGCTACTTACGGCTCTGTTCAGCTGCCGCCGGCTGACCAGCGGCCATTCACAAAGAGAAACAAAAAGACTTAAGGTATGACGTTTTCAGCTGGATCCCTTTCCCCCTCCCCTTTGAGAGATCGACTGACATGAGCTAAGCTACTTACTGCCTTGTTCAGCAATTCAACGTGCGTTAGCTGTATAAAGGATTAAGCAGTTGCTGCCGCCGGCTGACCGGCGGACATTCACAAAGAGAAACAAAAGACATAAGTCATGACGTTTTCAGCTGGATCTCTTTCCCCCCTTTTTTGAGAGATCGACTGCCATGAGCGGGCGGTGTACCGACTGTGCTAATTCAACGCGCATTAGCTGTATAAAGGATTAAGCAGTCATGAGCTTAGAGTGTGTATACAAAAAAACTACAGGAGGCGTGTGGTGTGAAGCAGGACCCCCTAAGACGGGTGTGTCTGTCTGTGAGTAGAGTCGTGTGCATGTGGTGAGCGACTTAAGTGTAAAACAAAAAAAATCACCGCCTCCTGCCGTGGTGAGTAGACTGGCCGGCGGCCGCCGGCTAGTTCAATAGGGGTGACAGCTGACTAAGGCTGTGCATGAAAATCCGATTTTCACCTGACCTCTGACGTTTGTTACAATGAATGCCAAAGGGGGAGAGAGTCGTCCTCAGGTAGGGGGTAGGAGGTAAAGCTATGGATAAGGAAAAAACACCATTTTCAGCTGGCTTCCACAAATGGCGATGACATACCCCTCGTCATCTAAGCTCTTAAGAAGCTCTTAAGGAGCGGAGCAGCTGCTAGACAGCTGGGGTGCTGTTGGAAATAGGATTAAACTCCCTCTGTATAAAAGCTCTGATTTCTGTTGGAAAAAAACCATATCAACTCTGACCACAGTAACGTATACTACCACCACCACCAGCACCACCGCCGCCGCCACCGCCGCCGCCGCCAGTCACAGCTGATCGCCTCATTAAAGCATGTGACGTCGTCACTTCTAGTCACATGCTTCATCAAGTCGCTTCCAGTCGCGTGATCCTAAAGACCCTCACTTCCTAAACAAAAAAAAATGAAGAGACACGCTTGTTCCTCTCGAGAGGAAGAAGCGTGTCTCTCGATTGAAATCTTTTTCTTTTCTTTTTTTCTTAAAAGAGACAAACACCCCTTAGAGTGCCCCCCCACCCCCCTAGAGTGCCCCCCTCCCCCTCCCCCCCCTCCCCCCCACCCGCCCCATGCATCCTAAAAGCGCCCCCCTCCCCATGCATCTTAAAGGGGCCCCCTCTCCCCCCCTCCCCTCCCCTCCCCTCCCCTCCTCTTCTCTCCCTCCCCCTTATACACTCTAAAGAACGCTTCTACCTAGTTCAATAAGTCACTTCGAGTCGCTCGTAAAACAATAAAAAATGAAAAAAAAACAAAAACTTATATCGTAGTGTTTTTTATTAGTTTACCGAAAAAAATAAGAGACTCGCCTCCTCCTCCTCTCCTTCTCCTCCTCCTCCTCCTCCTCCAAAAAAAAAAAAAAAGATATCACATTTTAAAGCGCGTGACCCCTTAAAGACGCTCATCTCTTCATTAAGTCGCGTGACGTCACTTCTTCTTCCGGTCACGTGATCAATCAGGTCACTTCCGGTCACGTGATCCTCAATGAGGTCACTCACTTCCGGTTGGCCATTAGGTCATGTGACGGCACTTCCGGTCACGTGACTCATCAGGTCACTTCCGGTCACGTGATCCTAAATTAGGTCATATGACGTCACCTCCGGTCCCCTAAGTAGGTCATATGACGTCACTTCCGGTCCATAAGTAGGTCATATGACGTCACTTCCGGTCACGTGACCAAATGGCGGCCTCTGATTGGCTAACTAGGTCACGTGACGTCACCACTAATCCCCTAAGTAGGTCACTTCCGGTCACGTGACCAAATGGAGGCCTCTGATTGGCTGCAGGTCGATTGAGTAATAAACAGTACTTAACTATAGTCCCGTTCCGATACATACAATACTACTCATGTGTTGCCTTTGTTTGCCTACACTGTGGCGTAGCAGAAATACATATGTAACTCAACCTATAGTTACGGGTTCTAATAATAACTCTAAGCAGGGCGCTGGGGCTGTCTGAGAGTGAGAGTAACGGAGAGAAGTGTTACTTTTCTACTGGTTGTCCTTACTCTCGTTCCCAAATCCTTCCGAAGGAAGGCTCTTGTAACAGCCAAATGACCTTGAACTTGGGATTTTGCTGGGTCTGGGCAACCCCTGCTGGTAGCCTGGAACCGATGGACAGGAATCAGAATGTATGATGGTAGTTTTACCATTAGACTTTCTGGTTCCATTTCCGGTTCCTGTTCGCTGGTTCCAAGCTACCAGCAGGGGTTGCCCAGACTTGGCAAAATCCCAAGAGATGGGTAATAAATTGCAAATTCTAAAAACGTAGGACGGTAGGGGACATATATAAGAAGCCCCCTGTGTAATCTCAACTAAAAGGACCTAATATTAAGCCCAGGGGAATGGGAATCAAAGTAACCTCGCATTTGGGCTAAATTTCCACAGCTTTCTGGGCACTAAACCTCTACAGTGTGCTGCGGCCGTGGGTGTTGTAGGCTACACTACACATACGCTAGTCCCGCGCCTGGTTCCGATGCTCTGCATAGGCGCCAGTGAAGGCTGATTTATGGCCTGTCAATCATCCAAGTTCAGAAATTTCCTACCAGGGGGCACACATGGTTGCCACAGATTGCTGTGGTCTTATATGTATGCAGGACTGCAGCATTGAGGGGGAAGGGTATGGGTGGGGGGTGGGGGGGAGATAATTATTATAACTTTGGGAGTGATCATTTTTTAACAACAGGGGGGGTGGTGGGTTTGGGGGGGGGGGGAAACAAATTTGGACCCCTTGACCGGGGGGGGGGGGGGTCAAACAAATTTGGACCCCTCTTGGGGGGGGGGGGGTCAAAAAGATTAAACCTGTTTTGAGCCAAAAAGCCAGCGCGTTACTATGCTTCAAAGGCCCGCGCGCGAGCCGATTTTTTTTGGGGGGGGGGGGGTAAAAAATGTTGACCCCTTGACCCGGGGGTGTAAAATCATCCCCCCTGTTGTTAACAAAATTAATGATCATTCCCTTACATGGCCATTGATGTCAGGTCTACCATGCTTGACAAGGTGTTAACTCCCCTACCCTTCGCGGCCTAACAGTGCGGACTGTACTGTGCGGCCTCCTTAGTAGCTGCCGTGGTGCAGACTGCATACTAGTAGGGGATGAGCCAGGGGGAAAATGCATCCCATTTTGGGGGGCAAGGTCTATCAGGGATTTTTAGTGAGGTATTATGTAAAGAGTTGGAAAAAATGTGACAGATCTGTAGAAGTGGTAGCTGTTGCTTTCTAGCACCATGTATATCCACCAACTTCTGCATGGATATACTCCTCCCCGCAATATTTAGGATGGCTCTGAATTTGAATTGAGATAGAAACTTCAGAAAGGAACCAAATTAGACTGGAGGCAGAATTTTGAAATAACTTTTTAGCAAAATTGCGGAAATTTATACACACAAAAATATCTACATTCACTGTAGGTGGCATCTACTCTGACCAATAATTGCATAGTCTAGATAATATTATGTAGGCATATTACATTGTGTAAGTTAGGCATAGTAAACAATTTCAGCTAAAAACCCTTATTTCCCTGATTATGTGATTAGGCCTATATGCAAATGAGCTTCTTATACCAATGGCATATGTGAAGGAGAAGCAACGCATGTGGCTTTCATTTGGTTACTTTCTGAAGTTTCTATCTCAATTATTGACAAATTCAGAGCCATCCTAAATATTGCGGAGAGGAGTATATCCATTCCCCCTATTCAGGTTTCCCATAATGCCCGCGCTCAGGCAGTTTCCGGTGCAGCCCGTCCTCCCTCCCTCACTGTGACACTGAGCCTATGCCTGCCACTTGGTATCTTAAGAAATTAATTTCTTTGCATCGAAACGTCACACAGAGTTAAATGAGACCTTATTGGAAAGGTATTTGTTTGATCTATCCACCTATATAAATTTGAACGATGTGTAAAATATGTAACATGGTTTTGCCGGGAGTTAAATACAAGCTAACATAGCGTTTTTGGCATTCCGGGTAGGCTAGACCTATAATAAAGACATATATAGAAAACTAACCTTACTCCCAGTGAATATAATGCCTATGGTTATAATAGTCTCCATGTGTGTTACATCCTATGTTGAAAATTCCATGTCAATAATCCATGCCAATAACAATATTTGTCAGGCTTGTTTCTGGGAGGGTGTCAGTCTCCATCCACCTTACAGAACCAACTGACCCTGGACATTAACTTTGGCTTTCTTGATGCCAACCCCACCCCCACCCCCTCCTCCAAGCCTACAGGTGTGGCAGTCAGCCTCCACACCTCCAGGTGAGATGTACTTGTGAGATGCTCCTGTCACAGTTGCCTCCACCAGCCCTTCACACCTTTGAGCTGGGTGTGGCACTGGTCACTATATCAAAGTGATGTCCCACACCTAGCCTGCCCTTTGAGGTTGGTATCTGAGGCACACCTTGGGGGGGGGGGGGGGGTTGAGATTGGGTATGTTAACAATTTCATATAAAGTTTGTTTTTTTTAAGGAAAAAAAGGTTTCTAAATATCTGACCTTTAATTGATAAAACCTACACTTAGTAATACTGCTCATTCCGGATAAAACGTCCATGGAAGACTAATGTATGATAGATATACAAATGTAACCGACTATATATCAGTTTTTTTTTTGTTTTTTTTTGTATGAGATGGTAAAAGAGAATACTAATCCCGTTCATTTATAGTAATATACCGGTACATGAAAAAGAGCTTGTTCAGCTCTGTAGATATTCCATGACCACTAACCACTAACTATACAATAACCAATAGGACTATAATAATGAGTAGACGTATGAGCAGAAAACACCATGTGTGATATATATCAATGGATTTACACTCATTTTAGCAATTAATATATAGGATAGGTTTAGTAATAATTTGGATCAATAAAAGTACATTTTATAATGAAATTCTTTTTTTTAAACTTCTGTACATAATCTCTGAATTTATCTATACCTCTACAATATAGAAATACCACTTTGTGTTTTAAGGATGGGGACAAATGGGGTGGGCACCCCTACTACGTGTATACTTAATCATAAATATATACCCGTCCCTGCTTAGGCAGACTACATCATTAGCAGATGTCAAATGAGGTAGCAAGATAATCTAGATACAAATATACATAGTACCCGGTACATAGTACCCTTTAAAGTCCCAAATGACACTTGTCTTCCTCTTTTGCACTCTATTGCAACCACTGGACTGTGAAGGGAATCCGATCCCTCCGACCACTGGACAGGTGTGACACTGTGGCTTCTGTCCCTCTTCACCCCGACAAGTTGTGTGAGGAAGCAACTTTTTTGTTATTCATTTGCATTTTGGTCAAATAATTGCTTCAAAATTATACACCCCCCACCCCCTCCCAGAATTGAGTGTGGGCTCAGAGGTGTGAAGGGCTGGTGGAGGCAACTGTGACAGGAGCATCTCACAGGTACATCTCACCTGGAGGTGTGGAGGCTGACTGCCACACCTGTAGGCTTTGGGGGGGGGGTGGCATCAAGAAAGCCAAAGTTAGTGTTCATGTGCAGGGTCTACAGTCAGTTGGTTTTGTAAGCTGGGTGGAGTCTAACACAGTCTCAGTAACAATGCCTAACAGATATGGCTATTTTCATGGATTATTGACATGGATTATTCAATATAGGATGTTACACAGGGATCAATGGAGACTATAACCATGGCCATTATATTCACATGATGTTGGGCCTGTTTAAGAGTTGCCTATAGGCTACATTACTGGAGGTAAGGTTTGATGTAGGCCCTATTGGCCCTAGCCTGTGAACTGGAGTGCCAACATGTCCGTATTTACTTTACCATTACACTTTTACTCCGATTTGTCACATGAAAAAGCTGTGTTAGGTGCAAAGAGTAGGATAGTTTCTTCCTGATATTACATGTCTTTATGTCACTGCAAACCCAAATTAGGCCTACATCGATTTTGAGTTAGACAGTAGGGGGCCATCCATTAATTACATACGTACATTTTTGCCCAAAATGGACCCCCCCACCCCCCCTGTTGCACCCTGTACGCATTTAAACTACCCCCCCCCCATGCGTACATACTCATTTCACTTTGACCCCCCCCCCCCCCACTGACATTTACGGGGGAACCTTTAGGCTTAATTTTTGGTGCATATGTAGGGGGAGGAACTTTTTGGGACCCGTCCCTTTTTTGGACCTGACCCTCCCTACCACCAATGAGCTTAGGGCCGACTCATATATATTAATCACTGGGGGTGGGGGCTAAGGGGATGTTCCCAAAACGGCAATTTTTATTCCGACCCCCCAACCCCACTAGTTAGCTGAAAGTAATCTCGACCCCCCCCCCCAAAAGAAAGTTCGGCTTTTGAGAAATGTAAAGCCCCCCCCCTAAAACCTGTGGAAACATGCATGTTCGTGGGTATTTACATGGACCGTTTTTGATTTTGAGCCCTCCCCCAGTCTTTTCTAGCCCCCCCCCCACCAAGGGCCTGATTTTCATTATGACCCCCCCCCCCTAAATATGGTCTATTTAGGTACTGCGACCCATGCATCATTCTACCAGCATGTGCAACCTTTCTCATAAGAGTATTTTCGAAGTGAATTTTCAAAATTTGGCTGGATATTTGGACTCAAAAAGGCACCAATTTCAGTCTAAATTGCCAGAAAATCGGCCCTTATGCGTACACAATGCGTATGCCAAAATGTTCCTAGACCCCCCCACCCCCCCTGTACGCATCTGTACGCATTTGGCCTGACCCCCCACCCCCTCTTGATGCGTATGTAATTAATGGACGGCCCCTAGGCTGAGTGGATGAGACAGGGATATTGTAGCAGGTAGGCAGAGCCTAGGCTAGCTTACACCACCACAACCGGAAACTGCCTGGCTAGGGGACGATAATGCGGGAGTTGGTAACCTGAATAGGGCCTATGCAGAAGTTGGTGGATACACATGGTGCTAAAAAGCAACAGCGACCACTTCTACAGGTCTATGACTTTTAGACCTTGCCCCTCAAAATAAGACTCATGTCTCATAATAAGGGACTTTGGCTTAGGCCCTACCCCCTATAGTATGCACATGCCCCGCGGGATACAGCACCCACCCCCCCCACCCCCCCACCACCCAACTACGACCAGGTCCCGAATCTCTCATTGCCCACTGTGTTTTGTATGTCAGGTAGGTGGCCACCTGTAGCAGGACTAGGAACTATGCGTCAGATTTTGGCCAGGCCTGGCTCACACTGAGCCGCACCACTAATTGCTGTTCACCTGCGGGTTACCTACGACGACCCAGGGGACCAGCGTACACTACACATACATAAACAAAGCTGCTTCTGGTAACCTAACCTACTGGCTATTTCCTGTACGTAGGTTTTATTCTCAGCAGATACATCTCTTTCATTTTAAATAGCCCCTCTGAATATCCTATCAATAAACAATTATAAAAAGATCTACCTGTAGATGTTGATTTTGATTTTCTTAGGGAGTTACCTGAAACACAGCTTTTCTTTATTGTCCCTTGCATCAACCATGATTTCCAACTCCAGCGAACACATTGGCTCGGGTATTCGGTGTGCAGACTCTGGACGTGCAGCACCATTACAACCAACAAGGGAGCAGGTAGGGCTTTGTGAATAAACACAACATTTCTGTTAATCATGGTAACCGTTTTATTTTTAAGGCAATGGGATCTGGTTGTTTTAGAAAAAAGGACATTCACTGTTGAGTTGAGAATTATTTTCTTTAATCTATCCTGATGTTTTACGAATTAGCCCAGGGCATATTGGTACTAAAACTACAGCTATAGCGCTTATATATATATATATATATATATATATATATATATATATATATATATATATATATATATATACATATATATACATATATATATATATATATATATATATATATATATATATATATATATATATATATATATATACATGATACAGAGTAGACGTACAAACGTTAGGGCTTAATGGAAATTTATGTAATAGCTGGTCGATTTCATGTTATTATTCACGAGTTTTTCGCTGTGTAAAAGTATGGCTGACTCAATTAAATGTCCTTATGATCATAAGCAGTTGGAGCCCTTCAAACCCATCCCCTGACCATGCTATTGCATGTAGGGTTGTCATTCATTTTTTATTCAGTGTGGATAGACGGCTTTTTTCATGCATAAGTTCAAATGGTTTTAAAGTGGCATAATCACCGAGCGTATCCCACTCACAATTCTAGAACCGTTCTAGTCTACTATGTAGTAGCTGCGCGAGTGGTGATATTGCTCCTTTAAGGTGGGTCAATATGATGCCATTTCCGTTCACTGCACAGTTTTCTGAGCAGGTACATTCTCTAGTTTAACCATAGATCACCAGGGGACCTTTGTGTCATATTGGAACAAGTTATATCAAATTGTTCTAAAAAGGCCAAAGGTGTTGCCTGACCGGGGCGAGAACCATCAACCTTTGGATATGAAGGCATGCATTCTGCCACTGTGCTATAGAGTGGTGGTGGCTCTCATTCAGAAGTCATACTTGATTGATTGATTGTTAGTTAGTTTAACGTCTGGAGGGCAAGTTGCATTTTGCATTCCAGACTGCCATTAGATTAAGTTTTTCACAAGTGATGTTAGGCCGAAGGCCTACCAAAGGTGATTGTATCCAGGATGATCGAATCTGTCAGATGAGCCAAGAGATAGAAATCCCACTCCTACACATTTACCGAAGCAAGGGTTCTTTAACTTCCGACACCACATAGACATGGCATGAGATGTACAGGCCTTTGATATGCTGTAAGTCTACCACAGCATGGGAGATGGCAGCCAAAGATGAAGTCACTAGGCAAAAGAGACTCCAAGCTCATACAACTATGTGCCATGAGTCTGGAGTGATACCTACCAACTCACCAAGCTACCAACCCCCATCTTTTTTTCTTTTTTTTTGTACTTTTGTACTTTTTTTTCTTCCTCGGTGGTGTTAAATGCCTTAGATATGGATGTAATGTCTACCAGGTGTTTTCTTCTGCTATTTTCAGTGTTTCTACAGTTCAGTAGAAGGTGCTTTACTGTCAGACGAGTTTTGCATTCTTGACATAGTGGTCCCCATTTAATCGGTATTCATGTGTCATCTTAGTATGACCTATCCGTAGAAGGGTCAGTATTACTTGTTCTGCTCTCTTCAGCCCTTTATTCATTGCTATTTCCTTCAGTTTTAGTTGAAGGGAGTACATTTTGTTGTGATATTTTTGTTTATTCCATGCAGTTTGCCATTTTGCTCTTATGTGGCTGTTTATTGATGGTAACAAGTCAGTGTAAGGTATAGGAGTCAGCATGGGTCCCAGGCTTAGAGCTCTTTTAGCAGCCTTATCTGCTTCCTCATTTCCTTCAATTCCAATATGACTTGGTAGCCAGCAGTAAAGCACTTCCTCATTCTTCCTTTTCCGGTCAGATGTTTTCTTTTGTATACATAACTAGCCCTTAGTATATTTCTATTTCCTTTCAACTTTTTTTTATAATGGACAAAAACTTAAGAAACATGCCCGGGAGCATATGTTCAAAAGGGATTCTCTAGAGAGAGAACATTAAAACCTATATCCTGAGAGAGTTATATAGATATTTAGCTACGTTTCAATACTATTTTATGTACATAGGTGGCAAAACACTATATACTCCTATAATATGAAACACTGACTTAAGGCTTGAATATCTCAGAAAACAGCTCGGGACCCTCCTATTCTCTTAGCCTTGTTGGAAAGGGTATCCTGGAGACGACTTTTGCAAAACAACATAATAATGATAATGATGATAATAACAATAGTCCTATTGGCACTGGAAGAGAGAGATAATGCTGGCCTCCTCTCATTTAGGATCAGTGTATGCATTGTTGTCTCTAATTTTCATGTTATGGAGGAGTGACTTTCCTGAACTTGCTGAACTTGCTGAACTTGCTGAACTTTCTTTATTCATCTTATATAGTATGGGCTTTTAGACCATAATGTATGTTTCAACTTGCCGTCATGGAGCCGAGGGAGGATTTGTCTGTTGTCAAGCTGGTCAGTGCCTGATGTCAGTTAATTCTAAATACTATAATATTCTGTCTGTTAGTGAGTTTATTTTAGCTATTTATGTTGTTTTTTTGGCATTTGTTGGTAGGTTGTTCCTAACCCCCTTTCAAACTAGCTTTGCAGAAGGTTTAAATCAGCTTTAATGCATACAAAAGGTCACCATAGCCGATAGCCGGGAGGATGATGAGTTCTTTTTACACCAATAGCAGAATCTTGAGATATGCTTTCAAGATCAGATGTTCGGGAGTTGTCCTCTGCTGGTTGTTCATGGCATTGAGGACATGGGTCTGTTTCATAAGAATTGTTCCTTAGACTGTCATTTTCGGGTCTTAGTTGAGTGAAGCTAGTGTAGCCATAGGTACCCGAACAATAGCCTGTTCCCAAACATGAAATACACTGTAAAAAAAAATCCGTTAAAATAACGGAGATTCACTGGCACCACTGGGTGCCGGACATTCACCGTAAAAATAACGGTCACCGTTGTTTCAAATTCTCCGTAAATATAACAGAGATTCACTGGCACCACTGGGTGCTGGACTTTCACAGTAAAAATAACAGTCACCGTTGTTTCAAATACTCCGTAATTATAATGGTGAAAGTCTGGCACCCAGTGGTGCCAGTGAATCACCGTAAATCTAAAAAAATACGGAACATCACTGTTATTTTAATACAGCGCCTAAACAATAAATATGGTATTGTAACGGGTTAGCTATGAGTCTAACTGTTATCATGGAATATCTATTATATGTTGTTATGATGTAAAACGACACGTTCTTATTGTATACATAACTTGTTTATTACTTAACGAGTGTCGTCGGTCTGTTCCATATACCGACGTTCTCTAGTTCGGTTGTATACGGTAGTGTACCGGTACTACCTTCGGTTCTATTCGGTAGTACTTATATAAACGTGTTACATAATTATACCTACTAGGTGGCGCTGCTGGTGCGGTCAGGTGACCCCCACAGCGGTGTTTAAAAGGTGGACTGCTTCCCATTGGAAGCCAGTCAGGTTTGGGACTGTCGAGGCAAGACCAGCCTGCACTCCGGGTTTAACACTATGTTGTAGCGTTACTTCCCTATATTATTGTGATCCTGATCTGATCCCTGTATAGCTGATAGTTGTACTGGTCATATAATACTCAAGAGTTATCCTTTCAATAAAGTCGCCGCATATTAAAGTCTAATTTACCTTGTCTGGTGTTTTGTTCTCATGCGTTCACACCAGTAGTACGAGACCAACTACATTGGTGCCGTGACCATTTGAACGAACCTACCGTGATAAGTGTATTAATTTGACTTATAGTGTATGGATTACCTGTTCAGCGGTAGGACTAAAACTCCTGCTGAGGAACGTGAGGAGGCCATACAAAATGTAGGGTTCTTCACAGGCAAGAATTAAGGGGGGAGAGACGGGGAGCCCTGGAGGTGCCCGGTGACGACCTCTTCCACGAAGCAATAGGCGATCCTGTTGTGGATGCTTTTACCTTAGGTGAGGAAGGGGAGCAATCCCCAGTCCCAGGACCCTTTGATATTAGCACCAGGAGATCGTTGGACTCCCTTTCCACGAACCTTTTCTGCCCTGAGGGTCAGAAAATACCGGGTAGAGAGAAGCATTCTCTCGGCCTTGCTCCCGTCGGTTCCACACCGACGGTAGCGGATCCTTCATTGGATCCAAACACGTCAGTCTTTACTGAGGGTGCCACTGTCACACCTGAAGGTGTGGTCGGTGGTAGACCATCGGTGAAGACCAGTGTGGCGGCGAAGGCTCCTGTAACTGTGAACTTGCCAGTTGCAAAGGAACCATCCAGCTTACCACTGGATGCAACTCTGCTGGCTGACATTGGGATCAGGACAATGAAGCCTAAACTGCACAGCCTTGAGTCCGGAAGGAGCTTGCTTCCATCACCAACACTAGGAATTTATTTCTTAGGGAGGTTGATGAGAAGAAAAAGTTCCTCCTGGAGCTCCAAGGGGAGTTGGCTTCTCAGAAGACTGAGGTTGATAAGCTGGTGCGACAGAGGGTGTCTGGTGAATGTGAGGTGGCAAGTTTGAATACCTTGGGAAAGGATTTGAGCATGCAGCTCCGTTAGCTAGGCAGGACCTCGAAAGCCTAAAGTAGACCAACCTTGAGCTGAAAAAGCAAGCTGAAGGGGTACCACCACCAACTCCGGTTGTACCACCAGTCGTACTTACACCTAATGTGTACACGACGGTGACACCTTTTGGTGTCCCGCCGATAGTACATACTATGGTCACTGGTATGACGCCTCAGATGGGGGCTAGCTATTTACAGACTCCGGTCTGTGGTGGCGCCTTTGGGGGATCGGCAACACCCCCAGGGTTCACCCACCCATCTACTGGTTCAACGATGTTGAACCAACAGCAGACCTTGGTCTCGGTTCCAGTACCGAGGCCCAAAGCTGGACAGGGTTTAACCCCAGTCCAGGGGGCTAAGTATGACAGGAACCTGGCCATAGAGAAGCTCGGGACTGACATCATCCCAAGTGACATCGATGATTTTGATGAGAGATATGCTCCTTTCAACTTTGGGGAGATCAAACATCCTGATGCAGCCCGTCAAAAGGCCATCGATATTCCTCCTTTCACAGGGTCGCCGTCCTGGAGGAAGTACAAAGTTAGGTTCAAGGCTATTGTAGAGAGCAATCGCTGGAACAATCAGCAAGCGCTGGTTGCTCTGAAGCAGGCACTTTGCAACGGGCCAGGGGAACCAGCCCTTTTGGCGTTTGAGCAAGTGAAGGTCAAGACATTGAGCTCGCTTGAGGAAACTGCTGAATGGGCAATCGGGAAGATTGGGGAGCATGATCCAAGGACTCAGTTGCTCAAATATGTACAACATAAAGATGAACATCTGAGGTCCTATGGATTTGCTTTGCAGGAACTGATATCCGAGTGTTATCAGGGATGCAGACCTGACACACCCACTGTCATCCAGGAGTTAACCTCCAGGTTTGTCAATGGGGTCAGGGACACCAGTCTCCAGGCATATCTGCGGGAAAAATGGCAGCCGGACTTGTCTCTGGCTGACCTGTTTGACCATGCAGATGTGTATGACACCAAACAGGCTGTTTTTCCTAGTGGCGGGGTGGCGGCATCCCCATCTGTAGCTCAGGTGACGGAGGCTGCTACAAAGCCACCTAAGAAAAAACAGCCCGCCTCTGAGGAGGTGGCGGCAGTGACGTCTGAAAGGGACATGGAAAAGCTGTTCGAGGGTTTGTTGCGGAAGCACTTGGATAAAAGCTCCGTGTCCACTTCTGGCTCTGGATCTGGAAAGAAAAAGAGAAGAAAAAGGACACGAAACCTCAACCGTGTCGACGCTGTCAGAAGATGGGTCATTGGGCTAGCGAATGCAAAGCCCCTGCACCGTTGCTGCTAAAACTGAAAAGGAGACGGAAAACTGGATGGGGCCCATCCTCTTGGCAAGGATGGCGCCCCCACAGTTAGCCATGCCTGTAAGGGATTAGTAGACGGTGTTAACTCTTCCATGAACCAAGGCCGCGCAGAGGCAGAAGGGTCTGTACAACCTGTAAGCATCTGGCAAGGCGGGGCTGGCAAGGACAAACGGAATCCTAAGGATTCTGTAGTCGCTGGCTTAGAGGAGTCTTGGTTAGAATCGATTGCCCAGAGCAGTGCGATTCAAGACTCCCCGAGCGACCCATGTTGGGATTACCTCCTGACAAAAGGGGTTGCTATGGATGGAGGGGACAGGCCGATGCTGACCTCTGAGTGTGTTCCTTTACGGGGACAACGCTGGTACCTGAGTCTGGTTATTTCCGGGACGCGTGGTGAATTTTTGGTGGACACGGGTGCATCTCACACCCTGGTTGATCATAAATTCATGGCCCGTCTTTACAACCAGCCCGATGCTCCGCTACTAGGAGTAAAGGCTCGGACTGCTACGGGAGATAGTATGTTGGTAGATGGCAAGACATACTGGATATGTCCAACCATCACTGACATCACTCACGATGGCATACTGGGGATGGAGTTTGCTGCTCTTTACGGGGTAACAATGAACACCGCGACAGGCCGGCTCCAGATTTAACCTCCTTATAAACAATCTGTACAGTGCGTTTTAAGGAATGGTTCTTCTGTAGCGTCAGTGGCACAGGACACAAAGCTAGCACCGGGACATGTTTCTGATGTCCTAGTTAGCTAAGTGGGAGTGCAGGCCAAACCCCCAGGGATGTTTGAACCACAAGACCAGAAGCTTGCCGAGCTAGGTCTCTCTGGTAATCATACTTACCTGGCCAACGCACGTTGGGGGGTGATACCAATTTGTAACTCGAGTAGTAGAGAACTCACTCTGCGAAAGGGGACACCTATTGGTAAAACTACGTGAGCGTATGGTGTTGATTCATTGACTACGGATTTTGTGGACGTAGGTTTGGTTGCAGGACATCCTTCCCACAAGGATGCTCTAGCAAAGTCCAGCCTACCGAAACATTTAAGATCCCTGTTATGTGACTCACACCTAGATACCCTAGAGAGCGAAATGGTGGCGAATGAGCTGTCAGAATTATCTGACGCTTTTGCGCAACCAGGAGATCCTCTGGGGCGTACCGACTCGGTACAACACCGGGTTGATACCGGGGACGCGGTTCCCAGTAGAATCCCCTACCGACGGTTACCCATGGCTAAAAAGGATGCTATGGAGGCTGAGGTAGAAAAGATGTTGGATGAGGATGTGATTCAACCTAGTGAAAGTCCATAGTCAAGTCCTGTGGTGATGGTCACCAAGAAGGATGGTTCCTGTCGATTTTGCATCGACTATAGGAAGTTGAACGGACTCACTAGGAAGAATGCATACCCTCTCCCTCGAATAGATGAATGTGTGGAATCTTTAGGTGGGGCGAAATGGTTCTGTACACTAGATTTACAATCTGGTTATTGGCAGATCAGCATGGACCCCCGAGACCGAGAAAAAACCGCATTGTCTACCCTTATGGGACTGTTCGAGTATATTTGGACGACATCATCGTCTTCGGGGGATCTGTGGAGGAAACTCTACAGAACCTCCAAGCCGTGCTGAAACGTATTTTATCATATGGTCTGAAATTGAAACCTTCAAATTGCAATTTTTTAGGAAATCAGTGGAATACCTAGGTAGAATTGTTTCTGAACATGGCATCATGGCTGATCCTCATAAGATCGAAGTGGTACAGAACTGGCCTCGTCCGATGGACACGAAAGAGATACGCTCTTTCATTGGGTTCTGTTCTTACTACAGAGATTTTATACCTGGATTCTCGAGAGTCGCAGCTCCGGATCCCTTACAAGAGCTTATGATTGGAGAGAAGAAGGCTAAGTCTAAAATAGTCTGGTCTCCAGCCGCAGAACAGTCTTTCATGGAGTTAAAGAGACTCTTTTTAGAAACACCTGTTTTGCACTACCCTGCACCTGTTGGTCAGTTCATCTTGGACACTGATGCTTCTAATACAAGTGTTGGTGCTGCCTTGTCGCAGATCCAGGAAGGACGAGAGGTGCCGCTGGCATTTTCGTCCAACAGTTTAAGCAAGACACAACGTAACTACTGCACAACCAAGCGTGAACTCTTGGCAATGGTGGTTTACACAAAAAAGTACAGACACTTCCTATATGGTGGGAATTATCTCGTACGGACAGATCATTCGTCTCTTCAGTGGCTCCTGAACTTCAAGGACGCTGAGGGGATGATGGGTAGATGGTTGAAACACCTCTCTGAGTTTGGCATGACGAATGAGCATATCACACACAGGAGTGGAGTAGAACATGTGAATGCGGACAGCCTGTCCCGCTATCCTATCCGGAACTGTCACCGTGTAGACTGCCGAGACTGTGGGTCTCACAATGCAGTGATTGCCTCTGTGGGTGCGAAAGTTCCTAACTGGATGTTGAATCACTTGAAAGATGAACAGTTTGCAGATCCAGTGATTTCGAGGGTGTACACCTTGAAGCTGCTGGGCCTGTCCAAGCCTGTTCGCCCCACACTTCCACTGGAAGAAGTTAGACAACTGTTAGCGCAGTGGGATAATCTTTTTATACGGAACAGTGTATTGTGCCGCTGGAGGGTGCAACCTGGCAGGAAGAGAACAGCTCAGTCTGTAGTGCCTTTGTCACTCAGATTGCAGTTGCCCAATTACTGTCATGGGCACCATACTTCAGCACACTTTGGCAGACAGCGAACTGAGGCAAAGATAAAGAGTAGATATTACTGGCCTGGTATG
This sequence comes from Harmothoe impar, assembly GCA_947462335.1. Lineage (NCBI taxonomy): Eukaryota > Metazoa > Annelida > Polychaeta > Phyllodocida > Polynoidae > Harmothoe > Harmothoe impar. Next base: position 25,716,616 of record OX381704.1, on the reverse strand, counting down.
ACTTTGGACATACAGCGTTGGGTGAAGCAATGTCCCCAATGCTGTTTATCAAAGCCTGGACCTGGGATGGGTAAACTACCTCTAAGTCAAGAGCTATTCGGTGTTAGGTTTGCCCGGATCACTGTTGATATCATTAGTGGTTTCAACACGACTCCACGGGGTAATACCTGTGTAGGGGCTAGGGTTATGCGGGGTTTATATGACGGGTTCTGTTGGATGCTGTGTTGCGAACTCCGTCAGAACCCTTCAGCCCGACGGCAGGTGGCAGCATCTGCTTCGGGCTTGGGGTATGGACAGAGGTCGCTATAGGCTTCTGGTCTGCGTGTGCGCGCGCAGGCTGGCTGCCTATATATACCCAGCATCCGATAGGACTCGTCGGTCACTCTGGATCCACGCTAGGACAGAGGCCCCGCGATCATATCGGCTGCAAGCCTACTGACCCGTTTCGAACTCTATAGGGAGTTCGCACTGCTATAGCTTTGCCTGTCTAGGTTCCTGAATAAACCTATTGATTCGCAACCTGTAACACTTGATCCGAACTGTGTTGACTTTGTTTCTTTACTTAATACTATAACAATATTATAGAGGACAAAGTATCGTTTATTACACTGGTGCCGTGACCAGTTCTGAGTGGAAAGCAGGTTAGCCTGTGCGAAGCACAGACCTCGTGCTCTGGCCGGAGCACAGAGGTCCCCCGATGAGTTGAATCAGATCTGTTCGGCCAGGGACACCATGGTTACCGAAGTAGAGGGGTTGCGTTCCGAACTTGTTCGCGATACGGACAACCTGAAGGAAACACGCCAGAGTCTAAGCACTGAGTGCGATGTGTTAAGAACAAAGAAAACTGCAATACAGACATTCTTGTTAGAGGCCCGTCAGAGTTTGCAGGACAGTAGCACCTCTTTCGCTTCAGCAGACAATGGGAGCCCGCCGGCTGGCCATTTCATGAGCTTTTCGGACAATCCGAACCTGCAAGGTGGGCGTGGGGTGACGATAGAAGCAGCCCTATCGGCCTCAACTCCTGGTTGACCCAGGAAGATAGGCCGAGCAAGGGGTAGAGGGATGGCCAGCGTATACTCTCCGAGGGTGGGTATGACTGGCATCCGTCCAATCCCAAAAGAAATAGTCTCTGTAGCAGTGGGGACTGGTAGTTCGGTAAGGCAAAATCCTTTGTCGGATGGGGTAACTACCCAGCAGGAGAAATTGCAGAAGGAGGAGCAACGATTGGAGGCTGAACGCCAGAAGAAGGCGTCCATCCAGGAAGAGGCGGCCAAGAGCTACCTGACTCCGGGAAGCTTGACCGAATGGCAGGCCTGTCAAACAGACAAAATGTTTCAGGAGCAGAGAGCCCTGGAAAATGAGAGAAGGGAGGTGTTCCGTCAGCAGGAAGCTGTCCTGGAACAACAAAAGAAGCGTATGCGTGAAAATGCTGCGATGGCGGAAGAACTAGCCGAACAAGAGGCGGCGGTACTAAGAGCTCGGGCAGAGGGATTGAAGGCTGACGGAGAGGCCGCTAAAGCCAAATTGGAGCAAGCTCAACAAGAGCAAGAGGTTGAGAGACAAGCCAAGCAGTTGGAAAAGGAGAAGGCGGAGCATCAACTGTTGCTTGCTCTGTCGCAGCAATGTCAGTATATGACAGATGTGGAGAAAATTGGTGTTTCAGTCAGGGTATTGATCCCACCAAGGACATAGTTGCGTATGGTACTTACCAGGCGTATCTAGAACGACAGAAGGTCACACCCAAAACGGGTGCGACTCCAGGGACGAAGAGTCCGAGAAAGACTCCGAGAGTTCGGAGTTACAAGAGCTGTATGAGACTAATCCCGCCATAGCTGGGATAGGATTGCACAACGTAGGTGTAGAACAGGACGCCTCGACGGCCATTTCTAAATGTTTATCGATTACCTCAAAGATTAGGGGATCGTCCAACGCGGCCCGGCGGATCGCTAGTGAACCTAGCCCGTACTGGCAGAGGAATTTGTGGGAGGAGTGGCTAGGAGCCACAGTGGAAGATATCAACCTGAGTGGTTGGGATCAAAACGATGCCATTCCTTACATTTGTAAGGGATTGCGCCTTGGAGACGGTCTGATGGCAGTCGAGCAGTGGAAAGAGGTATGCGGACTGCAGGGTTCTTTCAAACAGCTGGTGGAAATCTGCACTGTATTGTTCGGAGGTTCCGCCCGGACAGTTCCGATGGTCGCTTTTAAGAAGCGGGTGCAGGGCAAGAACGAGGCTCCGAGGGTTTTCGGTCTTGCATTGATGAGACTCCTGAAGAAGGTACATCCTGCTTCAGGGATCCATGACGCCTTATTTTCTAAGGAATTGTTCTCCCAATTCATCTCCGGATTGAGGGATCCTGACGTACAACAAACAGTGTATGACACGTGGAGGCGGACACGTCTTTGGATGACCTTTCTAAGGCCATCGATATACACGCCCTCAAAAAGTCGCTGCTAGGGGACCGGGTACCAACCCGGGCCTCTGCCATCAAAGAATGTTCTCCGGAACAATCTGAAGGGGAAAGCAGCGAGGAGGAGGCGACAGCTTCTGCGGCTCAGTTTAAGAGGAATGGGAAATCCTCTAAACCACCGTGGAAGAATAGGAAACCGGAGGGGGGTGGAGACCCACCACCGAAGAAGGAGTCTTCGGAGAAAAAGGCTCCGATGATGGATGCCGCATTCTTTACGGCATTGTTTGAGAAGATGACGACTTCCATTCAGGGGGCTACTCAGCCAAACAGGAGGAAAATCAACCGGAGGACCGCCAAGTGTTATAGATCGGTCATTTTGCTGCGGAGTGTACGGCTCCGAGCCTGAAAGTTCCCGGAAAGGAGGGAAACTAGAGGGAGTGGTCCGAGCTGGCGAGCGGACGGCCCCTGGTGATGAAGTACGCCAACATACCAGAGAGGTAGAGCCTAGTGGAGTTCTAAGGACAGAAAGGGAACCAGGGGTGGCTTCGAACTTGGGGAGTTCGGATGCCGGCCTGGTTAACATCTCAGTCCAACAATTGCCCGGCAATGAGGCAGGGAGGCCCATTACGGAAGGAGACGAGAAAGTAGCGGCTGTCACTGACACCGTTTGGGTAGGGAGTACCCAGCTTTCCCCAGATCACCCATGTTTCGACCATTTGAAGAAACATGGCTTAGATTAGGCTGCTCCGAAGGTGCTACACTCCATCAATACCGGAGATGCCCAGCCATTCAAAATGCCTTACCGACGCTTGCCGTTGGGTAAGAAAAGAGTTGTGGAGGTACAAGTGAAAACCATGCTGGAACAGAAGGTGATTGTGCCTAGCACTACCCCCTGGTCTAGTCCGGTTCAGATGGTTACTAAGAAGGACGGGTCTATTCGATTTTGTATCGATTATAGACGTCTGAATGGAGTAACCAAGAAGAATGCGTATCCTTTCCCCCGAATTCATTAGACTCTGGACTCGTTGGGTGGGAACCAATGGTTCTGCACCCTGGATTTGCAGTCCGGATATTGGCAAATCTGAATGAAAGAGGAGGATAAAGAGAAGACGGCTTTTACTAGCCATATTGGACTGTATCAGTTCGAGCTGATGCCTTTTGGGTAATGCAACGCTCCGGCGACTTTTGAGACCATGATGGAAACTCTGTTGAGTGATCTATTATGGCGGAAGTGCCTAGTATTGTGCCTAGTCATTGTTTTCGGCAAGACGTTTGAAGAGTGTGCGTTGAACCTCGGAGAGGTGTTAGAGCGAATTCGGTCCAATGGGTTAACATTGAAGCCGAAGAAATGTGAACTTTTTCGGAGGTCCATGGTCTATTTGGGCCGGATTATCTCCAACGAAGGGGTACAGGTGGATCCGGCGAAATTGGAGACTGTGGAGACTTGGGAAGTTCCAAAAGGACCGAAGGACGTAAGATCCTTCTTGGGGTTCTGTTCCTATTATAGGGACTTCATCCCCGGATTCTCGAGAGTGTCTCAACCTCTGCAAAAGTTGACTCATTGGACTCCGGGGAGGAAGAAAGAACCTTTTCCCTGGGGGGAGGGAACAGAATGACGCTTTCAAAGAGATTAAAGCGTTGTTCCGAACCACCCCCATGCTGAGATACCCTACGGAGAAGGGGCATTTCATCCTTGACACTGATGCGAGCAATGAGAGCATCGGGCCCGCATTGTCCCAAATCCAGGACGGAGTAGAGGTCCCGCTGGCGTTCGCTAGTAACAGTATGAACAAGGCACCGAGAAATTATTGCACTACCAAGCGGGAGTTACTGGCTGTGGTGGTGTATACGAAGAAGTTTCGGCACTTCTTGTATGGAGGTCATTTCACACTCCGGACCGATCATTCAGCCTTGAGGTGGCTCCTTAATTTTAAGGACGCGGAGGGGATGATTGGTCGATGATTGAATCACCTCAGTGAGTTCGGGTTGGAGAACTCTCATATCCAACACCGAGCGGGCACGAAGCATATCAATGCTGACTGCCTAAGTAGACGTCCGGTCCGCCGTTGTGTGCATCCGGAGTGTGGGGATTGTGGTGCTCACAATGCTGTGGTAGCGAGTGTGCGTTTGCCTTATGATGGGTTGTTGCAAAACCTGTTGGATTGGTCCACCGACACTATAAGGACGTACCAGATGGCCGATCCTACCATAGCACGACTGAGGGAGCTCGTCACTACAGGGGTCTGTCCAGTCAGGCCCGAAATATCATTGGAGAACCGAGAAATGCGACGTTTTCTGGCTCAGTTCCGTGAACTGGAGATGCGGGATGCGTTGTTGTGCAGGTGGAAGTCTTGTCCAAGGAAGCGGAGGGTATTACAAATGGTAATCCCGGCTGCTATGCGGAAAGACATCCTGTACTATTGTCACGGCCATTCCACAAGTGGGCATTTCGGAAAGAAACGCTCGCTGGAACGGCTGAGTCGGAGATATTATTGGCCGGGAATGTCTGGTGACCTCTTGAGGTGGATCGAGACATGTCCTGCCTGTTGTTTGGGCAAGCCTGGTCCGGGATTGGGAAAATTGCCATTGCAACAAGAGCTATTCGGAGTAAGGTTTGCTCGGATAGCTGTGGACATCATTAGTGGGGTAAAACCCACTCCGAGGGGGAATACATGTATGATGGTGGTCTCGGACTACTATACCAAATACACAAGAGTGTACCAATTGGAGGATCATACTGCTGCTACTTGTGCGGAAGCATTGGTGAAGGGGTGGATTCTCCATCTGGGGGCTCCCTTGATGTTACATAGCAATCAAGGGAGGGAATTTGAATCAAAGTTGTGGGCTGCTATGTGCCATCAGTTGGCTATATGCAAAACCCGGACCAATCCGTACCGACCCCAGTCTGATGGACAGGTGGAGCGGTTCAATCAGACTTTGATCCAGGTTCTGAAGCCATTAGTGAACTCTCATATGGATGATTGGGATGACCAATGCAAATTCGTGGTGCATGCGTATAATAATACGGTCCATAGCTCTACGAATTGCACCCCAAACCTACTAGTGTTCGGGGAGGATCTAATCATGCCCGCGGACTTGGTGTTCGGAGTGGTAGGGATTAGTCCGGAGGCACCGTGTACGGTGCTATTTGTGGAATCTCTCAGGGAGAGGTTTAAGTTTGCCTATGAAACAGTGAGGGCTCATTTGCTCAAAGCTGCTACATGGCAGAAGGTAGGTTATGACACCGGATTGAAATTACGGCGGTTTGTAGTGGGGGATAAAGTGATCAGACTACATGAACCACTCTGTAATGTCAAGCTGGCGAATAACTGGGACGGACCACATACTGTGGTCAAGTGTATCAGTCAGACAACTTTATTAATCCAGTCTGTAGCAGGGCGTATCCGCACGAGCCACGTTGCCCGGTTGGGTGCTTGGGCTGGGAGGGAGCTCACCCAGGAAACGGAGGTGGAAGAAGAGAGTTCGGAGGCTAAATTTGTACCCTTGGAGGGGGTGTCGGTGGATACCCCCAAGCGGCGGGTACGGAGAAAACTCTGGAAGACCGTGATAAAGAAAGTCTCGGCAGGCGAAGGAAGAAGGGCATGGAAAACTAAAATCAAGGCTGGATTATTAGTTAAGAACGAGTGTCCTTCGGCCAGGTTACTTGATGCGAATGGTAATCCCGTTCGGCGGAGCCCTAGGCTTGTGGCTAGGGGGGCCGTAACCTAGCTTGTTTACACAACGAGTGTGGTGTCCTGTGTTGTCCTTATATGTTTGTATGTGTGCTACCGACAGGGGCACTCAGAGTCAATGAAAAGAATATAAGAGTGATCCCAGAGGGTGGTGGACGGATAATCCGGTGGGATAATCTTTGATTTCCCATATGTATTCACTAAATACTCCCGATGAAATCTTTATTCGAAGTAAATTCGACTTTTCGGGAGCCGCCCGAGTGGCATGTTGATCCCTATAGCCCGAGCTGCGGGCGAGAGAGGTCGTGACCTGATTAAACTGGAATTGGGTCACGCCGGATAACGGGATCACGTCCAATCACGCGAGAAGCCGCGCATGCGCTTTGTTTTAAAAACAAAAGCGAGGGAACCGCCATATTGATTTCTGCTTACAGCGAAGTCAGTAGCGGCGGCAGTCGGCAGCGGAAAACGTGTTTTGGGCAGTTTTAAGAAGACTAAAGGAGATAAAAAGAGTCCGTAAGCGTGAGTACTCTTCTCTAGTGGTCGGTGTGACACGAGAGGCCGGCGGGGAACTTCGTGTTTCCCGTCAAACCCACTGTCGTACGACACCAGCTGAACGGGGAGGATGGCCGAGCAACAGCTCCACCAGTCCGAACCACACGAGGAGCCCGAGACGGCTTCAGCCGTCGAGGGACTAGTTAGAGCCCAATCCCACTCAGTGAGATGAGCTCAGTGAGAGACTAGCGGAGATGGATGTGGATCCCGCTGTCTCACCGATACGGAATTCCCCATCGCCGAACGGCAGTGAGGACTCCAGTCTGTTAGAGGGGATCGTGCTCTCCGAGCCAAAGCCCGAACCCTCCGGAGGCACTGGCCGATCTTCCGGATTGGTTAGCCTAAGTACATCACCGACTATTAAGAAGGTGGTAAGTCGCAAGCTGTCGATGCAATCCAGCAGCGAGGAGACGACTCGGGGCGGACAGAAACCTGGTCGGAGTCGGTCTAAGTCGTCCGATTCGCGGACCAGCACTAAAGTGACCAAGCAGTCAGGTGCCGGCAAGAAGCCTCAACCTAAGGTTGAGCCGAAGAAGCCGGACCCGAAGAAAGGTAGTACCGCAAGTACTAAGAAGAAGGATCCGACACCTACCCGTAGTACGGTGGTGAAGGATACCAAGAAGAAAGATCCGACGCCGGATAGTAGTACCGCGGCGAAAGATCCGAAAAAGGTGAAGGGGAAGCCTGGGGCTGCCTCTTCAAGCAAGTTGGATCTCCGATCGCTCCTTGCATCGGCCACCAAGGTGAAGCCTGAACCCCCTCCGAAGGGGAAAGGCAACACTGGAACTAAGAAAACCGCCACTGTTCCGGTTCAGGGAACTACGCCTCCGGTAACGGATGTACTGTCCTTTTCCAAGGAATTGGAACGAGTCCTGCAGTGGCGGCTTCAGCAGCAGCCCTCGCGGCCATGGCAGCTTCTGCCGTGTTTACGGGGCAAAGTGGTGGCGGAGCTCGTCCGAAGACAAGTAACACTGTGTCCGCCTCAGTGGAGCCTAACGAGGAGGAGGCTATGGATGTAAGCACTCCCCGGACGGGAGCCCAGCATGTTGCACTACTCGGGAAGGGTCTGGCCGACGGAGTGAGTGCTACGTTCAAAGAACCGGCACCTCCGGGACCTTTGCAACAGGTACCAACCCCCACGGAGCCACCTCCGAAGGAAACCGCGTCAAGTTCGGAGTCTCCAGCAATGGATACTCCGGACGAGGCGGAGGAAGTGAAGCTGGTGGATTTCACTCTCACTAGAACGTTCAGGGGTCTCGACACACTCGCAGCTCGATTCCCTACCTGGTTCCCGGACCGTATCACAGCGGCCCTGGATGGTGTTGGTGAGGTGGCCCGTAAGGAATGCCTAATGGCCATCACCGAGCAACGTCCCGAGGCTCTGGCGGACCTGGATACGGATATGGAAACATTTTCCGAATTCCGCACCGTCCTCAGCAAGCGGGAGAAGAGACAACGACTGACGCCGGCTATGAAGCTGGCTCGGGATGTTGCCCAAAAGACGAAGGAAGCCATTTTGGATGCCTCCCGAGAGGAAGAGATAGTCCAGCAGAAAACCGCAGCGGTTCGTCACCTCGATACCGCTCGACAGGAAAGGGCAAATCATCGGGAGAAAATCCCGACGGAAACCATCCAATTATCCTCTCTGGAGGCGGGTCAAACCGCTTCAGGAGGAGGTGGAGGCGATGATGAAAGGCTTGGAGGATGACACGATTCCTCAGAACGAGCTCGGTCCGTTGGTGCCAACGCAGTGCGCAAGTTCAAGTTTTTCACTCCCATGTGTGTAGGGGACTGTACCAAGGACAATCGTTGTTCTCAGCACCCTCCAGAGATTGGTCTTGATGGTTTATCGGACGATGAAGAGTGGATCAAGAAAGATCCACTAGAGAAGTCTGTACAGTTATACCACTTTGAGTTGTTGGAAAAGCTACGTAACGCGAAGCGGACGTACTGCACCTTCCACCAGAAGACAAAGTTGTCATGGGCGATGGCGAGATGGGCTCTGGACCTTCCCTGTCCCTTTACGACTTGTCAGAACATCGATGAGACGCGTGGTGCTCCCCGAACTTGGCCAACCAAGGTCAGGTTCGCACGCCACGTCACTGAGTCTCATGTACGTCATTTCATCAGATATGACTGCATGAGTGTAGGCTCTAGGGGCAGCAAGGCATGTCCCAATGGAGGTCGATATGTCCGACGAGCAGACATAATCAGACACATGGCAAGCAAGCATAAGCTTTCGCTGGAGGCTGCTGCAGAACGGATCCAGACCGCACACCAGGAGGTCTACTCCAACTCCGGAGCAGACCATATGGAGAACTACGACTTGGACTTTGGTTCCAATGAGAAGGGAAAGGTCCGGGTGTTTTACAAGGTGAACCCGGATCACTCGGCTCTGCACATTCCGGAAGGTCCGCTCTTCTACTCGTTCGAAGCGTATCGGACCAGGACGAGCACCAAACGGGCTCCGAAGCGAGGAAATCAAACCTCGGAGACAGCCGCTGCGAAGCGGGCCCGGACGGATAGCTCAGAGGAGCCGTCTGTACTGAGTAAGGTGGCGCCCGGGTACAAAGGGCCCAGCTTTAACTCCAAGACAACAGACTGGAAGTCGGGTCCTCAGCACGGGCAGACTAACACCCAGTCTGGTCCAGAGGATCCGAACACTGGCACGGGGGAGAGCTTTGATGAGGCTTTCCCCGCAACGGAGTTGATTCGGGGGGGGGGGGGGGTTGAGACGCAAGTCTTGTCACAAACCGGAAAAGTGAAGACGGTGAAACCGAAGCCGTCCAAGAATCAGAGTCCCACTCCGGAGACTCTTCCTGAGCATGCTCTGGTCCTACAACACCGAGCTCAGATGCACTTCCCTCGGGCCGACTTCAGATCATTTGAAGCTGGCCAGGAGACATTGAATCAGTGGCAGGAGAATTTCCACTCCCTGTTAACTAACTTGAGCCAGGAGGTGACGATGCTGTCTTTGAACTGCGTCCATCACCTCCACCAGACTGAGGTCAAGATCCAAAAGGAGACTGCCGAGGATAAGGTTCGGGAAGAGATGGAAAAAGCTCGGAACGAACAAGAACAGGCTAGACTCGATAGGAAGAAGCAAAAAAGGGCGGCGAAGAGCAACTTGACGCCGAGCGGGCCAAGTTCCGAGAGTGTTTCGGGCATGAGATGCACAAATGGGATGGATCCAGGGAGGTGATCGAGACCTGGCTCCAAGAGTTAACTCTGGCTGAGGACGAGTCAGACTCCGAAGACGAGGATCAGGCTGCGGTAGACCCTGCTAAAGCCAGGTCTGGTGGGGACACGGACGCCGCGTAGGATTATCCTACGAAGTGTCCAGATACAAAGGGGAGAGTATTAAGAAATACTACCCCCCATAGTGAAACACCCAACCGCAGGGTGTCCCGGGATCCGGACAGCAGTGTAAGGAGACTGACGGAGGAGGGCGATAGAATCCGGAGGAGAGCCGTTACTCGGGATAGGAGCACCGTACGATCCAGGACCTGATGTACCACGTTTTTTTTATATATACCATCTACAGGACCGAGTGCTCCTATATTAAATATGTCTGAAGAACGCTAGGAGGCAAGACACCCTATTTAATATATATAGCATCATGCTCCCGAGTAAGAGCAAATGAACTTTCTTGATCCGGTTAGTAGGAGCTGAATGAAGTAGGTTACGAACGCCGGGCAGAATGCACCAATTCATGCCAGGAGGATCCGGATCTCCAACGAAGAATACGTATGATGTCTTTTACTATTCTAATATTATTACTTGTTTTAATATAAATGAATAAGGAAAGTGATAGTGTTTATCACTTCTAGTAATATTATAACAACGAGTGTAAATAGCTCGGGGTCTTGAAGGGACAAAATTTTTTTGTGATACCATACTTTTCAAGTGTTCATATTCTCAGGTGTACCTAAAGTCGATATATATAGGTTAACTCTATTTATCCAAGGGAGTAGAGTGTAATTTTCATTACAATCGCTATATATATTGTTGTGTGTAAATATTAACTTATTGTGTTCATCAGAACAGTCATATTGTTAAAAGTGTAGCTATACTAGAGCCCCTAAGGTGGTATTTATAAGATAATGCCAGTCCGAAGTGTTTTCAGACTTTAACCTTAATTATTTACCTCCCGGTTATTATCTGGTAGGGGGTAGTGTAGGGGCTAGGGTTATGCGGGGTTTATATGACGGGTTCTGTTGGATGCTGTGTTGTGAACTCCGTCCGAACCCTTCAGCCCGACGGCAGGTGGCAGCATCTGCTTCGGGCTTGGGGTATGGACAGAGGTCGCTATAGGCTTCCGGTCTGCGTGTGCGCGCGCAGGCTGGCTGCCTATATATACCCAGCATCCGATAGGACTCGTCGGTCACTCTGGATCCACGCTAGGACAGAGGCCCCGCGATCATATCGGCTGCAAGCCTACTGACCCGTTCCGAACTCTGTAGGGAGTTCGCACTGCTATAGCTTTGCCTGTCTAGGTTCCTGAATAAACCTATTGATTCGCAACCTGTAACACTTGATCGGAACTGTGTTGACTTTGTTTCTTTATTTAATACTATAACAATATTATAGAGGACAAAGTATTGTTTATTACACCTGTATGATGGTGGTACAGGACTACTATACCAAGTACGTCCAAGTATATCCGTTGGTAAATCATACAGCTGATCCTCACGTGGGGAGGTCCTTTAATGCTTCACTATGACCAGGGTCGTGAGTTTGAATCTCGACTGTGGGTAGAGTTGTGTAGTAAAATACACATCTGCAAGACGCATACGAACCCCTATAGACCACAATCGGACGGTATGGCTGAACGTTTCAATAGGACGTTGATCCAATGTCTCACGACAATGGTTAATGAGCATCAGGATGATTGGGATGAGCACGCTCTCTATATCTCCCATGCTTACAATGCTACCAAACACGCGTCGAGGGGCTGTACGCCTAACATGCTCGTAATGGGTGAAGACATAGTCATGCCGAGTGACATGGTCTATGGCGTGCAGGGGCACCAGCTCAAGCTTCCCTGCACGGTAATGTTTGTAGAGTCATTGCGACAATCATTACGCGAGTCCTATGGAGTAGTGAGGGACAACTTGGAAAAATCTACTACTTTGCAGAATATGGGCTATGACGCGGGCCTTAAACTCAGCCAATTTAAGGTGGGGGATAAGGTCGCGAGGTTTAGCACACCTAATTCCAAAGTAAAGACCCTATACTCTTGGGATGGTTACTATGGTGGTTAACGAAACCACTGTGGTAATTCGTTTGCAAAAGGGAGCTTTAACTAAATCACATGTGGCTAGACTCAGACCTTGGTATGGGGTGCCATATGTAGATGACGGTGATGATTCCCTCGGTGCCGACACTGGTCCAGTGACAGCACCAACCGACCCGAAGGCAGGACCGACGGTCAAACCGACGGTACTGACGGTAGCACGGAAAAGGGGTCATCCTAGGAAATTACCCATTGAGCCACAGTCGTGTGTTACCAAGTCCAAGCGTGGTCGGCCTCGGAAAAAAAGGCCGGTTGTGCGTAAGGGGCTGACCGTAGACACCGGTAAACATAGCGGTTCGACACCCCAGGTGTCGAAGCCGCTAGACATACCGGTGGGAGGTCTACGGAGGAGTGCACGTGTTAGAGAGCGAGATAAAGTTGCGTAAACATTCTTTTCTTACCTTGTTGACGGCAATTAGCTGCTGGCTTGATTAAATTTCCATGGACAGTTCAGTACTGGGCCGGTGGTCGCCGAGCCCGGTACATGATCACCAAAAGACAACGAGAAGCGAAGGGTTATCCGTTTTGGTTATTCGTTGGAGGTAGAAAAGCACATGTTCATGGCGGGTGGCTGGCTTCGCCGGTTAATTCTAAGTATGGGATTAATTTTTACCACATATCGCTGGGAAACATGCTGCTATATTATGTCCTTTAACGCCGGTGTACCACTTCCGGGTTTTCCTGTGTCTCTGCCACGAAATGGTTAACAAACAGTGACGTTCCCACCGCCGGATATCCCCGATATCCTCGGCGTGGGAAGGGCGCTATCCGCGTCACCTGATCGGTTTCTCGCACCAAAACTCGCGTGGCAAATTGGGTCAACTCGTCGCGCCTTCGGAGCGCGTCCCCTGATTGGCTGAGAAGTCGGTCAGGGGGGGAGGGGCGACAGGGGGCGGTAGGGTATATAAGCCCCACAGGCAGCCAGGCATCTTCAGATCGGCACGTTTGCCCGCAGGGTAAGGTGTTAGTCAGTGGTGCCTAGGTCTACCAGGTAGTACCTACACTGTTTTGTTGCCTGCTGGCATACCGATGCTTGGGTGAGGGAACCGAGAGGTTCTCCTACATCTGAGCTGCGTGTATGTCAGCCCGAGTCGGCGGCAAAGGCTTGTCTCGAGTGGAGGCTTCGGTCTCGCTTGAGGAGGACCAGCGCCTGGCGTCAGACGGCAAAATGGACACCACGTGTGCTCCTAACGTCGGTTCTGACCCAGCTCTGGGACCGACAGAACCCAATCCTGAGGGGGCGGGTAATGTTGTTCCAAAGGAGGAGCCTGGTCTGGTCGGAACCGATGGTTCCGTCCTGGTGGAGGAACCTGAAAAGGCTACTCCACCGAAACCCACCGACGGTTCGGAGAAACCTAAACCGACAGACCCAGATGATGGTTCATCTGACGGGTGTACAGTTAGGGCCAAGGATGAACCCGTCAAGAAGCGTAAGCGTAAGCACAAGAGGAAGGTTCCAACACCTTCCCCTGAGCAGTCGCCTAACGTGAAAGACGTAGTGTCGGACGCTGAGAGGCTTAGAGCAACTGCTGAGCGACTAGCCGCGGCTGAGGCCGAGGGTTGGTCGATCGCAGAATCTCGAGCTAATTGGCGGTTGAGAGCGAAGGCGGCCCAAGCTCGTCTCAACCTGTCTCTGGATGACCGGAAGAACATGAGCCTCGCTGACTTAGTTCAGGAGAATGGCAGAATGTCTCTTCCTCCGCCTCATTCAGAAAACGGGTCTGATGACGAAGACTGGTTAACCGGTGACAGCCATCCCATAGACTGGTACCTAGTGTACATCAGAGCTGTGGTGAGCGGCGCGAAACCGAACATATCCAAGTCGGCTCGCACCAAGCTGAGATATGCTTGGAAGAACTACGTGCCAGGGGACCCCTGCCCATATGTTTGCTGTCAGCGTACATCTGGTACCGCTTAGGCAGCAAAACGGTGGCCAGACCTCCTTAAGTTTGCCCGTCATCTAGTAGAGAAGCACATGAGTGTGCGACCCTACTTGTACTGTTTGCCAGGAACTTCAACGAATTCTTGTGCAGAGTACAGTGACGGGGACTTGTTCCGTTGCCAACGGAGGAGAGACCTGGTACGGCACCTGTGTGATAATAAGAGCGTCCACAAACGCACTATTACTCACGCGGTTGAGGCAGCCCAGAAAGTTTGGAGCACCCATAAACCTGTAGGTAAACTACAGTTTAAGTGGAGGTCGAACAAGCTTAAAAACTGGAATCACCTCTCGGAGCCTGATTGGGTCAGACACTGTAAAGGCTCCCATTCCAAAAGTGGAGCTCCCGATGCCAACCGTAAAGGCTACCCCGCCTAAGAAAGCCAATCTTAAAAGGGGCCGTCAGTCAACCAAGGATGACACCAAAGGGGGACGCGATCGCTCTCACAGTGCACTTGTGAAGAAGCGGGGCGTCTCTTCCACGGTAACATCCGAGGGCGGCAATGGCCAAACCGACGGTACTGTCACGGTATCGTTGGTAGTACTAAGGTCGGTAGCTGATCAACTGCCTTAGCAGGAGAGACAGAAACTCGGTAGTGCTATGGCTATTGTTCAGAACTCACTGGGTGACAAACAGGCGGGACAAATGGCTGCTGACTATGTCAAGCAGTAAGTGTGGAAGATCCAGCAACAGAAAGCTAAAGCTACACAGGAGAGTACCTCACTGGTTGTTGATGACAACCAGCCTGACGTACAACAGCCGGATGGGGCGTCTGCCCAACCGACTGCTCCAACTCAGCAGGAAGAGCCCTCCTCGCCCGCAAGGGATGAGCAGGTGGCAGCTTCCGAGTCAGAGCTGGGTAGTGTTGACGATGGGCTAGTGGGGTTACCTACTTTGCCCGGAGATGCTCCCTCCTTCGATGCTGGTTTCACTGATGCCTTAGTCCCTGGCTTTGAGCACTACAGAGAAAAGATGGCAGAAAGCTCTCACTGTGTACAGGACAATGGTCCTGCCTTCTTTTGACTATGGAGACTATGTATGGGATAGACTTAACAAAGGGGAGAATAGGGCTTGCCATTATTACAAAACAAATGCTTAAGGACTATTTACCTGGTCAATCTGGAGCAGAACCCTGTATATACCACAGATCAGTTGCACGCCATGAGCCACTGTCTTGAACTTCACATTAGAGGAGATATTCATTTAATTTTCTACGCATTTACTCTCTCAAAGGATAATAGATATGTAGATAATAGACCTATACCAACACGTAGACATGTAGGTAAAAGATTGCATGTACCACGGTCATTAAAACCGATAGTTATTAGAAGCTGTGTGTGTAGAGCAATTAACGTGTGGAATAGGCTTAAAGCTGAATACACGTTAATTGAAAACCTTAATACCTTTAAATTATCGATAAAAAAGAAACTATAATACTTGTTTCATGTAAGTAGCACAATATTAGATACACTCATCCCCTGTATTTGTAACAGTATTATTTGACGACATCCCCTCATCTCATCTCATCAATTTTATACAGCCAGTAGTAAATATATGTTTATTTTAGCCCATTAATCTGTAACTTTCTTTATATATAGACCGGCATGACTGTGAGTTGTTCTACTTCAAGATCCCTACAAAAAGAGAAAGGGGACTTGGAGGCAGAACGGCAATGCGCCAAATCCAATGATATACCCAATAAAACACTTTTTTTTAAAAGAAGAAAAATTATGTTAGCTACCGGGACTTATGCCATATCTTTGCATACTTTACCCTAATCCTTAGTTCTCATCTTTGCAGGACAACCAGGATGGAGGTTTCCATGCGGCAGACACTACTGGGGTATGGCATGATGTTGATGTACATTGTGTCATGGAACGCCTCCAGTATTGGGGTGCAGCTGCTGGAGAGGAAGGTGCCAGACTTCCAGCTGGGGGCTGCGCGTTATGCTGGTACCCTCGTGTGCGCTGGTGTCCTCATCTGCTGCCAGAAAGCAGACATCAGGGTACAGATGGAACTTTGGGGGTACCTGGTCCTGTATGCACTCAGCTCTCTGGGATGCTTGATTTTCCTTTTTGCTGCTGTATCCATTCTGCCCATGTCCCATGCAGGGTGTCTACCAGGGATTGCTACAATTATTACTGTGACCACTGTATCACGACTGGCTTACAATAAGCATGTCAGCATTTTCACAGTGGCTGCTATTGGGGGAAGTATTGTAGGCACAGTACTCCTGGTGCAACCATGGGAAACTCTTATTGATGGCTTCATACCTGGATTTGTCAACATGACACATGACTCAACACTCGTCTCTGCAGTGAACGGTACATTGGGTAACTGTTCATCCGATCAGCAGGCAGGATTATCATCTAGTTCTTACAGCATGTGGATGCCAGTGCTTGGCTACTTCTCTCTAGCACTTGCAGGAATATTTGATGCTGGCTACATGATTACAAGTGGAGTCTGTCTAAAAAATGTTAACCCTGCCGTGTTGGTTTTTCATGCATCAATTATAGACATTGTCCTCTGTGGCCTTCTTTCAGTCTACTTTGAGGAGTTGGTGTGGATCACAGATCCCTATGCACTTTTTCTAGTTCTCCTACACATGGTGGGATCTGCTGGTGCAATGTTTTCTGAAACAACAGCCTGTCAGCTCATCACACCCATGCATGTGGCCATCTTGAAAACACTTCGCACGGTTTTCAGCTTGATACCTCAGTACACAATACTAGCTAAACACCTGTATGGGAAGAAGAATGTGTTGGAGGTTCTAGGGGCTATTACGATTGTGTGTTCAATAGCATTCAATGTGTGGGTGTCAAATGTAGACACCTCTGCAGACTTACAGTAGCATGATTGCACTAGATGCATAAAGTCCATAATATGTATACCATGTACAGGTAGAAGGGGGGGGGGAGTGGTTTCCCGAATATATTGTTTCTGTGTTTTCGGGGGGAGTATGTCCTATTATTCCTTCTACTGACCTAGGCCTGAAAGGGGTAAAGGGTCTACACTTTTGTCATTTTAATGTGCGGAGTATTTTTAATGATATGCCTACTATACAGGACTACTTTATAGATTCTGATAAGGATTGCATTACACTGTATGAAACATGGTTAGATGAGAGTGTGTCTAATAATCATCTTTACATAGAAGGGTATTCTTTACAAAGGCTGGACAGGCAAATACGTGACGAGGGTGATATTAACCATGGAGGTCCACTGACATACATTAAGGATGGACTAATGTCAAGCAGTGAGCTGTCCATACATAATACTAGCAATAAGGCCATTGAAGTTATGTGGTCTGTAGTCTCAAAGGCAAATATGAGACGGATTGTAATAGCCAACATATACATCCCTCCCAAGGGCAATGTGGTTGCCGCGCTAGATACTGTAAGGAATTCTTTCAATTAAATTGATTCAGATAAATGCAAAGAAATTTTCCTTATGGGGGACTTCAATATAGACTATTTAAAACAAAATCCTGATCAAGATAAACTAAATAATATTGCAGCAGGCCTAGGGGTAAGACGGTTAGTAAAGGAGATAACTAGATACAATCCTAACCGGGAGGGAAATGACTCTATTATTGATTTAATACTCACTAATTCAGAACATATAGTAAATACTGGTGTAAAATCTATGGGAGGTATAAGTGATCATGAACTAGTATACGTCACCAGGAAGCATATCCCCACACCTAAGGTCCCCCTGAGTTTCACGGGCAGAAGCTATAGTTTTTTTTAACAATATTGACTTTACTAATAAGCTCAAAAACCTCGACTGGAACAATTTCTGGTTATGTAATAATCCAACTGATGCTTGGGAACTTTTCTTAGCCTCTATACAGCATATATTAGATATAAATTGCAAGGTAAAATTTTTTAATTTCAATCAAACTAAGAAACCATGGTTAGATGCAAATCTAATAAGCCTTATAAAGGACAAAAATGATGCAATTAAACGCTTTAAGGGAGTGGTCATCTTTTAACAACAGGGGGGGTTGGTGGATTTGGGGGGGGGACCAAAAAAAGTTGGACCCCTTGAAGGGGGAGGACCAAAAAAATTTGGACCCCTCTTGAGGGGGGGACCAAAAGAATTACACCCCTTTTTAGCGGAAAAGCCCGAGCATTACTATACATCAAAGGGTTCGGCCGCGCTCAATTTCAACCTGCTGGAGGGGGGGACGAAAAAAAATTCTACCCCTCGCGCGGGGGGGGGGGGGGACGAAAAAAATTTCGACCCGCTTGCGGAGAAATCCGCCGAACCCCCCCCCTTTTGTTAAAAAATGACCACTTCCTAAGCGCACCAAATCACAGGATGATAACAACATTAAGCACTTTTTGCAAAATCTCTCTAAGCAAGAAAATAAGTTAGCAGAAGCCGCATGACAATGTGAATAACCCAAAAGAATACTGGAAAGCTCTTAATAACATAACTAACCCTAAACCCTCCAACATTGCATTCAATCTAATACATCATATAAATGACACCCCTGTTGATAATGAGGATACAGCCAATTATATAAACAACTATTTTACTAACATTGGGCCTAATCTGGCAAACAATCTCAAAGAACCCTGGACTTTCCACCCACCTGTATACGAGCCTTCTTTTACTTTAAATGAAATTACTGAAGATATTGTGCTTAAAGTGATCAAGAAAATCAAGCCAAACAAACCTTCAGGTGTCCCTCTAGTTAAGACTTCAGTGCTTAAAGCTGCTATGCTTGCACTGCCGAGACATATCGCATTTATTTTTAATCTAGTAATAAGGAATGCCTCTTTCCCTGACAGATGGAAACAAGCTACAGTCACACCCCTACCAAAAGGGGGTGATGCCTCAGATGTAAATAACTTAAGACCCATCTCTATTCTACCATTGCCTTCCAAAATTATTGAAAAGATATTACATTGCCAAATTATGAAACACCTACATGACAACAAAATTCTATCTTAAAATCAAGTTGGTTTAAGCCTGGGCGTTCTACTCTCAACAGCGTGATTAAATATACAGACAATATATATAGGTAATCCAATAATGATAAGGGAACAACTGCCATCTTCCTCGATTTAAAAAAAGCTTTCGATACAATAAATCACCTTTTATTAATAAACAAATTGGGAAAAATAGGATTTAGGCCCTCAGCCAGAAATTTAATTGAAAATTATTTGACCATTAGAGTCCAATCAACAAAGGCAAATGGTAGGATGTCGTACACACTCCCAATACCATGTGGGGTACCCCAAGGTTCCGTCCTGGCGCCCCTCCTGTTCATTATATATATTAATGACCTCGGTTTCCGACTTAAAAATGTGAAATGTCAGTACTATGCAGACGACACTGTTCTATACTACCCTAATAATAACCTAACCCCTGATGTTAAAAACACTATTAATAATGATCTTACCTTAGTAAAAACCTGGTGCAAAGCCAATAAGCGTTCCCTCAATCCCAAGAAAACCAAGGTCATGCATATAGGCACAGAAGCCAACAGTAAGACAATGGAAAAGGTCTCCCTGTCTCTAGATGGTGCCACCCTAAATAGTACATATACATGGAGGTATTTAGGTATATTAATTGACACCAATCTAAATTTTAAAGCTCACTCAAAATGCCTTGTCCGAAATATTAATTATAAGGTAAGATTCCTGAGGAGAATTAGAAGAAAAATGTCTGAATCATCATGCATTAAAGTATTAACTTGTATGATCCTTCCTACTATTGATTATGGTGATGTGACATTGAAATTGAGAGGCAAAAGGCAAAGGAAAGAGAAACCGAGAGGCAGCGTCTTAAAAAAGACAAAAATCTGGAGAATATGGAACCAGATCAGGAAAAAGTTTTCCTGACCTCAACATTCAGACCCAACTACAAAAAGATGGAAAGCATAGTGAAAAGAAACTGGGATAATTTATCCCAGTCTCACACAACCAGACAACTACAGAGAATGAAATTGGTCACTGGTTACAAGAGACCAAAGAATATTCGGGACCACCTGGTGAGGGCCAGGTGTGATTTTGACCCAGCCAAATGGGTCAAAAAAGAGGGAGAGGAAAAACGGGTCAACACAAACGTTTGTGTCGACCCAACCTGCACGGTCTGTCCAAAACTGGACAAGACTGGAAAGATTGACATAACCAGCCAGCTAGAAAGAGAAACCAAAAGAAACATTTGCTGCAAAAGCTCAAATGTGATCTACTGCATAGAATGCAAGAAATGCAAAAAGAGATATGTAGGAGAGACATACAGAGATGTCTACTTCAGAATCAAAGAACACATTGGTGACATAGACCACAAAAGATACGGCAAAAGTGAAGTGGCCTACCACTTCAACCAACCTGGACACAACCAAACCAAAGACATGAAAGTCTACATCCTAGACTTCATTTATGAACACCCAGAGTCAAAAAGAGGCACAAAACTACGGAAATCCATAGAATTTTCATGGATTCAGAGGCTGAAAACAATTGTACCGATGGGCATGAACATACTCGAGAGTCGCTATGGTTAGATCAGTACCCTACAAAAGCCACGTCATTTTTTTTTTCCCACGCCAGCCCTATCGGTTAAGACAGGGGAGAAAAAATGAAAATTGATCTTTTTGTAGAAAAAAAGACTCATCTTTCACGACTATCTCTCCAAGTCAGACAGGGTACTAATTTAATTAGTCAGGTCAGGAAAAAATCCACCGCCTTGAGCAATTGATCTTACCTAAAACTGCGATCCGACATGACCAAATTTCCTTGCAACTAAAAAGAACCCAGAACCTGGGCCCACTAGCATCCCTCTGGTCAACCAACCAGGATCAATAAATTTAGTTTGGAATTAAAAATTCCAACACAGGTCAAAACCTTCAGAAGTATAAATCAAAAAATACTTCTGATTGTAAAATAAATGTTCCCCTAGATTACACCTGATGAGGCCATTCAATGGCCGAAACATTCCAGATACCAAACTAAGCTTCAAACAAAAATACATACATTGGCATAGCAACATAACAACCACTCCATGTGACCCAAGACTAAGTCTGGGAAAACTTATTCAAAATTTTAAAACAAATTCAATTTAATATTGAGTTTAGTAAGTCCACCCTAAAGGACAAGCTTTGAATTAAAATTTTACAATGAGTGGAAAAATAAAAAAGAGAATGGTGGGAGAACTGACCTGGTTCCTCCACATCAGCCAATGAGAAGCCTAGAATTGGATCACATGACCTGGCACAACCCAAGGAGGGAAAATTGAACTCACCTTTGGTCATTAGGAATGTAGTGTTGGGACTGAACACGCCACGTCCACCGTACCTATCTTGCCAAGCGCATCCCATCCTCGTGCTATATTGCCTATCAGTACAATATTCCCAGTAGGCCTAGCGCTCACCAGGGTTTATTTCAGTAAAGTCAAGCCTAGTGTATCTGACTTTTACTATCCTTGACTCGTTCAAGCAAAGTGTATTTGCCTAGTGCGAACAACACTGACCGGTATCCAAGATGGCCGGAGATGAGGGTGAGCCTCCTGTCGAGAAGAGAAGACGGACCACGGCCACATTCGGCCCCAAGCAGGCCGACGCCGGCGAGTCCTCCACTGCTGTGGATAAAGTAAGTGTCTCTCAACCAATTTCCATTGTGAAAACACACTCCAATCGTTTCACACAAGTGAAAATACATGACTGTTTTGTGAAGAAACCGCTCTGCCCGCCACTTGTCGCTGGTACTGCCGTGTCGCACCCACCCTCACCAAGCGTGAAGAGGAAGTGACCGGCAACCAGCTCAAGCACATGCGGAGTCAGCTTTTCTCACGATGAAAATGTACGCATTTTGACCGATCTTAACATAGACAACAGATTTGATTCACTCCAAATGGAGAACAATACTCTAAATCTGTCGCACATCAGCTCCTCAAGCGAGGGCGACAGGTTTGAGGATTTTGAAAGCCAAAACTCCATGTTTGAAATTTCGCTGTGCGCGAATACGAAACAACCGGCACCCGCCAAATTCAAAATGGCGGACACCGAGAGCTCCCGCTCGCTTTCTAGCCGAACCAATTGCACATCTATCGTAAATACAGACGATAAAGACAACAGCTGTGCTTTAAACCGCACATATGCACACAACAACGATAAACAAAAGTTGTATAAAAATTTAAGCGCCCCACATGCGGGCCTTGTGTCTGATCCGGACATAGCAACCACCTCACCCATAGACTCAACACTGGAGTCTAGTGACAACACTGACCCGTGCCTGTCCAATACACACACTGTTCTCAACACAAAAAAGAAATCTTTGATAAAAGGTGTCCGCACAAAATGCATTTTTGGTGTACCGATACCTGACCATGATTTTCTTTTCTTTCCACAGAAAGTTCCAGAAGATGATCGGCTACCTCAAGCAAGTTACGAAATGTGGAACGATGCTAACAAAGTACTCAAAGAGGCCGCCACTTGCGATAAGTGGGCGGATTGGTACTTAGATAGCCGTGACGCTGACCATTTGCCTGCTTGGACCTTTGGGTTCGAGCACATACCCTCCCACCTCGAGGCAATCCCCGAGATGACCGAGGTAATCGTGAATGCGCGCTCAGCTGCATCCAAGTCCATCCTCACTCAAGCTGCGGGCCTCCTGAAAAAGAGGGCCGAGCTACTGCAAGATAAGGCAGCTGGACAAAACAAGACATACAAGGATTTAGCTCTTGAGAAGCTGAACGATGAAGAAGAAAGCAACAGACGTATCATCATAGCTGATAAAGAACAGCTTAAGCAGGTAGCAAAATGCGAGACAAAGATCGAGGCAGACCAGCAGACAAAGTCCGAGGCAACGCCCCCCTCCAAGACGGACATCCTTGGCCCATACAGAGGCCGGGGTGGCCCGCTCCACCGCGGCCGAGGAGGCCGAGGAGGCCGAGGAGGCCGGGGATATGGCAACAGTTATCGTGGCAACAACGATGACCAACCAAGGGGAAACTTCCGCGGGCGAGGCCCAGCTCGCCAGGGGTACCGGTATTAATACCAGGTGACCCCATGATTGAACTAGTGACTATGAACCATGAACCGTCCACTGACATTGACATTGAACAATCTCTCCGTCCATTGATAAATGAAAATCAAACTGAAACTTGTACTGTACCAAAAGAAAAAAATGAAAATGAGAATGAAGTTCTGATCATTAAAGAAATCAATTGTAATGAAACTGTTGTTGATGTTGTACCTCATAACCATGCATGTGAAAAAGTAACAAACCAAAATGTAGAATCAAAAGTCAAAGAGAATACTCAAAAAACTCAAAAAACTGCCCAAAAATCAAAAAAAGTAGTGAACAGTGAAAGCATAGTAAATCTATCAGTCCGGGAACTGAGCAATGCCCAAATTCAAGTATTAGAAAAGGGTCTCAAATTCTGTCCCACTCAAAGTAAAGTTGATCTAGCAGAAGTAAGGAAGGATCTAGATGTGTTTCATAACAGACTAAGAACCAAGCATTACTGGACCAGTGGGAAAGGCAAAACTTTCCTCAACAACCAAAAAAAAACTGAAAAAGAGAAACAAAAGAACAGGGATGGCAATCTAATACAACCTAAAATTACTGACCTTCTGTCAAAACAGGAGAAAATTACCCCTCCTTTCAATAGGCCTGACCTCATAAAAACTAGTAAAGGTTCAAAATCAACTTGGCAACCCCCAACCACCTGTATCCCTTTGGAAAATTGGATACAGGAAAATATCAAAGACCTGAATAAATCAGGTCAACCAAAGCCTGTCAAGAAACACAATCTGAATACAAACCAAAGAAAAGCCCTTAGAGAACTAGCAAAGGACAAATCCCTCACAATCAAACCAGCCGATAAAGGGGGAGCTATTGTCCTTATGGACACAGTAGACTATATCCTAGAGGCAGATAGACAACTATCAGACACAAACACATATGAGAAATTAGACAGTGACCCCACAGAATTCTTCCAAAAAAAAGTGGAAGAAAAAGTCCAAACAATGTTAGAAAATAAAGAAATAACCAAAAAGGTAGCGAAAACACTGCTCTCACAAAAACCCAGAACCCCACAGATCTACTTTCTACCCAAAATTCACAAAAACATGGATCCCCCCCCAGGGAGACCCATATGTTCATCCAATGGGTGCCCCACAGAACGAATCAGTTCCCTGGTGGACCTATTCCTGAAACCCCTGGTACAACAAAGCAAATCCTATGTCAAAGACACAACAGATTTCATAAACAAGATAGAAAGCATAAAAAACCTGTCAAAAGACACAATCTTGGGCACCCTAGATGTGTCATCATTGTACACAAACATCCCGAACAATGAAGGGATTGGTGTCATCGCTGACACCTTGGACAAGGAGAGAAAGGGACAACAAAACCCTACAAATAAATCTTTAACAGATTTATTAGAAATTGTTCTAAAAAGCAACAATTTCCAGTTCAACAATGTCAACTACCTTCAAATTGGAGGTACAGCAATGGGAACTCGTGTAGCTCCATCATATGCAAATCTGTTCATGTCAGATCTAGAGAAAAAACTTCTAGAAAAATCTGAAAAACAACCAACCATCTGGTTAAGGTTCATAGATGATATCTTTTTCATCTGGGAGCATGGAGAAGAAGATTTGAAAAAATGGTTGGAATTCTTAAACAAAGAACATGAAACCATCAAATTCACCGCGGAATGGTCCAAAGAGAAAGTAAGTTTCCTGGACACCATGGTCAACAAAGACCATGAAGGCAATCTATACACTACCCAGCAAACTGGGGTGATATGGTGTCTGCTTGGGTCATCCATGTGTTGGGTCATAACGCAGTTGGTCAGCTTGGGTCACCCATTGTCACCTTGACCCAGTGTGACGCATTCTGACCCATCTCACTATAGTGGTCATTATGCATTGGGTCAATATGGGTCAACTCCAGCCAGTTCTAACTCTGTATGACACATTATGGCCCATCTGACATTATTTGTCATGATGCATTGGGTCAGTATGAGTCAACCCCATTCAGGTATATTTATGTGGCTCAAACCAATATAATGGAGCTAGAGATTCTTCTACACTCCCTGCCTATTTAGAGGGTCAATATAACTTATAGTGCCCCACTCTACTCTCACATAGTGTACTAGTATCAAAGTAACGGTTTTCCCAGTCCTATGAATTCTTAAAAAATTAATGTTGATACAACTGATAAATATATGATTCATTAGTCTAAAATTGTTTTATCTAAATCAAATATAATTTCCTATAGTCTTCCTCATTACTTTCCACTTTTCCTTCAACCCTGCCCATTTCTTAGAATCAACATGTAACATGGCCATTTAAGTGACATATGACATGACCATTTCTAAAAATCAACATGTGACATGGACTATAGTAGGTTACCCAATTTTTTTCCCTGTAGGTTGTCGATTTTTCTAAATTCACAATAGTGGTTGCACTGTGTATAAGTTCACCATTTCTCAATAATGAATCAATGACTGGATCAACTTCCTTATATTCCAGTTTAGACTAATCCGTCACCCCATCCTACCCCCCCCCCCCCCCATCCCCCCCCCCCCCCCGCCACACACACACCCTGACTTGTGTTTCCCGCCATCCAGGTCACGTGGTGACGCCATCCAAGCGTGGGTGACGCCATCTTTGAATCCCAGCACTAGTATTGGAGTAACTGCACACACAGGAGGACAATGGAGGACGGTGGGAGAAGGTTCCATAGGGAAAGGAGGCCTTTGAGTATGGGGGGATAAGCAAGAGGACGTCCAGAGGCCGGGGAGAAGACTGAGGAAGTGCTGGACAATGCTACAACGGGAGGAGGACGCCCAGAGGCCGGGGAGAAGACTGGGGGAGTGCTGGACAATGCTACAACGGGAGGAGGACGTCCAGAGGCCGGGGAGAAGACTGGGGGAGTGCTGGACAATGCTACAACGGGAGGAGGACGTCCAGAGGCCGGGGAGAAGACTGGGGGAGTGCTGGACAATGCTACAACGGGAGGAGGACGTCCAGAGGCCGGGGAGAAGACTGGGGGAGTGCTGGACAATGCTACAACGGGAGGAGAACGCCCAGAGGCCGGGGAGAAGACTGAGGAGGTGCTGGACAATGCTACAACGGGAGGAGAACGCCCAGAGGCCGGGGAGAAGACTGAGGAGGTGCTGGGTAATGCTACAACGGGAGGAGAACGCCCAGAGGCCGGGGAGAAGACTGAGGAGGTGCTGGACAATGCTACAACAAACGATGCCCCAGAGACAGGGACAATTAAAATGATGTTAGTAAATGATGAAACAAATATCATTCACCCCCTACCCCTAGCCACCACATTACCAAGAGAAAAATAAAAATCCTCCCCATTATAATTGAGCACCCCCCCCCCGCCTCCCCTCTATAAAAGAAAAGGCAAAAAAAAAAAAAAAATTCAAGTTTCCCTGGTGAGGTTGGGTCATGACCCAGCGTGTCAACTGTGGTCAGGCTGGGTCATAACCCAATGCGCCAGCCCAGGTGAAGCTGAGTCATGACTCAGTGTGTCAACCCTGGTCAAGCTGGGTCATGACTCAGCTTGACCAGATTCCAATTCAACTAGCGCACTGTGTCAGGCATGTCCCAACCCTGTCCCAGGATCACCTCAATTTGCTGGGTAGTCTGTATACAAAGCCTACAGACACAAACAGTTTTTTGAGGTATGACTCCGCTCATGCCCCCACTGTAAAACAAAGTCTGCCCTACAGTCAATTCTTAAGGTTACGCAGAATCTGTAAAAAAGAAGAAGACTACCTTGCATGCATCGCCATGAAGGAAAAACAATTCCTGAAAAAGGGATACCCAGCAGCCCTACTAAAGGAAGCAAAGGAAAGGGTATCAGCCCTATCCAGAGCTGATCTGTTGACAAAAAAGTCCAGAAAGGAAATTGAGAGGCAAAAGGCAAAGGAAAGAGAAACCGAGAGGCAGCGTCTTAAAAAAGACAAAAATCTGGAGAATATGGAACCAGATCAGGAAAAAGTTTTCCTGACCTCAACATTCAGACCCAACTACAAAAAGATGGAAAGCATAGTGAAAAGAAACTGGGATAATTTATCCCAGTCTCACACAACCAGACAACTACAGAGAATGAAATTGGTCACTGGTTACAAGAGACCAAAGAATATTCGGGACCACCTGGTGAGGGCCAGGTGTGATTTTGACCCAGCCAAATGGGTCAAAAAAGAGGGAGAGGAAAAACGGGTCAACACAAACGTTTGTGTCGACCCAACCTGCACGGTCTGTCCAAAACTGGACAAGACTGGAAAGATTGACATAACCAGCCAGCTAGAAAGAGAAACCAAAAGAAACATTTGCTGCAAAAGCTCAAATGTGATCTACTGCATAGAATGCAAGAAATGCAAAAAGAGATATGTAGGAGAGACATACAGAGATGTCTACTTCAGAATCAAAGAACACATTGGTGACATAGACCACAAAAGATACGGCAAAAGTGAAGTGGCCTACCACTTCAACCAACCTGGACACAACCAAACCAAAGACATGAAAGTCTACATCCTAGACTTCATTTATGAACACCCAGAGTCAAAAAGAGGCACAAAACTACGGAAATCCATAGAATTTTCATGGATTCAGAGGCTGAAAACAATTGTACCGATGGGCATGAACATACTCGAGAGTCGCTATGGTTAGATCAGTACCCTACAAAAGCCACGTCATTTTTTTCCCACGCCAGCCCTATCGGTTAAGACAGGGGAGAAAAAATGAAAATTGATCTTTTTGTAGAAAAAAAGACTCATCTTTCACGACTATCTCTCCAAGTCAGACAGGGTACTAATTTAATTAGTCAGGTCAGGAAAAAATCCACCGCCTTGAGCAATTGATCTTACCTAAAACTGCGATCCGACATGACCAAATTTCCTTGCAACTAAAAAGAACCCAGAACCTGGGCCCACTAGCATCCCTCTGGTCAACCAACCAGGATCAATAAATTTAGTTTGGAATTAAAAATTCCAACACAGGTCAAAACCTTCAGAAGTATAAATCAAAAAATACTTCTGATTGTAAAATAAATGTTCCCCTAGATTACACCTGATGAGGCCATTCAATGGCCGAAACATTCCAGATACCAAACTAAGCTTCAAACAAAAATACATACATTGGCATAGCAACATAACAACCACTCCATGTGACCCAAGACTAAGTCTGGGAAAACTTATTCAAAATTTTAAAACAAATTCAATTTAATATTGAGTTTAGTAAGTCCACCCTAAAGGACAAGCTTTGAATTAAAATTTTACAATGAGTGGAAAAATAAAAAAGAGAATGGTGGGAGAACTGACCTGGTTCCTCCACATCAGCCAATGAGAAGCCTAGAATTGGATCACATGACCTGGCACAACCCAAGGAGGGAAAATTGAACTCACCTTTGGTCATTAGGAATGTAGTGTTGGGACTGAACACGCCACGTCCACCGTACCTACCATGTATTCACAATGAGGTTATAATAATGGGGTTAAATTAGTGACTGACATTTAGCCAATTATCTTTGTTTTAGCTTGAAATATTGCCCATAGATATTCACCTTGTCATGTCTAGATTAACTACACCATAATCATAGTCATTAACCACAGGGAGAGGGTATTCCATAGTAGTATATCTGTGTTATATTTACAAATAATTATATACTCATCCTTTATACTATATCACAATGATACATTCAATCGTTTATATGTCTTTAACCAAGGATTCATTTATATGTTCTCAAACAGGTTGTAAGTTTAATATTTTATCATATTCTGCAGGGTAGTGACAGGAAGCTAGTTAATGTGTTAGCGGTCAGCAGTAGAGTTGCTTACCTTATAATACGCTCATATATAGGCAAGGTACCCTCCTCACAGGCTCAGTGGATGAAGGTCTATGAATATTTCACCCCAGTTATTTGGACAGAATTGTATATGACTGCGTATAAGGCATGCTGTGAAACTAAACTGCAATCCCTTCAGTGCAAAATTTACCATAGAATTATACCTTGTAATAAGTATTTGCATCAAAGAAGGGTTGTAGATTCTCCGACCTGTAGTTATTGTGCTGAGGTAGACAGTGGGGAGCATTTATTTTTGTATTGTCCAAATGTAGGTAGGTTCTGGACTTCTGTTAGTAACTGGTTATTTGGAGTAGTTGGTATGGATTTGATGAATACCCAAACTGTAATGTTTAATGAAGTTAACGCCAAGAACACTCGATGACTATTCACACCCCTCAGATCTCAGGAAAATATCTTTAGACAGAAGGGTCAGATCCAAACATAATGGAAATCTAGTAATGGTACTCAAATTCATCTGGACTTTGATATTTGATCTAAAAGTTAAGATTACTACTTTTCTTTTTCTGGTTTTCAGACCAGTATACCATATTGCTCTCTAGTATTACTGGAATTGACCATTCAGCATTCCCAGCAGAATCTCAGTAGAATGAAAAAGAAAATCTATCAATGGCCAATGACGTATGTAAAAGCTGTATCCTATATAGCATCCTTTGTACCATACACTATAAGCTTTTCCTCCTGGCCTGAGTCTATGTTAAGTGCAGGATCCCCTCGTGTTGAGTACCATGCAGACCAGGATGCACCCTCAGTAGTTTCCCTGATACCGTGTTGGAGGCAACATACAGCTCTACAGACAATGTCAACTTACTGGGACTGAATTTGCAAATAAGCTTTATAGAATTTGTAATTTGTAAAAGGAACAGGTAAGTTGTAATCGTTTTGTTAAAACATTTCCCCTGGTAGCATCAAGTGTTGAGGCGTCATATTCATTATCATTATCACGATGTAGCCTGTAGACTTGGCATGATGCACGCATGCAGCACTGTCATACATCTGTATAATTTTTTTCCCATAGGGAGAGGAGCTATAATCCACCATTTGGTTCAATGAGTATTAAGCGCACTCCTTTATTCTGAAATGAACACATTTGTGTTCGTTTGAAGGCTACATAATTATAGGAAGGCTACAGGACCTACTTAGTATGGAGTGTTTTGACACAACCTACAAAGAAGGTTCTGTAAAGGTTGGTATTCTATACTGGGCTGACATAGTTTTTGCACCCTAATAGGTTTTTGTACCCTAAAATGCTAGTGATGAGTCAATTGACAAAACCGAATGCTGGAGTTACTTAACATTTATTGGAAATTATCCAATGCATACAGCCAATACATAATAAGTTCAAAATAATGAGGACCTTTGTAAGTCTAGGGTCTGGGTATGTTCTCTCCCGACCTTCACCATGTCCCAGTACTAGGAGCAACCACAGGTCTAGTTTCTGGACTGATAAACAGCTACCTGGATACCTTTCTCCTGGTGGTGTCACATGGTATAGAGGAAGTTGTGGAGGTGAATCTCACCCTGGTCATTTTCACTTTTTCAGTCTAGCAACAGGGTCGTCCACCTGTCATCTGCCAGTCCCCTTGGACGGCACACAAATATGTGCCGGTGGGAAAGAAACATTGTCCTTCTGGGTTTGCATGCATTGTCCAGAAGGTACCTCTCCAGGGGGAGGCCAGTGGAAATAAGAAAATCACACAATTAACTGCACGGTCATCTGCATTTAGAAACATCTACATCTACACCCTTGCCCCCTACCCCACCCGTTTGGCCCTACAAAGTAAATTACCCACAGCTAATACTAAGCCTGTGAAGAGCCTGTAAAGGGGCTGCATGCCCTGCTAATTAAACCGTCTTGTGTATGCATGTGTGTTTGTGAGTGAGAGTCTATCAACCAGGTATTATACAAACTGTAAACATCACTCAGAAGGACTGATGTTATCCAGAATAAAAAACTGCTCAGTAAAAAATTGAATGCGTACGAATCAATAAGCCTGTATGCTTTTGCAGAGAGGTATCAAAACAAGGTAGCTCACCTGTACTCAAATGCCTTTCATATAGTTCTAATGGCCTATTATTGTTACACAATTCACTGTTTCACCTTAATTAGTTGTGAGTGTACGTATAGGGGCTTACACAGCTACTGCACCCAGCAACCTGTACATAATGAGGATAGGAAACCATTAAAACCCACATCATGCTTTAATGTAGTGCATAGACATGTTTGTTCAATATTTTCTTTTAAGGTGAGTCGCTACCCTTGGATCAAAGTCAACAGAATTTCTCCAAATTTCTCCTGAAAGTAGTTTAAATCATACAGAATCGGAAAATGAAAAGAAAAGAAAGGGGTCTCGAACTATCATTCTTGATAAAATATATAAAAAGTTTATACACAGAAATATGAAATATCATAATGTGAAGTGCCAGTATGTTCCCCTTAATTGTTAAGATAATTTTATAGTTGTATTACGGGGCATTCTTTGTACTTTTATAGGCTTGTTGGTTAAAAATAGTATTCAAAGTCAACAGTATTTTTTTTTTACTCTATCAGAAAATTGTTCACTTTATTGCTCACATATTTAAAAGTACTCTGATAGGGGGTTCCGCACTTAATTTTGGGATTTTGATTCTTTGAAGTTAGAGAATAGTGCAAAAATGGTCTAAATCTCATACTCAAAGTCTAAAATAATGGGTAAAAAAGCCAAATGCAGGGTAAAGAATGGTCATATCTTTTACCCTTGGTTATTTTAAGCAACACAATGAGATCTATAAAATCATTCTAGATAATGATTTATTGGTAAATAATTCCAAAGTTGTAGCTTATGTTAAAATCAGCACTAATTAAATGGCTAATATATTGGCGTCAGGCAGGTTGATATTTCGTTCCATGCATATGCATATACTTTACCAGGTTGAGGATGGACCTACTGTTTTAGTACGCCCGAAATGAGCTGTACCTGTACTCACCGCCTAGGGGGTACTAATACATTAACCTCCCCACCAGTATCAGTATAACTAAGCATTAAATTAAGGTTTCTCTTATCATCCCAAGGCTCCATATAGTTTGTTTGGTACCTTTGGAATGAGGACATTTAAATCTATACACTGGCCGATTTTCAAACTACACTCATTTATTTATATATTTTGCATAAAACATGCCACATTAATAAAATACTCCAGCAAAATTCATTCCCCAACCCCTACCCTCTGTGTTGGTATAGATAATACTCATTGTTCTGCGAGTACAGATAAGGTGCTGAGGGGACTACATACCTATCCATGGGCTAATGGTCATAGTCTAATGATCACAATAAATGTACCAATTGAATGGTACGCCCCAGAACCATGCACAGTAGCAGAATACTGGTATGGTTTGATTGACTGGACCATCCCACAATAGTGGTATACACCAAAAAGGTATCCCTGTCCCCTACCTGTTTACCCTAATCCTTAGTTCTCATCTTTGCAGGACAACCAGGATGGAGGTTTCCATGCGGCAGACACTACTGGGGTATGGCATGATGTTGATGTACATTGTGTCATGGAACGCCTCCAGTATTGGGGTGCAGCTGCTGGAGAGGAAGGTGCCAGACTTCCAGCTGGGGGCTGCGCGTTATGCTGGTACCCTCGTGTGCGCTGGTGTCCTCATCTGCTGCCAGAAAGCAGACATCAGGGTTCAGAGGGAACTTTGGGGGTACCTGGTCCTGTATGCACTCAGCTCTCTGGGATGCTTGATTTTTCTGTTTGCTGCTGTGTCCATTCTGCCCATGTCCCATGCAGGGTGTCTACCAGGGATTGCTACAATTATTACTGTGACCACTGTATCTCGACTGGCTTACAACGAGCATGTCCGTATTTTCACAGTGGCTGCTATTGGGGGAAGTATCGTAGGCACAGTACTCCTGGTGCAAACATGGGAAACTCTTATTGATGGCTTCATACCTGGATTTGTCAACATGACACCTGACTCAACACTCGTCTATGCAGTGAACTGTACATGGAGTAACTGCTTGTCAGTTCAGCAGGCAGCATTATCATCTAGTTCTTACAGCATGTGGATGCCAGTGTTTGGCTACTTCTCTCTAGCACTTGCAGGAATATTTGATGCTGGCTACATGATTACAGGTGGAGTTTCTCTAAAAAATGTTAACCCTGCCGTGTTGGTTTTTCATGCATCAATGATAGACATTGTCCTCTGTGGCATTCTTTCAGTCTATCTTGAGGAGTTGGTGTGGATCACAGATCCCTATGCACTTTTTCTAGTTGTCCTACACATGGTGGGATCTGCTGGTGCAATGTTTACTGAAACAACAGCCTGTCAGCTCATCACATCCATGCATGTGGCCATCTTGAAAACACTTCGCACCCTTTTCAGCTTGATACCTCAGTACACAATACTAGCTAATCACCTGTATGGGAAAGAGAATGTGTTGGAGGTTCTGGGCGCTATTTTGATTGTGTGTTCAATAGCGTTCAATGTATGGATGTCAAATGTAGACACCTCTGCAGATTTACCGCAGCTCATATGAACAGCTTGCCAAACTACCCTTTGTACAGGAAATAGTTATCTGTGAGGTACTCAGCAACAACTTCACGAGTGAGACTCATATAGAATAATGTATATGATACCAAGAAGCGATACACGTTCTGCAGGTATTTGATTCATTCATAATGAAATTAAAATAATGGGGCTAGATCAGTGATTGAGTTTTGAGTAATTATCTTTGCTTTAGAATGTCCACCATAGATATTCACCTCATTATTCATACTCAAAGTCATCAAGCACAGTGTGAGGGTATACCAAGGTTTCATTTATAATGTTCTTGAATAAGTTTAAAGCTTCAACTTTAGCTCAGAGCACTGAATTTAGGATCTTAACACATCAGCAATCTTTACAGACTTAAATGTGGATTGTTTAATTCTTGTATAAGATAGGTCCTTCTTCCTATGTGAAAATAAGCTCAATATCTCCAATGAGAATAAAGGTCAACCAGCTGTTAACAGGATAACATAATGACCTGCAGGTTGTCTACTCCATGCTGCCTCCTATTGGGCTTGAGGTGAACTACCTCTCACTATGTTCCAATTTATACGCATAATTAAAGCATCCCAACCACAAACATAATGGTTTTCATGTGTATTCATGCAGGTTATATATATACTTCTCTATTGATTGTTTGTTTGTAGACCCCCACCATAAGTGTGTACTGATTGCTCTAAGTGTACTAGCCACACAAGACTATGCCATTTTAGTTTCACCTTCGAACACAAGAGGTCATATTGGAATTGGCCCCAGCAGAAGTGGCTTTCCTTCCCACCACAGAAGGATCACTATCTGTATTCTAAAGCCATCCAGTATGCTATAGAGAGGCCTTATATGCTATGTTATTTTGCTCTGCCTTAAAGAAAAACAAATGATGGTCCTATAAATATTAGATTTATGCTAGAGTTGGGGGAGGTCTGATGTCGTCGAGTTGCTGCTTTAATATCTTTTCATGTTTGCATTACGCTCTTTCAGTTAAGTTTTTTATAATGTCATTGTGGTGAAGGACATAATGTTAGGGTACCCCAAATGTTTTATGGGTCATCAATTTTATCCACTAAATGTGCAAGGTATTACATTTCTCTTACAACAATGATCAAACTAATGTTGTTTGTCCGCACAGGGTTAAATCTTTGACTCATTACATATATATGGTGTCTACGTCATCGTCCAAGTTGTTGTACTATATTGTATATAAGTTTCATGATGTTTGAATGTAATGTTCTGGCTGTAGTACCTCTCTTCATACGCACAAGTCTGACACTCGATTACCTTCGTACACACGAGGGTAATCATGAATCAGTATTTCACATATACACACAGAAAAGTGAGAGTCATTGTCGTTAAAACTGGCGGCTGGGGGTGTCTTCAGGGGCCAGGGTGAGTCTCCAGGGGCAAGTTATCTTTATTTTAAAGATACTATATAATCATTTTCAAGTTTTGGTTATGGCGGGGGATGAAGATGAAAACCCGGGATGCTAAAACGATCAACAAAAAGTATGCCAACATTATTTTTATGCTAAAAGTTTAGATAACATTAAGCTATTTGATATTGGAACTTTAAATATGAAATTATGCACCAAGATTAAATAACGGTGTGTATGCTAGCATTTTTATGAGGTGACATAGCTTAATTATTTTTGCTTCTATACCAGTTGTATAACCCTAGAAAATATAGCGTACATTTTAGCATCATAGGATGAACCTGGATTTTATGTGATAATCTATATACTTATGTGAAACATTCCTTTGGAACGATTCGGGCAATAAATAAACTTAAACTTGACTTAACCCCTTCCACACGGTAAGCCAATATATTGCACAAAATTGCATTGAGTTACAAGAAATCCAGTGGTGAAGAGGTTAATGTTCCATTCCTCTCCCACACAATATAAGTTATACAGACAAGTCGAGTGCACGCATACCCCACCTTTAGTCTTACCCTGCCCCATCAGTAATTCCTATAGCTATACCCTCAGTTTAGATTTTCCTTCCCAGGCCCTTTTTAAACATCCTTTTACCCTTAATCCCCACCTCCGTCTATCCTTTTATATTCACGCCATGCACATCTAATGTAGCTAAACACTTTCAATGTTTATAACCTAAACTCACCTCTAAATGCATGTTTAATACTACACACGAATGGATCATGTGTATGTGAACCCTAAACGCCTAAACACTTGGGGATAAAGTGTTTAGGTGTTTAGGAAACAGGTGTGTAAGATCTTGAACAAGTGTTTAGAATCTGAAGGCGTTTAGGTACAAGTGTTTAGATATTGTAAGTGTTTAGGATTTAAAGAGTGTTTGGCCAATCTGGTCTTTATCATTAAACACAAGTACTATTTTTACAGGGTGGGGAACGGGCACTCGCCCCTGGCAGTCCGGGAGCATCTTGATAATCTGTAATTAATAAGAATCAAGTTATGAGCATGTTTGTGATTATATTCAAGGAATTTAATTAGACATATTGGATATTGTGCGATACATTAATAGGGTATGGCTATCATTAATTATTCTAAAACTATAATGTTTAGATACATCTAACATGTTTTTATTGAAAAAGTATAGGGATGTCATAACCCGAAATTATACATTTTCTTATTATTATTAATTAATTGTCAAGGGTAACTAATTCTATTCAAATTTAGCGTTATGGACATACTATTATTCTTTATCTGTGACTATAAAATGTAGGCCTAATGTTATAGTACATATGATGCTGAAGCTAGGCCCAGGATGTGCCCCTCCAGAAACCTTAAAATAATGTATAATAACGGCAATATGGTCCCACAACTCCCCTGATTAGTATCACGCGTTGTATCCTCCCAGAAGCCTTAAAATAATGTATAATAACGGCATCAGGGTCCCCTAACTCCCCTGGTTAGTA
Source organism: Harmothoe impar (assembly GCA_947462335.1). NCBI lineage: Eukaryota > Metazoa > Annelida > Polychaeta > Phyllodocida > Polynoidae > Harmothoe > Harmothoe impar. Next base: position 25,680,447 of record OX381704.1, on the reverse strand, counting down.
TCACCCGTTGTACCCCTCTAGATGCCTTAAATAATGTATAATAACGGATCCCCTAACTCCCCTGGTTCGTAGGTAGGTTGTCCCCTTCAGAAGTCTTAAAAGTATGTAAAATATTTAACGGGATGAGTCTACCATAGCTCCCCTAGTTAGTATCACAGTTTCCAATAAATAGAAGGGAAACTTAAATTTACAAACTATATGCCAAATGTGATTTCTGGGAAATTTTAGTTTACCTTAAATTAATTCTAATTTAATCTAACCTTAAATTTTCCACCGGTAAATTTAAGATTTCCTATTCTTCACGACAAGCTCCGAACGACCTTTCCAGGACATTTCCCTGTTATTTTGGTACACTTAGATATACTTAATAGATATTTTGATGCAGTGTAAACGTGACCTGGTGAGTGACTCACTGCTAATAGATCCCGTGAGCTGCTACACTGGGACAGTCCCAATAGCGATCCAGAAGGAGGCGGATGGATGGGGGGCGGGGGGGGGGGGGGGGGGAGGCTGACGTCAGCTTTACTGCATAGGTAAATGCACCATGGGATACTTATGGGAGTTTCCGGGAGCAGTCCACATGTAGCGTCTGTCTGTAGTTTCTATACTGTTGAGAAGAGATGAAATAAACACCCCATTAAACTTTAACAATAATATTAAGTATAAATGAACATAGATACACAGATCAGGTGCACTGTTTTCCTTACTATCCATTATCTAGTATAACAATAATATATTGTGGGTACAGGATCTTTATCAGACTTTTTTTTTGTTCAATGCAGTGACATTTTATTTTCTCTATCTTATCATTCTTTTGAACATGTTGAATAACATGGTGGAATAATTTTAGTTTGAGATATCTTTATTTCACCATAAGTATAAGGTCAGCTACATCACATGTTTCCCGAGACTTGAATATTTGGCATAGACCATCTTCACATGATTTATATATATACATACACGTATAAACATATAATTTTATATAATATAATATATAGGTCATTTATCATAACTGGCACCGGTGTAGAGGATCACATATAGGCGAGTGCCCCTATCAATACTAAACCGGTACCAGTAAAACGTTGGCCTTTAAGGTTCGATCTATGGGTACACAAGAATATAAACATGGATCTCGTCATGTGTAACGGTGAATATAATGTAAATACGGTATAAAGACTGGTTATATCCTCCATCTGCACTGTTAGTACAATGTTGAGGGTTGAAACTTTAGGATAAACCTGGTTTATTAATTATTAAATCGGGTACCGATACACTCACAAAGTAAATAAATAAAGAATAGGAAATCGGTTTGACTGAAAAAAACCCAGTGTTTTACAGTCGGTTGTTCTGGGTTACCGGTGTTATGTACTTTCTAAGGAAAAAGATATTGTACATAATAAAGCATAGTTTAGGGAGAAGAGTTTTAATTGTTCTTTGCAGTAGGTAGTAGTAGGGGGGGGGCAGAAATAACCAAGGCTGTAAAACATCCATCCTTCTGACGGTATCATTGCCAAAAGTTCATTTTTTGATTCAGTATTGAATATATCATAGGTTAGAGCACTTCTAGGTTCTAGGTAAGCATAATCTTCTATCCCTTAACAAGTTAGCCTTAACATCTCTATGATTAGTTAAAGTATCAGTTTAAGGTGTGGTTTAAGGTGTACATCAGTAGAAGTAAGGAAGAGAATATCCGCATAATGAAAATAAGGTAAGATTGTAGCTTTAAATATACGTGTGGCTCGATTATTATATTATTACCAAGAAAGAGTTGACAACGTTTGTAGGTTTTATATGCAACAGTTTTAGAAATGTATTTCAGATGAAGATTTTAAGACAGAAGTGGATCAAGTATAACACCCAGATACTTGTAGGTAGGGACTACTTGAAGCTTTTCATCGTCAAGCTTCAAGGGAATTTAACTTACGTCGACTAGCTGCAAATATCCTCAATTTGGATTTGGTGATATTAACCGAAAATAGATTTTACTGACACCAGGTGAGGTAACAGTCAAGGTCCTCTTGCAATAGCTGTAGGGGCTAGTTCAAAATTCTGATTAGCTATATAAATAACTGTGTCGTCAACAATTTGAATTTACTTTTCTTTTTTTACACATTTTACGACATCATTCACATACAGCAAAAATGATAAAGCACCCAGTAGGCTATGGATCCTTGTGGGACACCGCAGACCACCCTTTCCCACTTAAAGCTGCTATACTACTTGGCACACTCAAACCTATATTATCTTCATTTGTATCTCAGATGATTGTATAACCCTTTCCCTATTATAATCTGTCATTTATTTTGACAAGAGATTCTTAATATGTGCAAAACAAGACTCTTATTCCAGCTACTATTTATATTCTGGTGGGCTTTGATAAGTTAGTGTTAAAAAATGACATCAGGTGGCAGCACTGAGTGGACTGTAACCTGCAAGTCTTGCATCGCTGATCTTACCAACAGAGTCTACTATTTCCTAGTGTAACACTGCAGATGGCGCCAACTTGTTGATATAATTAAGTGCTGAATAGAATGCTGGAAGCATTCTATTTTTTCTGATCTTTATCTTTGAATTTAGCACAGTTAAAAGCCACAAATTTGATTGGGATCTTACCAGTACACTGCACTAAGGAGACCCTTTTTAAATAATCAGAAAGTGAACGTTCTATATATCTGAGGTAGTATGGCAGCTTTAATCTGTCCCTTTAATGAAGAACGGACTATAGTACTGAACTGCTTGGTTGTAGATTGGAGGTAAAGGGAAAAACGTAACACGGGATCAAAATGGCTGATATTTGCATGACATATTTTATGGATAGCCCCTTACATGATCCATTTGGCAATACATTTTCAGCCTCTAATCGATCTTGGCAATACAGCGTTCCTTAAAGCATTTCTTTTTGTGTTTTTATGTGTGTTTGTTTTTTCGGAGGAGGGGGTATTATCCAGCTTACTATTGGGAGGGGAAAGCACTTACCGTCTGGGAAAAACTACCAAGCCCCTCCACCCACTTACTGACTTAGCCACCAATAAATGCCTCATCCAATTTTGTTATGGGCACACAATGTCATGTAATCACTCACAAGTGGAGAGTATATGCAGTGCTAATCAGTTTGAGCTGAGGAAATCCCCAGGCCCAGCTAGGGATCCGAAATTGGGCCCACGCGTCTCTTAACATCTGGAGTGGACACAATACTGATAATGCATGCACTTATTGTTTCTGTCGACATCTGTCTCGTGTTACAACCATGGACCTATGCGTTGTGGAAAACGAAACTTCTAGGCCAAGGACACTCAACGATATGTTCAAGGCGCACTGAACCCACGACGTCATTTGTGTACAAAACTCGGCAGGGCTTGGTCCTCAACTCAGTGCGCCTTTCTTGGAAATCAAGTAATGGTACTTATCTGGAGATTCATCTGGACTTTAAAAGTAGTCGAAAGTTCTCTACTACTTCTCTTTTTGTGATTTTCAGACCAGTATACCATGTTTACTGTGGGCTCTCCACTCTACCTGGAATTGACATTTAGCAATAGAGCCCTTGATGGAGGAGGGGAGCGGGTCTTCATGTTCCATGCTGATTCTAAGAAATGGCCATGTCGTCATATCGATTTAAAGAAATATCCATGTCGCCATACTGATTTTAAGAAATGTCGCATGTCCCATGCCACCATGTCGAATTAAGGGGTCTAAGGCCATGCCATTTTGAGATGAATGAACAGTAAATCTGTCAATGTTCAATGACATATAAGAGCTGCATACTATATAGTACGGTGGCCGACAAGGCTCACGCCCAAAAAAACACTGTTATGAAAAAAAAAAAAAAATTCACCTTAAAAAACAGGCGAAAAAAAAAAATTTAATTTTTTTTCACAAATATTTTTTTTTTTCATTTTTGAAAAACATGAAAAAAACTTGCTGTCAACTGTCAAGTACGAAAATTGGCGCTGTCAACTGTCAATTTCCGCCATACCGCCCTGCGCCATGTATACTTTGTTATACAGCCTCCCATTGGTCCGGGGGCGGTACTACTTTTTCTTCATATTAAACGAACGCACTGTCCTCAAGTTAAACAATACCCAGGGTATGCCATTCCTTCTGCAGTAGAGCACGCGGTAAGTCACAATTTGTTCATACTCCTTCTTGTACTGTACGCTATGTAATACAATACTATGTGAAATGTCTCATGTTTACTGTATTGTACGGTGTTCTGTCACGTTAAATATACATGACGGTATAGTGAGCAGGCATTATACGTGCAATAACGCATACCGCCCGATACCGCGCCGACCTGCTGCCATCTGGCGGTTTATTTCCGTACCATAACGTTTCACGCTAGGCGGCGACACATCCCTATTCTACTTCCGGTCAAAACAAGGTAAGTCTTCACGTACGGTCTTTCTGCATTGTTTTATTGTATTACAGATGAAATAAGCTAGAATCAAACGGATAAAGTGTAGAATATGGCTCAACTACATCGTTACTATCTACTGTATTAAGTACAAAGCATGTCTTAGCTCTAAATTAATCGTGTGGCCACTTTCCGAGCGCACGCCTTCGTGGATAATAAACAGGACGTCGACAATAAACAGGATGGTGATAATAAACAGGATGGCAATATTAAACAGGACACTCATACGAATCATGTGAATATTCCACAATGTGACGCAAATATTTTCATATTGCAGATGTCTCTTCCATATGAAACCCCGTTAATTGCCCCGCAGTCTGGCTGCACCCAGCAAGAGCTGGACGACTGGGTTGCCAGAGTCAAACCTCACTCACAGCACCTTCTGCCCGCAGACCGCATCATATATGACGATACAAGGCACAGGGCCAATTCAAAAAGATACTACTCGAAGAAGTTCAAAAAGGGTCCGGCGGCAGCGGCAGAAGCCAAAGAATACCACAAAAAGCAGGCAGCAGTACGTACAACCATTATGGCAATTTTCATGTGGGCATTTCAGTAACATTATATATGAGGAAAATATGTTCCGACAAAATTAAAGATATTTACACTCCTTTTTGGTATATATTAAAGAAACAAGAAAAAAATATATGCTTATTATAATGCGTTTGTATCTCTTCTTTGGGGCTTTTCGTTTTAAAATGTGGACAACTTTATCTGATATATAAAAATGTGCTGCAACATACCCTGCAACTTTCTATTACACTTGAATAACACAGATTGTTATAATCAAATTTTATTAATATCAATCCTTTATCATAATGATTTTTTAACATATTTTGAGAATGGAGGGATATTAAATGAAAAAATGTGTGCCAACGAAGAAATTCAAAAGGTTTAAAACGTGCCAAACACACCCCGCTTTGGGGAACCTTTTAAGCTATAGCATTTTTTCACCAAAGCTTTTTCATATGTAAATTATGCATCCTATCCCTCATACCCACACAGTAGGGCTGTCCCCCCATCCAAATATTTTTTAAACCCAAATGAGCCAATATCCTGGGTGACTTTAGGTGACGTTTAAACTGGGAAAGAAACAACTTCAAATGCATACATATAATTTTTTGTTTCATGCCAGTGGAAGAAATTAACTCCCTTTACAATATATTCAATTTAACCCTATTTTTTGGTACATTATTTATCCACAGAAATACCGGCCGCTACCAGGGACCGATGCGTGGGCTCACGCCCAGGATCTAAACAACAGGCTTCATAGGCAGTACCGGGCTGAGGCTGCGGCGCAGCAAGTCCAGAGCATTGCAGGACCCTCCACCCCGTCAGATCTTGAGCAAGGTAAGCCTTATTGTTTCTACTATATTCCAGTCATTACGCTGTGCACGCTACGTTGGGAAAAGTAAATCATACAGTACACATGTAACGCATCCTTTACCCATGTACTTCCTTGTACACAGGAGACATACCGGTAGATTTACGGTAGGAGTAAACAAGGGAGGCATACATATTTAAACACGGGTGGGCTATACCTTTATCACATGGTTCAGTTGTCCCCCCAACAGATGCCTCCCATCACAAACTGTACAAGTAGTACGGTATATAATGGGCTTAATGTAGACAGGAGACATCCTTCAGTACCGGTATCCAGTGTCCTGTTTATTATCGGCTAAATGTACACCACATATGTAACAGTTTTTATCTTTCCTTTTTCAAAACAGAGGGAGAGCCGGACAGCGAGCAGGAGGGGGGCGGGTCCCCGGCAACTGCCACCAGCCCTGTCACCCAGCGTGACTGTCAGGAGGACGAGCAGCAGAGCGAGCAGGAGGGGGGCGGGTCCCCGGCCACTGCCACCAGCCCTGTCACTCGGTGGTCACTGGAGAACCCTCCCACCTTCAACGATATCCCATCAGCTTCACACGGTGGGGTTTTCCAGACATTGCACTGTAAGTACGGCAGAACAAAATCAAAATTCCCTATATATATCAGTATCATATAAAAAATTCTCTGCACGCTCTACATACGGGGTGGGAAACAGTTTTGGATAAAGGAATGGTGTATGAGATATAATCCCTACCTCCCACATCCTGTTCACAAAGCAAAAAAATTTTTCTTTCCCTCATTACAATGTAATTTATTTTATCTATAGCCGAGGTACACGTGGCACAACAGCACTCCCCCGCTGTTCACTCCACCCCTCTTCCCGGGCCCTGTCCCGACCTGTCTACCTTCTTTAGCCAGGAGTGCGCTGAAGGTACGTACACTACTCACTAGTACTACCATATCACTGTTGGCCATGCTGTTTAGCGTAGTCCTGTTAGTTTTTGGCGGGAATAATACAGCAGGTATCCTTCCCTGTACCGTCGGCATGGCGTGTCCTGTTTATTTTCGGGGAAGCATAGACACGATATATTCCTCTTTCCACCCAGTATAGCAGTAGTCCTGTTTATTGTCGGTAGTATGTAGACCAGAGTAATCCTTCAATATACCAGGAGCATGGCCCGTCCTGTTTATTATTGATGCTAGTTACACACAACAGATGCCTCCCATCACAAACTGTACAAGTAGTACGGTATATAATGGGCTTAATGTAGACAGTAGACATCCTTCAGTACCGGTATCCAGTGTCCTGTTTATTATCCGCTAAACACTTTTGATCTTTCCTTTTTCAAAACAGAGGGAGAGCCGGACAGCGAGCAGGAGGGGGGCGGGTCCCCGGCAACTGCCACCAGCCCTGTCACCCAGCGTGACTGTCAGGAGGACGAGGAGCAGAGCGATCAGGAGGTGGGCGGGTCCCCGGTCACTGCCACCAGCCCTGTCACGGAGGGTGACAGTCAGGAGGAACAGGAGGACAGCGAGCAGGAGGGGGGCGGGTCCCAGGCCACTGCCACCAGCCCTGTGAGCCAGGGTCACACCGACCAGCAAGAGGGGGACACGGAGCAGGAGGAACGCGACACCCCCATGACAGCCAGCAGTCCTGGGTCCTCCTCTTCCTGTGTTTCAGAGCCGGGGACCCCGGACCCTGACTTTGTGCCAAGTCAACAGGACAACTCAACCAGCTCTGAGGAGGAGGGGGCAGTGGGCACACGGTATGTATTGTTTTAACGCTTTGCTATACCGAAAATGTAGTATGTAATGTAGCAGACATGTAGTGTAATTCGTGATGCACATCTCAAGTGGTGTCCTGTACCAAGTCCTGTTTCCATGTAATGTCATCCTTTTCCTTTAGTATCTTCCTGTCCTTTCATTTCTATTTATTTTTAGTGCAAACCGTTTGTGTATTTTCTTTACAGAACGCGGAACGCGGAGGAGGAAATGCTGCGCACAGCAGCACTGTCGGTCATGATGAAGATACAGAGGCAGAATGAGGGGAAATAGAAGAATTTGTTAATTTATTGCGTTCGCTTTTATTAAGTAGCTCGGCCCAAAAACCTAACATATTGTATATCCATATATTATTGATTTTGATGAAAGAATATCATTCAGACATGCATATACAGTAATGACAATGACAATTCAGATACGATTGGGAACTTTATGTGGTATTTCAGAGGGGTTTGGTTTTATCCCAGGTGTGTCATGTACAAAAAGGCGCAGGGGTGCAGAGGACACAGGGGGGGGGGGCCTCACTGACCCTCACCCACCGGGAGCTGCAGCAACGGGCTTGGGTAACCACTACACAGGCGGTCTATTTGAGGCTATATGTCATATTTTTTAATGTTGTGCGTCTGAATGCGGTAATATATACAGCATGTTTGTGATTTTCTATGATATCATCAGTATTTGGGTGATGCATTCCCATTCTCATGTAGTGTTCTACTGGGTATTTCACTCGCTGTGACTATTTAAAGTTAGGACATCTGGTACTATAGCTGTGAGTATAATATTATACATAAAAATGCTAAAGTGACCTATCTACAAAGCCTTTTCGCTTGAGTGTCAGCCCGCCAAGAATGGCACGAATGTCTTCACATTAGGTCCCCCTTTTACATAAAAATGCACTCATATATGTATACTGGCAATGAGTACTATAGAGTTTCCTAGATGTTAAGTGTATTCTTGTTATTTGTATTATCTTTTTGCATGGTATTTACATCATTGTGTGTTCATGTATGTTTTCATACAGTAGGAAAGATCTTAGTTTTCATCATATACGAGTTTAATGAACAGGGGTAATAAACAGGACACAGGATACCGGTACTTAGTTTTTATGCTATAACAAATGTATGATACCATGGTAATGTTTTGGACAGTAACATATTCTTCACGCTATGACATAGTTGGTCTTTTAATTTGGCATCACGGTATATTATTTTATACCTAACCCGTATAACGTTGAAATAAGGCCGCATGACTTGAACGGATTGTTTATCATCACAATGCTGTCAAATAAAAAAGTAAGGCGTTTTATTTCTTAACTTGTCTCTCTCTCTCTTTTATGTATTTATCTACATAAGGTAGAGAAAAAAAAAATCCCTTTCTTCAAATTTTGGACAGTTTGAGACCTTTTGCGAACCGTGCGGCAGGGCTTTTAGTGGGCGAGGGTGAACGTGGTGCCTTCTTCAGTGTTGCAGCATTTCTTTCCTCTACTTGGGCCATTGTACTAAGTGGTAGGGGGAAGGATTTGACACATTTTTTCTTCTGTAGTCTGTCTGATCTTCTGTGCGGGGGGGGGGGGTGCAGAAGGCGGACCCAGTGCTGTTCTCTTTCTTGTTGCTGCGGGTTCTGTGGGAAATAAATTTCATGTATTCTCCATTTTAATCCAGGAAACTGGCTGATGGTACTTATTTGCTATAGTGTAAAAATATTTTTTGTAGTTGTAGCATAAGTACAGGGAATGAGACAGCACATTTTGGCTCAGGTTAAATTTCCTTTTAATATATACATGTAGACACGAGACGGGCCATTTCGTACATATCTTTCCTATACAGTTTTGGTACCTAACATAGGGTTTTAAAACAAAAAAAGGAATGCCATTAGGTGGGAATATCATGTATATAGTATGGCGCATATTACTATGTATCAATTATAAAAGACCAGCGCTCAGCGGTGTGTAGTGTGAAAATTGATTTGCCCAAAAAATAATTTTAAAACTTTTCAATAGGCGTATGCTAAATGTTCAATTACTCACCGACTAGAGACCTGGCTTCCCATACGGTAAGCTGGGGCATCCTCTTCCTCGGGCTGAGGTACAGTGGGAGGAGAGTTCACGGCCTGTTCGGTGTGTCGCTGACCCAAACCCTCTCCTGTCTGCTGTTCTGCTTCCTCTCCCTCTGTGTTCTGTGCCTCAGTGGCACCCGGTACAGCCTCCTGTCCTGTCACGTTTCCTGCTTGCACTTCCACTTCCGTAGATTCCTCAGACTGTTCCTCTCCTGTCAGCTCTTCTGCTTGGACTTCCTGTTCCGTTGATTGCTCGGACTGTTCCTCCGTTGCATCGTTGTAGCCTTTCAGCACCGCCCCTGGGAAATCGCGCAGGAACTGTTCCTTCATCTCCCGAGCTGAAACAACATATATCTTCCCATTTACCCAGTCAGTGTAATTTTGTATGCCAACTTCACATCACACTGGCCCTGCGCCACAGGACACAGATACTTTTTTTTGAGGCTTCATTTAATACAGTCCCCCACTCCTGCCATTTACTCCCCGGTGAGTGGAGCACATGATACATGCTTTCTCCACCCCATACTGTAGACAACATTCATCCTGACGTAAGGCAGTGTAACCCACATATGGGACAAATCCTTTTTTTTTGGGCACACCACACTCCTTACATGCAGTGTAGGGGTACACGGCCCCTAAATATATAGAGAAAAACAAAGAAATTTACCTTTTTCTTCTGTGAGCTTCCCCCTTGCCTTGGCCGCACTCAGCTTTTTGGAGAGCAGCACGCGTGCTTTCTTCTCTCCCTTCAGTTCTGAGTAGGGGCGTGTAGCCTCGTATTTCTTAAGAAAGAAAGACAAATCATACAATACACTCATCTGTTTATTTTTTTTGAACATACTTTCCCCCCACCCCCTTTCCAGTATGGTAAACGTGGGTAACATCGGTGACATACCGACCATGTTACCCAAAGGTTCCTCACATGTCAAGTGCTCTGTCCTTTACCACTACTTAGTGTGCGTTTGAAAAAAAAAAGTTAAAAAAATAATCAGAGAAAAAAAAATATATACAGCACACCCAATGAAAAATGTGTAACAAGGAAAACGTTGTGCCTTCGCGGGGGGGGGGGATTTTTCAACATTCAGCACGTCACCCACATTTACCCTACATTCCATACTTGTCTTGCCATTTCCACCCTCACTCCCCCCCCCCCATCCGCCTCCACGGCCCCTTTATACTCACAGCATTTGCAGCCGCCCTGTTGGCCTTGTGCAACTCTGGCCACTCCTGCTTGTTCTTTTCTAACCACTTCCTGTGGTCCGCCCGGTTGGCCTGCTTCACCTCTTCCAACTGAGGGTTTTTCCTGGGCATCTGTGTTAAACAGAAAAAAAGACACCATGTTATCCTTCCTGTATGAAATACGGTGCACCCCCCCCCCCCCAAGTAGTGCATGAGAAACAATATTGGTGTTTAGGAATACCCCCGCAAAAAAGGCCCCCCCCCAAAAAAAAATGGGTAAAAAAGAAAAGGCCCTCCCCTGTCAATACCCCTAAAAAAAATGCCCCCCCTCACATGCTCCCCCCCCCCCCCCGGCCATACCAAATGAGCACTCCCTGACAGACAGTTTTATAATAGTTTACTTTCTAGGTCTGATGCGGTAGACAAGAGAGACCCCCACAGTAGACAAGAAACATCCCACCTTTTTTAGATACGAGACAGCCTTATAACATTATACGTCTGATGCGGTAGACAAGAGAGACCCCCACAGTAGACAAGAAACATCCCACCTTTTTTTAGATACGAGACAGCCTTCTAACATTATAGGTCTGATGCGGTAGACAAGAGAGACCCCCACAGTAGACAAGAAACATCCCACCTTTTTTAGATACGAGACAGCCGTATAATGTAGACACGAGAAGCACCAGCACATTAGGCTAATCCCGTCGACATACCTCATACCCAGCCCCCTATACGTTCAACACAGCATGGCATGCCGGATTTCTGCTTCCTGACATATGTATACACATTGTACAGCATCTTTCCTACCTGATTCATTCATGTTTTCGGTAATAAGTGTAAGAAAGGCATAATGTTACCGTGAAACGTATTGTTGACCGAATGGCGCTCCTGCGTAGTTATTGCTATACGATGTAGAGGTCGCTCCCATCCCTTCGTTCGGAAGCACTCCGCTAGATGGCAGCACTTTGCAGTATGTCTCGTGTCTACCGGGCACACTGTTCGATGAGGTTATGTCGTGTCTACAGCGATTGCTATGTCACAGTGTGTAGTTTCCACCGCCGCGCTCGTCTTTCCGGCAACATAACCAGACCGAATCCTGTTTATTATCGTCCCGTTCAATTGTATGTCCGGATGATAATAAACGGGATTTCATATACGCTTGGACGATAATAAACAGGATCCTGTTTATTATCGTGTGCTGCATATGTATCGATATATCGGGTGCAATCAAATATCTTTTCTTTCCCTTTTCAGAAGTACCAGCAAAATGGAGTACGAGGAATTGTTCCACAGAAGTTGCAAAAGATGCCCGTGTAAAAGGCTGGAGATAGTGGTGGGGATAATGCAGTGCGTAGAGTGTGGCCACCTTGACACAGAGCACAACACGACACAAGGTAGTATATCACAGTTACACCGCCTACTATCCTGCCTTTTCATCATATGACTTCCTGAAATATACTTCCTACATTACTGTGCAATAATACAACTGTTTCTCCTTCCATTATTGCACAGAGCTACTGCCAGACATACTGTCCAAATTGGTGCTGCTGGGGAAAAGCAACGAGATGATCCTACGATACCTCAGACAGTTTGGGCTGTCCTTCAGGTATAGCTTTAGGAGAACACTGCTCCATTCATTTTCATTACATGTACAGCTGGCTTCTCCACACCTCTACACTTTTCCAAGTACCGTATTTCCCCGTGTATAAGCCCGGGCTTCTACAAGTACTAAGTGGCAAACTGACCCGGCTTATACACGGGGCAGGCTTATACTCGGGGCAGGCTTATACTCCTATACCTAAAGAAATGCTCTAATGCCTTTACATAATTTCCAGAATTATCTACTATTACGACATATTGATGCCAATATTTTCAACAATTTGGTGACCAATTCAAGCTTTATTTCTCTTAAAAATTGAAGGAAAAATAGTCAAGTGGCAAGCAGTCAATCTTTATTTCTTTTTTTCCCAATTGCCAGCCTCAGTACTTTGAAAAGGCGGCTAAAACAGTTTGGCATCACCAGGACAGTACCGCTGGAGCCGGAAACCGTCCTAAATCTAGTGCAGGTGTGTAACATTACAGTCAACTGTATTCCTTTTCATCCATATCCTTTTCCTACCTGAGCATAGCACAAATAAACAGAGCAAACTTATATCACAATATTAATTTGTCATGACGTCATGTAGTACTATGTCATGCTGTTTTATTAATACTGTTAACACTAAACCAAGTATATGAATATTATTTCCGGTATAACCATAGAATGCTCAGGAGAAGTGTCAGGAGACAGCAGGCTACAGACGCGTGACAAGGATTATCAGAGACAAATTCAACGTGGCAATAAAAAGGTATTTCTCCCAACTTTGGCGTGCTGCTTCGAAATATTATTTTCGTCCATATACCAACCTACATCTCCAGAACCCTTTGTTATACCGTATGAATCATAAAATCGGTGGACTGTATCGTGTCTACCGCGGGATGCTTGGTGCAATACTGTGTAGTGTACACCGCAGAATATTAAATAACAGAGTGAGTGAAAAAATAAATTCTTTCCAAATAGGGACGATGTCATGGCAGCGGCCAGGGTGCTGGACCCGGAAGCCGGGGAGAGGAGGAAGGGAAAGAAGTTTGTACGGCGCATCTTTCAGTCACCGGTATGTACAGTATAGCTAACATAATATGACATGGGAATAACATAGAACGTTCCATTTTTTGCTATGACATGTAAATGTACGTTATAATACAAAGTTCCATCCCTTTTTTACAGGGGCCCAATGACTGCTGGTCAATCGATGGCCATGACAAACTGGCTACGTATGGGATTTATATACACGGAGCGATAGACTGCTTTTCACGGAGGGTGCTCTGGTGCACAACATATACGACTAACAAAAATCCAAACTTCGTGGTGAAACTATTTGCGGACACCATACAGAAGTTGGAAGGTATGTATACTTTTCCTTACAATATTATGTTCACTGTGTGTCCGCCATAACACTTGACCCGTACACACAAAATACATGTTATACTGTAACACAGGGAAACATGGGAAACCGGATGAAACCTAATGCAAGGTTTTATTTTTCTTCTTTTAAACAGTTGTGCCGAACAGAGCAAGGTTCGACCCGGGTACGGAGAACACGCTCAGCATAGAATTGCAGATGTTCCTGAGGCGTAATGGGACGGACGTAGCGTCGGAGCGACCGGCAGTGGTGGACAAGTCCAAATTGAACCAAGTAAATTGTTTTTCCCACTTTATATAGCGTAAGGGCAGGAAAAAAAATAATATCAATGTCTACAACATGTTCCTTCCTAACTATTATACTGTGCCTCTCTTGTGTTATTTCTACAGAAAATCGAGTGCTTTTGGTCCGGCATGTACAGGCATGTCACGTATGGCCTACACCAGCAGTTTACACAAATGTTGCGAGATGGGCTGCCTGTCGACGTACAAGAAAACCGGTATAAAACTTGTATATTACCACGCAAAAATATGAAACAGCATGTCTTTTATGTATCAAAGAAAAGAGTTTAATTTTTTAATGAAAAACAGCAGTCCCATTGACTAAACCAAACAACGCCGTATTTCACCCACCCGTGAACCCGTGAAAAAACCAATGGCCGTAATACGGCCCTGTGACGTCATCAAAATGGTGCTTAATTTACATTTGAAGGGGATATAATTAGGCTATTATAGGCCCCCCCCCCATCATAATTTTCGTATTTTAAATCGAAAATGATAAAAAATTAACACAAAGGCACACTCATTTCAAGTCTGTTGACCGGTGTGCCACATTTCGCTCGGCGTATGGCCTCGTGAAATACGGCCCAAGGTCAAATGGTGAAATAACCCGGCCAACAGACTTAAATGAGTGTGTCTTTGTGTATGTATTTCATTTTGTGTAACGCACCCATGCTTTGTTTCACCTGCACAGAGACGCGTTCATCTACGTCTACCTCCCATTGGTAAAGCGGCAGGTGGACGACTACATTCGTGACTGGAACCTTCACAAGATTCGCCAACAGAAAGGTGTGAGTCTGCCGTGTGGAGGATGTCCAGACGACATGTATAACCATCCTGATCTTTTCGGTAAGCCCGTATACATGAATTTCTCTGTTTCCCTTCCCATATTGTTAAGCTATTTGACCTCTGTATGTGCTCGGCCGTTGAACTGTTTGTCACCAAATAATTGGACATGTGATATATGTAATTTTTTTTTTTATTTAAAATTTGACAGGGGGCGAGCAGTGTGGGTATCATTACGGTGTTGAGGCGGCAGATGACATGGAATTCGCGGCAGAGTACCATGAGATAGCAGACCACTTTGAAGACATTGTACCGGCACAGTTTAGGGCAGAGGCAGACGAATTCCTGAACCAGAACAACATGGTGTTGTGCATGCAGAATGCCCAAGCTATTTTTCTAGCTTTGTGTGATCGTTAAATATAATGTGTAGAACATGTCGATGCAATGTAAATAAAAGTACAGAGAGCATGTGAAATAGAAAAAAAAAGTTTCCGATGGTATAATCATATAACGTGTAGCACATGTCGATGCAATGTAAATAAAAGTAGACCGAGCATGTGATATTGTACAAAAAAAAATTCCCAATTGTATCATGATTTGACTATATTATTTTTATGAAATGGTTCACTTCTGTATGTAACTAATAAAGTGTCATGGAACAGTAGACAAATGCACATAATTTTTCCTGCCCTCACTGAATACAGAAGTCTATCTTACGCTTCACCACGCTGGCTTCTGCCCGTAGTAGGCCTCCTCGTCGAAGAGAGAACCTATTACTTTCCCCAATTCCTTGGCTTCCGGCCGCTCCTCTGGCTTCCAGCTGAGAGCCATCTGTGTGACGGGTAGGAGGGTAGGGGCCACCTTCTTAATTCCTTTCGGAAGGCCTTCAGACGTCATGGCATCTTTCACGTGTTGCATCTTGGGATAGTTCAGTGCTCCGTTGTTCGCATTTTCTACAATTATTAAGGCGGTTGCGTAGACGTCTACAGAGGTTTGCCTCTTCACTTTCGAACCGTTGTACACTTCGGGGGCCATGTACGAGAAGGTACCCGCTCCCGGCCCGCCCCCGAAGTTTGTCGCATAGGTGCGCTCCTCACGAGCGCTCTGCTTTATGCGGGCGATACTAAAGTCGAGCAGCTTCACCTCGTAGTTGGGGGATATCATGATATTCCCTGGTTTAACGTCGGAGTGAACGACGGGGATGCTGTGTAGGTAGTTCAGAGCGAGGCAGAGCTGCTGCAAGACGAACATGCTGTCGTCTAATTTGAGCACTTCCTCCTGTGAGAATGAGAGAGAATCAGCTCCTGTCATTAGGGTTACACAGAGTACTACATCCAGCCGCAAATCAGGACGACTTCTAATGTAGTTGGCACACTGCTGTTTCCCTCTCCACATGCTGCCGAAAAATAATAAACAGGACGACCCATGTACTTGGTACGTAAAAGGATGTATCGTGACTACATGCTGCCGAAAAATAATAAACAGGACAACCCATGTACTTAGTACGTAAAGGGATGTATCGTGACTACATGTTGCCGACAAATAATAAGCAGGACGACCCATGTACTTGGTACGTAAAAGGATGTATCGTGACTACATGCTGCCGAAAAATAATAAACAGGACAACCCATGTACTTAGTACGTAAAGGGATGTATCGTGACTACATGTTGCCGACAAATAATAAACAGGACGACCCATGTACTTGGTACGTAAAAGGATGTATCGTGACTACATGCTGCCGAAAAATAATAAACAGGACAACCCATGTACTTAGTACGTAAAGGGATGTATCGTGACTACATGTTGCCGACAAATAATAAACAGGACGCGCAATGAACCATATAAGGCGGGACAAGCCATATCATTGCGACAGTGCGGAAAGTGCAGTGTCACTTGAAATATGGTACTCACTTTGGCCTTGATGGTGTTCATTTTGCGCATTTTCTCGTAGATGCGAGCGAGATTTCTGCCGTTGCACAACTCCATCACGATATGTATTTCATCTTCCAGCTGGCATACGGCAAGCAGTCGAATAAGATTGCGGTGACGCATCTTTCTGTATGGTAAAGAAAAGGGGTTAGTTTTGTAAAGGACAAGTAACATGCATATGGTATGAAAGGTGGAACACAATGGAAAGCGCGGGTATATCTTTGTTATTCAGTTTCTTTCGTATGACACAGCGGGGAGAAAAGAACAGTGAACAAACTGGTTTCTTCTCCTACTCACCCTGCAATGTTTATCTCTGCCAAGAATATGTCGACCGAGTGACTCGTCTTGATGGTTTTTACAGCAACTGGTCCATAATAATCACCTCGGTACACCGCTCCAAAGTTGCCTCCCCCGATTTTGCTCGCGTAGTGGACCGTGTAGTCTTTTTGTTCTATGAACTGCAGTCCGGACTCTGAAAAATAAAAAAAGTGAACACAGCTTGTATGATAGGTATAAAGTGTACTGTCTCTCCATCTCGGTTCTATTATTTTAATTTTGGCCACTAAAAGAAAGAAGGAAAAGATTAACTTTATCCTTCTAGTATCAAGTAAAAATAAAATTTATATTATATAACACAGTACTATGCTACATTGTAAACACCTTACAGCGTCTCACCTTGGAAGAGATTTGAGCACTTCAGCACGTTCACCCGGCTGATGTACCCCTGCAACACAACCTCATCCTCCCCCATATAGCTGAGCTTACAGGTGTAGCGTCCGGGGGGGACCAACACGAAGGGGTCCGTCAAGCCCAGGAAGCGCTCCTCCCCCTCCTCCAAGGCAAACCATTCGTATACCAGGTCCTTGCTCAGGAAGGGATACGCCACCACCCCTATGTAGGTCGTCTCCAATGTTGTGTATACCTGATATGGCGACTGCCATAACAGGGTCATACCTGTTACAAGAAAAGAATAGAAATTGTGCTATAAAAAGAGAAACAGGGGCCATTTCAAATATAAGCAAGGTTGAATAATTGTTGAATCAACATCGAATAAAGATTGGTAAACATTTATCCATCTTTGTTCAACCTCCTGTGCCCACTGGGTTACAGGGCATGATACAGAAGGGAGAATTCCAACATGTTGCTGTGGGTAAAATAAAGTATTTAACATAGGATAGCAATGCCGGTTGCATCTGTGTATACAGGGGGTGGGGGTCCTGTACACACACACCATCACCCACTTCATCGGAATGGGAACTTTTTTCTCAATGAAATGAATGAACAGCCGAACAAGTTATTCATGAACGAAAAATTCTGCTCCTCCTAAACCATTTTTGTCTAGAAAAGCATGTTCTAATGAGGTATTATTACTATAGAAATGTAGAGAAAAAATCTTGGCATAGCAAATCTGCTGCTTAAAACAGTCTGCTCCTTATTACCGTCCTCCTCATATCGAGATTTCACTGTAGAGGTGTAAATCTTCCTACCTTCGTCCTCAGCCATATCCGGCCACGCGTTATCCTGGGCGACGGACCGGGGGACTCTAACACCATCTTCCAAGTGCATCTCGATTTTATATATGTCCGTTTCCCCTGATACAAAATAAAACTTCTGTTATGCTGTATGACAGCAGGAATATGTTACATTTTCAAACAGCTTCAAATAAATAGACACTTGAATAATTAAGTGTGCAATTTTGTTGCAGAAAATCTACTTTTTTCCTATACATTTTGGCTCCTGCGTTAAGAAAATTCAAAATTAAAAAAAAAAACGCCCTACTGAACTTTTTCAGTGCTTGTTGATGAGAAACCAGATTTTTTTTTGGAGTGACCTTGATATGTCATGGAAAAGGGAAAAAAAGACATATAAATTATGGTACCTTTGGCCAGCTTGGCCAGCAGGTAGTTGTGATCCGGGTTTCTCGACTTCCACGGGATGTAGGGCCCGACCACTTCGTCTGTGTCCGTCAAATATTGTAGAGCAAAGGCGGTGACGGCAGTCCCGATCTCCTCCTGTGCATAGTTGTCTGGAGGGGCCATCGTGCTGATCTTTCTTCTCGCTACAAAGTGAAAGGTGAACAAAATCTAGACAGGAAAAATTGTCTCATCTTGCATTGTAAGGTATGTACGTGAAAGGAAGTCAAAGCTATGTAGTACTATAATATCTCTGCCTGAACAAGAAAAAAGGACGTAAAGTTTATGACATAGCAATTTATTTCATGTGTCTCTTTGTACTTTTTTTCGGGTTTCTTTACCAAATTAAAAGAACAATGAGAAAGGAACTTGCAACAAAGAACAGGGAAAATGAGTTGAACGTGACAAAACATGAACACAACCAAACATTATATCACCTCACCTTCTGGCGCTTGGGGTAAATCCTGCACAGGTTGGGAACAGAAAAAACACTCATTTTTGCTGTCGAAGTACGTCATATGTTTCATAGAGAATGAGGAAAGAGGACATATTTTATGTATTATTTTTATTTTACAGGGTAGAAAGAAACAGGATTTTTGCCTGTGCTCACCTTCTCCTCCTCCTGTGTTCTGGGCCTTTTTTTCCCTTCATACGAGTGAGTGGAATCAGGTGGAGGTGGTGGGGAGGAACTTCCTGCTGGCCTTTTTTTCCCTTCATTCGAGTGAGTGGAATCAGGTGGAGGTGGTGTGGAGGAACTTCCTGCTGCGGAAGAAGGGACTTTGGTCTTTCTCTTGGCAGAGCGTTCTGTGTCTTCTTTTCCAGCACTTCCCGTTGTGGCAGTTTTCTTTCGGCGAGACGGAATGTTGACTGGGGGTAAATCAAAGCTACGCTCGGTGTCCGACTCGTGTGTCCTCCTTACCTCACTCAACAGAGAGTCCTCCTCCTCCTGTAAAAATTTTTGGGTACTTAAATTAAAATGCAGTTCCTACTACATTAAAAGCACAGGTAGTACTTTAGATTAAAGTAAGAAGACTGGATGGTAAAAGCACCCAAAAAATTGAAGGATGTAATGTATTATATTTCCACTATATACTATGTGCTAAGGCCGAACAGAACACTTCATGTACGCTGTATGTATTAGAAGAAGGGAGAAGTGGCTTACAGAGGACACCTCGTTCTTCTTGGTGGGGACAAAGTACCCCTTTCCGTTCTTTAATAACGTTTGGACCTCCCGATCGTTGTTGACCTCCGGCCCTTTTAGTCCGCCCAGGAGCAATGCCGAGTGAGATTTGCTCAGCGTGTCGTAGGACACCATAGCGAAGACGCGGGCACAGCGGTCACGAAGTCCCTTGAACGTGACTTCTTCGTCCGGTTGGAATTCGATCTGGAAGAACACCGGTGTGACCATCAGGTACAATATAAACACAGAAAGAAGGTGAGATGGTACTACATTACACCAGGCATTGCATTATGTTACATGACATAACTTGTTGTGCTACGTTGAGTCGGCTAATTAGGGGATGTATCGCGTGTACATTCGGCCGATAATAAACAGGACGCGCCATGTGCTGGGCAGGATAACGGATGTGCCGTGTCTACCACATGCCAATAATAAACAGGATGTATCATGTCTATATACCTAGAAATAATAAACAGGACGCGCCATGCGCTGGGCAGGATAAAGGATGTGCCGTGTCTATCACATGCCAATAATAAACAGGATGTATAATGTCTAAATAACGAGAAATAATAAACAGGACGCGCCATGTGTGTATGAAATGCTGACGACAAACAGGACTGCTGTCCCCATATACAGCACTGGCGACGGGCGTCACAAGGATGAACATGGAAAAAAAGTGATGCGGGCTAAAGGTCGAGTGAACACTTCTGTTCATTGTACAAAACTTTTGTTTCTTGCTGGTTGTGTTTATTTCATCAGCTTATTATTTATAATGAGTTTATGTGAAATATGGTAAAGGGAATAGTCATAATATGTTTGCTACACTTACACTGACAGTCTGGATTCCACGCCTGTCCTTTTTGGCACGGTTACCCCAGACACCCCGGACCTTGACTCTTTCCCCCCGCGTTATTTCGAAAAGCTGTCAGAGAATGAGAAAGAAAGAATGGAAGAATGCATTATCAGAGAAAGGACCTGGTTACAGTACATACGAAAAATGGGTTATAAATAGTCTACATGTATCAGAATGCTAACATGAAAATAGAAGTGGCATATAACATACAGAAAAAATGAAAAGCATGTATATACGGTACTGTATAGCCCTATATAGTATCAAAGTAGGCTTCATACTAACCCGGCGCACCGGAACCTTCTTCTCTACAGGCGTGGCAGGGATGTTCCGCAATAGGACTTTCCTTTTTTTCCCCACCTTTTCCATCTCGTTCAGCAATTTTGCTCCTGTAACATGTGATTCACTTTGTTGTACTGCGTGTGTCAAACAGATGGTAAAAGGAGAGGAATGGGACAATAAATTTTCAAATGGCATGTTAGAAGGGGAAAGGAGGGGTGACAAAAGGCCTGAAAATAATGTAGGTCATAATGTGTTATACGGTATACTTACTGGGTACATCGGGCACCTTGTGCAAACCTGCACCATGGCCACAATCTATGCAGTCGTGACAGCCTTCCACAACTGTAAATAGTCCGCACTCACACTCAGGCATACTGCACTGGCCCATTTTCTCCTGCAGAAAAAAATACACGTATTATGTCTGGCAAATAATACAGTAGAACAAGATACGAAAAATATTACAATATAAGATGGTATAAGTAGGTGAAGGGGATATACAGTACTATGACATGGACTATATTCCTGTGTGTACTACCTGGGCCAAATTTATCTCTTCTACCGTAACACAAGAAACAGGAAGTAGGAAAAAGTGTGGCTGTTGGGAGGGATGTGGAGTGTGTACTATATACGATAATAAACAGGACTACATGTAGTAAAATTGTGATAATATTTTGGTGGCAGTGGAAAGGTACATTGAGGTGTTAACACAGCTGTATGACAGTATGAACTTGCATTACTGAAACTTTATTCTGTTTGTAACATAGGAAAGGTGTATGATACTTACATGTCGACGGGCCATGTGAGGGGCGCAGTTGTTGCAGTAATGTGTGCCTTTTTGCGAGGAGAATTGAGTGCAGAAGCACCCACTTTCCACACACTTCCCCCGTGTCACTCCCTCGTGGTCCACTGGAAAGGCAAAAAGATATATTTTTTATCGCGGGTACATTCTGCCGATAATAAACAGGATGCGCCATGTGCTGGCGAGTGAAAGGGATGTGCCGTGTATATGAAATGGGAAAAATAAACAGGATGTATGATGTCTATATACCGAGAAAAAATAAACAATACACATTAGCATACAAAGCTGTGTGTTGAAAATACTGATGGGGGTGCCAGTGTGTTACTTGTGTATACTACTACCACGTGCGTGAAAACAGCAGGCGTGTTCATTTCATAACGGGCGATAATGGGTGGATAACCATGAAATGCTACAGGCTACCACATAGTTCAATACAAAATAAAGTACTGCACACGTTACGTGGAACACAGTGTATGAAACTTACTTTAAAGTCTTGCAGGTGCTGGTAGAACAGCAAGAAAAGGATTGCAGTTATGATCCAAAAGCTTGTCCCTCGTACACGCCACGCGGAATCGCACCACTCACGCCGGAAGTGAATACTTTGTTTAAGCTGAGACCGTGCAGCCGCTGCTGATAATAAACAGGACGCCCCGCATCGCTTTCATCCCACGGGCAAAATAAATTGAAAAATAGCTGGAGAAAGTGTATTAGTTGTATTGTAAGATCAAGTGCACGGTATTATAAGACATATGAATCGAGGTTGCAGTAAGGTAATAAGGGGGAAGGGGCATCCGAACAGCAGGAAATTGCGAACTACGTTCTGCGTATATCATATCATTACGCCCCGCCGACAACCAATGAAATGCCGCCTCTCTTGACACAGCGGCATGCTGTTCTGCCGCAGGGCGGTATGGCGGAAATTGACAGTTGACAGCGCCAATTTTCGTACTTGACAGTTGACAGCAAGTTTTTTTCATGTTTTTCAAAAATGAAAAAAAAAATATTTGTGAAAAAAAATTAAATTTTTTTTTTCCGCCTGTTTTTTAAGGTGAAATTTTTTTTTTTTTTCATAACAGTGTTTTTTTGGGCGTGAGCCTTGTCGGCCACCGTAATATAGCATCCTTTGCACCATACACTGTTAGCTTTTCCTCCTGGCCTGGGTCTATGTTAAGGGCAGGATCCCCTCGTGTTGAGTACCATGCAAACCAGGATGCACCCTCAGTAGTCTAACTGATAACGTGTGGGAAGCATCGTGCCACATACAGGTCTGAGGACAGGGTCAGCTTACTGGGACTTCATTTTCAAATCGGCGTTATACTATTTGTAATTTGTAAATGGAACAGGTAAGTTGTAATCATGCTTTAAAACATTTTTATGGGTGGCATGATGCATGGAGACTTTCTGTGTTTTCTTTGCCATGCTGAAAACTTAGGCATATATCTAAAACTAATCACTATTGATTTGTTAAGGTAATCATAGCCAATTGATTATTTGAGGTCAACACTGTGATTACCCAAAGTCATCATCTTGATTACAATAGTTGCCACTCGGGGCCCTACTAGACAGTAATGGAATATGCAGTTCCTAGTCCAGGCCATGGATTCATATCTATATCAACCCTAATCATATAAACTTATAAAATGATATATATGAAGGATATTGGCACATAAGGAACTCAAGTTATTTTACAAGTAAGATCTTAGTGAAATTATCAAGAGTATACACATGTGTACACATGCACTCCTTTTTTGTGCCTTATTAGGCTTGCTCTGAGGACTAGAAGTGCTCTCAATTAGGGTATGATGACAAGATGAGGGGGTGATTATTAACTTATTAGAGATTGATGTCCTGTTGTTCAGAGAAATAGATTATATGATATTAGTCATAGATGACTTTTTTTTAAGTAATCATGGTGATGACCCAGGGTCATCACATAATTATGTTACCCTAGTGATTACCAAGTAATCACTTGTGTAACAATCACTGTGATTACAAAAAGTAATCACCCTTGATTACTTTTTCTCCCATAAAGTTTTCAGTGCAATGGAATGCTAGCGATTAACTCGCATGCGCTACATTGCCACATCTTGCATACTCCTAGAGGAAGTTATTTACATTGTAGGATCGGCATGATTATTTTAGGAATAAATAACAGATTATGCATGTATATTTCTCTGCTGACTATGGACATACATGGCTAGAGAAGGCTACAGACGCCCGACTTAGTATGGAGAGTTTTGACACGACTTCTAAAAAGGTAAAAAGTGTAGATATATGTCTCTTGTGCACGTTATCATCACTAACGTCGTACAAAACGTGTATTCACGTGTCAAGTGCTGCCCTTGGACGGTCAGAGGACATATAATAACCTTACCATGGCCTCCCAGACATGGTGGGAGGATGTAACCAGTCACTAAGATGTATACAAACCGTTACAGATCTATCAACAGCTGTCTTCCATTCTGAGCAGAATGGTAACTTCCCCTCCATGAATTCAGTAAGTGTTGCATATTTCCTTTTGATTGAGAATAATCGGGTACAATTGTGCTTTCCATAATGGACAACATCTTTCAAGAGTAGAAGATATGGAAAGCTATGAAAAGGTGGCCACATTGGTGGGGTGGCTGCATTTGAGGGAGTCATTTTCTATACGTTGTAGTATGCTTGGGACTTTGAAAAGTGTCTGCATTAGAGGGTTGACTGTATTAGAGGGGTGGCTGTATTAGAGGGAATTAATTGTAATACCCTACATGGAGATACTAATGATTGCTTCAGATTATGGGTATGCTGATTGTATGACTGACTATGGTCAGAAGATCAGTATGGTAACCAATGTATTGCGACTGACATGACAACTTGGCGTCATTGTAAATATCAAAAGTAGATATATGTTTTATAGAACAGCAGCGGTTTTGTTTCCAATGTTGAGCATCTGTATCGACATAATTATTTACTTCTCTCTGAATAAAAAAAAAACATCCATATAGATACATAGGCCTATATAGGTCTAGCACTAAACTGAACTAGCGTCAAACACTGTTATCAGTAGATGTATGTTGGCGCCTGCATGGTCCTGAACGTGCAGATTATGACATCACTATTGTGACTATAAGAAAAACGATTCGACAAAGTACAACGCTACTGTATTGTGTATAAATGTACATGGCTAAACTGGATACACTGGTACGGTATCTGGGTATAGTTAATTGAGTGGTCCACGTGTGCCATCGTGTTTCATTATAATGTACCTATGTGAAACCGGACCAGGCATAAGTGGACCATGTAAACATAACCCTAATCAAACTCGGTCCAACTCTACTGTTGTGATAATGTATTTATGAAATGCGTCTATAGTTATAGTAGTGGAGAAGCAAGATTATTATCTTGATCTATATACATACTGGAGTATTGGGGACTATACACAAAAGAATATATGTCATATGAACATGTGGGAACGTCCACAAATGTCGTCACCTATTCTGGGCCTTTTTTTTACATTTTTTTGGACAAGCGGCCTTTATAAATGTTAGCCCACCGGTTCACATTCTGTCCTTAAACCCAAATCACCTGCTTTTTAGCTGAATGGTGACATCAATTGGGACAGTTATGTATAGTGATATTATTATACGATTGGGCCACTCATCATGCTTTTTAGGTGATATCCCTGTGCTGATATCTAGTGAAATCAGCACGTTTCCGGTGGATATCAGCACGTTTCCCGGGGATATCAGCACGTTTCTGGTGGTCCTGAGCAATTCCGAAATATCGTCACCCATAAAATCTGAGGTTTCATGGTGGTTCGAACATGCTACCCCAAGACTTGATCTTGGACGCTCTACGTGCCAGGTCGTTGAGGCGCTGGTAATAGCAGGGGATGAAACAAGGAGTCTATAGGCAGAGTTCCAGCAACGTAGGGCCATTATTTACCGGGTTATAGAAGAAAAGACATTTTTTGGTATAATTTCTTTCAAAGTCAATTTCTTTTTCATTATTATCAAGGTAGAAGTGGGACTTTACTTTCCTATTCGTTAAAATGATTCTAGGGCCATTTTTTTTTTACACTTGTATATTTATTTATCTGTACAACAAGGTTTCAATACCTAATAATCATATAATTACCCCTTCCTCCGCACTTGTTGCCCCCATAGTAAGTCCGTAAGGCATGGATGTGTATAGTTACTGACAGCCTATCCTAACATTAGTAAATATAGTTTCAGACACAAAAAAGGTGCACATGCATACACACATGTTGCTCTTGAGAAATTTTGCTCAGAACTTATGTGTAACATACTTAAGTTTTAATTGTGATAGTATTCTTCATATATTTCACATTATAAGTTTCTATGATCAGAGTTAACATAGATATAAATCAGTAAATGGCCTGAAGTAGGTACTACATATTCTATTATTGTATAATGGAGCCCCCTGATGTCAAATATTGTAATCAAGATGATGACTTTTGGTCATCACCACAACGACCTTGCCTCATCAACTGAGCATGATTACCCAAACTAATCAGTAGTGATTAGTTTTAAATATGCCTAAGTTTTCAGTGCAGGGTCGAACCCGGGACCTCTGGTGTGTGAGTTGGATGTCCTAGCCACCAAGCCTTTCTGGCCATGGTACAAGGGGAGGGAAACGCTGCCTATATTCAAGTCTGGTGGGGAGTGGTTAGTTATCAAAACAGCAAGTTGCACTGCGGGAGTACAGTCGTGTGCTTTAACACTGCGGATAGGTTGGGCGGGAAAGTGGTTTGATCCATTTGAAATAATGAATGCTCGACCATTCAGAGACCAGGCTTGGTGGGATGTCAAAATCAACATGGCGCCCTCCTTGCTGGATATAGTCGATGTAAATATCCTTCAAAATGGCAAAATTAGGACGTTTTAAAGGTAAGTAATAGCATTTGAATCGAAGAATCGTATAATAAACCTAATATTGAAAGGATATCAGGGCACTTGTGCTGTGTATTGATGAATAACACACTCATTGCTACGCAACTCGTGCGTTGTCCATAAATACACAGCACTTATAGATGCCCTGATATCCATTCATTATTGGTTAAATGTTAACAGTATGGCCCTCTTGCTACGTTGCTAACCTTTACGGTCTCTACCACCTGTGTAGGTGTTTACAACTAAATATGGACTTTGAGAACATCACCTGGTCCAAGAGGACGTATGCCATCGGTGACCTGCCCCTGAACGAGGACACCCAAGGTAAACGCAGCCTGCCTCTTCTGGTGAAGATAACCCGCGGGTTCTACGGCATTAAGGAGGAGGACACGGTGGATATAGACCAGGTGAGACACATTTAGGAATGGTATGATGCCTTAATGCATCATGTCCTTTGTCGTGCTTAAATGCAGCCCTGGTGAGTAACTCGCCAGTGCTGCATTCAAGCATCATACCGACCTTATGTGATTGAGGCACTTTCGAACGGTCAGCATGATGCACAAATGCAGCACTGGTTACTGGCCGGGGCTGCATTAGTGCATTATGATGACAAATGCCATCTTTTAGCTTATGCTGTCCTTAAAGGGTTAAGGCCAGCATAGTGCATTAATATACTATGACCATTTTGTCGTAATGATGCATGAATGTAGTCCTCGCGAGTACCTCACCAGAGCTGCATTCATGCATCATGCTGACCCTACCGGGCTGATACTACTGTCAACATGATGTACGAATATATAGTGATGACAAATGAATATTGAATTGAGGCATTACCCTGTCCTCAAAGGGTTAGAGACGTACATTGACACACTTAACATGCTGTAGGTTATCTTAAGGAGAGCCGTGCCACGGCGCGTCCTATGATGTATACTTGAAGATGTTTGAGTCTTGGCAAGCACTGATAACAGATTCAACTTCCTGCTGTTATTGCTATTGGATATTACAATGTATTTGCATTATTGTTAGATAGAATGGATAGTCACTAACTGAAAGTACTCACCACTCTACATGTCGACACATTAAACAACATTTCCGACATCTATATTAAAATAGTTTACACCCCCCCGGTCAAGGGGTCAACATCTTTTACTTAGGTTCGAAAATCGGCTCGCGCACAGGCCCTTTGAAGAATTGTAACGCGCTGGCTTTTTGGCTCGAAACAGGTTGTTAAAAAATGATCACTTTATTTTCCACTGGGTTATTTAACGGGGTGGGAGGGGGGTGTTCCTTATATCACCCCCCCCCTCCCCCATCATAATTTGGTATGAGTGTGGGGCAGATACCACCCCTACTAACACCTACTAACACTACATCATACACCCCTGAATTTTGAGTACAAAGGGTTTCATTAATTACACTTGGCCATTACTCCCCAGATCTTGGTGTTCAATAAGAGTGGCGAGGAGACGTGTGTGTTGGCCAGGAACGAGGATGGCTGCTGTCTGAGTATCCCCGTCAACCACCCCCACAGGTTCATGCGGCTCTCCACCAGCGGCTCCATCCGGGCACATCATGGAAACAAAGGTGAGACATCCTCATTTGGAAAACTTGGATTTTGGAATTTAACAGCAAATCTTTTAGGCCAATGGAGGCAAAAAATACAAAACTACCCTACATAGTGCCCTACAGGGGTAGCTGGGTGACAAACTGCCCAAGAGGCAGAGAGGGAACAGGCATGAAAAGTCCCTCTTTTGGACTGTAAAATAAATTTTCAGAAATATCCCAATTTTAAGCACCCATAAGAATAAAACGGCCTATTACATCAGTGTCAGAGAATATCCAATCTATTAGCGAAAGTTCACAAATGATGTCACTGGCTAGCAGGTCGGGCAGGGGTCTTTGGGTTTAGTGATAAAACGTGACCCTGGCTATACACCTTCAAATGCAATTTCACACAAAACAGGTAGAGGGGGTCTTGGAAAAGGTACCAAATAAGTGACGTCATTTGTGAACGTTCCCTTATTCATACTTGTGGAATAACATTTAGCCTTTTAAAAATAAGAGGTAGTTCAGTATGTTAGGGAAATAAATGGACAAATGCCAACACCCATTGATACCGCGTCTCTGTCGTATTTCACAAGTGGGGGCTGGGGCAGTATCCCAGAAAGCCGCAGGCTGAGTGGGATGCTAATAATTATTTAGAATTGACTCATGATTCGTTACCCCCTACAGAGACACAGACGCTACGCGATATTCTGGAGACGGTGAGGATGCCGACCAAGGTGCGCTTTGACGAGGCCATATACACGTCCTTCACTGTAGCCGACAAACTGAGAAACACGGAGGAGTTTGGTGCCCTCACCCTGGTCTCTACCCACCACATAGCATACATACAGGCCAACCCCGTCTATGAAGGTAAGGCCCTATAGGGCCTTAGCAAGATGATCAGTGGATAGCGCCATTCCCACTGGTACTAGGTCTATTCCCAGTACTCACAGCAACCAGCTTGGTCAAATCTCGTGGCCGAGATTAGGGTACAAACAGGGCTCAGGTATTGTGAATAGGTTGTACCTGGACACTCCTAATGTCACCTGTGTCCAGTATAGTGTAATGGTTAGCACTGTGGACTCATGATGCAGAGTACCTGAGTTCAAATCTCTTCCAGGCAATGCCTGGTAATCAAATTCATAAGTATAGCAATTTTGGAAACAGAATACATTATTCACAATACTAAAGAAAATTTAGAAATATGTATTTAAAGGACATAGTGTTATTTGGCCTGGTAGGGATTTGAACTTGGGCTCCCAGTATTATGAGTCCACAGTGCTAACCACTGCACTATACTGGACACAGGTGACATTAGGAGTGTCCAGGTACAACCTATTCACAATACCTGAGCCCTGTTTGTACCCTAATCTCGGCCACGAGATTTGGCTGAGCTGGTCCTTGCAGAGCAAAGGGTTATGATTGTTACCAGTGGTCCAAAAGGTGGAGCCACTGTATCTCGCTAATGCGGAATACATATTGGAGTATCATATAGGGTACATACAGGCCAACCCTGTCTATAAAGGTTAAAGGCTCTATATAGCGTACGTCCAGGCTAACCCCGTCTTTGAAGGTGAGGCCTTATAGCGTACAACCAGCTAACATAAAAACATCATTTTACGTCAAAATCTTAGAGGTCTTATCGTAAATAGATAATTAAAAATCTAAGTGACGTCTCATGGTATGTGTTTGACTCATGGTGAATCTACCCCACATTCAAGCTAACCCTGTCTATCAATGTAAGATGATAAAGCGCCAACCCTTATTATGGAGGTAAGACAATTATTCTAGCGTACATACAGGCTAACTAAACCTGTCTTTGAACATAAAACTATATAGAATAGGGTAGATTCACCTTGAGCCGTAGACATACCTTGAAACTGACACTTGCATTTCTGTATATGCAAGCGTTCAAATCTCTCATGGTATGTGTCTGACTCATTCATGGTGAATTCACCCTTCATTCAGGCCAACATAATTATGCAGGTTAGGCCACATATGGTACATCCAATCCGGAAGGTAAGATCAGAAAATGTATACATTCAGGCCAAGCTTGTCTATGAATGTAAGATTATAAAGAAAACAATCATGCAGACCAACCCTGTCTATGAAGGCAAAACCATATAACGTACATACAGGTCAACCCTTTCTAAAAATGTAAGCTATATAGCTTACACAGTTACATGCCAATCTATGATTCATAGTAGGTATTCGTAGTATAATGGTAAAGAGCACGGAGGGGGCTGCCTCATCATTGGTCTCTATCCGCCATGGGCATGGGGTAGATTCATCATGAGTTGGACATGTACCTTGAGTCGGGCACTTTTCAAGCATGCTAGGCCTTCCGAGAGTATGGTTTTAATTCATACAAACAAAGACAATTTAAATAATGCTGCAGCAGGTAGGAACCGATCACCTCACCAGTGTAATGATATACAGACCATGGGTATCACTATCACCGGAAAGCTGTATGTGTAGATTAAGACCCTGGTGTGTGTGAAAACATACATAGGGGACAAATGCAAGAGCTATACATTATAGTTTTTGTCATAGACCATAATAAAAGTACATTAATTGGGAGAATATAGTTACACTACAAAAATATTACAAAAAGGGTTACCTACAGAATGACAGAAAATGAGACGAGGACACGGTTTGCTTTGCCACTACTCAATCAGCTTTTTATCCCCAACGCTGAGATCTAGCTCTACATTTATAGGTCCAGGAGTGATTGAAAATCATATTTTTTAACTTTCAAACTCAACACTTTCCTGTAGCTTACCCAACAGTACAGGAGGCCATCTGTTACTTTAAGATGACCTAAAAGCAGACATATAGTGATATAGAGATTAACTGCATATTTCTCTTTTGATTCAGATGAAATTCATCATGATCACATCATGTTCATTCCGAGTTATAGGGACGTGAGATTCGTCATGGCGGAAGGGCCGCAACCATTTGTCAAGTCATTCCTAGAAGTTAAAGACAAAACAACACAATCACATTCAGGACAAACTCGTAAGTATAATGTAGATAATAATTGATGACTAAATAGCCACATATGCCTACATCATGCCAACACGTATATATATATATATATATATATATATATATATATATATATATATATATATATATATATATATATTAGTACATGAGCCAGGGGGGTCAGCTGGTACCGAATAGGCACAAGGGCTCATGCTATTCATGCTCATATATATATATATATATATATATATATATATATATATATATATATATATATATATATATTAGTACATGAGCCAGGGGGGTCAGCTGGTACCGAATAGGCACAAGGGCTCATGCTATTTTTCTGAAAGTTATAATTATGTCTAGGGATCATATTCTTGTGTGATAGCAGTCGAGGTACAGTAGCTTTATAGGTAAAACCAGAGGTCAAAGGTCAAGGTTACCATTTACACTGAGTTATAGCTAAATTGGTGATTAACTGAGTCTAGCACATGGGATATGCATGCTAGCCCTTTCATGTACACTGAATTAGGGGTCACTCCTAAAATTACAAAGGTCAAGGTCATCATTTTTAAGGTCAGATACAGAAATCATGGTCAAAACCATAGCTATACTATATATTATTCACCAATGTTTTTATAATATGCAAATCATGGGGGATCTGGTAATTTGATTAGTGAACTTCATATCCCAGCCAGCATTGGTCCCTGGGGTCCATACGTGTTTTACTTGGGCCAGCTGGGCTTGCCCATATCTGGGTTAGAGTCCTTTTTGTCCAGGGCTACCAGTGGGAGCCCGGACGGGCCAGCCCAGGAAAACTTTTTTTCCTATAAATACATTGTAAATATTTCAAAACATGCTGACATCTGATTTTCCTCCAGAAATCAGAATTTATTGTACACTTTTTTAGAAGATATATAATCTGGGCTCGAGCTGGGCACTCTAAATCTGGGCTGGCCCACTTGGAATCCCACTGGTAGCCCTGGACTAAAAGGACCATAACCCAGATATGGGCCAATTGGCTTGCCCACGTAAAAACACATATGGGTCCCACTTAGCAATGTTGGCTGGGATGTGAGTCCAAGGATTGACCCCCTTAAATGAGTTTTCCCCTTGGGTGTTACCATGGAAACAACCAATAAACTTATTTGATTGTATTCCCAATCTGTCACTAACTAGGACTGGCATTTTATTACTGTTGTTCTAAGCACATATCATTACACACTATAATTTAATGATGTATGCTAGCTTTTTCATTTTTGGAATTAATGTTCGCCTAACTAGGGGCCGCAACTAAAAGCAAAGCTGTGACCTTGATCCCAGGCAAAGGTCATTATTCTCAAGTCCAAAGACAAAGATAATAGTCAAGATCTAGTTATACTAGATATCTTGTTCACCAATATTCTTGTATTTACAAATTATAAAGTGATCTGGTTATTTCCGTAGGGAGCCTCATATGTAAGTCCAAAAATGACCTTTTTAAAAAGAAATCCCTGGATGTCACCATCAAAAAGAGGAATATCAAAAAAGTTGATCAATTGCCAAATGTGTCATTATGGCTCTATAGTATTTTACCAGTTAGTTTTATAAAACACATCTCTCATAAATCTAGGACACATCTACATAACCAGACAGCTCATATGTGACAGACCAAATATGACCTTGGTCGAGGGTAATAAAGATATATGCTGAAACCTTGTCATTCATAGTGCAGTGAAGTCCTGATGTATATTGAATGTAAACTAAATGGATATAATCAGCACTGTTATCTGCTACTGTGACAAACTAGTTATCAAAGAAAGATTTATCAAGGGTTCCCTGTGTCATCCCTGTGTGAATGTTATGATACCTTAATCAGATAGGCTCTTTATCCTAACAAAGGGTTGCACAGTGGCTACTATTGTTTTCCTTAGATGAATACCTCAGGTATAAGACAATCAGTTAGTATGAGACAAGGTATCATATCATACCTGAAAAGTACTTCGAATAGTTGAATAGATTATAAAGTGAGTGATAACTGCTAATATACATCAGTGAACTTTAGGGAGTGGTCATTTTCCAACAACAGGGGGGTTGGTGGATTTGGGGGGGGGAGGATCAAATAAATTTGGACTCCTTGAAGGGGGGAGGG
The DNA here is from genome assembly GCA_947462335.1 of Harmothoe impar. Lineage (NCBI taxonomy): Eukaryota > Metazoa > Annelida > Polychaeta > Phyllodocida > Polynoidae > Harmothoe > Harmothoe impar. The sequence goes on along the minus strand of OX381704.1, from coordinate 25,647,145 downwards.
ACAAGAGAAATTGCACCCCTTTTTAGTGAAAAAGCCTGTGCATTACCATAGCTCAAAGGGGTTGCCACACTCCATGGGGGGGGGGGGGCGGAAACCAAAAAGATTTCAATTAAACGTGTTTTTTCCTTCCTATTGCAATTACAGTGTCTATTATTGGTTACGACGATATAGAGTTATCTGATGAGGAATATGAACTGGTAGTTCCCGGATCGTTCACCAAGCCTAAACGTCCCAACAAAAAAGGCCAAGGCAATGCCCCTTCAGTTGATACATGTACTGAAAACCAGTACGAAACAGTAACTCCAAGGAAAATCACAGAGAGCCAGAAACCCAACAAAACAGGTGTAGGCAATGGTCCACAAATACAAACCTTTCTCGAGGAGGATTTCGACCTAGTAACTCCTGGGAAGCTAGCCCAAGCTAAGGACCCAAATAAAACAAGAGGCAAAACTGACACAGAAATGGACTCAAAATCAGAAACCACTGCGTCCTCCTCCTCAAAACGTGACTCCGCCATCCAGAAGCGCTTCAGCCGTGACTATGAGGTGTTCAAGCCGTCTCAGCAGAGGGAGCCAGAGGTAGACCTACAGGGGGAGGGGAGGGATGTGTTCCATAATAAGGCCAGGTACCCCATGTTAAGGTCCAACAGCGCCGTGACTGAGCAGGCCAGGCTACTGGAGAAGTCGCTCCAGGTGTTGGCCGGGGGGCGTCCACCAGGGGGCGGTAGGGGCAGCAGGTCCACCTCAGCTCTCCCCCAAAACGTGTCCCCCCAGCCTAAGGGGGGTCCTCCACGGCGCAGTGCCTCCCTTAGTACCTCCCCGCCTACACACTGGAGGGAGCCACTGCCGCTCCCTACCACCAACACCTTACCTAGAGGTGTCTCGTCGTTCAGCAAACCCTCCCCAGGGGGCAGCAGTAACAGGTGCAGCAGCAGTAGTAGCTGCAGTGGCGGCAGTGCTGGGCTGGGAGGAGGCGGCAGTCCAAGGGCAGAGAGCCCGTACAGCAGCAGTACAGGCGTGGACACCAGCAGTCCCAGGGGGGAGAGCCCCTACCTCAGCCCCATCAGCTCCCTCAGGAAGGGCTCCATGAGCATTATGACCCTGGAGGAGGTTCCCCAGGACCTGTCAGGGCTGTCTGTGGGGGATGTGTGTGACTGCCTCCAGTTGCTGCACATGGAGGCCTACATAGCCAGGTTCCAGAGGGACCAGGTGGACGGAGCCCTCCTGGCCGAGTGCTCCGTGGACGACCTCAAGGAGATGGAGCTCAGCCCCCTGCATGCCAAGAAACTCGCCATGTTCACTAAGGGATGGAGGCCCAAAGTATAGACATTGAATTTCGGCTAGGTATCCCCATAGTACTCTATAATGTGTGGCCTTTGTGCTCCTTGTATGGGGAGTTATAGATTCGTTTGTTGGTCATTTGTAATATTAATGTTAGAACCACTTTATAATAACATTTCTGATATCATGTCAAAATAAGAAATGCAAATTGAATTACCCACTACCTCAGACCTGTATGTGTGCCTATACATGTCAAATTTGGATTAGATTGGATTTCAAAATTTTCTGTCTGTCATTTTTACAAAGACCTGTGTCCACATATGTTATTGATATTCCACTGACCTGTGTCACCCTTGTCGATTGGTAAATGGTCTATGTCACCCGTGTTGATTCTTATGGAGATAATTGCTCCTCACAGAAGGCAGGAAAAACAATAAGGGGTAAAATTGTTAAGAAGCAGAAATACATATTCATAGTTCAAAGACACTAGCTGTCTGGATAGGAGAACTGGAGTACTATCAGATCTCTACAAGATGCTGCATCCTTTATATCTAATTGTATCTGTTGTTCTAAATAAAGAATATGCTATGTACATGTATTCTTTGAATATTGGCTAATGTAAATAATGTACATATTGAATGGTGTAGGTAAATGGTAAGAAGAACTGACAATATCTATGGTGGGAGCAAAGGGCAGTAGCACTAAACTAAAAGGAGATTGATTGCAACGCTGTATATGTATGCAGATAGTATATATTTGTCACTTCAGCCAGGACCGATGCTTGTAAATAAATCCTTGCAATAAAAGCATTGTACATCAAGAAGATATCTCAGATCTACAATTATTACAATTATGCAAAGTATGCAAAAGGATCTCATATATTGAAGGACGTGTACAGGCTGAAGGTCACTGAAGTCGTCTTGGACAGAAAGAGATACAGACAGACAGACAGACCAGCAGACCGACAGCCCCACAGACAGCTAGACAGACAGACATACAGACAGAGATATCGATCATAGAGAGACAGTGTATGTATGTATGTTTGTATGCATGTATGTATGTATGTATGTATGTATGTATGTATGAACATCATTGACTGTAACCCAACAAGCAAAAAGACCCATCTGCGGGGGATTTTTAGTACTGGCTTTGGCCACCAGGGGGCGCCAGAAGGGCTAGAGAATGCATAATTCAAGTAAAAATGCTCTAGGCTATTTTTTTTGTGTAGAATATAATAGACTCATTATAACTGTTCTATCTTTACTGCAAACATTCCATATTTGGAACACAAAAAGAACGTTTCCTATGGAAAATTAGCATATGAGACATTTTTTGGTTGCCATGGAAACCATTCCATTACACAAAATGGGAAATAATTGTCCCGGTTTCCTAAGTATCACATCAATTACTCAAAACTGAAAACAGACCGTAAAAATTCCTTCTAGAACCAAATTTAGACTAAAAAATACCATTTTATTTGGTTATTTATCAATAAAACTGATTTTTCATATTTATCGCTATCTATTAGGAGATGCGATGCTTTTAGAGCTTATCTACCATTTTCAGTAATTAATATGTACCAATCTTTGAAGATCAATTCCCACAAAACTACCAGCTCATGATAGCTCATTTTAAAGGGTATGACACCAACTTTAAATACTAATTCCTCCCCGGATGGATCTTTTCCCTTGCCTGGTCACAATTGTATGTATGTATGTACATATATGTATGTATGTATGTATGTATGTATGTATGTATGTATGTATGTATGTATGTACGTATGTCTGGTGGCATTGCATGGTAGCCCAGCCAGAACACTGGATAAACTTTAGTGCGAAATGTGATGAAAACAGAAATACCAATACTTACTAAACCTAACAAAGATGCATAACTAATTGAATGAACAATGCGTAATATACTATTAACTCAAACTAGATTATAAAAGTACATGTACTGTAAATAATTCCCTGCAATAAAATATTGTACCAAAATAAACAATTCTATACAGTGGGCGTATAGAAATCGATGTATTGTAGAGTAATATCGTGATGTCACTATACAGAGGGGAAAAAAACAGACCATGACGACTGTGTTTACTTCTGTGTATCCACCAATATCTATGTACATATTGTGCCTCATAGGCATATCCTTGCATCGCTCACACACAGGTCATGAAAAGAGACCTATTTCATTATCTATGTCAGGGTGGTCTTGCAGAACACGTCACAAACTCGTAAAAGTCAAATGTGCAATATAAATCCTACAAAAAACACGTCCATGCGTTTGTGACGTGTACTGAATGCCCTCCCTGGCCCTATTTTTGTATTTTGATATTCTATTGGCCCTAGACACAGTGTCTGTGTTAACTGTACCATGAGCATACTATATGTATTGGGCAAACTTTTTCTAGGTCAGGTTGGTGGATTCTATTCATTCGCACTTCCTTGTGGGGAATTTACCCTCCCTTCACCCTATACTTGTAACGCTCACTGTATATGCACAGAGTGTATGTGCTACAGCACGACCATACCTGTCTAAACATTCACCATGCTGGCATCAAAGAATATAATCTGGTCCCAGGAGAAGTTCTCCCTACTTGATCTGTTACACTCCTCACCCTCACTGGAGTATCCGTTATTGGTGAAGGTTGTCCAGGGTCATTATGCCAGCACAACGGAGGAGAACTATGACCCGGAGGAGGTAAGGTATAACATTATATGCTTATCACAGACCTAACCGAATTCACTGTCTCTATTTTCCCATTATAAGTGAAATATATTTTTATTGTCCATCTCTAATAGAAGATTTACTTATATATTGTAATAAATTAATAATGGGAGTAAGTACACCCTCAGAAAAGTGAGAGTCATTGTCGCTAAAACTACCCTCACCTGAGAGTCAGGCAGTGAGGGTAGTTTTAGCGACAATGACTCTCACTTTTCTGTGTATGTAAACTGCATGGGGTTGGCATGATGTTTGAATGCAGCAATGGCCACCCATTTGCCAAGGCAGCATTAATGCATAATAACAACAAAGGGCAAGTAGTATACCAACAGTATACCAACTGCTGAGGTGGCAAATTCCCAGTCCACAGTCTGCCTACCGGTTGTTTTTATTACTTTGATCCAAATATTCAGTCATGCATTTCAACCGAATGCATTATTCATCTTAACAATTTGCAAATGACACTTGGATGCGGCTATATTCAATCATATCGGCCCATGTTGAAGGAAAAATGCTTGCTGTCCCTGCAGTTATAGTGAGAGCTGTAAGCAAGAACCGGCGTATACTATGGGCTTATAAAGAGCGGTAGGAGGGTCAAGGGGGCACTTTACTTCAGACCGACTTAATCACGTGTCAGAGTTTGTTATATTTTTAACCAGTCAATGCAGTGGGGTACCGGCTGTATAACGACACAAGAAATGTGCTGTGTATTTTAATGTCAATCGCATTATGATGTCTATGTGAAACTGTACTATTATCTTGATTCTTTTTACACGTGTGTGCGGCTGGACCTCTGACAACTCTTACTCTGAATACAAGGATTCTGATCCCAAAGCATTACCCTAATATACCATGCTTGAGGAAATCTATTGAGGAAATGCAGTCTTGTTCTAAGGATCTTCGATCTCTTCTGCTAAAAATAGATCATTGTTCGAGGATTAATCAAGAAAGTAGACCCTAGATGTTGAGAAGTACCCCTTGTGATAGGTGGAAAAATTACATAGCTAGCCGAAAACAAGTATATATATATACACAAACACACATTCGCATGGTCAATTCTCACGAAAATGGATCACAGGGCCTCGAGAGGGTTAAAATCAGTCATTGCAGATATTGCTTATATTCTCTAACAGCCCATGTATATCATATCAGGGAGTAAGTTGATAAAATTGGGAACATTACTGTCATTAAATAAATAATTTATGGCCATTTTAATATGGACCTATGCATGCTGATGGGACCAATGGAATGTGACAGGAATAGTATGCTATATTGAGCCTAAATAAAGCTTTTTTTCTAACTTTCTGTACAAACTATGACATAATACTAAAAACACATGCAACAAAAACTTGTGGCTGATACTTTCCCCTTGAATACACATTTTTCTTATGGACCTACGCACGGTGACGGACGGTGATGTGCTGGTTATTAGGGTTTCCCTGCAAATTTAGATCATGTACCTACGCATGGTGATGTACCTACGGACGGTTACTATTTGATTCTAATAGCTTATAAATACAAGAATGTCTGCTCAACAATCTCTTTTTTTTTACACATACAGAATATATAGAAAACTTTGGGTTACGACCCTTTTATAACAAAGTGACTCAGCAGTACCACAGATGCCAATTTGTCTTTTTAACTTAAAGGTTTTATTGGGTTAACTATTACATGAAAAGTGCAAAGTAATTATGTTTTATTCTAAAATTGAAACAAGAGTTAATTGATATACAATAATTATGACGCCATGTCATAATCAGTCATAAATTGTGTCAGAAGATTATTGCACAGTTCTGTTTGTTGATAACAGGAGATTTAACTATAAGGTGTGAGTATAATATCATGGATTCATAAAAAGATGTAAAACAGTCCTTAAAATTACTTTTTTTTTGAAATTCATTTAAAATAAAACATAAAACAGGTTGTATTGTCTGTTATTACACCAATTTAAAGAATCGAGGTCGTCAAATATGGAGCTGTTGAAATTAAATCAAATGCTGGTATACATGATTAGCCTACAAATTAATGGATTAAGCATGGCTCAAAATTCTCAAAGTAGGCTGAAGTGTAAGGAACCGGCTATGGATTTGCAGAAATTGAAAAATCGATATCCCAGGTTTTTAAATCAATTTTAATTGTGTCTGTCTCTTCATCTTGTTGCAGACATTTGTATTCTATGGTTGGGGGAAACAGGAACGAGTGTTGGCAGAAAACACAGACAAAATCTCTATCAGCATCCCCACTAGCCATGAGCATAAACTCTCTGTGTACACCTATGATGCAGAGCAGAGCAAGCACAGAGGTATTTGAGTTTATAACGTATTTTATTCACAGAGTGATGTTATAAATACGATACAAGTCAATGGACTATGGTCCTCAAGATATAGCATTGTTTCACATGAAAACTTTATGGTATACAGAGTTGTGGTAGGTCAATCAAGTATCGCACTATACACGGTTTCATTTAGGCATACAGCATCATTTATGAAATGCATATGGTTTGCAAACTATGGCATATGAAATAGTCTAATATTCTAGTTGAGAGAGTTGATATTACTTTCACAGAGAGAAGTAAAGGTGTTACCATGGCTCTTTTACCATAGTCAACTCTAGTTGACTCTGGTAGCAGAGTCATCATGACTCTGGTGGAGGGGTCACAGCTACTCCAGTCATACCCCTTGGGCCTTGTACAACTTGACTCTATCTTCAGTGCAGAGTCAAGTGCAGCTGTACCCACAGCAGAGTCATTTGTAGTTTGACACTCCATGAAGGGTTAAATAAAAAATGTGTTGACTCTGATAATAGTTTCATATGAAACCACCTGATGGGGCAACCAACACTAGTTTGGTACCAGTGACAACCACAAGCCAGAGCCACTATCAATACTTCAGACATTGTTACATGCTATACTGTTTTGGTTCTTTATAGCAAGGTCCATTATGTCTAAAAGGTGTGGTTAAGGATTGTCAATGGGAAAGCTTTTACAGTTAACTTGTCTGAATTAAATGTGATGATAAACTAAACAATACACTCTAAGAACATCGACAGTATAGATCTTAGTCAACATAATTATTTCTGGTCAAGGGAAATAACTTTAAGGCTGGGCACTAACTGTTTGAGATATAATGTATGGCACTGCTTACTACATAGACCTATGCTATTGGTATCTAATTTGATGTATGTGACCAATGGCCTGCAGAGTGTAGTGTGAGGCAGGTGTAACTTAGCCCTCTCACACAAGGAGAAGTGGTGGACATGAAAACATGTTTTGTTATTGACTTCTCTATAACATCCTCTAATCACTCCTCTCATAGAGCTCACCCGGCCTGTCCCCTAATTATATACACCTGTTGCCCCCACTCTACCCTGGCATAAGTACAATCCACCTGACCTACATGCACTCATGTATTCAATTTTGACTCCCCCTCTTTTGATGGGTCAACTGCTGTTGACTCTTCAGGAATGGAGAGTCAAACTCATTCGACTCTCCTCTACAGGTGTCCGGTGGGAGACAAACTGTGACTCTGGCTGTCACAGTTGTGGCGACTCCTCTACTTTTCTCTGTGTTGGTGATGGTGAAAGGCGTTATTTTTGTAAATTGCCTAATAAGAATTCTAGAACTCAAACTTTAAACATCCCTATAATTCTAAAAATATTAACCAAGTCTTTTATTGCAATATATTGTACTTCACATAAGATCCTTCCAGTGTTTTTTTTTGTTAAGCTTCCGCTTTCTTAATTATGACATGCATGTATTACAGTTACTCTTCCACTATCAAGCGTTGTGTCTATCTATGCTCCCCCTGTCAGAGTGGAGTTTGACTCAAGCGTGACATCGATATTCTATGTAGGAAGTACTCTATACAGCTCTAGTGATTTTGGTTCAATGTTGCTGAAGTCATCACACCTGTTAGAGTATGTCAAGTGCAGCCCTATTTCACAAGGTAATCTGTCAAGAAACTCTATCAAATTATAACTGACAGTATGACAACTCAAGTGATAATACAGGCATGGCCCAGTATTTGGGGTTCAATTATTGCTTTAAGCCTGCAGACTGGATCGGATGACTGGATCAGACATAATCAGTTAACTGAGTTGATAACTGGCAGACGTAGTCTCAATTATGTTGGGACAATCTATTCTGCTGATCAAGTCGGCCTTGACTGTGGTGTGCTTCAAGCGTCTTACCCCATTTATACTCCCATTTATATATATATATATATATATATATATATATATATATATATATATATATATATATATATATATAAATATATATATGCTAAATAGGAATCACTGCAATCTCTGGTAGGGTCCCTTAATCTAGTGTTGGCCTAACCAATAAATCTATTGGTAAACTGTTTTCTCAGTAGGTGAAATCAATGTGGATGATCTACACGTCCTTCCTACCTCCTTGAGTCTGACTTGTGTGACAGCCAAGGCATTACGTGACGGACTAGATCTTAGGACAGTGCTGGATGGTGTACAGAGGGAAACTCTCTTCTTAATGGGTACAGCAGTGGACCAAAAACGTGAGTAGGCCTACTGGCAAGAAAGAAAGTACGTGGTGAAAATGTTAGGCCAGCTGAAAATGATACTGGACATGTCTGTCTTCCCCTTTTAGCTAGGAGAGCCAAGGTTACATTTATACAACCCTTAGTAATTGCCTGATAACTCATTACAGATGAGGACCAGAGACCCTGTTATGCCAGGTTGGACATCAGTATGCCATGGTATGGTATCTTAATTTGGACCTCTGTTGACCTATAACAGGTAGGCAGACAGGGGTGCAAACTTAGATCTCGCTCTACCTACAATTCCCATCACTCCCTGATGTCTGGTCTTTATTGGCTGTTTCTATTTTAGTAGATGCATCTATATAATGAGTTTCATATATAATATCAAGTAGTCTCATTTGTATATATAATTAGTCTCTTGGATTAAGTTGCTTTTACATTTCTTATATTACAGTACTGGGTATCTGTGGTTATTCTGACCTGGTGCCCCAGAAGGACGAGGACTATGAGTACATTGATGACATTCCTGCTGGACCTTGGGGCTCCCCACTTGGCTATAAAATCCCCAAGAGGGATCGGTTGGCAATAGAACCCCCTCCTAAAAGTGTGGTAAATGATCCAACCAGACCACAATGCCCTGTGAGAACCAAGACTGATGATACACCCAAGCCTCCATCTTTTACCTACCTAGAGCAGTCCAGGATGGCAGAGAACAGGGATGGAGACCAGTTAGGATTGCAGCCCACAACTTCCACCCCAACATCCACTACATCTACCAGCTTCGAACCACCTCTGTCTGAAATCAGAAGTAGTCATGAAATATTTCTAAGGAAACCTGTCATAAAGGGACCGACTGATGGTAGAATGCAGAGTGGTGACTTCATGAAAGAGTTGGAAGCGAAGCTAAACAGAAATAAACCTGGCACTGAGACATCATTGTCTACGGGTGTTCCATATCCACCCCCAATAAACAACTCCTCTATCCGTATACATCCACCTATTCCTCCCAGGGATCCATTACAGAGTCCACCAACACCTGAAAACCCCTTCATCCCAAGATGGCTGGGCACTACTTCATCCCCAAATCAGCACTCTGCAATAACCTCCATGAGTACAATGGCCCATGGAGAGGTCTCTCCTCAGTCCATAACCCCCTTAGTAAAGGTGGGATGCAAGAGAATCAGCAACCTGGAGCAGGTACCAGAGGACATCAGCTCCCTGAGTGTACAGGAGGTGTGTGACTGCCTCCGTCTACTTAAACTAGACTCTCATGTGCAGCAGTTCACTGACAACCTGGTAGATGGTCGCCTCCTGCTGACATGTACTGCTGACGATTTACAGACAGAGTTTGGGTTTTCCAGCTTCAGGGCCCGTCAGGTAGAGCGTTTTTTCAAGGATGGCTGGAGGCCCAAGATGAGTAGTTAAGGAGAATATGGCTGGATATCTAGGTTATGCAGTTAAGTAAAAGAGGCATTGAGGTCCAAGAGAAATGATTAGTTAAAAGCCAGCTGGCTCAATACTCGTGATATTGCACTTTAAAGGTTTTGGGCTTATGTCCATGGGATAAATGCAGGGCAGGTAAATCTAAACAGCATTCAGAATTCATTACGACATTGGAGGAGTTTCCAGAGGGACCAGGTGGATAGGACTCTCCTGAACCGGTGGTAAACTAAGATGAGATCTGTAACTGCCCATATGATAAGGACCAACATCTTGCACTGTAGTCAGTCCAGTATGCACTCCATGACCCTGGCAGCCATATTGGTTTTATATTATACCTTAAAAACCTTTAAAATATTACTTTACTGAGTGCTATATTGACGACCTTAGCTGGGAGCATAGGAACACTGTATGCTCCATGTTGATATGATGTTAGAACCAATTTAACATTATTTGATATCATGTCAAGACAATCAATGCAAATTGAATTACATACTAGAACAGATATCCTGATCTGCGAGTGCTTAGAAATGTTTACCCAAATTATTGAGGCTGTCAAATTTTGTATTACAACATTGATGTTTAGAAGGCCTGAATTGCCCCTATCGATTCTCTACTGACATGTGGGAACCTTGTCAATTGTTGATGGACCTGTATCACCCCTGCTGATATTAAAAGTGTGGTGGCTCCCCATTGATATTCATACCACCTATTTTGCCCATTTCTGTTGACTTTTAAAACCCCCGAGTTGTCAATGTCAAATTCTGCAAACAAGTCATTACATAATTGAATTGCCAATGTATGATATCACCTTCAAGAATAGTAGATACATCTCTATACGAGTAGGCCTACTGGTTATAAAGTGACAGTCTTCAAACATGGAAGTAGCAACATATGATTGAAACATGAGAATTTTCCCCATGCCAACACCTATAGGATGATGATTCACCTGTTGTTCTACATAATCATACAATTGTTGTTTCAAAAACTTTCATCATTGACTGCTGGCTATCATGATTATATTGAATAGTGTATGTAAATAGTAAGAAGAACTAACAATATCTACAGTGGGAGCAAAAATAGTACCGCTAAACTTAGCTTCCTGATGTTGATTGAAGTGCAGTTGATTGCATATATATGTTACATCACCAAGGATCAACACATGTAAATAATTCCTTGCAATAAAGACATTATACCAATGAGAATCTATCTTTCAGATTCATGCAATACAATTATGTAAAGTATGCAAAACGCTAGCATGTATGTGTATGTAGAGACATTGCATGGAAGCCCTGTAGTGGGAGGGTGTGTGCGCCCCCTGCTTTTTTTGGGGGTGGGGGGGGGGGAACTTGAGTTTTTTAAATGTAGGATTAGCCCCAAAAGTATCCAAGGAAAAATGTTTCGAATAGCCCCCTAACCCTCTTCACAATCCTGGATCTGCCACTGTAGTCAATCAAATAAGTAGGGAGTATGGGAGATATAGGGAGTACGGGAGATATTTTTCTTTTCAATGAGCTCTAAACGAACTCGTTTATTGACAAAACAACACGTTCGTGACGCGCTATACATTATATCAACTTGAATGCAAAAAAAAGTGTATCAATGATGTTTGTAGTATGGGCATGTACTCAGTAAGCATGAACAAATTTCACAATTTCAATACTACACCATTATCAGGCACAAGGTACATGATGAATAAACAGTAGATGGGATGATGTAAGTAGATGGAGAAGGAAAAGCAGCATAGAAATGGGGTATGGGGTCTATAACATACTTTTCTCCCCATTTTCCTAAAAGTTTGATTGAAGTGCTTTATTTATCCCGAGGCCAACCCGATCCCAGCTTCAAGTAAATGGTTTCTACAAACATACATTGCATTGAACAGCAAAGAGACTACATAGACACTCCAGGTAACAAAAAACGTTGGGTGACCCTTGAGTAACATTCACTGATGGTTTACTAATGGTGATCTGGTCAACGTTTGTTAAAAGACATTATTTATTGAACATTGACATAGGGTTTTGAGAAAGACATTGTATGAAAAAAGGGTGGTTCACGTTTTCCGATAATCTTTGAGTCAATGTTGATAAACGCTTTGGTGTTGAAAACATGGCTAAGTGGCTGACCCAAGCTCCAAGGGTGACACTTTATCCTATTTCTTTTGATGTTTTAACTTTAAATGGGACACACTATACATACAGTGTCTCTGATGAATGTAGGGTTAACATATTGGTCTATCAGGAAGAATAGTTCTAGGTCACTGCACTTCACCTCGGAACCTTCCCTGTTTCGCATACAGAAGTATCACTCACTTTAGAGGCACTGTGTGGTGCATCAAGGCTATATCTAGGCATTCACAATGTTAGCATCAAGGAATATAATCTGGTCGGAGGAGACATTCTCCCTGCTGGATTTGTTACACTCATCACATTCACTAGAATATCCATTATTAATGAGGCTTGTCCAGGGTCACAACGGAAGTAGAATGAAGGATAACTATGCCCCAGACGATGTAAGTTACACTTAATACTATTTCATCTAAATACCTTAGAAGCTTAGTATGGAAAAGAAACATGCTTCTTTATAAAGTATATTGACCTCTGTTACAAAATTTTCCATCAGCCGATTTTGATATACCCACATTTTAACTTTATATGAGTGCCACCAGCTGATGCAGTACTGATTATGGCTGGTTGGTTTGCCGACTGTAAGTCTGCACATGGTTTATTTTCACCCATATCCACCGATTGACCTACCGACAGCTCCGTGACCGATCGGTGGTTGTAGTGGGTCTATCGATGGATAGGACTCCCAGATTGGCTAGTGGAAAATGGGCCTAAGGATGATACATCCATTCTCTTGCAGACATTCGTCTTCTATGGTTGGGGACAACAGGAACGAGTGCTGGCAGAAAATGCAGACAAAGTCTTAATTAGCATACCTACTAGCCATGACCATAAGCTTTCTGTGTCATTCGATGACCCAGAAAAAAGCAAGCACAATGGTATATATAGTGGATAGTCCTGTATAAAGTACAGCGATAAAATATCAGACATCACAAAAGATGACAGACCGTTTTAAATGTGACTACCACCTTATCTTTCAATGATGACATGATACTCATTCTTCATTAAAACAAATCCGAAGAAATCCTTGGAAGTAGTACTTTAAAACTTAAACAAAGCGTAACCACCATACAACAAACTACACTCACCATATTGGTGTAATAGACATCCCCAATCAATGCCTACCATCAACCTTAAGCAAACTGTCTGTTTTTTTTCATTGGGAATTCCACCACGGTGATATAATTTTATAAAAGATATTCCTTGAATTAATTTCAGTTACTCTTCCACTATCAAGCGTTGTATCTATCTACGCTCCTCCACTTAGAGCCGAGTTTGACTCAAGTATGACATCCATATTCTCTGTAGGAACTACTCTATACAACTCTAAGTACTTTGGCTCAATGTTGCTGAAGTCATCACACCTGTTAGAGTATGTCAAGTGCAGCCCTATTTCACAAGGTGAACTTTCTTTAAAAAGAACTACAAGATATGTAGTAATGTAATGTAACTTATTGTCAAATGTCCTAAATGGGTGACTTAGTTAAAGTTACCTTTCATATCTACAACAGTTTTAAGAACACCTAAATTAGGTATTTTGTTGCAAAGAAGAAACTACAGAATACTTTTCAACGTGACTACAAATTGAATTGGACAATCAAATTCTATATAAATATCCGCTCTGATTCGCCAATGTCAGTGTAAGTATATGATTTTCAGCTATACAGCTTTCTATCTATGCTATTTTCATTGAACAGGTAAAGTCAACATGGATGCTCTTTATGCCCTGCCCACCTCTTCAAGTCTGACCTGTGTGATGGCCAAAGGATTACATAACAAAAATCTTAGTAAGGCATTGAAATATGTACAGGCAGAAGCTTCATTCTTGATGAATACACCAGTGGACGACAAATGTGAGTATTGACCAATTAGCATGATACACAGTAAAAAGAAGCTCCCGATCAGTTTTACAGAACTCTTTGTTAGCATGTGGAGACATACGACTTTAGAAAGATTGCTAGACCTAATATATCTCTTCTTTTCTAATTAATCCGGCAGCACACCGTGGTTCAAAAGTATATATTCTTATATAAGTCATAAGTCAAACTCAACATTAGGCCTACATTCAGTGCTGAGGCACCTATCAAGACAGGAATTAGCAAGAAAGAATGTATAAATGGTATACAACATACTCATGTTCTTCTTTTTAATATATTATTTTGCTATATAACCTATGGACCATTGTACTTCAAATGAGTCTGAAATAAAGAATTGAATTGAATTGGAAATTGAATTGAATTCAGGTTTTACGTTGAATCAACATTAAGCATCCGTACTCTAAGCTAATGTCTTTTAGATATGAGGGACTTCCTTTGATATGGACGTTCAATATAGCTGTATTGTTTCTGTAGACAGAGGCAGCTGAAGAATATATCAATGTAGCCAATTATCCATATAACCATTGTTACTGTGTTAGTCATCATATATATGGCTTGTAGCCCATACTGTCCGAAATAATACAAACCCTATATTGCAGTGCAAGATATCTGTGGCTATTTCGACCTGATGCCCAAAAAGGATGGAACCTACGCCTATGTTGAGGATATTCCTGCTGGACCCTGGGGCTCCCGGTCTGGCTTGAAGGTCTCCAAGTGGGATGCGTTGGCAGAACACCCTCCTAAAAGTTGTCCATCCAGACTGCCCTGCCCTGCTGAGACTGAAGCTTGGGTGAATACCCACTTTGGGAGTGTACCAAAGCCGCCACCTCTCATCTTCAAAGAGTTGTCCAGGGTAGATATCACAAAGGAAGGAGACCAGTTGGGAATGCAGCCCACTACTCCAAAATTCAAACAACCCCTCGCTCAAACTGGAAGTGGTTATGAAAAACTGCAGCAGAAAACGGTCATTAGTGCACCTAATAATATTGGAATGATGCGTGGTAATTTCATGAAAGAATTGGAAGCAAAGCTAAACAGAACTAAATCTGGTACTCTGGTCTCTGGGAATCTGTTTCCCATGGGCTTATCATACCCGTCTCCCGAATACACCAAGCTCAGCCATGTACATTCACCTACTCCTCCAAGCGATCCACTACAACTGCCACCGACACCTAAAAAGCAGTTCATCAAACCTAGAATGCCAGACACCACCTCATCCCCAAACCAGGACTCTGCAATAGCCCCCATAATATATATGGCCCTTGGAGAGCCCTCTCCCCAGTCCATAACCCCCTCAGTAGATGGAACAGGTAGAATCACCAACATTGAGCAGGTACCAGAGGACATCAGCTCCTTGAGTGTACAGGAGGTCTGTGACTGCCTCCGTCTACTTAAACTAGACTCTCATGTGCAGCAGTTTACTGACAACCTGGTAGATGGTCGCCTCCTGCTGACATGTACTGCTGACGATTTACAGACAGAGTTTGGGTTTTCGTCCTTCAGGGCACGTCAGGTAGAACGATTTGTCAAGGACGGCTGGAGGCCCAAGATGAGTAGTTAAAGAACCAGTGACACGATTTTGACATCTTTTCTTTTCCCAAGCACTATTTAGATCATAACCATCCCGTAGCCTTTGTACATATAAGGGTTCTGACAGTCTAACTGCTGCCATACAGTAGGCCGCCGCACCCTGCCCCTCCACCCACACACAGCCCACCTGGTCTTATCAGCACTGGCCATGTTGTGACGTCACGGAGGGCAGGCTGATTGGGGTGCTCTTCATACATTAGTATACATGTTTCTCTTTTCAAAGTTGGATTATGCCATAAAATTATGCTTAAAAATCCATCTAATTACGCTAGAATATTATGATAGGCATGAAGTACAAGTAGATTCTTCAAAATTGTATTAAGAACTTTTAGACCCAGGCTTTTAGGGCATTCAAAAAGGCGGTTTCTTACCACTTGGGACTGAAAAATGTGATAAGGGAGGCTTTTTTTTTTTAAACTTGAAAACTAATATGTAGGTTATATAGGAAAATCTATGTTTTTCACATTTTATTGATATCTAAAAGTGTCGAAAACGTAAGTTATTCCTATCCTACTGCATTATTGACAGTATTGGCGATTGGGTGACTTCCAACCCCACTTCCAACCCTTTAGGGTTTAACCAGAATCATTTTATTGTTTCGATCAGGGAAAGTTACAGTAAAAGAAAATAGAAATAATGCAATTCCTGTGATTAAAGTATATGTGTTTCAGTCACTTACACACCCTTTGTACTTGGACTATGTATGCTCATTCAGTTAACCACACAGAAATCCTTTTTCTGAAGTTGCCCTTGCAAATCTACTCGCTAGGGGCTGCATTCATCAATCATGCCGACACTGTTAATAATATCATCACTGTTTTCTCTTCTCAATGAAGTTATTTCTAAAAATTGAAATTTGGAAAACTTGTACAATCCGCACTCCAAATTTTTGGGGCGATTTCCTAACGGTATTTATGTTTTAGGCATGTCGTTTTTCCTTTGCACACTTGTCAAAGGGGTTTTGCCAGCTCTCAGATTTACATTGTGTCTCCATAAAAGACAAAATAATTCCACCAATTGCAGGAGCCTGAGGAGGGGGTTGGGCCAAAGCTGTCTGTCGATATATTATATGCTTTTTGACTAATCAATGATACTTGAATTTGCTAAAAGTGGTATTTTTAAGCGGTACCAACTATATAAGGCCTACTGTTTTGTGTTGTTTGTAATTCATTATACCCACAGTATAGGCCTACATGTACAACTATCCAGTCAATGGCATAGCCTAACTATGGCATTACCTGTTATTGAAGAGACCTTCCATAGTTGTAGATAGCCGATTCAATAACCTGCTGAGTCAATGCTGTCATATAGGGACTTGGCCTACTATACTATAGCACCTCGCATTCTACATAATATATTATATTATCATGGGCACCCCCCCCCCCTCCTGCACCCACCCACACGTCAAGCTGTTGAGCGAATGCTGTCATAGGGCTACTGCTTGTGAGGCAGCTATCACACTTGGTGGAGGACTCTCACTACGGCATACACCACGTGACCTGCTGTCGGCCTCTGGACAGCGGTGGAGGGTTTGTTATGGTGTGGAAGCTATGTTTGCGGCCACTACTCACTTACCATGTAAGCTGCTGCAGTTAGAAATATACCACAATGGACAGATGGACACGCTAAATACGATGGTACAAAGTAGTGGGGGACGTTGCAGTGGCCCTTTAAGGAGAATATGGCTGAATATCTAGGTTTAATATGCAGTTAAAAAAAAAGTCAAATTCACATTTTTAACGTTCTTTAACGTTTCGCTATAAAAGAGTGAGCCATACAAAAACATTATATGACGTTTTTTGTTTACTAGGTTCCCCTCTTATAATATTCTATTCATTCTGGAGAATGGTGAGTCTTTATATATACACAACACGTCGGCATCCAAGTTGAATTATTCCATTCCTTTGGGAGGGGGGGGGGGGGGACATTCTGAGTATTTAGTTTTAATCACAGTCCTAAGGTGGAGGGGTCTCTTGCACTTGCAGCTCTACATCGCTCAAGTAAGAATACTAGTGCCCGGTGCGTGACTAGAAATGGCACTACTGAGCTAAAGTAGTTTATTTTTCATCTCATTCCTTGAATGAACCATAGCTAATAGTCACGAAATAATTAGCTTGAGATGCTGCCAGTACACCCCAGCAAGGATATTTTCTCTAACTATGCAAAAGGTTGTATAGCAACTTTAATAACGGCCCTATTGGTTTGATTTGATTCGGATCTCATTTATTTATCTTGGCAGGAATGCATGGCCTGCTATACAAACACCAGCAGTTTTTTCTGATGAGCTGAGTTGATATAATAATTTTAAATTAGACTGATGAGAATAAGCCGTAGGCCTACACTTTTTCTTTTGCAAACTTAGCCTACTGATCCACACAAAACACTCAGTCAGATGATACATCCTGATGAACTGTATGCATTCTGTGAGTGATCACATATTATTAGCATGTTACTTTTTACTGTAATCTACATATATACTTGCTAATACGCATATTATGTATCAAATTGAATAGAGTTTGGAACCGTATATATGTATACTTGGAAATCGTACCTCCTATTGCTAAGATAAAACGTAGAAACATAATATGTTATTGAACATATGGATGTATATGTTATTGCAAATGGGGAAGCAAACGTATCTATTACATATAGCTGGACACACATGCAGGGGATTGTTAGATGTCTTCCTGAGGGGCCTTCAGCAGCAACCAACTGCAGCCTGGAGGACCGCAGAAGGTGTGCTATGCAGGCATGCCCTCTGGTGTCATACAACCACACTATAACGCCTCAGCCATGCTGTCCAATCACCACAGAACACCGGGACTTCTTC
Source organism: Harmothoe impar (assembly GCA_947462335.1). Taxonomy (NCBI): domain Eukaryota; kingdom Metazoa; phylum Annelida; class Polychaeta; order Phyllodocida; family Polynoidae; genus Harmothoe; species Harmothoe impar. The sequence continues at coordinate 25,628,761 of OX381704.1, read as the reverse complement.
ATAGCTACTTCATACACACCTGTCCAAAATACTTGTAGGTTCAACTGCAATTTTATAGCTCCATTGGAAAGGAACTGTAGTTCAACCTGGAATGCATCACATAGAACTACCTCATTCCAATCAAATTAAAGTTAAAGAGTAATGAGTTAATATCTCTGTGCCCAATATATGACAAGGGAAATGCATGATTTTCGCTGTTTGAAATAAAGCAATATGTATATATTTGGTTAATATGTTCCTCTGAATCGTCCAGTTTAAGTTTTTAATGTGTCCACTAGGCATGACAAAGCTCTGCCCAGACTGCCCAGGGCATAAGTGAACCAGGTATTGTAATGAAATAAAGAGCATATCGCCCTATTTCTATACAAAAATCAAACATGCTAGATATCTTAACATCCACATTTGACGTTCACTTTTGACCTCCACCTTTTGCAATTTCATATTTGTATTTCAGAATGTTGTGTCCACAGGGAGACTAAACATTATATTTCACTTTTGCCTTTAAATTCAAGGTTTGAAGCCGCCAAACGGCCGGTACACGGACTTTAGGCACTTGGATTTTAGGCACCCTGCCTTTAGGCACCCTGATTACCGGCCCCCTGCCTTCAGGCCCTCCGGATCTTAGGCCCCCGGTCCTTTGGCACCCTGGCCATAGGCCCCCTGTCCATAGGCCACAACCTGCCATACATCCAACCCCTGTCATACGTCCACAACTCTGTCATACGTCCAACCCCTGTCATATGTCCATTTCACTGTCTCTAACAAATTATTCTGCCCTCCTCCTCACGTCCACTACCACTTCCTCACGTCCACTACCACTTCCTCACGTCCACTACCACTTCCTCACGTCCACTACCACTTCCTCACGTCCACTACCACTTCTCACATCCAACCCCCTCCTCACGCCCAACCCCCTCTTCACATCCAACCCCCTCCTCACGTCCAACCCACTCCTCACGTCCAACCCACTCCTCACGTCCAACCCCCTCCCTCACATCTAACCCCCTCCCTCACATCCAACCCCCTCATCACGTCCGACCCCCTCCTCACGTCCAACCCCCTCCACACGTCCAACCCCCTCCCTCACATCCAACCCCTGCCCTCACATCCAACCCCCTCCTCACGTCCAACCCCCTCCTCACGTCCAACCCCCTCCCTCACATCCAAACCCCTCCTCACATCCAACCCCCTCCTCACATCCAACCCCCTCCTCACGTCCAACCCCCTCCTCACGTCCAACCCCCTCCTCACGTCCAACCCCCTCCCTCACATCCAACCCCCTCCTCACATCCAACCCCCTCCTCACATCCAACCCCCTCCTCACATCCAACCCCCGCCCTCACATCCAACCCCCTCCTCACGTCCAACCCCCTCCCTCACATCCAACCCTTCCCTCACGTCCAACCCCCTCCTCACGTCCAACCCCCTCCTCACGTCCAACCCCCTCCTCACGTCCAACCCCCTCCTCACGTCCAACCCCCTATAGGGGCACAAGGAGTTACTGTTAGGAGATGGCCATGTCCCCCTGTCTGTCTGATGGGGGCTATAGGGGTGTAAGGGGTTACTATGAGGAGTAGGCCATGTCCCCCTGTCTGACTGGGGGGCTAGGTGTGTAACAGGTGTGTAACATTTTACACATTTGTTTACAAATGCAACTGAGCCCTGACGTGATACTTGTTATAAACTGAGTTGGACGTGAGGAGAAGGTAAAATGGACGTCAGGAGGGAGTAGTGGACGTAGGGAGCAGGTAGTGGACGTGAGGATCAGGTAGTGGACGTGAGGATCAGGTAGTGGACGTGAGGAGACGGTGGTGGACGTGAGAAGGGGGTAGTGGACGTGAGGAGCAGGTGGTGGACGTGAGGATCAGGTAGTGGACGTGAGGATCAGGTAGTGAGGGGTGTTGGACGTGAGAGAGGAGTGTTGGACGTGAGGGAGGAGTGTTGGACGTGAGGGAGGAGTGTTGGACGTGAGGGAGGGGTGTTGGACGTGAGGGAAGGCTGTTGGACGTGAGGGAGGGGTGTTGGCCGTGAGGGAGGAGTGTTGGACGTGAGGGAGGGGTGTTGGACGTGAGGGAAGGGTGTTGGACGTGAGGGAGGAGTGTTGGACGTGAGGGAGGGGTGTTGGACGTGAGGGAAGGCTGTTGGACGTGAGGGAGGGGTGTTGGCCGTGAGGGAGGAGTGTTGGACGTGAGGGAGGGGTGTTGGACGTGAGGGAAGGGTGTTGGACGTGAGGGAGGAGTGTTGGACGTGAGGGAGGGGTGTTGGTGTGAGGGAGGGGTTGGATGTGAGGGAGGGGTTGGACGTGAGGGATTTGTAAGAGATAGTTTGGACGTGATGAATTTGAATGAGATAATGGGGTCTGGACGTATGAAATGGACGTGAGATTTGTGCCTAGAGACCGGGGGCCTGTAGTCAGGGTGGCCTAAAGGCAGGGGGCCCCAGATCCGGAGGGCCTGTGGGCTGGGGGCCTGTGTTCCGTGGGCCTGTGGGGTGGGGGCCTACAGTCAGGAGGGCCTGTATTCCGGATACCAAAACGGCCTGATATATGCTAGTGGACACAGGCCTATTCCCAGTAAACACAACGACGTTGGTCAGACGTAAATCTACATTGAATTTTGGTCTGAACTACGTAATTTTAGTAGGTTTATCAACGTCAAAACATTAAGGTTCTTTTACCAATCTCAAACCTGCAGGTCTGATTTACGTAGCTCCTGAAGACGTAAATCTATGTTTAACACATTACATATAATTCTACATAGTGGGACTCAGACAAAGACTTGTAATATATTGCAGACAAATTTACATTTACAAACAATATTCCTACAAAGTAACTACTTTAATTTTCAATCTCATCTCATTCTACATAGTATATTCTTGTAGTTCAATTGAACAGCCTGACAGTATAGATCTGTTGAATAGTTTTGGCTGCAGAGAGGCTTTGTATTTCTCCCATTACCACCAATGTGGTGTCCTCACAGTAAAGTGCCTCAAAGCACCTATTCATGCACAATACTTTGATCACCTGTCCTTTATATATAAATGTACTATTGAATACGGTTTATTTGCATGATATTGAATTCATAATTAATGAGAATTTACTGCTTGAATGTGGTAGATTTGTTAAAGAGCTGTAATATTCTCTCCATAATTGATAGTGCTGCCACCTAGTGTGACACGGAAAAGTCATCTACCCAAGTGAAGTTGAAAAGTTACGTCTTTTAACGTAGATCTATGCAGAATTTTTACGTCTGAATGAGGTAGATCAACGTAAATCAGATGTCTACATCTGTTGAACGTAAATAAACCTTAACGTTTTGACGTCTACAAACCTTCCAAAATTACCAATCTCAAACCTTTTGGTTGGACATCTACCTAGAGAAACCTCTGAGCTACGTTGGAACTACGTAGGGTGTTTACTGGGTTGGCGGCCACCACCAACATAATTACATCTGTTTTGTAATGTAGTTTGTGTTGTTCACTATCCGTTATAACATCTATGTTGTTGATATTAGTGTTCTCTCGATGATGATGTACATTTGTCTACTCCTAGTAGTCTACCATTTGGTCTAATACCATGAACATCGTAGTGCGATTTTAAATCCAACATATACACTTAATACATGTACGTATTGGTTAGAGTATTGGAGAGTATTTTGCAAAGTAAATAATAAGTAGTAGATATTTTCTTGAGTGGGTCCATTATAATAGAGTAGTGCATACACATGGGTTTAGTGTTTATTCAGTAATGTCGCAAAAGTGTAGGCCCCTCTAATTGTACGAAACCATAATAATTCATAATTGAGTAAAAAAAGAACACCCTGCCTTAAGGCCCGCATAGTGTAATATATCTTTGATCGTCATGATGCATATGAATGCGGTAGTGAAGCAGCTATATAGCGTCGGCATGGCGAATAAATGCAGCACTAGCTAGTGCCTGAATGCATGTCCATAACAGACATCCGCTGCATAATACAATGACATCAATCAAACTCCTCCTCCACATCTCTCCTTTTATCTTTAATTATGCTTCTCCTCATTTATTTTATTGCAGGAATTCAGAGAACAGAGTCAGGGGACCTTACCAAAACAGTTCTACTGGATGCCCTTAGGATAACAGGTCATGAATTCATGACACACTCTGGTAATTTGGCACTGTACTTTGAGGTGCTCTAGGCACGGTTATCCACACATCCAAGACCTTACCAAGAATCAGATCCCACTAGAGTATTTGAATTCAATTTTATCTAAAGGGCATTCAGTACAATTGTTTTTATCTCCTCCAGTGCCAGTCAGCTACAGTTGATAAGCTTTTACTGCTAACCTTGTGGGTTTAATGTACTTTTAATGCTCTCTGTATTGTGCTTATTCTATGTGTACAGACCGCAGTGGGACCCCCTCAGCACCTTTACCATCCCCAGTAGGGTAGTGTATTCTACACCAAAACCCTTTGCTCTATAGTGGGTCTATACATAGGGACACAGTCCAGACGGTAAAGTGCAGATTCACTGAAAATTGACGACACACCTTGAGTCGGACACCAGGGGAATCATTCATAACAACTGCATATAGTCAAAGGTTCACGAGTTTAAGCCTGTAGGTCTGATGGTAATTGCACGAGCAGGTAGGCAGGTAGTATATGGAAATGTTACCCTGTAGGAGGCAAGTAGTAGTACAATGTATATGGAAATGTTACCTTGTGGTAGGAAAGTAGTATATGAAAATGTTACCCTGCGACAAAGGAGTGTATGGAAATGTTATCCTGGTGTAGGCAAGTAGTATATATGGAAATGTTGCCCTGTGGCCAAGTAATATAGGGAAATGTTACTTTGTGGTAGGCGAGTATAATATGGAAATGTTAGGGAAATGATTTAGGGTCTGACGATCATAATAAGGACTTTCTCTCAATAGAAAAATAAATACCCATTAAGATAAATAGAAATATGTATCTATGCACCACCTGACGATGACGAGTGCCCTCATTACAATATATGATACTATTGGCGATTTTTCTTTATGACGGATACGGCAGTTGTTATGAATCAGACCCCTAGCTTTGTTATTCATGCATAATAAGCTCTCTTTTACATCCTCGGCTCTCTATAGACTAGTTGTGTTTTGCTGGTAAGAGTAGAATTAAGAATCTCGGTTGGAAGGGGGATATAGCAATTTCTATATATAGGTTTATAGTGGTTGTTAACTAATGCATTTTTCCATCGACATGTCACAGTGTCATGTCAGGCGTGTATTGGCCCTCATGCTGGGCAACACGGCCAATGTGCAGGGACTCAGTCCCAGATCCGGGTCCATATTTAATCCTGGCTACAGTTACTTCGGACGGAGGATTGTAGGTGAAGGGTCACTCTCCAAGCCTATCTCTGCTTCTTATAATCCTTAAGTAATCTCTCTGCTATAGCCTGGGATCTCTATATGGTCGTCTGCTTTAACACTGAGATAGTATGCATAGTGTGGCTACTTTCATTATCATTATTATTTTTTAATTAGGTCCTCATCAAGATACAGAATGATCTTCCACGACCAATTTCTGGTAAACCTGTGTATGTTGCATATTTACTTGAATTGTATCAATGATATGATGTAATATTAGTTGGCCAGAGACAGATAAATATGTCACAAGGCTTATTGTCCAAATAGGAGTACCCTATTAGCTACAAGAAAGGTAGGCTGTTAACAGTAATACGTAACTAAATACAGTAATGTACATAATGATATATATGTATATATCTTGGGATGATATAGGTATGAAAGAGAAACAGGTCTACTATTATGGCTGCATGAATGAGGATGAGCATGAGAGTTTGTGTCTGTGAATATTCACCTATCTTCCTTATACATGGACACTACGGTCCCACGTACGGTACCTAAAGCTGGGTCTCAACGTTGTCTATCACCTTGTTTATAAATATGATTGGTTGGTGCAAAGAATGTCTCAGTAAAGAAAACCCATCAGAAATCTAGGAGTCTTACTAGGTCGCTATACGGGAAAAGCAGTGTGGTTATGGAAAGTGGATGTGAGGATGGGAAGACCCTTCCTACCCCACCCACCCCTGTCCACGCTATCCACCCCTCCCACTCCTCCCGCCCCACCCCACCCCTCCCACCCCTATCCACCCCTATCCACCACACCCACTCCTCCCGCCCTTATCGACAAAGACTCGCCATGACAGATCACTTCAGCGCCCGCGTCTATCGTCCGCGACGCTCTATTTGTCGCTGTGCAGTCCGTTTGTAACGATCAATGCCATTGGTCGGCGACGATCTCGGGAAAGCCCGTGACGGCGGCGAGATCTCATCGCAGTTTCGCACTCTGTCAACAGGGGGAGGCACCGAGACGGACAGGGCGATAAAGTGTCCAGGCGGTGGCTGCCGGAGGATGGCAGCTTCTCCGCAGCTGGCTTAGTGATTTTCAAGTGAAGAGCTTGAGACAGGTTCTATGTTCCATTCCTGTGTGGGATATATAAAGTGGCATACCGATAGCAGTTGGACAGTTCATTGTGACCGAAATCAATGCCTCTTCATATAGGCTTGCGGAGCTGGTTTGGAACATAAATCTTTAAACCACGGTGGTGGCTTAGAACAATAGAGTTCGCACCTTGGTTATATTGCATACCCTGGTTTAAAACAGATAGACAATGGTTATGAAAAGGTATGTAGATTAACCACAGCTTGCTGGTAGGGCGACTTGGGCTTCGCCCTTGTCTGGCCCCCACCAGCAAGCTGTGGTTAATTCTACATACCTTTTAATAACCATTGTCTATCTATTACATATCTATATCTATTATCGCTCTCTATATATATTCTTGTTGGTTAGAGACCACACAAGTTGAACTATTCCATTCTTTGACACATTGGAATCTAAAAGTCATTAAAATCCTTCCTAATGATCTTAAAGGCGCACTGAACCCAGGACCTAACCCTGCCGAGTCTTGTACGCAAATGACGTCGTGGGTTCAGTGCGCCTTTAAGATAATATTTTGAGACGAAAGTATGTATTCAACAACTAGTATATGAAAATAAGATAGTATAGGAAAAAGTGATTTGTGCCAGGCAGCTCCAGGCGATAAGTAGTATAGGAATATTTGGTTTGTAGCAGGCATCGCCAAACCATGAGTAGTATAGGAAAACATGAGTTGTACCAGGCAAAACTAGCCGATGAGTTGTACTGCAAATTCTCGGGTATAAGTCTGACTCGGGTATATAGGCAGCACCCCACATTTGACAAGTCCTTGAGGCCTAAGAGGGGTTCGCTTTAGGCAACACTAGCCAAAGAGTAGTACTAGTAGTAGTACAGAGAAATAGGGTTCGTACCAGGCAGCACAAGCGGGTGAGTAGTATATATATGAAAGTAGGGTTAGTACTGAGCCTATACCCAATTTACCATACACGGTCTGCGCTATGCAGGCTTCAATCCCCTGGGTCTCATATAACCTAGTCAGTAGTAAGTAACAACTGTGGCTATAGCAAGCTACCAGGCAGGAACAGGGGGGAATGTTTAGATGGCAATCTATTGACAATAGAAATAATAGTCAGTTTTTATTGGCATTGCAAATAAACCTAGAAGAGATCCATAGATTACATTTTTCTTGTCCGACCTTTCCCGTGGAAAAGAAATCCATGGTGGTCGCATGGTTGAAAGGGCCCTCTAGCTCCTCCAGAAACTGTTATTCTTGGCTCAACATTATTACAGACTGTCACACACAATGGGCAACCTCTAGGGATTAGTAAAAGAGGCCAAATTGGTGTTCAATTAAAAGAGATGTATGCCTGTGTTATGACGTCCCTTGCTGGTTTAGGGAAGAGGGTTTTAAGATGAACGACGATTTAAGTACATCATTTAATTCCCAGAAGTACTGTCTCCTAACGATGGTACACTGAAGTTGTTACTACAAAGTATAATGTTTGATAATTAAGATAAGACCACAGATCATGGAGCTATTGTATTTGAACCATCAACAGGAAGGATACTTTTAAAGTGTCACAAGTTGAAACAATAATGAAGCAGCAGGCAACGCCGCCTCCATATTCTTCTTTTCCATCACTTGTTTATAGCCATGTTTTTTGAGAGCTTTAATGAAGTGATTAGGAATTTGGCCTAAATTAGCTCAGAGCACTTCTTTAAGCTACACCCCACTCCCACACACACTCACTGACACAGTCATGCCTTATCGGTGTATAAAGACCAGAGATGGAGTACACATATCTCCCTGACAACCAGAAATCCCTCCCTGATAAATGGCGCTGGGCTTTGGTGCCCAGACTAGTGGTCCCACAGGGGTGGGGAGTTCGTCATCTGTCCGCTCACCCCGCCCCCTGCAAAGTCTCTCTCCCACATAAAAACAACCATTACTTTGCGAAGTTATCTTTTAGTCTGCTGTGGAGGGTGTGGAAATGGGCAGGGGGTTTATAAGGGCCAGGATCGAACATGTAAATGACGGTTGTGAGGGCATGTCCCTGGAGGCGCGAGTCCAGTCGTTAAGGTAATGGCAGTATAACGCTGAGGAGGGCTGTCTCTCAGCCTGGCGTATACCGCCGGTGCAGATAGTCATGCATCATTGCACCCACGGGGGCTTCCCTCCGGCCGACACGGATACGGAGAGGCGGAAGTGCGTCACGGTTGGACGCGTCGTATGGCCTTCCGGGAATGGTCCGGACAAGTAAATCCGGAAAGGTGAACACCACCGTAACACTGGGATCCTGGTTCCTAAATGGATGTTTTGGTGGGTTAGGAGGCCATGCAGTGGGGTATTTAGGTAAGTGGGACTACATCCTAGAGCTTCACTGACCGAACCAAGACAGATACATACGTTACCCACTGTGGGCCCATGTGGCTACTGGGTGTGCTTACTTTAAGCAGAATTGATTGCAATTTTGTTCAAAATGGATAAACATGCACACATCTAATGTAAGGGGTTTCACAAGTTATATGAACGTCTGAAAGATATGGGTAGTGAATGACAGTGTCTTATAGATACATGCAGGTTAGATATGTATAAAATAACTTATAAACTAGCCAGTGATTTCTTGATGCATGAGTTCATACCCTGTCCCACCCCCCTATTGTATGTACTTGTATGTACAGATTGATGGAGGTTGACACGCTCTCATAGATGGGAATACAACATTGTGTCTTCTCATATGTAAATTATATAGACCCATTTATATTCTGTAGATTCAATTCAAACACTGGCTCCACCCACACACGTGCATGTAGTAACAAACTGATGCCTCTCATTGTGCTCTGAAGTTTCAAGTCAAATCAACTTTGCTCAGGATAATAACTTCCACCTGATTCCTTCGCAAATGTGGAGGCATTTTCATATTTCTTTGGAGGATTTGTAATATGTGTATTGCATCTCGCTCAGATTGTCCGATATGTGTTAAGTTAGACACACGTTTTGTCAGTTAATTGAAACACAATACCTCATATCATGTATGGACCTTACACACCGCAAGATAGGGTATCCTCCTGATTGTTACACGTCCTGTCAATTTGACTACTGTGGATCTTTTCATCGTCTGTATAGATTTACAAATGTCAACCTATACAGGTCCAACAAAAGCTCATTCATATCACAACCTAGCAGGATCATACCTAATCCTATTCCTTGAACATAGAAGCTACAAACACGGCTATATATATACTAAGTGTGTATTACATAAATGCATCCACTGCAGTGGCGTACAGGATTTTGCCCTTTCTGATCAACCAATGAGCAAATTTACTGAAGGTGCAACATTTTTCTGCCTTGATTTTTCCATCAATTCTTTACAGACTTTGAGATGGTTTATCACGCTAAGTGTTTTATGGGAAAATTGATCAGGCAATAAAGTAATATAATGATTAGGAGTTGTAGCTTGCGTCACTAGCCAATAAGTAGTATTGGAAAGTATGGTTAGTATCAGGCATGTAAATTCTCACTCATGGGCATACGGCTCCTGTTGTGCAGGCTCATTTTATTTTTCTTGTACCATGTTCTTACTGAACGTCTGGGTTGGATGGAAATAGACACGAAAGCTGTTGTTGCTGTGGGGGATGGGTGTGGAGAATGCCTGTACAAATACACCTGGAATTCTGTATGCCCAATTGTACACTCCACCGCGGGCTGTCAATGTACTGCAAGGGGTCCACTGGAGATAACCAGGGGCTCACCTTGCCAATCCCATCTCAGTCCTGACCAAACTCAAGGTGCCAAATTAAATGTCCTTCTCCACCCCTGGCCACAAGCTTCCCAGCAAACACACACAGCCAGGCTGACTAAGCTAAAGCCTATGTACACCAATCGAATTTCCCTGGGCATTAGGGAAAGATCACATCAGCAGCGCTGCGGCCCAGGGCTCGGGACGACCCGCGCAGGGCTCCAGAATCGATTGCTTTGATTGAGCCGTTGTAGCCCCCGTTGACAAGATCTCCCCTCCGCAGCGAGAAATGAGAAAGAAAGAGCGAGAAAAAACAGACCATCTACATTTCTCTCCAGCGACACTGTTCGGTGGGGCTATGCCATACCCATGCACCCCTTCCCATTGAATGGGGTCCCGGAGAGAGGCTGGAGTATTTGATAGAGAGACAAGAGGGGGAGGATAGGACGAGAGTGAGTGGTGGCAAGATGCTAAAAGGCATGGGGGACAGTCAACGCTAGCGGTCATTGGCTGGTAACTATGGGCCGGATAGGATGTGAGGGGCGGGGGTGGGCAAACAGGACTAACAGGGATAACCTGCTTTCCTGGCTTCACTGTGGTAAAATAGCGGAAGGGGTGGGGACCAATGCACATAGCCAGGCTAGAACAGTACTACACTGAAAACCCCAGGGTCGTCATTTTGACAATACCAAAACTGACAACTTTAGGTAGTCAAAGTGACCACCTTAAGTCGTCATTGTGACTACCTATCTGAGCCATTCAGACCAAAGTTGTCATAATGACGACCTTAGGTAGTCACAATATTTAGGTTGTCAGAATGACTACCTTAAGGTTGTTAATTTATGTATTGTCCATTTGAAGACCTAAAGTCATCGGTAGTGACAACTCTCAAGTCCTAGGTTGTCCCAATGACTACCCTATGGTACATAATTCTATTCCTCACTTGCTACTTATGGCACACTACTGCCACCTGGTTTTAACATTTTGCATAACTATATCTGTCTTGAGATATACACTGGTGACAGGGAGCAGAGTGGTCTCTATACCTTTGGGGCCATCATTCTCACCCATTGGCAACTTATTTATAACAAGTAATGCTACTTAGTTCAATCAAGACTACACCAAATATGTTAAAAGGATGTCTCTCATTAAGAAGTGAACTAATTAGAGACTATATTCATACACCATTCTCCACTCCATCTGCCATTATTCATTATGACTACCTAGGTCGTCATAATGATTAGGCTCCTTGCTCTGGGTTTTCAGTGTAGAAGAGCAATTTGTGTGGGTGTAAAGGAGGAGAGATATACGGCTCTGAACAGAAAGACATGGAACAGAAGGACATGGAATATACACAGGGAGAGAGATAGCTTTATGATATTCTTGGAAGTGTTTGAATTAACTATCATTAGAGTTTTATATTCATTCCTTTGTCGCCTTTGTTTAAACCGGAGGCATATTCAGTCAGAAATAATTTGAAATGCTGGTATCTTATCACAGAGAATATGGATTGTTTTACATATGTAGAAATAAATATAGCTTGGCACAAGGGTGTAATTTAACAGGTAATGGTAGGGAAATGGCACTCAACACAGCTGCTTAGATTATATAGAGACCAATAAATACAGACACTGGCATATACAAACTGACAGATATATAGACAAGGAATATAAGTTATTTGTATATATAGGTATATGCAAAATCCTATACACATACGAGAGGAGATTCAGTATAATAGCAGCAGTAGTCAGCTCAATGGCAGTAGACAGACAGGCAGTCAGATAGGAGATATTCACACAGTGGACGGCATGGGGGCAGGAATGGATTTACCTAGCGGCAGTGGTGAGTATCGAAATATAATTTGTCCGGTGTACATGGGGTTCATTTGGCGGAGGTCGGAGGGCGGTTTAACATGATGATTGGGAGGCGGCCGGCAATCTGTCCAATCACCATATAGGCATCCCACTCGGTGGCCACAAAATAACAGCCCGAGTGGAAATTCCGCAAATATGTGCCCATCTGCCTGTAACACCTAGACTGCAAAAGCCTATAGTAATTCCAAGGAATTTTCACAGGGGGCTGCATATTACCCAAACAATGTGTCAGAAATGGGCGCGTAATGCCCCAAAAATTGCCTGCATTTGATCATGGCTGACATAACTCCACAGTGCATGAAATATTCACGCATAAAATGCGCCATAAAGGTGGTATCTGTGGCTGCTCTATTCCCTGTGGTATATTGGCTGGTATCGGTGGTAATAGATAAGGACATCTCAGGAAGCCATGACAAGGGTCCCTAGGGGGGCTTGCAAGGCTCGTGCTAATGGATCCTCCAAGATAGTGTAAGTCGGGGAGAGGTAATCGCCATGCCTCGTGCATATATACACGGTATTAAAAAATACTACCACCACCGCCTATATATATACCGACCCTTACAGGTAAATAAGCGGCTGCAAGTATTAGCTAATACATGGCCCTGCCCTGGATATGTAAACGCATTGACACATGTAAGAAAGGTTCTTCAGACGCTGCAGAGCTGTCATAGGAAAGGTATATATATATCCCCATCTTCACCGCCTTGATAAAGCTGCTTACTATGGCATCAGTATAAGCCTTTAATCACAGGCGTAATCATAGGAGTCTGTGCTTTAATGGGTACTGCATTAGAGAGCCTGCTACTGATAGGGGCTTACTGGTTCAGTAACTAGGACCTTGGGGACCATCCCTTTAAGATCTTTAAGGGGACATCCTCACCTAGTATAAGTATAACTGCGGTGTGAAGCTAGTGCTATTCTCACGGTGATGTGTTGCCTGTGTGAGGTGTGGCACCGTGGGGCTGTGGTCGGTACAGGTTGGGGCTGCAGGGACCGGGAGCAGTTATCATGGATCAACCACAGTTACTAGTATTGGACGCAGCACCTTACAACCTTAGCTCCTGCAGCATCCTCCAGCCAGCAGCCTCCTCCTGCAGTGAGCCATCCTCCAGTACCCCCCTCCCACTCCCTCCCCTCCCCTCCCACCCACCCTCCAGTCGCTGCCTCTTAGGGCGGCGCGGAAGCTCGTTTATTCCAGTCGGAATGTCGATGCCTGTTCCAGCACACCTCCACACGGCGCCCGCCCGCCGACAGACGCAGCCACGTGTACTTAGTTCCTGCCGCCCCCGCTAGTCACCGGACGCCGCCGTGTCAGCGCCCCCTGGTGGATGTAACAGGCACGCTGTGGGGACGCTGGGGTAGGTTTTCCCGCCAGGGGGCGTGGGAGGGCAGCTGGCCGGAATTCCTCGTTATAAAGCATCAAGGCGCTGAGGGCGGGAGCTGTCTGTGCGCCACCACACACCGCCTCCCGGGGCACCACTCAGTACCTGCCGCCACCACTAGGGAGCCACAGGAGGAGGCTACACGGCAGGCAGGCGGACAGAGGCGGGGCGGAGGCCGCCCACAGGAGGCGGCAATGAACACGGAGAGTGGGGGGCGGGTAGGCAGGTAGGACTCCCACCCTGCTGCCTGCTACTACCGACTCTACTGCAGGGTCAACTATTGCTGATACAGTCATGAGAGTACGCTGGCTGTTCATGCAATTAGTGAACCTGCTGTTTCTCACAGAGTGGACGTTGTGTGGGGTGGTGACGGTGCTAGTGTCAGGGCCCCTAGTGCTGGAGGAGGGGGCGTGGGGGGAGGAGGCTGGCCGGGCAGGGAGGCCACATGCAGGCAGCAGGAGACTGTTGGCGGCCCCTGCAGCCAGCAGCTCCGCCACCCCACGTGGTCCCACCTGGAGCAGCTCTAGGGATCCAGGCACCCCGCCCACAACACAACAACAACAACAACAACAACAACAGAAGGAGGTGGTGCACCGCCCTGTCGGCATCCCCCACATGTGGAGTGAGCGGCAACACAACCAGAGATCCCACAGTCACCAGGAGGTGCCTTCCCACCATGGAGGAAGCTCCTCCAGCATGCACGACCACGTGGCGTCCCCGCAGGCTGGAGGAGGGGGTGCCCTGGGTGTGGTGGCCCTCCAGGAGCCCACAGGAGAGCCGCACACCCTGATGTACGACCACGTGCAGGAGGGCGCGTCCCACAGCGGCAAGCCGGCCGTGACGCGGCAGGACCGGCGGAAGGAGCAGCTCGCCCAGCTCAAGAAGCAGCTCCACCGCACCGGGGGCATCAACGACGTGCTCAAACGTCCCGGGGTGGACCCGGAAATCACCGGCGACGCCAATCTCAATATGTTATCAGTTATGCGGCTGGCCAGCATGAATCTCAGTGAGCTCATATCTATTGATGATGACGTGAATAATAATAACCACACCGGAAGTGTCAATCTGACTGCTAGACAGCTGCGCCGGAAGTTGCGGCGGCGCCTGTCAGCGTCCAATAAGGACGCGCCACACAAACACGGCCGTTCGCGTTACTCGCTCGTCACGACGCGCATCCGGACGCGCGCCAAGCGCTCAGACGGCGACATGAGTGACGACTACACATGGGCAGTCATCGTCGGCGGTTCCGGTTTGGCCATCTTGATCGTCGTTATGTGCGCATGCGTGTGTGCGCGCTGCAACGTCGATCAGAAGGGCACGGAGACGCTGACGCCACTTCCGCCCGACCCCCCGACCCCCGCAGTGTTCTTCGTCGGGGGGAACAACTCGGCCGATACCGGAGTGGACAATTCTGGGTTCGCCATGGGGGATATCCCCTTAGGGTGCGGCGGCGCCGAGGGTGGCGCGGCAGTAGGAGGGGCAGCGAGCACTTCCTGTTTTGGCTACTCAGCGCTGAAGGACGATGAGGACTGTGTGTCGTTAAGGAGTGCCACTTTAGACATGGAGAAGTCCTAGCGATAGGCCCACTGGGGGCCTGTGATACACCCTACAACCCCTCCCCAACCCTCACCCCAGCCCTTAGAACATGCTTTAAGACCTGGATAATCCCAAAGCTGGTATTAAAGACACTAGCCAGGTTATTGAAGCATTTTCACAACGCCTCAGACATTCCCCTTCTCTGGCGGATTATTGACAACCGGATTACCGAGGTCTCATTGTATGGTGAACAAATCAACCATGTGTCAGGGTATATTGCTAAGTATTTTTGTATCAGTCACTTCTAATATTAATGATATTATATCAGAGACATGTCACATGCCATGCCACACATTTCCGCCACCAACCCTGAACAACATATAGCATGGATGCTTGCCAGACCAGCTTTAGAAGCTTACAAGTAACAATAGGAGTACACGCACACTCCGGGATGTAGGGGAGTGCTAATTATCAAACGTTGGCTTTACAAAAACAGACTCTGTAGTGTATTCTTCATCACTATGCCGTGGGAGTAATAAAACAGTAATGCCTTGTCATCACCATTAACTAAGGATTAACCCACTAAATCCACATAGCCATTCTCATACGGAGGCTAGCACTGTTGTTGAATATGCCATGTCTTCAATTATCTCTGCATTAATTAAACTGCTGTAGATACATTACGACACAAATGTATACATGTGACCACCTTTTTCGTGATTTTATAGAAAATACTTCAAAAGAACAGAAACATCAAAACCAGAAAGGACACTGGAGGTTCCGCGGAACCACAGGGGCTCATTTGATACTGACCCGGGGATACTGAGCATGTTTTTGATATTTTTGAAAGAAAATTATCAACATTCTGATAAAATTCTGAGTACAATATCACATATAGATCCACGTGTAGATGATTGATGGGGATTTACATATTGCCAGCTGATATACTAAATCAGTGCCCCTACCCCACCGTGGTCATGTAAAACCGAGATATTTCAGCGGCTGTTATTTTGGTCCTGGCCAATGCATCTAGAGTGTACATAAGAATAAATAATATAGTATTTTTTATTCAATTATGAAGGAGTTACTTGTTGATCTTTGAGATGATTCCCCATGGTACAGTATTAATTATTCCATATTATGTATAAAGGGTGTCCAGACGATTACATTCGATGTGCTTCGATTTATCTGTAGTACTCCGTATTAATTAGTATTCAGTGCACGGTAAATAGTTAGTGTAGATACATAGTGTAATCTATACTGTATGTCTACAGTATAATCTACAGAAGAATGGATTTACAATAGAATCTACCGTTTATCTACATTACACCTACGGAATTGGCAACCAACTTTTTACATTGTGAGATTTACATGAGTACTTTTACAGTCCACCAATACTTATGCAGTATATCCTTTAACATACTATAAGAAGGAACAGTGAATTTTATAAACTGCAACCTCCGCCCCCCCCCCCCCCCCGATTTCCATTAGGTCTGACACAATATCTGAGTAGTACACATTATCGGGGTATGTGAAATCCCATCATCTTTCTCATGCACCGGATTGAAGGATAAGCAATACTTCAGCTCGAAGTGGCTATGTGTGGATTCCCTGCGTCGGATTTAATTGATTTATCCGGTTCCAACCATACCATCAACGTGGGAATTGGAACATGGTTAGAATTACTTCTCCTTTTATTAAGGCAGTGCAGACTGAAAATAGCTTCCGGATTATTTAATTTACAACATTGAGAATTGATTGAGAAGGGCTTTTAACATGAGTTTATTTCAGGTGGATATCTCATGATTCTAGAGTGCCCTGATAGTAATCACGAAGTACTGAAATGACGTGAACTTTAAATAATATGCTTTGTATTATTCGTACAGTCACGTATCATGAATTTACATACGCTTTTTGAGCGTTTGAAAGTTACAGGAGCTAGATCTGTTCTAGAAGGTTTCTGGTAGCACCTGTATTGGGGCACGGTGGAAGTCTCGCCATACCCAGGTACGGCTCTTTATATACTACTTACAAGGACGAGTTTTGGGGGACTATTTCATTACGGTGGGTCAATATAATGCCATTTCCGTTCACTGCGCAGTTTTCTGCGCAGGCACATTCTCTAGTTTGACCATAGACCTATTTAGTATTATGGTCTTCTGGCAAAAACCTAATGAAGATCTAGCTACTTTTACACCGAGGGATTGACCCACCTTAAGTAACAGCACTGCTTAAGGTGGCTATACCCTATTGTAAACATGTCAACTGCGTAGGTCATTGCGCATATGCACATGTAGTTGTCCCAGAACACACCCGGGGGTGCCTTTGGTCATATTTTTGTATATTAGATACATATTTTCAAGTGTTGTCAAAATTACCCTGCAAGACCTAACTGGGTCTTGAACCCGGGGTCTCCTGCATGTGACTCTAAAGCTTTACCCCTACTTGACTGGGGCTACGGTAGTAGGCATGCTGAAAACTATACCTGTACCACATCAAGACTGTGTGCCCCATTTATATATTTTTTATTTCAAACACCAAAAACCTTTAGAATATGCGTCGGACCATATGTTCAAAATATTGTTTCAGGGTGTAAAAGATTATAGACTATATCCTGAGAGAACTATAGGGAACATTAATTACTTTAAGATGCTATTTCATGCACATAATTATATGTGCTATCACCATATGATCCTATTACAGATCACTCCAAATTCAACGCCAGATATCTCAGAAACTAGCTCGGGCTCCCCCTATTTTACACCATTTGAGACTACTTATAGTATGGGCCTCATGGCGAAAATCCTGACGAAATCTAAATACTTCTCGACTACGGGGTCTACCCACCTTAACCTGGACAGCCATCATGTTTTCATTTCAAATATAATTTTGGGGACGACCCTTTGCTGTTCTTTAAGGTTGCATTTCTAAAGAAGTTCTTATCAGATACTATATATGTATCATATCTCATGTAGGGAAATGAGCCTTACCCCTTGGCCACTTTGGTATTTCTTCAGCCATGGAAGCCCTTTAAGGCAGGGTCTTGTTCAGATATTCCCTAGAGAAAAGGACACCTGATCCTGGGAGCCTCCAGCATAGAGGATCACAACACTGGACATGACTGATATGGCGCTTGTATGTGGTGGGACATCCTTTAGTTGTTTCTTCCCGTTAACGTATATCTACTAGTATTTAATTAACTATAACAGATTACCTGATACACCTAAATATATATTACCACAGTTATAGCGGCCTATAGTGCATCTCATGTACATTTCATTAGTCATTTGATGTCATGGTCATGATAAATTGAAAGCGATCAGCATGGAGGCAATTTCATCATTGGATGCTGCTCACACTGGGGTTTCTTCTAATTACTTTATTCAAATGATGTTATCACAGTACATGCCCTATATCCCGAAGGCAACCCGACCGTTGGGTGCATTCAGGATTCTTCATTATCAAATTCTCATGGTACATTAAACCTATGAAA
The DNA here is from genome assembly GCA_947462335.1 of Harmothoe impar. Lineage (NCBI taxonomy): Eukaryota > Metazoa > Annelida > Polychaeta > Phyllodocida > Polynoidae > Harmothoe > Harmothoe impar. The sequence continues at coordinate 25,610,321 of OX381704.1, read as the reverse complement.
TGATGTTATCTCTGGAAGTCACGCATCTCTCGGTTCAGCCATTACATAAAGTACTATGTACATGCACCACATTCACATCTATTGTATCCTCACTACATGGACTCTACATGGACTTGTCCCATTACACATAGCTTGCTACCACCCTGATAATGAGCTTTAGACAGGTCGGATGGTATATTTCCCCAACCACTGTCGATGGTTATTAGCTTTTAGAGCTTATCTGACTAGGAAAAAAAGAATAAAAATCCATCACGTTGGAGTGCATGTTAGATTGGCTCCCAATCTGGCCGGTGCGCGTGTTTGTGAATACCTCACATTGAATAGGGTCTTACTATGGCAACACGTTATAAAAACGCCTACATCGTGACAGCCCGCACCAATAGGGGGATGTTCCTCTAATGTGATCGGCCTAGAACCACTTTTCTGTAAAGAGCTTTCTCCCTATATCATGTTGCAGCACAGCGAAGGTGGGTTGTTGGTAATGATCAGAGCAGGCAGAGTGCTATTAGGACGCGCGGGGCCGAGCCTAGTGAAGGGTGAAGCACCTTTAGTGGTGAGAACGGGCTCTTGATGAAGTATCAACATCGAGGAAAAACAGTATGAGGTTACTTAGAGAATAAAATACAGGATTTGAACAACTTGGAATAGTGGGTAAACAGTATAGTGGTTGTGAAGAGGATACACGTTCCGAAAATAGACGTATTATTAAGAAGTAGTCCAACGATATCGCTCACCAATATCAACTACACATTTACCTGATATCTTATAGCAATTCGCATGAAGAGCATGAAGAACAGGACCTCTGATCGCTGGTCTACTTGTAACGTGGATATATTATTCTGAGAAATTATACACTTCATATATGGACTAATACTTTGTAAATGTACTAATACTGTACCTTGAAGTAAAGCAGCAAATGTGTTATATTCACCATAAGACAGATACATACCATGATTCAGACACTCAGGGTTATAGTTATTCCTGTACTGCTACAGACGAATAGCGGACTCGAAATGACTTCGATTTCTGTTTGTGATTCATGGTATACATGTGTCCGACCTATCGTGTAGCTACTATAATATGTATCCCAGGATGTGGCCAAGAATTATGAGAATGCTGACTGGTAATGTGTACCTTGTATTGCATAGATAATAGCGTCGATCTGGGGCTAGATACATCTGTGAAATAGAGTGGTCCGGCATATCAAAAGTCACAATAGCCTGGGTGTGGAATGGGAGCCAGACAAAGAGGTGAAAGGTGTATGAATGGGAAGACGATGCATCTGGGAGAGGGCAACGGGAGATTCATACAACGCCTGACATGTAGTTATTCTTTAGACCAGGGTGCTTTGAAATGTAATGCATTGCGAAGTGGGAGGATGCAGTGTTCCTGGAAAAGATAACTGATCCTGAATCACATTCCGTACTCGGCAACTATTAGTATTAGAGACAGAATCGTTCACTGCAATGGAATTGAATTTGTGATATGTTAGAATTGTGCCAATCAGGGGATCTCTAGTGCTACTTTTAGCCATTACTGGGTACCAGAATGGCAGAAAATAGACCGAAAAGGTCACTGGATATATTTTGTATGTAGAATACAGGAATATTTCATCTTTTGTGGTAGAATTCTATAAGTGGAAGGTAAAAAGGATGTTTCCTTTGGAAAAAAACCGGCATAGATGCCATTTCTAGTTCCCACAAGCCATTCTCCTATATATGAGATACATAGATAGAGGTCTTAGATAAACTGTCCAGTTTCTTCATGAGTGATACATTAGGCCATATCTCTCGCACGAGGCGGAGCAGTGTGCGATCCAACCCAATATCCTGCGTGTGACTAGGAGTGTGGACTCTTTATTGTTACTGGTGCGAAAATCCCCCTCACCCCCCCCCCATTACTGAGGGCAAAATCCGACCTCAGACTGTTAGTGAGGCACAAATCCTACTCGGACAAATCCGTGCACAGCCTGTTAATGGGGACAATTGATGCACCCTCCAGACCCCCACCTGGAGGTATCTGGGGATAGGGTACGGCCCAGGCAGGTGTAGGTGCAGGATTAATGGCTAGAAGATCCACTGAAAGAAGCCTAAATCCCTATCAGACATGCAAGCAAAGCAGCTTATTGGGGACGGGTCGAAAGCCAACTAAGAGCAAACTGTCCCGACTAATCAGCATGTCAAGAGTGTTACCGCAAGGCCATTAAAGGATATGGGTAGCAGTACTTAACATTTCACATGCCAGGCTACAACCTGCTCCATTATCTAGACAGACTTTATATCTTATACACAATATACTGAACAATTGTGCTTTATTCTATAACACTAGTTAATTTCTAAAAACTAGTGAAAAGCTGACCTATCTTATATAATGTTTTTGGATTTTCACGCCATAATGGTAATCCTTGGTGCTTCTTGTTTAGTGGCTTATGTTATTATATTTTTGCAATAGACACTGGAACACTGTGGTACATTAGTATGCAGTGTTTCTAATAAAAAATATTGAGCAAATTGGGACACGAGGGAACCTTCTATGGCAGGACTGTCTCTATTGACTCAGGCACCATAGCTTTATTATATCATGAGTCATCTATTATATTAAACAAGTATTAATTCCCTCCTGAATCCTAGAGAACTATTTGAACTGTCTGCAGCTGCAAACTAGTTTGGTTAAAAAACACTCCTAATTAACATCCCGGAAATTGGCAGCCTCTAACTATAAGAGCCTGGGGCAGTCTGAGGGCATCATATTAAATCCAGAAGCGGACCTTGATTGCCTGTTCCTTTAAAGCAGCTGATCGGCGCCAGACAGTGTAGAACCTTGAGCTAGGGGTAGGGAGCGGTTGAGGGCAGGGCTGCACATCCCAGCTTTAGCCTCTAGGCCGAAGCCTCCACCATCAAAAAGAGACACTAACCCAGGGGTGGGGATAAAGGGGAGGGTGGTCGGTGGATGGGGAATTGGCATATCTGGGTGGTAATTGGTGTGGAGGTAGAGGATGAGAGAACTGATGGTGAGAGTATAGGGGATTGATGAGATAGAACTCTGGAGTGAAAGAGAAAAGAACATGGATATGCATGGGGGGGGGAGGATGGGGTGGTGGGGGAGCTAGTTCAGGATCTTAATTTAGATTGTTCATGTAAGGCTAGAGATATGGGTGGACATAGGAAATGAGTGGGGCTCATCACCTGATGTATGAATATAGACGAGAGGTGGGGATGCACAGAATTTAATTGACCTGGAGGTGGTGTGGAGGGGGGTGTAGTCATACATGTGGTAGTTCAATTAGCGGTGGAGGTGCAGACCGGGCAGAGATTGTGTAGAGGTTGGGGAGTAATTGCAGTGTAGGGTAGGTGGATAGAAATGGGATGGGCTGGGTAAGGGTGAGGAGCTGTAACATGGAAAAGGTCTATGTGCTGTGGATCCTCTACTTGTAGCAGCCAGGATAATCCCCTGTTGGGTGGGATGTTATGCGCTCGTGGCGGATCAGAGAGTGTAATCCCTCCCCCGGCTTCCCCCTGGCTACTCTCTCTATAACCCTGGAAAAGCCTCTAACCCTGTAGGAGCCTCTGGACTGCCTCTTCTCCAGGTTTCCCAAATGACGTGACTACATCAAAGCAGCACTAGAGGGTGCCACTCATCCTTGCCAGACCTTACAGTTCTCAGAATGGATTTTTATCATATCAGGAACTTGATATCCCTGGCTGTCTACTTCAGAGTCTCTAAGGGGCCTCCTACTTGGTTACAGTGTGGTATTTAGACTGCCTAGGTGCCTAGCTGCAATCAGAAAACCTAATTATCAATTCTTTGAAACGTATCTACCAGTTTCTGCTGTACTAAATCAATGGCTGCATAACAGCTCAGATACTCTGTGGCAGTAATGATTTACTAATAGCCTTAAAATACATGATATTGGGGTTCCATTGGAAGAGACATTTTTAAAGATTTTCATATTGTAGATAATTATTGTAAATTAGAAGGTATTAATTTAGATATAGCTCACTAGGACAAATAATGATATAACCCTATGCTCCCGGATTGACTTAGATCTGATTTGGACTGCTGCAGCTACACCTATCCCCTGACATTGCAGAAATGCAGCCAAGTATCACATCATTTCTGTATGCATTCTAAAATGCCACATACTGACAACATGGCCTCACTACTAGACAGTCCTTATAGAACACAGCAGTCAGCACCTTCTTGAGCTATAGTGTAAAACACCTAAATCTAACCTAAGTGTGTAAGGGCATGCTGAAGTAAAGCTAGGAGGATGGAGACCGGCTCCTCCAGTGTCCGGTTCATGATGCTTAGAGTCCAGCAGGATGAGGGCAGCAGTAATGAGAGACCTGAGTGACAAATATCGTTCGTGTAGATATCAGATTAAGGACCAAATCCAACACCTCCCAGTTACTAAATACCTCCTGAATACACTGGTGCAATTTCTCAGCCAAAGCTTTTTACATGGATTCTCAGTCAGGATGATTTGTCATCATTAACCAGATATAGATAAGAATACATTACAATATTGTCAATTAAGCATAATCTTAACATAAAAATGTCAAGTATGTCTGTAAGCCAAGGTGTCAAATCCTCACAGATGGACTGTACTGGGGACTGGCACCCTCACATTGAGGCGCCTATAAGAATCAACCATGGTCCTCTCTGCACCTAACCAGCAGGTCAACTCAACTGGAGTGGTTTGCAGAGAATCAGACCAAGAGATTCCTCAGAGACCAATTGAGTTTGTAGCTGACTTCTTTCTACATGTTGCACTCTTTTTCTTTCAGCATCTGTGGGATCTAGTTAGGGGAGGCTTCAGTTTATCCCTACAGTTAGAAATGTGTATCTATAATATATCTAGATGCTTAGCCCTTTTAGGATACAGTTATGTATAGAAGCATTGAAGTATCTTCAAGTGCATTATATTACTACCATTATTAAGAGACTAATATTGATATGCTTTCTATTCACTGGGAATGCTATCTTCCCTAACAGCTAATACAGCTTCATTACAAAGTGTGGGTTGTCATCTAATATCGATTCTTCAAAAACTCTGTCACATGGTTTCAAGAAACTGACAGTATTGCTAATACTCTAATTCTATTAAAACAGTTTTATAATAATACACCACAACTATTGTGTCTTGGCAGTTGACAGAATTATAGTGTATGATGATCAGTTTTTCATGTGAGTTAAGCTACTTACCCAGCCAACACACCCTAGTGGGCCCTAGATGGGTCACAGATGGGCTGCCTTATGGGGCCCATATGGGCTGCCCATCTGGGGCCCGCTTCATTTTGACCAGGGCTATCAGGTGGGGCCCAGAAGGGCTTGCCCAGGTTTGAAGTGGGCTGGCCCTGTTCAGATCTAAGTGGGACCCAGGTGGGCTCCTTTATTTGGAAAACAAGTAATTGGGGGTGGGGGGGGGGGGGGCTGGGGGCTGGGGGGACAAACACAACATTTTCCTTAGCTATAAGCTTAGTTGTTATGTAGTTGATGACCATACATATTAAGAGCAGTTACCAAAAAGTATTTAAGTGGGTCAATTAATTTATTTGCATTTAGTGTCATCTCTTCCCTTTATTTAAGGAGGAGAAGCAAAATGCATCCTTTGACTAACTACAACTCTGATCACATTGGGTGACACAGTCAGAGTTCCTGTGAGTCTGATAGTGATACCTGAGGGAGCCCTGGGATTATGTACTATGATCATATCCTGGGGAAAGGTGTCAGTATCAGAATGCTCCTCATTTCTCTATCCGTATGCAAACTTGTGTGGACAATTTCATATAATATGAATGTAATGTGAAAACTGTATCATTTCAATGGTTTTAAAGGAATTGTGAATTTATGGCTCATTGTAATAAAGACAAGAAAATGTCTATAGGATATCAAATCCCATGTACTCTCAATGATGACATCTAGTGGTAAGCTCAGGAACATTACTTGCCCACTTAGCCCAGGCCTAGCCCAGGTGAAACCCACTCTTTTGGGGAAAGGTCTTTGAAACATAATCATGAAAGTTGTGTTGGTAGAATTAGCCCAGAAAGTGAAGTTGGTGGGTTGGCCCACATGGGGCCCACCTGGCAGCCCACACCAAGCCCATGGAAAACCCATACAGACCTCAGCCCACTTAGCCCAGCTCTAGCCCAGGTGAAACCCAGGCAGACAACATAGCATGAGAAAAATAATTTGAACTTGCATTTTCTAGAAAAAAGGGACAAGTGAGGATAAATTAAAATATCTGCAATGCATGATATCCATTAACAACTAAGTTCAGTACATGGTCTCAGCCCACCTGGGCCCTATCTGGCTGCCCATGCTGAGCCCCTGGGAAACCCAGGGATACCTTTGCCAAGTTTGCCCATTTCCAACCCAGATGAAACCAACTTTTACAAAAACGTATATAATGTCAATCTAAAATGTAAATTAATCGAATATTTTAAGAAAAGAGTATGAATTGAAGGATTTGCAGTGAGAACATGACATGTTGATATTCTGGGCTGAGCCCAGATGGGCCCCATCTGGAAGCCCAGACAATTACCAGTTAACCCCTTCCACACGGTAAGCCAATATATTGCACAAAATTGCATTGAGTTACAAGAAATCCAGTGGTGAAGGGGTTAATACCCAGATATGGGCTAGCCCATGGTGCCCAGAGACACGCCCATATGGGGCCCATTTGGGTGTGTTGGCTGGGTAGTGGGCAAACTTCAGTTGATTCAATGTTGATTCAATGTGTGTAGCGACATGATATCAACAGTTGATACAGGGTTGTCATTTTGTTGATATTGATGAGGTCATCAACGTTGATCATTCATCAGTGATTCAACATTGATATGGCCATTGTGAATCAACAACAAATAAACATAATAAAATGATTTACATTGACTGCTGATGCATAATTTGAGATTCAGTATATTAGATACAGTATTCTCATGTAGACTTATTCCTTCAATTTAAATATTTTCATTGCAACATCCCCCCACCATTTCCCCAAGATTAAATGCTAATTCTAGCACCATTCAGGGTAGGAGTACATGAATGACCTCTGATGATTACACTAAGAGGCGTTCACATCCTTTTCAAACTGACCTGGTCATGACTGAGGCTTTATCTTTTATTCTTAGCAACATAAAGGGTGTCTTACTGAAACCATGCATGTATTCTTGTCATTTAATTCCAAATGTCAACCAAATGCACACACCATAGCTGTCAATGAAAATGAATGACATTTTGATCAATTGTATACATTGATGAGAAAATAAGAGCTTACAATTAGGGAAAATTGATGTAGCATGGAGATCGTACTAAATGCTAAGGGGTAGGTTGTGGAGGCACCTAGTGGGGAAGGTGGGAAAACCCATGGTTGATTCAAGGTTGATATCCAAACATTGCATCAATGTTGAAACAGGTGTTGGTTGACAACATTGAAATTGCAACATTGCATCAATGTTGAAAACAGGTTGATCTACCCTGTAACCCTTTATCAACCAGTTGTCAATGTTGAATCAAGGTTTTGTGCCCACTGGGTATTACCTGTATCCACTAAAAGATATGGCTCAGTTACATACAGTAAATTGACCTGGAAGCTATACATAGGCATCACACACCCATGTCCTAACCTTCTAATTTCCAAATTATTTGTATCCACGTTCCTAGAGTGTAGAAATTACATTTCCACAAACATTCCCTTTGATCTTCATAATACATCACATTTTATTAAAGGACAAATGGTACACTCCTATGCTATTGTTCATATTTAAATTGTAAGTCCCACTAAATATGGTCGGCAACAGGGAAAGCCTAAATGGAGGGTTTAAACCTCAGTGAAGATTAAGACACTTTTCAGCCACCACTACAATGATATGTTAGTATTACTTAACAAAATTCTGGATTAAAAAAAGGGCCCAGCATTTCTTCAGGTGTCTCCACCAAATGTGTCAAAATTGACATGTTTTACCAAATTTTATATTGAATGAATAACTTTCCTACATTCACTTTTTCCATTACAGTTTCTACTGCCCTTCATCAAGCATAGACAAGTAGGATGGAATTTTCCTTACAAAATGCAGCTATATTCACATTTTATCTGGTGATACAGGAAATTTGAAATATGGGGGTGCAAATTTGAAATCCCTATTATGTTGGAGTGTATATTAGATTGGCTCCTGATTTGTCTTGCGTTCCAGTCTGTGAACTCCATCAAGTTCAGGGTCTAACGGAGGTAACACTTGAAAAGAACTGCCTACATTAAGATAGCATGCACTGCTATAGTGGGAGTTGCTTCTCTGTAAAGAGCTTTGTCCCTATATCATGTTGCAGCACAGGAAAGCTGGGTTGTTGGTAACGATCAAAGGCAGCAGAGTGCCATTAGATCACACAGGGATCAGCCTGTCGAACAGTGGAGCACGTTTAGTGGAGAAAATACATGCTCAATGAAGTATCAACATATGACAAAACAGTATGGGTAACTTAGAGGATGAATGAAACACTATATTGAGAGCAGGTATGGATAGACATTCTATGTAAGTACATTCATCTTGATACACTCATTATCTATGAAGTGGTGAATGTTTGCCGTTTAGAGTGTCTAATAATAGGTAGAATTGTAGAATCTGACTAAAGAATGGCAGTGTGTACAAAGCAATTAAAAGGTCTGACATTAATACATTGGGGATAAACTTATCTGTTATCATTATGTAGAGCATAGTACTGTTATAAGGCAACTCATTGTCAACTGCAAGGATGCAGTGCTAATGGACAATGCCACTCAAGAGTATCATATTCACAGTCCTCAAGTATTATTATCCCCCACTAGTTGTAACTGCTGGAAGATTCCACTACAACCAGACATTTTGGAACAAATCCCATTTCATCCCATTACTGAGGACGCTTGCTACATTCCTGCCCCACCTTGGAGATATCAGGTTATTAGGTGTTGCCCAGACAGGTTTGGTGGGAGGATTAGTGTATATGGAGGAGCAACCAATGCTAGCCATATCTCTAAATCCCTAAATCTAACAGACTAGTATTGCAGTTTATCATGGACTGAGGTGGTAGATCTTACTAAAGAGAATAATGTGCTGACTAATTACCATGTTCAGAGTGTTAATACAAGGCCATTAAACAATTGGTGGCTTCACATAATATACCTTCCCATGGCAGATTCTGATAAGTAGTATTCATTTTGCACAGGACTCTTATGTGACTTGCTTCGTTATCTGCAGTATCTGAAATACATGTATAGACTCAATATAGTGTGCACGTTTGGTCTCCTCTATAATCATTAGCTAGTGACATCCTGAACGCCTGACCCCTCTAATATGTATCCTTAAAACATTTTTGAATTGTCACACTATAGTGGTGATGACTGGTATGTTTTTGACACCAGACCACAATGGCACATTATTGAACATTGGCATGCTTTTTTTTACAGTGATATTATTGAGCAGAATGAGACATGGTGGAACCTCCAATGACAGGGAGGTTTCTATTAGCTCAGTCACATTAACCATGACCATCTTGCATCATGAATTGGCTATCATATCCAACAAGCATTAATTCTCTTACTGAGGCTGGGAGATTTACTCTGAATGTTCTACGGCAGAAACACCTGCTCCAAATTAACATTCAAGATATTGACAGCCTCTAACTATAAAAGCCTGGGGCCGGGGCCTGTGGGTAGCTTGAAAGCATCATATGAAAGCTGGATCTTGACTGTCTGTTTCTATAAAGCACCTGATCGACACCAGACAGCATAGAAGCTTGGGCTGGTGGTTGGGAGGGTTGAGGGCAGGTCTGCACATCCCAGATCTATTCTCTAAGCCAGAGCTTCCACCATCAAAAAGAACCACTAACCCAGGGGTGGGGATAAAGGATAGGGTGGTTGGTGGATAGGCAATTGGCATATCTGGGTGGTAATTGGTGTGGAGGTGGGGGAGGATAAGAGACCTGTCGGTGGGCGAGAACATTAAGGTGACAGGGAGATGAACATGGATACAGTTAAGGGGGGGGGGTATTTATGTAATGTTAGGAATAAGGGTAGACACTAGAAATTCCTTACTAGATGTATTTGAAAGATGGACATGAGTAGGGAAGCACTGGATCTAAAGATGAAGAATTGACATGGAGGTGGTGAGGGTCCTGGCATAGCCATGTCTTGGGTAGTTCAATTAGTGACAGCTGTGGAGGTGCAGCCAGGATAGGGATGATGTAAAGGTGGCAAGGGTTGGTGTGGTGCTGGATGGGTAGATAGAGCTGGGGTGAAGTGGTGTATAGTGTAGGTGGTCTGTGTGCTGTATCCCTGCTGTGTAGCAGCCAGGATTATCCACTTCTGGGTGGGACGTGATCCACTGGTGACGGATCAGAGAGGGTAGTCCCTCCACTGACTTCCCCCTACCTCTCTATAACCCTCGGGAAGCTTCTAACCCTGCAGGCGCCTGTGGACTGCCTCTTATGCAGGTTCCCCGAATGACGTGACTTCATCAAAGCAGCACCAGAGGGCTGCGATCATCCTCACCAGACCTAGCATTACTCAGAGTGGGTCTCGGCGATATCAGCAAGTATAACATTTAATTGCACTGGTTTTACTTTGTAGTACTTTCAACAATACTAAATGAATTGTTCCATGATAATAACTCCGAGAAGCTTTGTGATACCCCTAGTGATGACTCATTAATAGCTCCCATTTGGGTTCTAGAGGACATCGATTTTCATGTTGTAGGTATCAGAACATGGATAATGTAAATGTATTTCTGGTGAATAGATATATATGTATATTCAGTAAGCTTCCTACAACAGAAAACCATTTCCCCCTTGTGCCAGTACTGCCTGGACTGCTGTAAGTGATACAGAATTGCAGCCAGGAATTTCATCAGTTCTGTATGGAATCTCAGGGTCTCATGTTGTTGATACAACATGGCTTCACTACTGAACAGTCTTTACATGACTCGGCGTTAACTGCTACCTTTAGCTGTTTTTCAAAACACCTAAATGCTACATGAGGGTGCTCGGGACAGGCTTCAGGAACCAGCTTCTCCAGTGTTCGGGTTGTGGTGCAAAGAGCCTGGGATGTGGAGAACTGCACGAGCCACCCTTACCACAAGGTCATGTAGTTGTTAGAAAAGAAAGGAAACTCACACATTGTTGTAATCAAATACTTCTTTGATACACTGATGCTGTTCCTCAAGACATGCTTTTGTTCTCATTACATTGTGTAGGCTGGATGTAAGATGGCTCATCTTGTAATACTAAACATGTTTTGATGATTGTGAATCAGTTCAGATGATTTCTATGAGCATTGTCTTTATGTTTCAATTTCTGTGCACGGCTTTTCCATGAGCATTACTTGTAAGCTTCCCATCTTTGATGATAAGTATCTTTGTGAGGCTAAATCCTCACTGGAGACCTTACCTTGAGGCGCATATATAAGCATCCGCCAAGGTCTCTTCCCATCTGACCAATGGGTCAACAAAACAGGAGTGGGCTGCAGTGGGAGAATCAAACCAAGAAATGTTTTGAAGATCAATTTAATTTGTAGCAGACTTCTTTCTACATTTCTTTCTTTAGCCTCTTTGGGATCTAGTCAAGAGAAGCTCCAGTTCATTCCCACAGATAACATTGTGTATACATGTATAATGAATCCAGATGCCTTACCTTTTTAGGACACAATCGTGCACAGAAGCATCTAAATACATTTGTCATTATCATTAAGACAGTCTATACGAAAAGTTTTTCACAGTGCAGGACATTTGGTCCTGCAGATTTGTAAATCTGCAGGCCCGGCTAAATGTTAGCAGGCCCGGATACCCTGGGGAAATGTTTGTGTCTAGAAATGTAGTAATAAGCAAGAATTGATATATGTAGAGAGGAAATAATGTTAAATAGAGGTTACTGGTATATCTAAATCTTATTAAAAATCATAGTTTATAAACTTTTGTGTGTTTTTTTACATAATATTCAGGCTCTCTAGTTAACTCTCTAGAAACCTTAATAATGGTCCGATTTACAAGCCGTAAAAACTGGCATGTAGCCCAGGATCACAGCCAGTCATACTTTCTGCCGGTTCAGCAGGCTTTTAGCCGGCTATAGCCGGTGTCCGTCACGTTTTCGTATAGACTGTTAAGAGACTAGTAGTAATTTTATTGATAGCAGAGGCACCCCTTTTCAACAGGCTTATTGCAAACTGTAGACGTAGTTATCATTCACTATACTTTCTTATTCAAATTGTTCAAAAGATATGAAAGGTTATGTTAAAGCAGTATTCTTAGCCAGGGTGAAATCTCATTTCTTGAGTACTATTCTAGTCTACTAGCAATTGAATCCTGGATGGTGAGAGCAAGGATTTAGTAAGTAGTATCATTAAAGCAGTTTTATAACAACACATCAGAACCTCAAATAAAAGCCCACTATTTTGCCTAGACCAGTTGACGATTATCAGATTATGACAACAATCAGCCTTTATGGGGTTTAGGATTACTGCTGGAAGCCATAAAAGAAACATAGCTCGGTTTCCTACAATTATTTGACCTGAAAACTATATAGACATCACATATCCATGTCCTTCCCTTCTAAATTCTTACATTCGTAACCCTGCTTCATGTATCCCCTTTTTTCGTTTCCCCCAAAGTACAAACCTGTTGACTTTTCCATATGCATCCCTTGTAGTATTCATCATACCTTTTTTTAAAAGGAAATTCACATAAAAGAAATATTGAGCAACAGGGAAAGCCTGAAGGAAGACTAATATTGAGTAAGTCAAATTAGCAGACCATATCTGCATCATTATCAAATAATCAGATCATCTTGAACGAATCAGAAAATATTGCACTGCGTACAGGACAGTAGTACATGTAAACCCAACTGAGCCAACTGAACCTAAATAAGTTAGGTTCAGTTATTAATTGATTATCTTCTTTGGTTGACAAATGATTATTAAAGAGATGGCTTAAAATGGTGCTGCAGCTGTCATCCCATTAGTCATTAGCTAATTTTGATATATGACCTCTGGACGATAACTTGATGATGACACAACCGTTTACATCCAATTATTCATCATGTTAGAAGATAAAGGCAAATGTATATGGACTGTACTACTACATCCACTTATTTTCAGTCCACATACATTTCTACTGGCCTTCCAATGAAGCTTAGACAAGTTGGTTCAATATTACTTGTAAAATGCAAATGAAATCCACCTATATTTAGAGGCTTTTCTGGTGAGACAGAAAATTCCCTTCCATGTTTGAGTGCATGTTAGATTGGCTCCCAATTCGACTGGCGAACCTCTCTGTGAATGTTGCATGTTGAATAAAGTGTAAATGAGGCAACACCTGACAAAAACATCCGACATCATGACAACATGCGCTGCTGGCTGGATGTCCCTCTAATGTGATCAGCTGAGAATCACTTCTAACTGAGAAGCTTTCACCCTATATCATGTTGCAGCACAGGAAAGCTGGGCCCCTGGTAATGATCAAAGGTAGCAGAGTGCCACTAGATTGCTTGGGGATGAGTCTGGTGAAGGGGTGAAGCACATTTAGTATAGAGAATGGATCCCCAATGAAGTATCAACGTAGAACAAAAAACGTATGGATAACTAAGAATGTAATATACTATATTTGAAGCAACATGGAATATATATTGCATGTAAGTATGTTAATGTTGATACCTGGATACTCTATTATATAAAGCAATGCTTTCAGCCTATAGTGTCTAAGAAAGGGTATAATTGTAAGTGTAGGCGCATAGTGCCACACAGAAAACAATGGTACTCTAGGGGCACATAAATCCATGTGAAAGGAATCTGAAATTGATTTGAGATATGTATATGAATTTGAATAGGTTGCCTTCAGGAGGAAAGCAAAGCAGTGCTGAAGCCACTGAGGACCATTTCATTTTTGCAGTGCTAATGTCCCACCCTGAATGTTAATTCTGGTAAATCCCACTACAGATAGTTACTGGGGAATAAATCTCACCTTATCCCATTACTGAGGACAATAATTTATTGCTGCACTCCCCTTCCCAACCTTGGGTGCCTGGTTATTGGGTACGGCCAAGCCAGGTGTAGTCAGAGGATTATAGCCTATTGGGGCTCAAGCAATGCTAGACTAAATCTTTAAATCACTTTCTGTCACATGCACTTTTTGACGGATTGGGGGAATTAACTGCAGACGTATAGGGGGAGGAAACAAGATGCTGGTAAGGCTGGTGATTGGATGGACCATTAGATAATTGGTGACCATTAGATTATTGGTGCCAGCACGGCTGAACATTTTAGTCTATACTTTGCCCTCATACCATTTCAAGTGTTACATAGAAACCCAGAAAGCAAGTGTCCTGCTGTGTGATAAGCGTGTAGCTTGTTTTATACTATACATGATTTTCCATTTGCAATAGACATGAAAAGGCCATGACACATCATAGAAATGTACCACACATCAGTTACATTTAATTGATATGTGATAGCTCCTCTATAATGGTACATAATCAATTATAATGATGGCACAGGTCATAAAATACTGGGGAGTATTTTTTTTACCTGGAAGCAATTGGGAGGTTAGGGGTGCTATTTATGGAATAAGGAATTGCCTCTGCTTTCCTATAGAGACTGCAATATTTGGTATGGTATAAAATGTTTATCTAGTTCTTCACAATAGTATATTGTAGTGACCTTAGTAACAGGGACATGTTTATGTTGGCACATGTGTACCAAGCTTTATATCATACATTGAGACACTACTAGTAATCAACTCATCACAGATAGCCACTTTAACCCCCATTCTCAAACTGATTTACCACTCTCCTCAAAGTTCTACAGTGAAAATCTACAGGCCATTAACTTCCTTGGAATTCGCAGTATCTAACTATAAGAGCCAGAGGGCATCATATTAGATAAGGAAGGACACCTTGATTGCCTGTTCCTTTAAAGTGCCTGCTCTGCACCGGATAGCTTAGAATCCTGGCCGGGATGGCAGGGGTTGAGGTCAAGACTGCACACCCTAGCTAGAGTTACTAGCCTAGCGTCCTGACCATCAAACCAGGATACAGACCCAGGGGCGGGGATAAAGGTGAGGGTGGTTGGTGGGTAGGGAATTGGCATATCAGGGTGGTAATTGGTGTGGAGGTCGGGCAGGATGAGAGGCCTGACAGTAGGGGTATAGGGGATTGATGAGATGGAATGGTGGGGTGAAAGGGCCATACAGAGTGCATCGGTGAGGTAGACGTGAATGTGGGGATCCACAGCTAAAGGCCACCACAGATTTGGCCTAGATCAATTGGAAGGCTGAATCGATCAGACCGATCTGGACTATAAAACATGTTTGATCATCCTACTCAATTAATGTTTTTTCCTGGTTACAGACAGAGTTGAATGATCCAGTACGCCCATCTGCAGTTGGCTTATTTTATATGGAGGTAATGTGGGGTTTGTCTAGACATAGGATAGTAGTAAGAGTAATTGATGTGTAATCAGGGCAGGAATAGTGGAGGGGCAGTGGGTGGGAAGCAAGCTGAGTAGGTACAGCTTCAAGTGGACTTATGTGTGCTGTGGATCACGTCCCTTTAGCATACAGGATAATACCCTGTAGGGTAGGACCTGATGCCCGGATGGCGGATCAGAGGGTGTAATCCCTCTCCCAGCTTCCCCCTGGCTACCCTCTCTATAACCCTTAAGAAGCCTCTAACCCTGCAGGACCCTGTAGACTGCCTCTACTCCAGGCCCCCCAAATGACGTGACTACATCAAAGCAGTAACAGAGTGTCACTCTTACCATTCAGAACCCCCCAGAATGAGTCCTGTTGATATCAGGAATGAGGGCCCGAGATACATATTACACTAGATGGGGCTTTACCTGTCCTTTTTGAATCCCCATTTGGTGTAAAACATATCTCGGGCCCTCAATATACCATTATTATGGTTCTCATATTGTTATATAAAGAATTCTTTCTGGAAAGTGTCTATGGACTAGTTTCAGCAACACACAAACCATACTTGCATAACAATAATAGTTCAGATGGCTGAACTTCAGTACGAGTGAGGATTCATTAGAAAGTCGGCAGTTAGCTTTGGATTACATGCGATTGGGTATAGATTGGCAGAGTGAACATATAAGTGTAGGAAAGACATGTAAGGTGCTTATTCTCTACATCTAGAAGTTAGAACACTAGAACTTCTGCTACCAATCCTAATGTGACATAAAATGCAGTAAACTTTGCAAATAAACCCAAAAAAAGTGAAACAGTTGGAATTGCATCGATTCTGTACTGAAAATCCTGACATTACAAAATGCCATCACTTCTAGACAGTCCTTGCATGACTCACCAGTAAATGCTACTTCTAGTTGTCATGTTAAACACCTGGTTCTAACCTAAGGGTGTGAGAGGCAGCTTGCAGCAAAGCCAGGATGACAGAGACCAGCTCCTTCTGTGTTTGGATCATGATGCTAAGAGTCTTGAAGGATGACGCACATATACATCGTGAATACTATCTATCTATGTGTTTTATAAGGCTTGCATTAAGAATTGATGATCGACCTCTCACATACAATTTAGAGATACTGGCTAATAATATAACATTTTGAAATGAAATCTTGAATGGTGAGTAATGTATTTGTCCACTAATATGAGGAGGAAAATATGATAAGGTGTGAGATCTCAGCGGTCTCAAGAACCCGGCAGAGGGAAGGGAATGGGATGAGGGGTGTCATGGACAGCTAAAAGAGTTTGCAAACAGTTAACAATTTGTATCTCGGCTCACCTCCCTTTCACCACGACATAGTTATTAATTGACAAGTATACTATATATTGAGTATTAAGAGAGATGCTTCTAATTCAAGTTTATTACATGTAAGCTGAAGTTCATCACATTCTTGTACTACAAACGGACTCATATTCAGAGATTTTCCCTCAACATAGTCAACATTCACCCCCCTCATGGTGTAGTAAATAGCCTAAATCCGGCCTGGGATGGATGGAGGCTATAGTCTTCATTCATCCTCAATGGGTTGACATGTGCATATATCATTGTGATATGACCGTTATGCTGTACATGTCTTGATCTAAACCAATGCTAATGGGTCTCCTGGAACTAGATATTAATAGGAACATAGTGTAGGTTTCATTGTAGCGCATCTATTCTGCTGACGATCCGGACATGCCAAAAGTACAGTGTGTGTTGATTAATTGGTTCTTACATGGCTTCAGGATCATTGCCTGAAGCCAGTGTGAAGACAGTTCTGAGAGACCCACTGCAAAATGACCTGACAGTAAGATAATCGTCACATAATCATGTCCTCTCTTTCTATATTTGTTGTTCTTCTTATAATTATTTTCTTGTCCTTATTGGGCCATTCCAAGTTATTCTAACAAATCCACACGGCCCCTAATACTTTCCCACCCATGTGAATATGTACATGGCTTATACTTATACTTGAGCAATCAGGATAAAACGTGGCAATTTTTCCGATTGAAATTTGAAAAGGTTTGAAAGATCGTGGCATTAAAACCATTATTTTAAATGCTTTGGGTCGGGAATTCAGATTCAAAATGTCCATGAAGGTCTCAACATGAACATCAAATATATGGTGTCTCACGTAATTTTCAAATGAAATAGAAAGGGTTCTGCTTCCATGCGTTTTGTCATTAATAAATATTGATAGATGGTGTGAGGTGTATTACTTCTATAAGAGACTTTGGGGTAGCAAGATATACTTTGCGTGTGTGGAGCTAATGAGATGAAGGAAGGTATAACAATCATTTAGGGAGGTGGGATGCAGACTGAAATTATGTGAAGTATGCTGTTCTATCCTACCTATGGGTGTTCAACATTTACAGTGTCAATCAAACGTATCATTTTCTACATGCATTATTCCTATAAATCCCAGCTCAGCCAGTATGATTAACATAAGACCACCTCATCCCATTACTGAGTACATTTTCTTAACCTCTCTCCTTCACCTGAGAGTGCAGGTCAATACAGTGGGGGCTGGGAAGGTGTAGACAAGGGATTAGTGACTAGAGGATCCACCAATGCTAGCCTGAAACTCTATATCCCTATCAGATAGGTGAGTATTGCAGCTTATTGTGGAAGAGGAAAACCCACTCTGGGTGCATTTACCTAGAGGGGGGATTGTAAGATAATCTGGGATAGCTGGTGGGAATGCCTGAGTATGTTTTGTCTAAGTAATGAGGGATATTGTCTGGATTGTTATAGGATTTGTGGCTAAATCTTTCCCCCATTCACGGTGCCCATGCTTAATTACCATTTACTACTAATGTATCGTATATTGGAGACAGGCAGCTCAGTTCTAAACAATTTGGAAACCTCAGACTAGTTAGGATACTTACCTGTGAGTAGCCAGTAACTTTGTTCTAATAAGCTGGGTTTCAACGGGGCTGTTACTTCCCATTAAAATATATACTATATTGGTCCTACTGAGGATATGGCTATGATTCCCATTCCACCCCTCCCATCACTCCCCTTCTATAACATTGATGATGCTCCTAGCCAAGAGGAGCCTCTCCCAACAAGTTTTTCTACTTTGCACCTTTTCACCATGGCAGATTAGTTTATTGCCACAGGAGAACAATGTAAAATAACATTATAGCAATGTTACTTTATTGACAATGGGACATAGCAATTGTGTGGTGATCAGCTCTTAGTCTGATGTGGCCTTAGCATAATTGTATGGAGCCACTATACAAGTACAACTTACAGTAAGATGACCTGCCACTGAGGGAACCATTACAAAGCCAAATGCCTTTTGCTTTGCAAATCATTTTTACATTTGTGTTTTCTGTCATTTACAAGAGCTGAGGAATGATCTTCGCTGTACATATAGTCAATAGTTTGCTCACTGACTGTATGTGTTCCCTAAAAGCAGTAAGTTGGGAACCTAAAACTTCTTTTTCCATTCCTTAGTTTTCACTATGAGATGAAATTACTTATTTAGCTTTCAGCCGTAGGAAAGCCGTGAGTCACTGAGTGCCACCAACATATTGTCAATGATGTAATCCCAGTGGCTTGTCAATATGCCTTTAATGATTTCCATGACAAGAATTCGCACACATAAAATCTACACTACAAGACTGTTGATATCAGTAAAATGCCTTTCGATGTTGTGATAATGTGAACAAAAATACTAGTCAGAAGCATGCTGCCCAAGAATTCTCCATTCTCCCTAATGGGTACCTCAATAGATAAAGGTTCCTCTTCCATTATCTAATCTTTTTATGTTTTACTGCTGAAAGTAGATGTCCACATTTTCTTTAAAATGTTTTAATCTCAAACATAGGAATGTCTGATGTGTGCATTCTTGAGATTCAATTCACATTTTAAGTATGAGTTAACAGGAATAGAGTGGGTTGATGAAGAAACCCTAAGACGGAATAATATTGAATAAACTATGCAAATAAGCAGACCTTATCTGTATGATAATCAGGTAATCACTAGTTGCCTTTGCGAAGCAAAAACAAAACTGCTTCCCGAAGTACAGTAAAAAGCACCACCACACACACCAAACTGCTGCTACAGACAACTTGTTTTCAATGACCGACAAGTGGTCATAAAAGGAGCTTAAAAAGGAGCTGCTACTGCCATCCCGTTTGTCATTACCATAGGATGATGGATGGCCTCAGGACTATAACTTTCTCACAATGGCTTTAGTTCTCCATGAGGAGTCTGCACTGGCAAGATATGCTTTGTATAGGCTCCTATGGGATCTGTCAGGATGACTGAGGGTAATATGGAGAGTGTATTTCTGAGGATCAGGCTTTCCGTAGTATCTCTGAATATTGAATTAAAAATTAGAGTAAGAGTCATGAACCAGCCAGGCCCTCTGAGATTTATGGCCCAGCAGCTTAATCTGTGGACCTGAAAAAACATTCGGTTTTCTGTAGGAGAATTAGAGAGGCTCAAGATTAAAATATCTTCTTGTGGGCCACTTGAGTCAATTAGAAAGCAAATCTGGTTGAAGCAGCATGCCAAAAGTACTGACCAATTGCCAGAATTAGTGAGTACCCTTGCTTGTCATCAGATCAGTAATGTGCTATATAATATGGGAAGAATGGTGATGGGTGTTTTATAGGAGGCTGGCTATGCATGATTGCCTGTGGAGATAAGGCTATTATTGGGCATAGCGTAGTAGGCTGAAGTCGGCTAGGGCAGGAAGGGTGTGGCAGGGATCAGAAAGTGATAGGCAATGGGGAAGGCAGTGTAGAGACCTGCTGACAGGTAGAGCTATGATAGACATCCCGATAGTAATTCCTGGACTTATGGGGACTCCCTCTGATCTCCAAATAGTCCTGATGGTTTCCATAACACTTCAATCTGCAGAACCCGTTGCTTCGATGTCTTCCCTAATTTTGACCATCCTGGGGATATATGCATTCCCCTTGATGCATAATTTCTTTGGGGAAATAGGATTAGGAGCTGCCTAAAAGTATTTCTTGCGAATGGATGTGCTTCATCAAGCTGTTCATTTCTCACAGGATTTTTTGATATGCATGGTGATCTGTGTTGTACACATATGTTCAGTCTTGAAGGTGTTTTCCAGATGCCATATAAATAAGGTTTTTAACAATTCTTTTGTGTATAGTGACGGGCGGATAACTGTAGGTATAATAATTGATGACATGGAATGAGAGTACGGAATAATTTTGTAAATAAGAGTGAAGATGGTTGCCTACTTTGAGATTCCCGTTCTGCAGTAATCACAGTAATCATGCTTTCTTATCATTTATCTTATAATCCGTCATGTTGTGAAACCCGTTCTAGCAGTATGACCCCAACTACCTCGAGTTTGTTTGTGTAGTTTAACGTCCCATTGACTTTGAGTTGGCAAGATGTTGCTACATGACATCTTGACAATAAGGTGGTGATGACACAATTAGTTTACATTCAATTCCTTATGGAATGCTAATATTCATATTCTTTATAGAATGCTAATGGATACAAGCAATATTCAGAGGCAATCTGGTGCGACAGAAAATGAGAAATCCCTTTCATGTTAGATTGGCTCCCAATGTTGCTGTCTATGGATGTCTCATATTACCTGAAGTTTAACTGTGGTAATACATCACAAAAACAGCTCATATCATGACAGCACGGGCTGCTAGCGAGATGTCCCTGTAATGTGATCAGCCTAGAATTACTTCTTTGTTAAAGCTGCTATACTACTTGGCACACTCAAACCTATATTATCCTCATTTGTATCTCAGATGACTGTATAACCCTTTCCCTATTATGATCTGTCATTTATTGTGACAAGAGATTCTTAATATGTGCAATACAAGACTCTAATTCCAGCTACTATTTATATTCTAGTGGGTTTTGATAAGTTAGTGTTAAAAAATGACATCAGGTGGCAGCACTGATTGGACTGCTTCCTGTAAGTCTTGAATTGCTGATCTTACCAACAGAGTCTACTGTTTCCTGGTGTAACACTGCAGATGGCGCCAACTTGTTGATATAATTAAGTGCTGAATAGAATGCTGGAAGCATTCTATTTTTTCTGATCTTTGTCTTTGATTTTAGCACAGTTAAAAGCCACAAATTTGATTGGGATCTTACCAGTACTCTGCACTAAGGAGACCCTTTATAAATATGCAGAAAGTGAACGTTCTATATATCTGAGGTAGTATGGCAGCTTTAAGTGCTTTCTCTCTATATCATGTATCAGCACAGGAAAGCCGGGCTGCTTGTAACAATGAGGGCATGGGTATTTGCCTGGTTGAGGGTGATGGACCTTTAGAAGAGGGAATAGATCATCAAAAGGTGACTTTTCTGTATGTATGCCAATGTTAATACACTATCTATCTATAGAGCAGTGTACAATTGTAGTCTGGGAATCTTAGAAGCTCATTGTCTATAATACCATTCCATTTCAGCAGATTCTGATGAGTAGTAGTAGTTGTACAGGTTAGGGCCATTTATAAAGATTGATTATTTAGTTACTGTGTTTGAAATATAGACACAATGAACTGGAAGAATTTGATTTTCTCTTTAATCCTCAGTAAATTACAAAGAATAGACTGAACAGCTAACCTCCATAGTATGTTGCCCAGTTTTGCCATAGCCGCTTCCGAAATAAATATGGCACACTTTTGAACATTGGCATGCATATTTCCTAGTGGATTGTCATTAGAATTGTGGTAGCTCCAATGATGTGTCTCTATTGGCTCAGGCACATCAACCATAACCATATTAAATCATGAATCGGCAATTATCAATTCTCTTACTGAATCCTAGAGAACTCCTTAGATGAAATTAAGTTAGATTAGAAAGAACTGCTCCCAATTAACATCTTGGAAATTGCCAGCCGCTAACTGTAAGATGCTAGAACAGCTTAAGGGCATCATATTAAATCTGGAAGTGGACTTTGATTGCTTGTTCCTTTAGAGCACCTGATCGGTGCCAGACAGCGTAGAACCGTAGGCTGGCGGTAGGGAGGGGTTGCTGTGAGGGCAGGGCTGCACATCCCAGCTTTAGGCTCTAGGCCAAAGCCTCCAAAGGGGCCACTAACCCAGCGTAGGGAGAAAGGGAAGGGTGGTGGGTGAGTGGGGAATTGGCAGATCGCAGTGGTAATTGGTGTGCAGGTGGAAGAGGAATAGGAGATCTGTTGGTGGGAATTTAGGGGAATGATAGAACATTAGCACAAAACAGAAAAGGATATTGATATGTATGGTAAGAAGAAGGTTGGGGAAGAAGTAATTGTTGATCTCAATTTGGGTTATTCCCGTCAGTTTAGGGGTAAGGTTAGACATTGGAAACAAGGGGAGGATTACTAGATGTATTTGCAAGATGGACTCCAATAGATATGTATGGAAGTTGTATGGGAGTGGTAGTCATGTGTGGGCAGTTGAATTGGTGGCTGCAGTGAAATAACAGCTAGGGTGCGTAAGGTGCAGAGGTGGGAGAGTAGATGGGGTGCAGGACAGCTGAATAGAACTGAGGTGAACTGCTGTATTGTGAAAAGGACTGTTAGCTGTGGATCTCCTACTTATAGCAGCCCAGATAATCGCCTCTCAGGTAGGACGTGATGTGCCGGTGGTGGATCAGAGGGGGTAATCCTTCGATAAACTCCCCAAACCCATCCTCCTTATAACCTTGGAAAAGATGCTAACCATGCAGGAGTCTCTGGAATGCCTCTTTTGCTGATCTCCCTAATGCGGTGACTACATCAAAGCAGCACTAGAGCATTCCACTCATGCTTGCTATCCTCCTCATGACAACTCAGCATATAAGAAGGCCTTAGTATCCTATTATAGAGTGCTGTTAAATTGGCTCCTGCTTTGTCTGGCACACCTGTCTGGGAATGTCTCATGTTTAATAGGTTCTAACTGAGGTAATACTAGACAAAAACAGCCTACATCATGACAGCTTGTGCCGCCTGTGGGATGTCCCTCTAATATGATCAGTCTTGAATCTCTTCTCTGTAAATAGGGTTCTCCCTGTATCATGTTGCAGCACACGAAAGCTGGATGGGCCTTGCAAAGGGTGAAGCATATTTACAAGAGTCAATGAAACAGTCCATGTTTGCAGCCTAAAGTGTCAAAGAATGGGAGAAAATGGGAGGGGAACGGGAATGGGAAGAAATGGGAATTCTGGCGAAGGAAAGGTGATGTGTACTACACAGAAAAGGGTGGTACTGAAGGGGCAAATGAAACCCTCTGAAAATGAAACTAAGATGGATTGTGTGAGAGATGTATATATATGAATGGGCGTAGTTCATACGTACAGGGCTATTATATCCCTCGCTACTGGTCAAAATACTGCTAAATCTCACCAAAGCCAGCTCCCGGGGAACAAATCCGACATCATCTGATTTTTGAGGTAGATTGCTGCTCTCCTACTACCACCTTCAGGTACCTGACCGGTATAGGGAACGGATTAGTGCCTATAGAGGATCAACCAATTAGGTTTTTATCTAAAAGTCTGCCATACAAGGATTGCACTTCATCATGCAATGGGAGATCTAGAGAAGCAATTAAGTTGAGGGAGGATAAGGCAAGATGCTGGGCAGCTATAATATAACTTTATGATAAATCCTGATAATGGTCTGCTCCATAGGATGGTTGTGACAGTTGGTTACCATTGCAAGGCTTTACTCACCAAGTGGGCTTATTACAGGAAAACACTTCAAACCACATTTTGAAACTGAAATGCAGAGAAGTATTCTGAAGGGCCCAGAGTTGAAACGTGCTCCCAATAAAGTCCTGGGGGCAGCTAGATGGATGGCATCATATTAGATCAAGAAGCTTGATTGCTTCTTCCCTTAGAGCCCCTGGTCGACAGCAGACAGTTAAGAAACTTGGCTGGGTTGGGAGGGGTTGATTTCAAACTAGAGTATCTACCATCAAAACGGGGTGGGGATAAGGACAGGGGTGGTGGTGTGTGTGTGTGGGTTTCGGTATATATTTGGATGTTAATTGGTGTGGAGGTGGGGGAGGTAGAGATGCCTGGATAGCATGAAATGGTGGGCTTGAAGGGCCTTACAGAGAGTATCGGTGAGGTTCCACTGGCAATTACAAAAGTAATGCAGACCCAGCAGAGGGGAGTTTTTTTGAACAGTTAATGATTCATGATTGATGAATTATAATTTGATGTACATTGTTTTTTAGACTAAGTTTAATTTAAATTGTAATGAGAATAACTTTCACTCATTATGATCTCTGCTAAAGGGCTGGCCAAAACCTCAGACATAGTCTTTATTGGAGACAGACACCATTCAGAGAGGTACCTATAACCATCAGTACCCCACAATCAGGACGTGACAAAAGTACAGTGTGTGTTAATTAATTGTTTCTTACATGGCTTCAGGATCTTTGCCTGTGAAGACACAGCTCTGAGGCACATACAGTAAAAGACCTGCCAGTAAGATATTTGTCACATAGTCATGTCCTATTTTTCTTGCTTGTCATGTCCTATGTTTCTAACAATTTCTTCTCCTCATACCTTTATTTCTCTTTACAACTAGATGATCTATGATGTACCTCAGGGAACAGATTAGTTGCTACCATACTTATTCTATTTTATTCTGCATTCTATCCTAGACTGGAGATTGAGAATCCCTTTGTGTTGTAGTGCATGTTAGATCGGCTTCAGAATTGACTGATGTACCTGTTTTGCTCAAGATTAGGCTAATGTCTAACTGTAGCTACAGCGACAGATTACAAAAACACCAATTTCATGACTACACATACCGCTTGTAGGATTCCCCTCTACTGTACTTGACCCAGTAAGAGCTGTCTCCCTACATCATGTTTCAACATAGGTAAGGTTGCCTCTGATAATGATCTGAGGCAGCAGAGTACTATAAGAGTGCACAGAGATGAGCCTGGTGAGGGACGAGGGGAGTAAAGTAGTAGAATTGGTGCTTAGTGAAGTATCAACACAATAAAAACAGTTTAATACCTAGGTGATGGGTCCAAAGACTGCGTCAGGGTTCAAACGATTTGACCTGCTATGTAAACTCCTCCATGGACAAAAGTGCTGTAAATGTGTTTTTTTGTGAAATGGGAGCATGTAGCACTATCCCAATGATGGGTGTTAAACATTTACAGTTTAAAGTAATTGTTTCCTTCCCCTCATGAATATTCCTGTAAATCCTGGCTCAGCCAGTTCTAGTGCACAAAATCCCATCCCATCCTATTACTGAGTACAATTGCTGCTGCTCCCTCTCCCTCAACTGGGGACAAGAGGGTGGGCCTGGGTGGATGTAATGGAGGGATTAGTGACTAGGGGGGCCACCAATGCTAGTCTGAAACTCTAAATCCCTATCAGATAAGATAGGATTCACACTTATTGTGAAAGGAAGAAAGACTACTCAGGGTAAACTTACAGGGGAGTAGGAAGGAAGGCTGGGATAGATGGTGAGCATGCCTGAGTCCTTGTGTAGTTCTGTGGGTTTTTTGTGGGGGGTCTATTTTGGGCAAAAATGTGCGTACGTAATTAATGGATGGCCCCTAATAAGAATGTTATTTATACCCACATACTACTGGCTATTGGCTACTGCAAGTGGATCCCCCTGCATGATGTATAGGAGGCTACCTATGCATAATTGCCTGCAGCGATACGGCTGGTATAGGGCATAGTTTAGTTGGCTGAAGTTGGTTACGGCAGGGATGGTCTGGAGGGGATGGGAGAGTGGAAGGCAGTGAAGCAGAGGTGTAGTGATGCTGCTGACAGGTAGATCTACAATAGACATCCCAAAAGTAATTCCTGGACTCTTGGAAATTCTCTCTGATCTCCGGCAGTCTTGAGGGTCTCCATAAGGATTCAATCTACAGAATCTTCTACCTCGATGCCTACCCTGATCTTGACCATCCTGGGGATATGCATTCTCCTGATGCACAATTTCTTTGGGGAAATAGATTCCTTGCCTATGATTGAGCATCATTGAGCATACTACGTTACACCACATGTTCATTTCCCACAGAGTGGATAGAAGTATAGCAGTCTGTGTTGTACATATAATATGTAAGTAAATGGCTTGGTATGGGGATCTTTCCATTCACCCTATTCTGTATTGCGCAAACAGTTCTATTAACCTACCAAGATAGGATGGAATATTCCTCATGGATTCTTGCCATATTCAGAGCCTATCTAGTTAGACAGAAAATTTGAAATCCCTTTCATGTCAGAGTAGATGTTAGATTGGCTCCTAATTCTGCAGGCACACCTGGCTGTGAATGACTCAAGTTAATGACTAACTTAGGCAACACATGAAAAAGAACAGTGTGCTTCATGGCAGCATGTGCCGCCTGTGGGATGTCCCTGTGAGGCCCCTATCTTACAAACGGCCCCTATCTTACAAACCGATCCTTTTTGTTAGATAGGGACCATGTCAGGGCCCTATCTGTTAAAAAGCCCCTATCTTACAAAATCGTTTGTCAGATAGGGCATAGGCCAGGCCCCTAACTTGCAAATATTTTTGCGCAGTCCCTAAATCACAAATTCATATGTCAGATAGGGCATATAGACCAGGCCCCTAACTTGCAAAACACTTTTGCCCAGTCCCTAAATCGCCATTTCTTTACCAACAAACTTATTAATGTGACAATTGGCATTCATGTTAAAGTGAATTGACCCTAACGATGCCAGCGTAATAAAAAAATCAGGTCATCTTTTATTGGAAAGTTTTTTTATAGTTTTTACATGTCATAAATTGTGACCATGTTGATGAAAAAGATATTACTAATTAGGTCAATCAATAATTAGGTTAGTCATACTTTATTCTTAATGAGTTGTTTTATTACCCTTTCAAGGCATTTCATGAGAATGAGACTATGGTGATAGTCAAATGATTAAGCAAATATGTAAATTATGTCATTCTCAATAATTATGTCACTGATCCATTTTCACAAATGAGGTTTTTTCCAACCTTTTAAATCCATGTCATAATAATGTGACCATGCAGATGATAAATTGATCAAGTAATTAGATCATCAATCAATAATTAGGCCACTCATACCTTTAGGGAGTTTCGACGAAAAACCTTTTGCTGGAATTTTGACAGAAAAATCGATCTTGACAGAAATTTGGCACTTCATTTCATTACTGTATAAATTTTCACGCGGGACATATTTTCACGGAAAAGCGAAAATATGTAAAGCGCAGAAATTAATGTTTACAGTATTCCAAAGCGTTTTTCTCCACATAAAATAATGTTTTCTTGTCAGCTGGGTACATTGACGTGGATAAAGTGCTAGGCTATCTTTTTGTAAGATAGGGATTTTGTGAGATAGGGACTTTTTGTAAGATAGGGGCCTGACATGGC
This sequence comes from Harmothoe impar, assembly GCA_947462335.1. Taxonomy (NCBI): domain Eukaryota; kingdom Metazoa; phylum Annelida; class Polychaeta; order Phyllodocida; family Polynoidae; genus Harmothoe; species Harmothoe impar. Next base: position 25,582,543 of record OX381704.1, on the reverse strand, counting down.
CCTATCTTACAAAGTGTCCTTATCTTGCAAATTTATGTGAGATAGGGTCTGTTTATCAGTAGCCCCTATCTCACAAAAATTTGTGAGATAGGGACCTTTTGCAAGGTAGGGGCTGCAGGTGGTCCCTATCTTACAAACGGTCCCTATCTTACAAATTTTTGTAAGATAGGGGCTGCTTGTAAGCTAGGGGCCTCACAGTCCTCTAATATGGTCAGTCTTGAATCTCTTCTCTGTAAGGAGCTTTCTCCCTGTATCATGTTGCAGCACAGGAAAGTTGGATTGCTTGTAATGATCAGAGGCAGCAGAGTGCCATTGGACAGAATTGTAAATTTAGTTAATAATGATGGACACAGTCTCGCCCCCTGGGGTACGCCTAGCTAACTGACTCACATCCTCGGTGCCGCCACCTCACGGCTCACACCAGAACTATACTGTGTGGACTACGTCATCACTCTGTGTACACATCATTTTTGTTTACAGGACACGAGGAGGATAGAACCCACCCGCCACGCCCTTTTTATATTTGTAATATACATGTATAACTGTCCTTAAAAACTAGGACATACTAGGTTCACATGTAAACAAACACCTCAGGTTATCTATTCTTACAGTATGTTTAAAGCTGTCTAAAAAATCGTATAAAATGTAAAACACTGTCATACACTTGTATTAACATGTACTACCGTATAACATCTACTACCGTATATTCTCATGTCTTTAAAAATATGTAAAACCTGTTCAACTCGTATATAAACTCCAAAATATACACAAGACTTTGTCCTTAATCATTATATGGCATGGGGATGAGCCTGGGGAAGGTTGAAGCACATTTAGTAGAGAGAATGTATCCTAAATGCAGTATCGATAAGAACAAAAGCAGTATGTTGTAGCTTGGAGGATGAAAAAATATATTTGGAAAAACTACGAATAAAGACTGTGTATAAGTATGTTCATGTTACAAGAGTATCTACCTTTAAAGCAGTGCATGTTTGCAGCCTTGAAAGAATGGGTAGAATTGCAGAACTTGACAAAACAAGGTGGTGTGTACGATGGAAATTGGTGGTACTGAAGGGGCAGATAAATCCCTGTGAAAAGGAAGTTAAGAGCGTTATGCGATAGACATTTATTGGGGATAAGTCTGCAGTTATTGTTAAGGCAATGGTGTTGTCAAAGGAAACAAATTTTGAAATGGAAGGATGCAGTGTTAAGGTTCGTTCGCAGTGAGGCGTATTAAAAATTTACAGGGATGAAGTATTATATCTCTCCCTGATACTCAAATACCAACACAGCCAGTCACTGGGGAACAACTTGCAGCTGATCTCATTACTGAGTACAATTGTTGCACTCCCTGCCCCCCACCTTGGGATAGCTGCTTATGGGGTGTGGCCCAGACAGGTGTAAGGGGAGCATTTGTGCCTATGGAGGATTAACCAATGTTAGCCTTATCTCTCTATCTGACACACAAGAATCACCTGGGAGAAAGCTAATCAAATGTAGACTAAAAGGAGGAGTAAAGTGAGATGTTTGTAAGGCAGTACACCTTACTGCAATGTTACGTACATGTTAAGGGTGCTATTGCATGGCCATTGATACTGAAATTAACTATGGTACATTATGGAACACTGGCATACAGTGTCTATTGCAAGAGCAGAGTACCGTAAATTATTGGGTATGAACTCTTTTATAAGCACATAAGCTGCACACAAATCCTATAAGGCACACAAAGGGTTTAGTATTGTAGTGTATGTACTAAAGTTGAGTCGGACTCGCGGAAAGGCAGTGGCACTTAGGCAAGATTTATCATTACTGAATTATCAACTATCTTGAATATTCTACGTTGAATATTCTAAAAGCTGGTTTAAAAAGCTGTTCCCAATTAACACCCTGCAAATTGTCAGCCTCTAACCATAAGAGCCTGGGGAAAGCTTGAGGGTATCATATTAAATCTGGATGCTTGAGCGAGGGTTGGGAGGGGTTGAGGGCCCAGCTTTAGCCTCTAGGTCAGATCCTCCACCATCAAAAAGGGACACTAACCCTGGGGTGGGGATAAAGGGGAGGCTGGTTGGTGGCTAGGCAATTGGCATAGCGGGGTGGTAATTGGCGGGGAGGTGGAGGATGGGAGACCTGTGAGTGGGAGTATAGGGGATTGATGGACTAGAACCTTTAGAAAAGGGAGAAGAACATGGATATCCGCAGGGGTGAGGATTGCTTCTGTGTGTGAGAAGTATAGTGAGAGTGTGTCTCAATGTAGGCTATTTGTGTCAGTTAAGGTATAAGGGTAGATAATGCAAGTGCACTGGGAATCACTATATTACTAGAATTTGCAAGATGGGCATGAATTGAAGATGCACAGATTCCAATTCACATGGTGTTGGGTCAGATGTAGTCATGTATGAGGTAGTTTGATTAGTGACAGTAGAGAAGATGCAGCCAGGGCAGGTGAAGTGTAGATTTGAGGAGAATAGGTGTGGTGCAAGGTTGGTGGAGAGGATGTGAATGTGCTATGGATCCTTTCCTTGTAGAAGCCCAGATAATCCCCTGCCTGGCGGAACGTGATGTGCTGGTGGTGGACCAGAGGGAGTAATTCCTACCCTGGCTTTCCTCTATAACCCGAGAGAAGCTTCTAACCCTAGAGCTGCCTCTGGACTGCCTCTTTCTACAGGTTCCCCAAATGATGTGACTACCTCAAAGAAACTCTCATTTGTCGTAAACATTAAGAATTGAACAATAATAGTTGCGATGGTTGTACTCCAAGAGGCATGTGGTAATGATGATAGACTAATAGCTTGGCATACAAAGTATCGAGTTATGATTGGCGATTTTACTATAAAAGGTATTGGAACATAAATTCTCATATTGGAGGAATTGGATCATGGAGGGTATTATTGTAGCTATATAAAGTGCTACAATAAGTAAGCCCCCCCATTGACAGATAATGATTAACCCCTATGCTCAAAGTTCTGCAGCTGGCATCTATCTGTGAATGTAGCCAGGAACTGTGACAATTCTAAATGGAATCTCAAGTACCAAATGTTGACATTACAGCATGACATCACTATTGGACAGTCCTGATATAACAGAGCACTAAGCTCTACATTTAGCCTCTATGTAAAACACTTGGGTGACTGGGGTTAGGCTGCAGTAAAGCCAGGAAGACAAAGATCAGCTTCTCATGTGTACGGGTTGTGACTCTTGGACCCGGGAGTTGGATAACTGCAGTAATGAGCAGCCTTCACAACAAACATCCTATCACACAGCTATCAACAAGGGAAAGAATCCAACACCTCCCAGCTACTTGATACTTCATTGATTCAATGATGCTTTTGTCAACCTAAGCTTTTCGTCTCTTTCATTGGTGTATTTTGTATCACATTGTGTGGGGTGGATGTCACATAGCTCATTTTCATCATGTTCTTATATCTTTTTAAAATGGTTGCGGAGGGCACCACTTACAACATCTATAACCATAAGAATATCTGTGCGTGAAAGGGCTGGCCAAATTCACACAGGTGGTCTGTATTGGAAACAGTGTTCCTGACCTCAAGGTGCCTATAAGAATCAGCCAAGGTCCTCTCTCCACCTAACCAGGTCAACTTAACTGGAGCGGTCTGCAGAGAATCAGGTTAACAGATGGCTAGGAGAGCAATTGAATTTGTAGCTGGCTTCTTCCTACATTCTCTATTCTTTTTCTTTCAGTCTCTGGAATCTGTCTAGGGGAAGACTCAGTTTGTCCCCACAGTTAGGACTATATATGTATATTATGACCCACTTGACACATATTCATGGACAGGAGCATCAAAGTATCATTCTGCACATTTACTGATCTTTCTTGTTTAAACCCTTCAAAATCTATGCCACATGGTTTCAAGAAATATAATGTTGATAATACAATTCCAAAATGCTTGTGCATTGCCGCTATATTCAGAAAATTAGCAATCTGGTAGCTATGAAAGAAAGTATGGTAATACCCCCTCCCCCCTACCCTGAGTATTATCATCTAAACATTATTTAATTCTTTCTAATTCACTATAAAGCAAAAAGAAGGTGTGATAATTTATACAATTGATGTTAATATTAAGGAATGATTCTCATCTTCTTATATTCCGACTGAGGAGACCATTGGCATCTTCATTAATTTGTAGAATCTTCTGTTCAGTATGATAAACAATTAAATTGAAATTAATTGAGACTCTATTTATAAAGCAGTTGTATGGTTTCAGCCAAAACCTGCTACACTCCCTGCTCCCACCAGGGTATATGTGGTTATGGGATGCGGCCCATATAGATGTAGTGGGAGGATTAGGGCACTAGTATGGAATAAACATGTACATGTGCCCAACGGACCTGTTAGTTCTATAGATTAAGATTTTGTAGTCCTTCCAATATTAAGGGCATCTCTCTATATTGGTACAGGTGCATTGACCTATATAGGCTAGGTCATAACCATAACCATATTAGTCACTACACTGTAAAAATATGTGTGTTGAGGGAATATGAAAAAAACACTCACTTTCATTGACAACAGATGACACCACACTGGATTATGTTCTATCATTTAAAGTTCTAAATATAACATGAGGTACACTTTTAATAGGTGGGGAACCAAGCAAATATTGCTAGCATAAAGATCCACAAACCGTACCCTTATTCTTAAAAAATGACCACTCCTTAACTGTATCAGAATTTGAAACCTGCTTGAGGCTAACCCCCACAAGGCTCTGCTAAGTAGGATCATTATCACAGTTGGTCCCCATGGTCCCCATGGTCCAAATCTGAACAGCATTCTCCAAGTGAATCCTAGAATCCTGCATGGTCTACTGTTGAAATCTGCTCCAAATTAACTCCCCGGAAAATAGTAGTAACTAACTATAAGAGCCTTAGGGCAGCTGGATGGCATCATATTAGAATAGGATGCAGTACTTGATTGCCTGTTCCTTCAAAGCTCCTTCTTTGTAGCAGACAGTTAAGAAACTTGGCATGGCAGGGAGGGGTTGAGTTTAAGCCTGCACATCCTAGCTTCCACCTTCTGTCCTCCACCATCAAACCAGGACACTATTCCGGGGGTTAGGATAAATGTTAGGGTGCTGGCTAGGTGGGGAATTGGCACATCGAGGTAAGTGGTGTGGAGGTGGAGGAGGCTAAGAGGCCTGTCAGTGGGAGTATAGGGGGATTGATGGGATGGAATGCTAGGGCAGACTAGATCTGAGGAACGGATATCAAACATGTTTGATCTTCCCAAAATGGTCCGGAGGATTCTATGGCAGATGACGTTTATCCCTGGTTACTGACCAAGAAACCAGGCCATCTGAAACATCCACATGGTTGTGTTGGGTTGGTCTGGACAGGAAAGTTAAAGGAGTAACAGCAGTTGATGTGCAGTCAGGACAGGAATAGTGTCTGGGGAGCAGCTGGGGAGCATAGTGGATGGGTTAGAGTGGAACTATGTGTGCTGTGGATCATGTCCCTGTAGCGTATGGGATAATACCCTGTCGGTGGGACGTGATGCCCTGGTGGTGGATCGGAGAGGTAATCCCTCCCCTGGCTTCCCCCTGGCTACTCTCTCTACAACCCTGGAAAAGCCTCTGACCCTGCAAGAGCCTCTGCACTGCCCCTTCTCCAGGTTTTCCAAATGACGTGACTACATCAAAGCAACACCAGAGCTTGTCACTTATCCTCCCCAGACCTTACAACTTTTGAGAATGGGTCTGTTTTTATATTCCTAAATGAGGATCTGTTTCTGTGAAGCGTTCTTGGGCTGTTTAAAGTGGTACCCGACGCAAGCTGGGAGATATATGTACATTCTGTTGAGTCACAATTGGCAGAGTGGATTAATCATTGTAATCTAAGAAATTAAAGTTTTTTCTCTCTCTTTATATAGAGCTCTTCAACTGCCTCCACCAAACATAAAGTAACTTTGATGTAAAAAGACATGTTGACTTTACTGGTTGTGCATAATTGCTTGTACATAGTTTGTTAGAACTTTGACTTTACCACCATGAAAACAGCCTTACTGCAAACACCCGAAAATGGCTTTCTCAACTCGGCAAGTAGGTGGACTTGACTTGAGTAGTGGGGTAAGCAAGGCATTTCATCCATTGGTTATATCTAAGAACCAATAGTTTAGTCAAATAACCCCCTCAATATAATGAAAATGGTAAAGAGTACCAGGCAGTCTGTCATAGCTGCATTCATTCGTGGTTCATCTATTACATAGATAAAAGCATAGTGTAGCATTTTCATTGTAGCATATCACTGACAATCTGGACATGGCAAAAGTATAGTGTGTGTTGCTTTATTGTTTCTCACATGGCTTCAGGATCATTGCTTAAGTCCAGCTCTGAGAAACCTACATCTCCCATGTACCTCAGGGAATTGTTTTGCTGCTCTCTGCACATATTCTCATCTTACATCATCTATTTCTTTTGAACTAGGGAAGGCAGGAAAGATCTTATTATCGTGTTTGGACTTTTCCTAGGCTGTGACAATATCAAACAAGTAGTCAAATAGTCAAATAGGTAAACTGTACATAACTGTATGGTAATTGAGTAATTACATCTGCACGGATATGTCATTCTCAACCATTAATCAAATCGTGGCCTGCCTCCTGGCGTGTATCAAAAACCATCCCCACTGATGCCAATTACACTAAATAAACTGCTGCCACCAACTACTTGTTTTTCAAGGTCAACAAGTGCTCATAAAAGAGTTGGTCATGAAAAAAGGGCTTGGCTTCCAGCCCGTTTGTCATGAACAGAATATTGATAGATGGTCTAAGGTCTATTACCTTCAAAAAAGAAGGCTTGTTTTCTCTATGAGACCTGTGTAGGCGCCAAAGGGAACTGATGAGATGAAGGAATGTAAAACTTATCAGGTAGGAAAGAATAATCCTAATGCATTAGATTTACATCTTGAAGATCAGATAAAATATTCCATTATAAAAAAAAGACTGCTGCCAGTTCGTAGATCTGTTCAGAGGGAAAATTAGAATCCTCTTCATATTGGAGTGCATGTAAGATTGACTCCTGGGCAATTCTACTGGTGGGCCTGTTTGGATCATGTTGAATTAGGTCTAACTGAGGCAATACATAACAAAAACAACCTACACTGTGACTGCACATACCGGTTGTAAGATTACCTTCTAATGTACTTGACCTAAAAAGAACCTCTCCTCATATCATGTTGCAGCAATGGACTGTAGTAATGAAGCCAGCGGAGTGCCATCATGATACACGGGGCTGAGCCTAGTAAAGGTTGAATGGCTTTTAGAGGAGGGGTTGGGTCAATGAAAATAATTATATCAACATAGAACAAAAACAGGATGGGACCAGAGTTAAAACGTTATACATAAGGGGTGTTAATTAATGGGAGTAGACTGTGTCAATTCTAAAATTGTCTGACCTGCTATGAGTATTCCTTTATGAATCATAGTACTGTAAATGCATTAATGTGACAAGGGAGTATGCAATTCTATCCCTCTGATGGGTATTGACGATTTACTGTGTGAACTAATTGTATCCTTCCCTGCAAATTCCTGTAAATCCCCGCTTAGCCAGTTATAGCGGACATAATCCTACCTCATCCCATTACTGAGTACAATTGTTGCACCCCTCTCCCTCACCTGGGGATGCCGGTCAATAGGGTGGGGCCTGGGCAGCTTTAGCTTAGGGATTAGTAACTAGAGGATCCACCAATGCGAGGCTGACACTCTAAATCCCTATCAGTGAAGCTAGGATTGCAGCTGATTGTGCAGGGGCGAAAGCCCACTCAGGGTACATTAACTGGGAGAATAGAAAGACAAGCAGGGATAACTGGTGAAGATGCCTGAATAGGATTTTGTTCTGACTAATTGATTAACATGTTGAATGTGTCATTGTCAGGATTGTTAATGGATTTGTAGCTTAAGCGGTCCCCTTCATCCATTTCATGGGCCAGTGCTTAATGGCAATTTCCATATACTACTGGTACTGTTTTGTCAATTGGAGACAGGAGACCAGCTTTTGACAATTTGGACATCTCAAACTAGTCAGGTCAAGATACATACTTGCAGGTACTCAGTTAGTTGGTTCTAATCCACTTGGTCTCATATGAATTTCACCTTCATATAAGTATATAGGTAATATATAAAAAAAACATAGCTATACTTCTCATTCCTCCTCTTCATCCCCTCCTCTCTCTATTACCCTATATCCATGATCCTCTCTCCCCTCCCCCTTTGCACTCTTTTAACTTTGCAGCTTACACAGTTGGCACAATGCATAGTCTGGACCGCCACTAAGGTAACCATACACTTTTTGTGCTTGTAATCATCTTTTGATCCGTGTTTCCCTTTCCTTTGAAAGAGCTGAGTGATGATCTTTGCTGTACATTTCCAATCATCTTAAAGTGATGGCTTATCATGTTTTTTTAGATCGGAAAATCATTTCGTGACAAGAATCAGCATACATAAAATACATCTATACTAGTCCTGCTCATCAGCATCAGTAAATTCAGAATTTGTGATAAGTTGAACTATAATGCTTGTGCCCAGCATGCTGCCTGTACACCGTCTATTGGGCCTATTAGGTTTTCACTGAGTATACACTGGCACTGTCTTTAGACTGCATTGCACAGGAATAAAACATGCAATACTTTCATAACTTCATATCTATATTTCATGTTTTGTGTAAACTAAAAACGTTAAAGGTTGCACATCTATTCTCTAATTTGATTTTTGGATTTGGCTTTTGAAAGTAGTTCTATAAGCTCCTCATGTATACAATGGTTTCATCTAGGATAGATAATAGCAAAGTCTGATTTGTTCATTCTTGAAATCAAATTCACATTTCAAGTATGAGTCCACAATAATAGACTAGGTAGAGGAAGAAGCCCGAAGGCGGACTAATAAGAAACACATTATACAAATAGTCAGACTATAGCTTGATGATAATCAGGTAATCAGATCAGCATGGTAGTCACCACCGCACACATCAAACTGCTGCTACCGACAACTTATTTGCAATGGTCAACAAGTGGTCATAAAAGTATCTTAAAGAGGAGCTGCTGCTGCCATCACGTTTGTCATTACCATAGGATGATGGATGGCCTCAGGACTATGACTGTCTCACAATACCTTTAGTTTTCATGAGGAGTCAATTGTGACAGGATATTCCTTATTAAGGCTGCTATGACTCATATGAGAGCTGACAAGAAGGATGGCAATATCCTAGGTATCTCTCGACCACAATTTACAAAGTAGTGTGACATAGTGCTTAGATATGTAAGCCAAATATTACTCCAAGAAATATATCAAGAGGACTTCTTATAATATCAACATAATTATTATAACCTAATATCCCCCTGTGGCTTGGCCAAAACGTCTATATTACTGACCATAAGCCGCTATAGGCCTAACTTGGTCAATATTTGGAGGATGTGTGGGAGGAATGGTGATGGGTGTTATATAGGAGGTTGACTATGCATGATTGCCTGCAGCGATAAGGTGGGGATAGAGTATCGAGGTAGTAGGCTGATGTTGGATAAGAATGGGTGGGTCTGGTGGGGAGGAGAGAGTGGAAGGCAGTGGAGAAGGGGGTGTGTGGACACTGCTGACAGGTAGAGCTACGATAGACATCCCAATAGTAATTCCAGGACTCATTGGAACTCTCTCTGATCTCCAGCAGTCCTGCACATTTCCATAATGCTTCAATCTGCAGGACCCTATGCTTCGATGCCTTCCCTAGTGTTGACCATCCTGGGGATATGCGTTTCCCCTGATGCATAATTTCTCTGGGAAAATAGATTAAGGGACTATTCTAAAAGTATTCCTTGCCAAGAGAAATAACTTTGTTGTTGGTGGTGGTAACTGGGGTAGATTATAGTTGAAGACATAGAATGCAAGAATCAGATAAATTTGTAATGACGGGTAAACCTGGTTCATTACTGTTAAACTCCTATTCTGCAGTTGTCAGTCTCCTGTTGTAGTTGTTGTTGTCACTCCATGTCTAGAGCTATCCCTCGCCTCACAGTCATCTCTTTCTTATTATTTAGTGACCTCTTGTTAGCAGTTTCAAAGAGTGAGTGGGATGGTTGCCAGGCTAGGGGTCACTTCCACAAAGAGATGATTGCTGTGTTGCTTTAGTGTATTGGCAACTAAAGGCCTTATTATGACTGCCAACATAGAGTCATAGATAAACTGAGTTGGTGATATGTTTTTCAGAATTTGTAGCTCTGCAGAGACCTCAGTGAATGTTTTTGGCCACTCCTTATCTATTGCTTGGTTATTTTCCCCCCTTTAGAGACCACCATAGCCCGACCATGCTCTAAAGCTGTTCTAGCCTCATATTTATGATCAGTACTCCCTGACAGCCGCCTTTACTAAGAAGGAAACACAAAACAACCCAACTGCTGTACTGCTTGCTGATGACAGGAAAAACGAAATTTATTTGCAAATTAGTTTCAGCTGCCTTTGGAAGTGATAAAGAAAGCATCCCTCCTTTCAGAAAAGTTTCTTTTCCTCACAAAGCAACTGGCTGATGAGGAGGAAACTCCCCGCAAAAAAGTATTTTTGGACGGTATAGTATATGATACTACTACCTTGCATCTCAAGACCCAAACTCATTTTTGCTGTAGTCCTTTATACCTGTATTACAGTCAAACAGACTTCTCTCCAGACTAATCCAATGAGTACTGCAGGTATCCTGTACACAAATAAGATGAATCAAAGGACACTATCTGATATCTCGATATGCATAAAGCCAGGAAGATCATGTGGCTTTTGTAAGTTAGGGATGTCAAATGAACCTAATGCTTTTTTGGGTTTTATTAACTTTATGAGTGTCGAATTTTCAGAGTATCGATTCACAAGGAGCTTTTCAATAAAACATTAGATGTATTACATTTTATCTTTAGCAAATGACCATAAATCATTGAAATGTAAAAATATCTGCCAATTTCTAAATTAACGAAAGGATTATATTTGTGCCAATTATCATTAGATTATTATTTCTTGCTGTTCGATGCATTGCCAACCTTTCCCAACCCTATGTTCTTTTTACCACCTAAACTTAATATGGTCCATGGGAATGTCATTATGTCAAGATCATTATTCCATACTGGCTATAGAGTATGAAATATGTATCACTTTCGATTTGTTCCTAGTTAATATCTGCCATTTGACATTCGTTTCTCCTGCCCCAGCTTAAATATTGGACTATGCAGGTCATAGACTGATTACAGCGCACACTTTCATTACAGAATATTAAATTTTTCTTTTATCATTGGTAAAATTTGAAATTGATATCAAAGTCCAGATAGGACAATTATTACAAAAGCCAAAAGCATCACAGTCAGAGGAGGAAGTTCCAGTGTGGTATCTATCTATCCAGTGAATTGTCCGATCATCAATTAAGGGATACCTATCCATAACAAGTTGTAGATTTACACTTTACATGTAAGGAGATATAATCAATTTAAGTTAGATCAAAGGTGGCCACTGATGTTCACAAGTAAATTCTGGGAAATAAGTCTGGTTTATAATTAGTATTTGAATAGCTGAATACGACAATAAATAGTATAATGTAGGGTAGGTTCACCACTTTCAACCGGTCTGATTCATGTTTTTTCATGAGCTACCTTTCAGGTCTAACTGCTCCTAGAGTTGTTTGTGCATATCCTTCACAATTGAACCAAATTTTAGGTATTGCTCTGGAGAGTAACTTTCATGGTGTCTTACAATGCCATATATCAGTTAACAGTATTTAATTCCATGATTTATCAGAGTATTCAGAATTGCCCCTTTTCACCCTAAGTCAGCCAAAATGCACCTTGAGTCAGCCATATTTCAACCACCAGAAATATGTGGAATAAACCAGTAATTTTCTGATTTTCATAAATGGATGAATGCATGCATCATATATCAATATGTCACAGCTAACAATAGAGAAGAAAATGATTTATTGAATATGGAATAATCAAGACAAAGTTAGTACTGTACCTTAGGTGGATACAATTGCATTATGAGCTATCAATACAAGTAAATATTACTTGTATGAGCAATGAGGACCAAATATAACATTATAGACATGCAGTATGGAGTTCTATTGAATATATCGGGGGCTCTGCCTTCTCACCCCCTTTTCCCCCCTCTTTTTGTGTTTCACCCTTGCCCTCTATACAATACACAAGTAGGCCTGCTATCCTTAACCCTGTAGTAGAAAAGGGTATTCTGGAAGGAGGAGGTATTCACAAGGGTAGGGGGACTGTTCTTGGACAGAAATTTAAGGTGAGAGAATTCCAGGGGAGATTCCCGAGAAGAAAACTGCATGGTTGACTTAAGGTATGATGTGGCTGACTTAGGGTGAATTCATGGCTGACTTAAGGTGAAATGGGTATACCTTACGAAATCAGTCCTAAATATAATTTAGGAAATTAATTTTGCTCAATAAAGACATGATTTGTGTGATTTAGATACATATGCAGCTCACAAAACTGATTGACACTGTGTATGAAAGGGACAAACACTTCAAATCAACTACCAAAGAGTATGAACAGTGGGGAGATTTTCATTCTCTGTTTGCCAAAACAGGTCAAATAGGAGTACTTCTGACTGATTTTACAGTATGAAAAAGAGTGATGGTGTGGCTGCAACGTGCAGTATATATTTGGAAAACACTTGAATTCTTAAATCAGTGGGAGTTTATTATCACCAGATGCATATTGAACTTGTAATTTCATGACAAAAGTGGTTGACTCAAGGTATGAGTTTGACTCAGGGTGAACCTACCCTATTGTGATCACTTTCTGTATGACCTTATAGCTTAAAGCAACTCAAGAGACACAGCACAAAATGATAACAAAAGGTGGCCTTCCAGTAAAAGAGACATCACATAACTGTGTGCTAGGCCTCTTTTCATCATTTTGTTTTGAAAATCTTTCTGCTCCTTTGCACTACATGAATGATGATCCCTAGTGACCCCAGGCTAGTTGTCTGGTCACACACTGTCCATCTTCCCTAGTTCACAGTGGCAGAGGTCTACAGCGAACTGTCTGGGAGTGTCAAAAGCCGATGTTAGCACCCAAAGCATGTTCTATGCCTGTGCCTCTGTTGCAGCACACCTAGCTCAGTAGGTTAGCTAGTTCTCTGATCTATAATTACCTATCTTAGATTCAAAAACACAAACTGTTGTGGGAATCCTAACCCCTTTAGCTGTGTACACATTATTCACAATCCGTCCACCCATCAGCCATAACCCCACCTCATCAATTCTGTTGGATGAGCACACTGCTAGCAGTCCTGATGCCTTGCTTAGAACTCATTAATGTACTGTATTGGAGAATGTTAGAAATGCTCTTGCAATTGTAACCATTGACTGAGTGGCTCATAACCACCACGAGACAATCCAACTGTAGTGGTCCTCAGAGGATCACATAACGATGTCTGCGCTCTACATTTTGTAGTATATTTTCTTGAGTCTGTATGAGATCGTGGTATGGACAGCTGCATTCCGGCGACATGAGCGATAATATCTCCGTTGTATAATGGATCGACATGCCTCCCCAGCTAACAAAAAAACTTTATTTTACGTCAAAATAACGTTATAAAATTTCATATAACGTTATGCCATAGTAAGGAGCCTTAGAGAAACGTTATTTAACGTTATATAACGTTATAAAATGTTGTGTAACGTTTTTGTTTACTGGGTCACCCTTTTATCGAGAGTTATTGGGTACAGAAGTATTGAAATGTCCTCAGGACATACACTCGTTCATGACTTTGTCATTACTTTAAGGATTTAATATTTCCTTATGCATGCAGCATCACATGTAGCACATCTGTTTAATTACAGCACATTGTAATGATACAATACGGCCTTGAATATGAATCAACATTGTCCTCCTGTATAGTTAGTTGATGGCCACAGGAGACCCATGTCAGGTAGCACGTTACTGTACTGACAATGGGGATGGCAATTGTGTAGTGATCAGCTCTTATATGGCTTTAGTATGATTGCCTGAAGCCACTGTACAAGCACAACTTACAGTAAGATGACCTACCACTGAGGGAGCCATCACAGAGCCATAGGTCTTTTTGCTCTTACTATCACATGTCTTGTGTCTTCCTTTTTCTCTCCAGTGAGTACCGATTATCCTTGTACTACAATCAATAGTCCGCTCCCTGACTGCATGTGCTCGCTATCTTATATCATTGACAGTCTAGTAACAAAATAGGGTAGAGAAGAAACTTCCCATTTGTTTGAAAAAGCTAGTGAGTCTCTTATAAAGGTTATAAATGTTAGACTGATTCGTCCATTAATACAGGTTATCAGATCACCTTTGTCACACAATACCAAAGGTGTCGACAATTCTCTAAGGCATAGTAAAAGGAACCCCACACAACTTGATGGCAATAACCAAACTGCTGCCAGAGACAACTTGTCAATGGCCTATAAAAGAGCTGGTCCTATGAAGTAGCTGCTGCTGCCATCTCATTTGTCATTACCATGGGACAATGAATGGCCTAACGTCTATAACTTTCCCACAATAGCTTTCCCAGTAAACAAAAAACGTTATACAACATTTTATGACGTTATATAACGTTTATCTAAGGCTCCCTACTATGGCATAACGATGGCTATGGCGTACACGGACTAGACTGACGTGTTAGCGGCGCGCTCTGTGAAAATTGCTACAATAGTGGATCTAACTCATGAGCAACGAGCTAATATTAGCACATAACTCGTGTAAACGCATGGAGGATCTGCTGGAATACATCTGAGAAAATAATTCCTACCACATGAGGAGTTATAGGATTTTTGCTGACTGCGCATTTCTCTACCTACACTGAGCCTTACCTGCACCGGTGACGCACCTGACTGCACACCTGTGTTTACTCACAAAGGAACCAACATGGCGGTGGATCGAGAGGTTGCGGCCAAGGCTATACTGGACCTGAGTAAGAGAGCCTCACGTAATAACCCAGGTGGAGCTGAGGTACAGACTGAAAAAATACGTACAGCCCTGGATTATTTACTACAAGAGAGGGATGCCCTTAAGGAGTCTCTTGAATTCAGCCAGACTGAAATCGGCACTCTAAAGGTTGAAAAAGAGAAACTGACGACCGACTTTGAGAAATTGACGACCCAACTGGCAAAGAATGAGAGGCAAGTTAGAGTTAACACTGGTGATATAAGAAACAATCTAGAATCTATCAGTTTAAATGATCATGCACTGCGAAGGAGGAATTTAGTTGTGGAAGGCCTACCTTTCGATGCAACTGAGTGCACCAGGGACATTGCAGTGCAACTACTGATTGCCATTGACGATGATTTTCTCCCCAGAGAAATTGACTACGTATACCGTCAAGGTTCCCCTGCAACCACTAAAAGGACCATGATCATCGTCTTTGTCAAAGGCAGCACCAGGGACAGAGTCTTAGCCATTAAAGGGAGACTCAAGAAGACTGATTATTACTCAGAGGTGTACCTATCAGAAGATAGTAATAATCTGATAAGGAAGCAAAAATCAGATGTAAGTGCTATTGCTAAGCTAGCCCATGACGCTGGTAAGATGGTAAAACCGAGAGGCAGAGGACTGATTTATCAAGGTAAATTCTACCCACACCATGCTCTCGGGGATCTTCCCCCTGAAATTAGACTAGCTAAAACACGCACACTGATTACAGACACTATGGTTGCTTACCACAGTGAGCTGGCCCCCTTTAGCAATTTTTTTATTTGTGAGATACCAATGGAGGGAAAGACATTCAGTAGTGTGGAGCAGGCCCTGGCATACCATAAAGCTATTTTCTTTGGAAATGCTGCAAGGCGAAGAGGATCGAAGACTGCTACACACCGCTGGCAGCCATGGCCATAGCGAAGAGTTTGGACAGCCCTGCGTGGAAACAAGTTGATGAAGCTGAACTAACCGCTTTAAATATAATCAAGTATGAGACGCATGAGAAGCTGAGGGAGCTGCTCTTGAATAGCTCACACAGAGAGCTGGTGGAAGCCACGAGCTGTCCTTACTGGGGTGCTAGTGTTCCCCTTAGGTCCAAAGCCCTGCTGAATATGACCTTTAAAGGAAAAAACAGAGGTGGTAAGGTTCTCATGGAGGTAAGACGAATCATCAGAGAGCGGTACCCACCTACACTACCACCAGCAGCAAGCGCCACACCCCCTACCCCACCAACTCCTAATGAGGAAGGCATTGTGACGACTGCAGCAGCAACTGTCCCCGTAGCCACACCCACCACTACACAACAGGCAGAAGTAACTGTGGGTGATACGATCCACACCACCCCCCCCTGGAGTGAATGCATCAGAGGACGTGGCGGGTGCATCAGGTGGTCGTCCTTTAGGAGCTTCAGCATCCCCCGGTGCCCAGACTTCCCTAGTCACAGCAACCACTACCACCATGACTCCAACTACTAGTACTTCTACCCCTGGGGCCAGCATTACTATTGTTAAGACTATTGTAGCTACCCCTACGTCAGCTGCTATGGCCATCACAGTGGTATCACCTGCGGACCCCAAAGTGACCCCTGAGAACAATGGACAAATTGACAGACTAGGTCAGCCCATCACTATGCAGAGTCTCCAGGACAATCATGGAAACACAACGGTGAACAGCTCACCTCCTCCTCCAGCAACTATCTTAAAGACTGCCTCAAAGAAAAACTATTCGAAAGCCTTGGTGAAAAAGGCTGAGAAAATTGAAAAGGCTGAAAGGCAAAAGGGACCTAGAAACGTACAAAAAAATGATGAATCTATTAGCCTACAGCAGAAAATGTTCAGCTACCTAGGGTCAGCCATAAAGAAGTGAAACCCCTTGAGAAGCCACTGATGTACAAATAATTGTGGATATTATTATATTACAGACCTTGCTATAGTTGTGTGTCACCTCTAGTATATTTATCAGTAAAAAAAGACAAATTGTTAAATAACTATAAAATATCAGGTAGCGTTTATTGCTCACACATTGGTTATGTTCGGGGACCACTACTGTTAGTGCCACTGCACCCAATCGTCCCACTAAGGCATAATATAACTAGACGTGTTTACAGGTTGTTGTGATTGCAAATTGACAATTAGTATGTCCGTAGAGTGGGCAACCCGGTGTGGAGGTATCTTACATAACTGGATCACCGACAAACCATATGTTGATGGGCGACCGCTACACTGACCTATAATACTAACTCCACTCTAGATATCTTGGCTATTAGCCAAATCCATTTACATAAATGTATAATTTGTGAAAACTAGTTTAAAAATAATGTTACTATAATTGTGTGAATAATACATATCATGATGTATACCGGTACTGTGCAATTGAGAAAACAATAATTTATACTTGAATCATACACAGAGCGTGTCGCGTTACTGCCATAGCCTAAAGACATGAGAGTACATGTATCTTCCCACATTCGATCACACTCATACTTGGTATCATCCATCCCACCCTCACCTGTATGCATTTGGTGTCTTAATGTAACAATTAAATGATTGAGTTGCATGAAATAGCAGCCAAAAAAGGCTTACTCTTTATCTGCATGAACGCTAGGTCTATCTTTGGTAAAAGAACAAATGCTTTTAAAATTATTAGTAGTGCTGATATTATAGGAGTGGTTGAAACGTGGCTTAACCCAACCCACAGTGATGTTGATCTTTTTATTCCTGGATATCAATATGTTAGACTCGATAGATATCCACTTAGAGAAAAAGGTGCAGGAGGTATTATGTTGTACTTACGCGACCATTATATAGCAACTGTTGACATGACGTCATCTTGTATTGATAAGGAATTTGAGATATTATGTGTTGATATTGAAATTGGGGTTATAAAATATAAGGTTTATGTATGCTATAGACCGCCTGATACGGGCAATGACAAGAGTGTATCATATAATAAATTAGCTGCGCTTAAAGTACCGGTAACTAAGAATAGGAAAATTATCATGATGGGGGATTTTAATGTGGATCTTTTGACACAGAAAGATATTGATGAATCAAATGCTGATGCCTTTTGTACTAATAATGATGTAACACAGTTAATTAATGATGTAACTAGACCAGCTTCTGGCACACTGTTGGATCATATATACACGAATATACATAATGTAGCTGAGCATGGCACTATTAGTTTTAGGATCTCAGATCATGTACCGGTATACATGCTAGTCAAATGTGAGCGGACTAAAATCAAGAAGAAAACAGTAATGGCTAGATCATATAAGAATTACGACTTTTTAACTTATAAAAATAGACTACTTGCAGTAGATTGGGAGCCTATCCTATCTACCCCTGATGTTAAAATTATGTGGAGCAAACTGTTAGATGTACTCATGAAAACACTCAGCACAATGTGCCCGGTTAGGAAATTAACCCTTCCTGAGTTCACCCCAAGCTGGCTCACCCCTCCCATAATTGAAGCCATGAAGGAAAGAGATAAACTCTATGCAAAGGCAAGGAGGACAATGGACATAGACGATTGGAGAATCTCAGATTTTTATAAAAGAAAGGTAGAAACCATGATTTTTAACAGTCGAAAAACTGAAATAGAACGCTTAATTGTTCAAAAAAAGGATGACCCTGTGAAGTTTTGGGAGGCTATACGAAAGTTATTGCCTATCAAAACTAGTGCAACCTTAATAAAATTGAGGAATAATATTAGTAAAAATATTGTACCACCTGAAGACTGTGCTGAACATATTAACAATTTTTTCTCGACGATTGGGGAAAAATTAGCTGACGCACTACCGCCATCTGGTGTCAATAACCTAAACCAAGGCAATCCTTACGGAGAACCAGGTCTTGATCATAATCTATTATGGCCTCTCACGTACCTTGACATGCTCAAGCATATAAAGAAGATTAATGTTAAAAAAGCTTCTTCTATTAAGCATATGAAAGCCTATGTATTAAAAGATGCCTTTCTAAGTATACCTGATGTTATCTTATGTTTATATAATAAATGCCTCTCGAGTCACACTTTCCCTAATGCATGGAAAGCAGCAACTGTGGTTCCTCTACATAAGAAACCTAACTCCATGGACGTCAATGACCTGAGACCCATTAGTCTTTTACCCTTACCAGGGAAAATCTTAGAAAAAATTGTCTGTATTAGGTTACAATGTTACATGATGGAGAGGGATTTACTATCGCCTTGTCAACATGGTTACAGAGCAAACCACTCGACCCAAACTGCTTTCAGGGAACACCTACAAAATATAATTGAAAATACTATAGATAATAAGCCTACCTTATCTCTTTATCTCGATTACAAGAAGGCTTTTGATACAGTCTCGCACTCAAAATTATTAGGAAAATTATCACTTTTTGGACTTAACGTAAATACTCTAAACTGGTTCAGAAGCTACCTTAATCAAAGACAACAGCAAACCATAGCTAATGAGGTACTTTCTTCCTCAAATACTATTACATATGGTGTTCCCCAAGGTTCCGTAATGGGTCCTGTACTGTTCTCTATTTATATTAACTCACTTCCTAAAATTTATGATTTTACTATAACATTGTATGCAGACGACGCTGTGATATCTCTAACTGACCCTGATAAGATGCAGGAGGCTTTACATAAAATTTCCCAATGGTGCATACTAAATTGTCTCACTGTAAATGAGAAGAAAACAAAGTGGATGCTTTTTAATAATTTACATAATATTAACCCTGTTTTCAGGCTTAATGATGTAATCTTAGAAAGAGTATACACTTTCCCCTATCTAGGACTAACACTGGATCCACAGCTCAAATTTGTACAGCACCGTATTAATACCACTAGAAGTAAAAGGACTAAAATTATTCAGGCTTGCCGTACAAAAATATTTATTGGTGAAACCACTGCACTAACTATGTACAAAAGTATGATTCTACCCTCTTTTGATTATGTGGACTATATATGGGACAGGGATAATATTGGAGAAAATAATGAATTACAATTTTTACAAAACAAAGCGCTACGTATGGTGTATAATGTTAAATTGGAAGCCCATCCCAAATACAACACTGTTAGACTACATGAGCTTAGTGGGTGTAAATACTTAAAGGTTAGACGTGATATCCACTTGTTATTTTATGCTTTTACATTGAAGAAGCAAGACAAATTAATAGATAAACGAAATCTCCCTACTAGAAGAAATCAAGGCATACGCTTACTTGTACCAAGGTCCCTTAGACCCATTGTAGTCAAGAGCGCATTCTATAGGGCAATTGCTCGATGGAATGCGCTTAAGGCACCTTATACTGAAATTGAGGACTTAAAGTCTTTCAAAATTTCTATTAAGAAAAACTACAACAATTGTTTCATATAGAATTGTGTATTTTATTTGGAAGCATACATCCGAACCTGACGACACTCCCAATCCCTCCCCTCATCTCATCTCATCAATCATCATGTGATTACAAACTTGAGTGAATTATTAATAATTGTGTCATTACATATATGAAATATACAAACACCTGTGTACGTCATACCGCATTTGTGAAAAAATATTTGTTATTACAGCATGATCAGGGGCCCTAGCGGAGGTAATGCAGTGTGCACATGCTAGGTTGATGCATTTACTTTTGTATCTGTTATCTTTTACCCGAATAAAACACTTTAAAAAAACACGTTATATAAAGTTTTAAAACGTAATTTTGACGTAAAATAACGTTTTTTTGTTAGCTGGGTTAGTTTCCATCAGGAGTCTGCTGGGGCAAGATTTGCTTTTTGTCGTTTTCTGGCTGACATGATAAATGGAGAAACAAGGAACGGTATCTCCAAGGATCTCACAATACCAAATATTTCTAGAAAAGACCAGAAATAGCGATTTTCAGTACAAATAAGACCCATTATCCCAGGCAATATACATTAATTCCACAAGTTCAATTCATTCAAACCATAACATAATTCTGCCAATATGCACAATATGTCATCACTTCTACTATCAGTTTGACAAAAGCTCTAAACTGTGTTATATAAAGGGGATAGTGCAAGAGTGGATCGGGGGATTCTGTTGACAGGTACAGCTAGAAGATATATCCCAATAATTCAAGAGCCACATAGGAGCTCCCCCTGGTCTCCAGCAGTCCTGGCTGTTTTCATAACGCCTCAACCTGCAAATTTAAACCCTTGATGCCTTCCCCAACCTTTCACCGTTCTGTGCATATACTCCCCCCCCGATGCATCATTTATCTGAGTAAATAACTTGAATTGGCAAGCCTTAAAAGATCTGTTATGAGATTCATGACAAAAGATTCAGAAACTTACAGCCAGTTTTGTTTGTTGAGCTCATACAATGCATGTGTAGCAACTGTAGTTATCAATATGGATATGATAATAGCACAGTGGTCAATAAAGTATTGATTTTATTTGTGTCATTGCCCTTATTGCATTTCCTAAATTGCTCATGAATTATTATTACTTCAAGTATTTGTACCATATCTCAATGGTATGTCCATTATGTTGTCAAAGTATATAAATATAGATGTGAATATAACCTGTATTCAATTTTAGTTGCTTCATATTATATACTTGATTAGTACCCAATCTAAATCCATTTGCGTTATGACACATACGTTGCTACAGGCCTTACAGTGATGTCCTGACAGGTTTTATGGAATGTTCCTGTATAATGTGCTGAGGGTTCCGAGCTATATTGACAGATTATCTGGTGAGAGGAGTGCTTTGAAACCCCCCTCATGTCAGAGTGCTTGATAGATTGACGCACGATTTTACGTGCCTGCAGCTGTTTGTGAGTACCTCACATTGAATAGTATACGCATATGATTACAATAGCATCGTGGCAGAATGCACCGTTAGCTGGATGTCCTTCTCATGGGATCAACCTAGACCTACTTCTCTGTAAGAGCGTTCTCCCTGTATTACCAAGTAATGATACCGTGATGATTTCAATAGAGTTGCACATAAACAGTGGTTTACTTAGAGCGGTACAATCGCTTCCACCAGTATCAAACTCAACTATATGGTGCAAAAGCACAAGTAAGTGCATATGAGAAGAACCAAAATATAGGGTAACCTAAGCAACGAAACATTGCAGCTGGGATACTTATTAATTCTTAACGCATCAGACCTCACAGATCCTAGCTCTAGCCACTAGGCCAGAGTCCTCAATATCAAAAGGGGACACTAACCAACCCAGCGGGAGGGGTAAAGGGCAGGGAGAAGGATGGTTGGGGAATGGGCATATTGTGAATGAGAATAAAGCATTAATGTTCATGGGGAAGGAGGGAGGGTGGGGGCTTATTTAGGGTATATATTGGAAAAAAAGAGGGGCATTGCTGAGCTGGATATGGATGTGAGGATACAAATTCGCATTCTTGACTGCATAGAACACGTATAGCACAGACAGCAAAAAGGACATGGTTGGGGATAGGGGTAGTGTGGGCATAGTGTGGGTATGGAGGGGTCAGTATAAAGTATCAGCGGAATAACAGCGGAGGACCCAGGGTAGTATCGAGTACTGGAAATAGGATGTCGGTGGGTAGAGGTTAAGGGCCGTGCCCTGGAGGAGATCTTCATGCTGTGGATCCCAACCGTGTACCAAACAGGATAATCCCCTATTGGGTGGGATGTGATGTGGCAGTTCTGGATCAAGGTGGGTAATCCCTCCTCCTCATTCCCTCTACCCTCTCTAAAAATACCCTAGAGCCTCTGAACTGCCTCTTCCTCAGGTCCCTAAATGACATGACGGCATTAAAGCAGCACAGCTCCTCCTTATACCTCACAACACGTACCACACTTCCTGGTAGGTCCTGGAGATCAGGGGATGACCCGTACACCTCGTACTAATTGAACAAACAAGCAACAGGGGATTATTTTGAATATGTGTCACGTTTAATAACGATACTATACCAGCGGCACAGATTAAACATGACACAGTAAATATCAATGTTAATGCCAACGGCGATAGCCACAGGGCACAGAGCCAATTAATAGAGAGTATATAAGGTAAGTAGATTGGATATTACAGTAGGTAAATGAGCCATGAGACCCACTATAATAAGGTGAGTATAATAATACAGTGGTTAGACAAGAATACAATGCTAATTGAGTAAATGAGACTAAGATAAACTAGAGTATAATACTATGAATAAATGAGATAACTTGAGGTGAATAAATGAGATAAACACCGTATAGATGGAGTAGTGAGGTAAGGCGAGGCGCTGAGAAAGGGGCAATTTTCACACATCACAATAGGAAAAATGCTCCTTTTACACCAAATCAAATTAAATATGACAGCAAGAGAACAAGTAAGTTTCACAGTGCCCTTTACTTTGATATCTCTCTTAATCTTGACCTTCATGGCGATATGCATTCACTCAGTTTCGTGATTTCTCCAGGTAAATAGATTAAGGACATTGACTCATATTTGAAGGCACAAGTAAGGCCAGGAATGTAAAGTCCACCTCTATACTTTGCTCCCTATGCACACTGATGATATGTATGCTTAAAACCTTGTTGTAATTGAAATATCTTATTGGCAATAAAAGATCTTTGGAAGGTAGTGGCTAACCTTGTAGGTCATTTCTTGGCTCCCTATATGCTCAACTCAGGTTAGTCAGGTTAGTCAATACTGAATAAACTGACTTGGTCTTTTCATTTGACTAACCTAATAACCTAGTATTTTCTTTGAAATTAAGGATGTTGTTGCAATTGTTCCAATATTCAGTGAAAGTATTCACCCACAGCCAGGTTAACAAAATTTGATATGGTATATTTCTGTTAAATCTAATGTAATTTTGAATTGCATAAAGTAATTGAAAAGTATGATTATTTTTCAAATGTATAGACCCCTTTAAAGTGTACACCGTATTGAAAAGTCATTTTACAAAACAGGCTGCCATCTGGTGTGAAATTTGTGATTTTAAGTCATTTCTGGATATCAGTTCGTTATTTTAGCTAATGCTGTTTGTCCAGTCCAGCATACTCAGGATTTGGTCAGCCAAAAATTAGATGAACGCAATTTGTAAAATACTTTTACAACAAATAGCTGAATAGAAACTTGATTTCAATTTCAGATAACTTGCCTATTTGGTACATCAGGACTAGCCCAGGTTAGTCCCTAAATATGAGGGTGGTAAGGTTTAATGGTCACCTACACAACGCCATTGTCCCTGTGTTAGTGTATTGCCTGAAGAACCTCTCTGATGTATGGATATCATTTGGCAGTGCATCTTACTGGCAACAAATTATAAACAATACTAAGTATTACAATATGCGCTCTCAATGATATGTAGCTTTACAGAGACCTCTGTAAAGGTCATCTCTACATTCTCCTCCTATTAGAGACTACAAAGAGCAGGCCATGATCTAAAGCTGGCCTAGCCTCATATTTATGATCAGCACTCTCTGACAGCTCCCATTACTTTACCTCAAAGTACAAAACAAATCTACTGCAGGCGGCCAACAACAGGGAAAGCTATTCTCTTAAAAGGAAAGCAAGCAGGCATTGCTCCATTATTTGATGTAGGAGTGTTTGAAAGCATCTTTTCATGTGATACATCGCCAACATTAATGTCTGGCAATAGTTTATGTATTTTCTTTAGGCAAGAGCAGTTCCCAAGCAAACCGTGTTTCAATGAAATGTATTGCCTTTCATTGAAATAACTGAAGACAATGTGAACGCCTAGTTCCAAAGAATACTAACACTTCTACTCACAATTCTACTCAAATCCAAGTGTTAATCACAGAGCATTAACAGTCTGTCCTTAGAATAGCATGATTCCCTAAGCAGACAACAGATATCTCATAATACAGAAGTCAAGAAACCTTCTCCGAATAAGAAATTTTAGAAAGGTCTGTAGGAATTAAAGCAGCTGTTGTAATAGTGTAGTGTACTATAACGTATTTATCTGTACATCTGGCTCAGCGGCCATAAAGTACGGGGGTAATCTGCACACACACCCTCCCCCCTACCCCCTGCCCCAGCCCCATATAGTGCTGTGCCCCATAGTGTCCCTTACTTCTCACTCATCCATCATGTTGTGAAGACTGAAGTCGTTCTAGCAGTATGTGGATTGTCACGTCCGGGTCCCCTTCCTGAAACCTGGCCTAACGTCACATCCATCACAGCACAAACACCAACAGTAACTGCCTCAGAATTTGGATTGAGGCACCCTATGATATAAACTAACCCCAAGGCGGGACTGTAAGTAACTGCCATCCTTTCCACCCTTTAACTGGAATTCCAACCAAAATGGTGGTTCGCTGGTGCATGCCTTAAAGGCCAAAAAAAACACAGCAACCAGCATACTGTTGGTTTCAGTCATGCAATCACTGATCACAAGAAACCAGATCTGTGGCCAATCAGAACATTTTGAAGTATTAAGTGCATGTACATGTCCTGCATATGTTCATATGAAACAATTCTGACAAGATGCACTATCTCACTTGTATCTGCATCTGGGTCCGCCCCCCCTCCCCGCATGGAGAATATATGGTACTGAATATAGTAGAGTAGAAGTCATCAGACCATCCGGTACGATAGACATTATATAGCCCACTATGGGATGGCCCTTTTCTATTGATTATTTTCTTGTAAGGCCATTTATTACATCTGTCCCTCGTTTCCCCTTTGCACCAGATCCTTGTGATGAATGATGATACTTGATATACCCTCAGGAATAGTCTGGTCACTGACTGTATGCCTTTCCTTATCTTACACATCATCTGAATTCTATATCTAACTAGGGAGAGTTGGAGTATATATCCACCTTTATACTAGACATTTACTATATACTTGCATGGACAAAATACTACAATGGTTCATCTTAATCATATCAATCGCCAATAAAATGTTATTAAAAAGGAATGTAATGATGGGCTGACAGCTTTAAATATCTTACCTCTGTTTCGCCCATTAAGTCTTACGTAATGTAGATTTGACAATTCATTCTGCAGAACTAGTAGCTTCACCGGGGCTCATGTGTGGGGTGCAGGCAGGACCTCATTCATCTCTAGAATTTCCCTTTTAGCAGGGCTCAAAAGGTGGATAGTAATTTGTAGCTGTTGTACTGTCCATACATCTAACCAGCAGTTGCCTATGGAACAGAGACAGACAAATGCATCGACAGCCAACTTTACTATGAAACCTAATATTAAGGGCAAAAATTCCCTTTTCTTTCTGCTAGGACCAAAAATGCATTGGTGCAGAGACACTGTAATCAAAAGCATACAGCGGCAATGCGTTGGCAAAATAGACATAACTACAATTCTCCCCTTTGAAATCTATCACGTTGATGGTTGTTCACCTTCGGTTGGCTATAGAGCTAAAGGATGTTCAATACTACAGATTATTCAAATATCCCATTGATGTCTATAAAGGGGACACGGTTAAAGAGACCTTTTACTGTGTGTGCCGCCACATGGCCATGATCACAATGTCATATGAAGGACAGTTGGAGAAATATCATGTCAATGCATGATTCTGCATGTCCCACAAAGTAATTCCTGTCCGGATTCTAGAAACAGTGCCATTATTGTTCCAATTAGTAGTACCGCTGAGTACCGCTTGTCCTCTGTGGTTGACCTATGAACTCTTCTGGTCTCTCCACCAACTAATTTCTACTTGAACCTGGTTAGTGGTAGGGAAATGAGTTGATTGTACAAGATTGACCATTGTTATGGACCCCCGTTATCTGAGTACATATCTGCTCTAAAGTTGCCAACGTGTAATATAATCATTGGAATTAGTTTAGCCCTGTTTCCTCAGGCCATGTCATCAAGCAATACAGTAACTCTGACTGATTCCTCGAAACCTGGCTGAGAGGTCCCAATAAAATATAACCCATAGGCTATATCATCTATTCGTATTCTGGGGTTGAATGAGTTGTGAGGATGTTTACAAGCTAGACTTCTTCTTTCCCCATTCCATGTCTTAATTACCTTTCCTCATTGACAACATTTAATCTTGGATTAAAACTAGGGAGGAGATGTCTAGTTTCATCCAGGCAAATTGAATCTCTCAAATCAATTAATCAAAGCAATGCTCCCATTATCTGTTCTGCACCAACGTACGATTTAGTAGACACTGGGTATTTATGTATATGAATATATTGCGCACATGTGAAGCTGATTAATGTTAAGGGAGAACACGTGATGAACACTCTGGGTATGAGTCGACCACGGTTAGATTAACAACATTTAATCTGAATTAGATTATACTCTTTCGTTTCGAATAAAGTACCGACAGAATTTTTTTAATATATCAGGTAGATGAGACTTTCCCAAAGCCATTCTTCTCGGTTTTATCACTGCCTCTGACTGGGTCTTTTACTAACAGACATAAATGTACCTTTAAGATGGTTACCTACCATCATGAATACGTTCATTGCGACGATTTCTGCATTATAGATATAGTCCTTTAACATCTCGACCTTCCATATAATTATATTATGTTATTCAATGGGTTAATGGGTTTCATTGCTGCTATCTGATTTTTGCAGAAATATAGAACTCAAATAACATTGACTTAGCTAGCAATGGGGAAGAATAATATTGAGAAATCTGAGTCAAATTAAATTGGAGATAGGCAAAAGCAGCCGATCATGGTCTGCCTGGGATGGTGAAAGGCAGTTGAGAAGTTCCAGATCAGCTGTTGACAGATAAAGCAACAAATTCGTCTAAACTTTGTGTCTTTGGCTCAGGGGTTGAGTTGGGGGGGGGGTGCCCTGCTTCCACCATAGTGCACTGCCCCATAGTACCCCTATCTTCTCATGGTCTCACTCATCCATCATGTTGTGAAGACTGAAGTTGTTCTAGCAGTATGTGAATTGTCACGTCTGGGTCCCCTTCCTGAGCCCTGGCCTAAAGTCACATCCATCACAGCACAAACACCAGCAGAAATAGCCTCAGTATAGACCCAGAAAGCATTGGCAATTAGAACAAGACACTTTATGCACAAAGTACACACATAGTGAGTATGATATCATCGAAACCGACATGCTTATTTTTTCATCTTAACATTCCTCAATATGTCAGACCCCAAATGACAAGTCAAGATCTAAAGATATTCTAACCTCGTATTTCAGACCAGAAGACTATGAACAGGTTCTTTTAAATAAGATTGGAAGCATTTATTTTATATAAACAAACCAACAGTTTTCACGATAAAATCTACATCAAGGACCTTTGTTCTGGCTGTCCATTCAAGTTATGTACAAACATAAGAGAAGATGAGAGAGAATCAGGCTTAATTGAGTTCACCAACAGAAAGGACCTCCTCTTTTGAAACGGACATTTATAGAATCCCACATCTCTAAAGACCAGCTTGAGGGAGGTGCCCTTTTACTGTGTGCGCAGTCAAATAGATGTAATGGTAATTAAGGAGTCTTTGCACACTATCGGAAAACCATGTACATGAAGTAGGTACACTGAGGAAAACGTTTACAGTTTCAAGATTATATATCGTGAACTTGGTTCAGTAGTATATCAAAGTATTCAAATAATCTATACACTTCTGTAAAAGAGATTTCAACATGTCTCACATGTCTATCGACTAACTTGTGATAGGTCTCCTCTATGCTATCCACAAACAATATTATCACAAACATGATTATGCTAGGGGAGTTAGTAGAGTCTAGGGGTCAATTACTAACAAGGTTTCCCTGTCAATCTGGTATCATTCACTACACCAAGGCTGTTATGCCAGCCATTAGTAGTGTTCATTGTCAGTGATTGTGCTCTTTATATAGGTGACCTTCTGAACCTGCCTGCATTCTATTCCCCTGTAACTAGTGTCTAGACCTGGCTACTGAATTGATTACTACACACTATTTACTGGAAATGAATACAAGTAATCAACATCTAAGATAAGACCCGGTACAACCTTTGGGCCTCATGCCCAGTCAGGGCTGCACTGGGAATATCGAAGGATGCAGTGGAGGCATGGAAGAAACATACCTTACTTATACAATGTCCAGGCTACAATGAAATGGTACATGCTTTATGGATGATAAAACCTTCAGCCTAATGACATGTATACACAGAACTGTCCTTCTGTTTGTGTATACATCATACTATCCCATGTCAACCTGGCACACAGGTCAGAGGGATAGGGGTGGTGGTTACATAGACAGCGGCTATACATCAGTGCATGCAGCGATAAGGTTGGTTATAAGGATAAAGTATAATGGTAATTTGCATAAAGTTGGCTTGGGTGATAAGAGTCTACCTAGGATGAGAGAATGATGGACAGGGAATAACAGAGGGAGGATGGCCGCTGATGGATAGTCTTACAAAAGACCACCCTAATTCAAATACCAGGCTGCGTGGGAAATCTCTCTGATCTCCACCAGTGTCTACAATGCATGAATCCACAGAATACCTTGCTTCAATGCCTTCCCCAGTCCTGGTCGTGCCTGGCGTATATATATATATATGCACCCAAATATTCAATTTGGCTGATGACAGGTGTTTGCACGTAGATTTAGGTGCTGTTCTGGATGTATCATTTGCCAGTGGCTGATGTACATCAGAAACAATTTGCCATACCAGATGTTACTTTCCCAAGGAGTGGGGGAAAACTATTTCCTTATATATAGTACATATTCATGTATTGCTATGTCATAATGTGTCATTGCGAGCATTTATACGTAAACTTCCAGAAATCTACAAAGTCTATTACTTGGTCTCTCCTAATTCGATAAATTATTCAGTGGCACAGTCATCATATGGACCGAAAAGTAGCGTACTGCTTCCTGAGTTTCCCTTCTCGTTTCGACTAACACAATGAGTCTCTTTCCTTAGGCAACTCTTAAAAACATTTCTTTCTTATGATCAAGCCATAAAACTATGACAAGGCTGTTTTCTTTCTGTTAGTTATTCTTTCTGAGGCAAAATGGCTAAGGAAATAAAATTCACTTAATTATTTATCAATTTTGAGATTAAGGATATGCATATTTGTAAATGTGCATGCTTCCTATAGCCTATTGCATTGGCAACATTTGACGGAAAATGTGCCTATATTTATAAATTTCTGTGTTGATTCTATGTTTCCTCACCAATAATCCTAAATAAACTTTTGGTTGTATACACATTGATAAGAAACATGTTTCTTTTTGCATGGCCTCTGTCGAATACCAACCCTCACAGCACAGAGGTACTGCCTAAAACTCATGCATGACTTAAAGCTTCCAATCAAGCACAAACACATCTTATCTTTTGGAGTCTCACATCTTTAATGACCGGATAGGAATTTATGTGACCTCTTACTGAGTGTCCTCTCAAATGGATGTAATACTAATCCACATTCACAAAGTAAGGAAACTTTCCAATCAAAACATCTTTGAGGGTGATCGAGCGACATGAAGAAATGGCAGTAGTGACAGAATTGAAGACATAGAGCATTAATAATGTTTTTAACTTTAAAATTGTATTGTGTCATTAAATACATGCTCCAAGAACTGATTCCTTAATGACTATTGTGTATTATTCTCACTTGATAACTCATACTCAGTAGACTATCACCTCATGTATGTCCATTCCAGAACGCTCCAGTAACTTTGATACTTCAATAAGCATTCCATGTCCTCTGTTGGTGAGCTCATCAATCATTTTGGTATTTCTATTCTGGTTGGTGTTGGGGAATAAGTTGATAATCTCATTGTTCAGCATTACTATTTCGATATACACATTAAGAGAAAAAAATGGTATAGAGGTACATCTATCTTCTGACTAGACTTACATGTGGCAATGTCATGGGAACAACCATTAGTTGAGGCCACTCCAAATAATATCCTTGTTTCTCATCACCAAGCCATGACAAACATTGCGAGGACGTTTTTTTTGTTTTTGTTTTTTTGCTGGGTACCAAATAGATGGGGAAATGTGGAGCCTCGGCAAACTAAATTTGTATTTCAGTGATCAATAAATTATCAATCAGCAAACATTGCATTCGTGACACTGTAAGCTTTAATTTGATACAAAATATGTCTGTATTTTCCATTTTTAATCATATTTTTCACTGAAAATTGCAACAAAAAAAAAGAAAAAAAGTTACCAAAAAGAGGATTTTAGAGGTACCGTATTCGACGTAATAAGCGCACACCTCCTAATAAGGGCACACCCCTGTTTTTGGCCGATTTTTATACTACAAATAACTAAAATTATCTCAATTTGTGATCCCAATTAAACTCTTAACTACTAAAAGGTGTTCATAATGGTTTTTAAGCGCACTGTGCGCTTATTACGTCGAATACGGTAATGGGAAACAAGGATATTATTTGGAGTGGCCTAATGATCCTGCTGTCAGGAACTGAGAACAGGTGAAATTGCACATGGGAAACACAATTTGAAGACAGTATAGATCGCTTTGCAGATCAAAAAGTAAAGATTACTTCAGATATTTAAAGTTTTCCTAAAAATCAGTTGGGCAACGCAATATGGCTAAAGATAAGGTTATAGATAATTTTGTGCGAAAGCCCACTGAGTTATCAAAGGCAATATCTTTGAGCCAGACCATCCTTTCACCGAGGGTTGAATGCAAATAATTTCTGTATCACAGGTCTGCTCAATTTCATCGAGAACTGTGTATGCTCGCTCCTCTCCCCTTTCTTTGGCAGCGTAATTGCCTTTCATTATTGGCAAAATTGAAACTCAGATCAAAGGCAAACAGGCGAGATCCTGTAATTTCTACTTAAAAAACCCAGGTGTATTTGATCTTGATCTGAACAGAAACACACCTCACATTTCTCATGGTACAAAACCTGCCAGCCAAATGCCTGTAAAATGGGTCCTAGTCATGCTATGAGCCTATCCATCAAATCAATGGTCCTATCATCAGTTTCACATCAGGCTAAGGTAACACTCCTAATCTAAATGCTGCGGCCCGTGGTCTGTATTGGCTATCCCAGGTAAGACATAGGGACATTGGTCAAGCATGACCAAGTGCTATTCAAAATTGACTGAGGCAAAGCAGAGCTTCTTCAAAACGCCTAATATGCATTGAAACCTATAACCTACGTTGGTCGTATATGGAACCAGAAGATGATTAACTAGGTTAGATGCTATTTTCTGATCTGTTAGTCAGTCCTGACTAAGTTCTGGAGCCTAAAGATTATCTGTGTGGAAGAACGCTGTGTATTGCACTGTGAACATATGAAGGGATCACTTTACGTGATTATTTTGCGGGGAACAGGACCACTTGTTTATCATCCACCACATTTTTGTGTATATAGGAGGATCACACCCGTTATTCCCACTAAATGTGTCAGCCTGTTGAAGTAATGTAAAGCTGCTTGTGACTGAGGGAAGCAAATGGAGGCGAAGAATATAGAGTTTTGTATGCTTACATACAGCCTACTTAATCTAAGAGAATATTTGATACAATTTAGATTACATCCTGTTATTTAAAGGATACCCATATACGGGGCTTAAGATTACATGCTATTTTTAATATCAGAAGGTAGATTAATTATATCAAGTATCAATGCATGCATAGCACAACAGCATGACCTGTAATCAATCAATATTCAACAGTATGCAAGTACAGGGGGATCCCTATCACTTTTTGATATCAGACACATATATCACTTCAAAAGTGAATAAATCACCGCTTTTTCCTTTTATTTGTTCACAATTGTTCTCTTTTTGCTTTAATCATTTATCAAAAAGTGGGAGGTTTCGAGGGTTATCACTCGCCCCAACAAGGGTGGCATCGGAAGCTTTTTTTTCAATCTAAATGTTTGTGCTTGTGATTACCCACTAAGCCTCTACAGAGTGCAGAGAATTGAAAATCTGGTCCAAGCATTTGTGTCAGTTGAATAGATACCATACTTCGTCAATATCAAAGGGTTGGGATGTGACTGTATTTTTGAGGATTAATATAATTCAATAAATGCCTATTTTACTTAAAGCCTTTTCCCCTCAGTAGCTTTTATATGTAACTTGTCAGCCCGAACTAAACTAAAATGATAAATAAAACATTTTAGGAGAGCTTGTATGGTAAGTGATATTACAATTCAATAGAATATAAGTCAGTTGGGCCATTGACCTGTGCCCCATATGGGGGAGGGGAAATTGCATGATTGGGCTTTATCCCCAGCAACGTACCCTTTGGGGAAAGTGATTCTTCCCTGTATTTTGGCATAGTTTTCTATAAAGGCTATATAGGAAACCAATGACATCAGGGACGTTCAGAAGGATGTGTCAATAACAAGGGTGACCGGTGGGAGTCAAAATGAGGCCACCACGGCTCCTGGGCTGGTTGGCTGTCATGTGAAGCCACTCAAAAGCTCTTCAATGTTCATGGAGGCCAGTCGACTGGGCACATGGTATCCTCCAGCAACAAATCAAGGGCGTTTGGCAGGGGGAAAAGGAGGCAGCCAGGTTGGGTGCATATGGAGGAATAACTGTTTACATGCAGAGCTATCATGGCAAACCAGAATATTACATAGTCTGTTTCAAAGTAACCCTAAATTGTCTCGTAGCAGGACAAGAAGAAAGATCCTACAGCTACCATGGGCATTTGTGATACCGCTACTAATACTGATGTTCAGATTCAGGATACGGGTTTAAATTGCAAAGCCTTTTAAGTACAGTTACCAAAAGGTATGGAAAGCTTGTCTGGCGCCCATAGATAAGCTTTAAAATGCCCCGTACAAGGATAAACTGTTGTGCATTTAATCAAAATGTACAACTTCTCCATTGTGGGCCCAAACTATTCATCTATACAAAATGAGGTTTCCGACAGAATAGAAAAGCTTGTGCCAGCAGCTTCAATCCCTTACACATTGTACAAAGTATGACATTGTAGGACTGTATTGACAGAAATAGCTTCATCACTGATTGATCCATATCCCACGCGTCTATTGACATACCAGACACAAAGAATCTGTATGATAAGGCCCTGTATGAAGAAGCAATGAAGAACCTATGCCCAAAAATACTACCATTAACCCTCATACTGATACAGACAGTTTAGCCCTTGATCCTAAAAGAAGCCTGAGCTTCTGCCTTCTCTGTGGCATTAATGGACATTTTAGCCGGCAGCCGTGTACGTCTCAATAGCAGATGTGACAGCCAGGAGGGGGACAGGTGAGGACAATAATGGAGATGGCTTGTGTAACATGGTGGGCGGGAGTAGACTCTGTCCCATACAAAAGTGCTGACTGTGTGGAAATATTCCTCTGGAGAGAGTTTGCTTTAAATGACCCATATTCAAAAATAGCTTTACTGTTTTCCTCATAAAATATTTTATGTTGTGGTACAATAAAAAATGGGAATGAATGTTTAACCAATTTCAATACCAGTACCACATACAGAATGCAACGAGCCCTTACTAAGTCTTGAAGGCAAATTGGCCTTGTTTAGCATGACACTGAGGACACAGGTCAAACTCTAGTATTGCGTGTCTTTATGTCAGAGGGACCTGACGTCGCATACCCATTTAACAGTGCAACACAGCAATCTGGATAAAGGGTAGGTAAAGGTCAACACAGGTCAGACCGTAGCTTGGTTTCAGTATCTGATTGGGAATATTAACATACAAGGAAATGGTGTGCTATGTTAAGTTTAAAACAAGTGCCCGTGGTATTGTTGTGTTTTGCCAACTTGGTCTGGCTAGAGAGACGCTGAGATGTACTGCAATAGACAAACTGACCTAGGTGATTTTTTACTTCAAATAGCATAGTGTGACCCTAAACATCCAGTTAGAAGGTCATGAGAAATTTGATATATGTGGAAAATATTTTCAAAATAACAGATAAACATAATTATGAACATATAAAGGCAGAACCATGACTAATTATGATAACGTTTTTATAGAATTTTAAAGTATTTAAGACCTCAGTGAAGCATTTATCACCTTCTGAAACTACTCATGCATATATTATTTGATTAATCTCACATGTCTTATCTCAGACAGCCTATCGATTTCTAATTCATCTGTAAACAAGTAGTAAGGGTACGCTGAATACACATCCAGGGTACAATATAAATCCTGAGCATGATGGTAAATGTCCCTAGTAATATGGTTTGTGTCTATAGCATTATACAAAACGTCTGACTAAACGTTGGTCGTTCAAGTTTTCAAGAATCACGTCCATCGGATGTTTACTAGTTCCTACTCAAACCACCAGTACTGCCCTGTGGTATGTCCTTATCTGATACACCTAATGTGATGAGGCCAACTACGGACCAACGAGGAGTTGGAGACAGCAAAGTAGGTCATTAAAGTGAGCGGGGATGTGTGAGTGTCATCTTTGAATCCTTTAATTTCCAGCTAACTGGTGTTATCTGCTCTGAGTTGCTCAAGACGTATAGATAGAGCATAGCAATGTAGACCTACATCATTTAAATAGATATATATCTATTACTTAAAGCTGTGGAATGCTTCAATTTGATTTGATTAAAATTTTGTTTTATCTATCCTCATTAGAAATAACGAAAAAATAAGTTGGATATACAAATATGTATATTAGTAGGGAGGTAACTTTTGTTACCCGTGACTATTAAGGGGTGTCACCCGTTAGGCCCATAGTGTTTTATGTAATTGTGTAAAAAACAATTCAGTTACATTCATTCAAGATCATGCTCACTTGGTGCTTGAGATGAGAAATAAGAATAAGGCTAGAGGGAAAGGGAGGACGGCAAGGTAGTCGGTGGAACAAGGGAAGGGGGTGTGTAGGTCTATTGCATGTCCATACATCATTGGATGCATTGACATCTTTTTCTGGGGTGTTAGATCTAGTGGGCAGAGTCTACATTGAATTGCAAGTGAAGGCTAGAAGCAATGGTATGCTGTATGATATCATAAAGTTATGTCAAATAGAAGATCGGAGAGTCTTACTTAGAAGGTTTCCTTAAAGTCCTGATATAGGGTACCACCAATGCATCCCAAGCAAATCAGAACATCAATCTGCTAAGGCAGTTCTGTCATGCTGTTACCTATTCTCTATGACCTGAAAGATGAATTCTTGAGTAGATCCCCTTTCAAGGTGAAGGAATTACAATTAATTGGCATTCAGATGTGCCCTTCACATGTGACTCATCTTCTCAATGACATCATTAGTCCTTAATGTGATATCTAGTGGGCTTCTCTGAAGATGACAAGGATCAAGAGTCAAGTGTAAAGGCACATATATCTCATGCGCATGAGCTTGCTTCTGAATCAGGTATATATCATTGCTAGAGGAAAGGACCGGACTATGTCTATTACTTGTATCTCTATTCAGGAGGATGGATTACTAAAGGAAACAAATAGATATAATGTGTTTCAAAATGATGAGACAAACAAGACAGGAAGGAACTGCTCATGTCTTTATGTTTTATCTGTGATTCCTCAGCATTTCTGAGTATCTTGATGTCCCATCATTAAGTATTAATGACACATGAAGTGTGAGCGAAGTAGCAATGTAAATGAGATACTTCTAGACAGAGGAGGACAGGTTCGGGGAATGGGGCAAAAAAGCAGACAGGAAAGTGAAGAGTCCAATCATAGAACCCATTAGAGTGACAGTAATGTAATTCTTTGAATTGTGATTATGATATGCACGTATCAATGTGTAATTCAGAGAGAGCGGATTAAATCAACATGGGTCTGATTTCTTGTCATTTAGTACCCAAAGATCATATTCTATATTGTTTTAGCTTTTAGCAAATAGTCAATGGACAAGCCTTGACAAGTGAAATCATCCTTGGAGCAGAGTTGTTATTTGCAATCATTCAGCAAAAGTATCTTTAGAGTACCCATGCCATACACACTAGCCTTGGTTAATATGTACCTCAATTCAATTATTGTTTGTTTATACTCAGCCATCTTGGACTCCCATTTTAATGGGAAGCCCCGTCAGAATGGCTGACAACATGACAGCTGTCCACAGTCCCTCCTTGAAACTGGTCTGTTGATATTTGAGGTGGTCCGGTTGACATGTTATGGATAGAAGGTACATTGCCTGTAATCATGAACACAAAAACCATGATGAGAAAACCTCCTAATGCAATCTAGTTTACCATACATCACAGTCAGAACTTTGGTGGGCATTTACTATGGCTCCAAATGCATTTTAACGAAAGGAGAAGAAATGAAGACTAAGGCTACGGTTTGTCCATTTTGTTCAGATAGGCAGGGTTCTTGATTACCTTCCCCACCAAGAGAGGAGATGCCGCACTACTATCACAACTCATTGTGAGTCTCTATAGACTACTGATACCATGGCCGCCCCTTGAGATATAGATGAGCAGCTCACAGAGCAGCTCACAGAAGTCAAGTCATATAACAGCAAACCGAAGGGAATAGTCCCTCTATGAATACAAAATCGGCTATATCAATTAATGACAGGGTCATAGTCTTGCTCCTTTCATATAAAATGAATTTAACTTGAAAGCCATGATTTTCATTACATCCACTGAAAGACTGTAACCCTGAACCTTGCATTTTGAAAGACTTGTGCTAGTGCTGCATGGTACACTGGGTAAACTTTGTTCCTACCCAATAATTCATGAGCTTTACAATTTGTATTTGTATATTTTTTTTGGCTAAGATAGTCAAGTTGTATTGAAGTACAGGTTTTTCTTGCTCAATGTTGTACTACATGGTCCTTGTATGCAAGTCAGTTACAATATCAGATCCATCTCACTGTAACCAAAGATGAATCGTTATCCCCAGGGGCAATCTGTGCAATTGCAATAGTGAAAATAACAATGGATCGCATTCATAACAGCTCAAATTTCTGGAGATTTCATACTACACACTTTCACCAGTATTTTGATCTTTATGTATAGAATGGGACACGGTACGATCTAGACGTTGAATATTGGCAGATGTTTAGACATTGCATCCCCACACTGTCTATTTAGTCTTGACAAGACACGTTGTGTGAATATGATTGGGATTTGCGCTTGGAATAATGTAATTGAATATTGAGTCATAATATTGAGGGACATTTGGTTGGTATATATTCTAATACTAGACATTTCTATCCTGAACAAACCTAATATCACTAAAATATTAGAGTGCAAGAATAGAGTAAAATAGAGTTATAGTCTATCGTTCGTTCTATGGGTAACCTTTTATGATTCTGTTGACAGCTGGTTGAATGGTTGCAACTGGAACCTAAGTTTTGGAAATTTTTGTCTTTCACCTAAAGAGGTTACTCGAAATTTTTTTATTTACATACATACTTGCACCTGGAACCTAAGTCAGATATTTTTTGTAACATGAGCAATTCATGTTAAGCCTTTCTAATTTGTTATGTTTAGCGACAATTAAATACACATTGTATATACTTTGGATCAAAGTTGAAACAGTTAAATCTCACGTTTTTAACCATCGGTCGCTGATTCAATTTGTTAATGACAAATGGCAATTCAATTGCTATTGTGTCCAGCTCATAGAAACAGCATACATTTGTTAATGGATTTGGGGAGGGGGGGTATGAAAAATGTGGATCACACCTTTTTTCGGTTTGATTTGGAAAAAGTTCTTTCGCTCACACAGACCAGATCTACCATCCTGCGGTGGGCCACAGGAGGTGTCCTTTTTTGTTTATGCTGGTCTAAATAAGCTGTAATCATGAGACAAAACAATACATCTAAGCGAAAGCATCAATGGTGGCTGTATCAAGTTATTAAGAATGACCAGGTACAACTGCATGTTGTGACTGGGCATAATCACATGATATACCACATATATATACAGATATACCACTCACGGGCAGATAACTGCATGCTTAGTAGCCCTGAGTAGCATTTACTAAACATAAAGCAGCGTACAGTAAAAATCCCTACGAATCCCTAGGATTAGATCAGCTTTATATAAAAAAACCTTTTTCAAGTAGAGATACATTTATATAACTATAAAAAGAATGAGGCATCTCTAATTATTATTCTACAGACTAATTTTATCTAACACTGATGCCAGGTCATAAAGGCACTTCCGCAGGCTCCCCAGGTAATGCAATGGTGAAATACATCCTGATCAAACAGTGGATTAACACTGTTTTCTTAAACGCACCATCAACTGAGAGGATTTGGTAGAGTATTTAATAGAGCTTTGGTCTGGCATCAACCACCTTCTGACACCATGCATACAGAAATAGTCCAGTTAATTTGATTCCACAGGGGACATGACCCATGGCTCAAATTGAACCAGGAGATAATATCTCCAGGACATCTGAGAAATGTTTTAATAGCCATGAAAGCCTGGGGCTTCTTGAATGACATTAAATTGGACCCTTTGAACATCAAGTAAAAATTAAGGGCCCGGGAATGTACAAAGAATTTATTTGATTTTGGATAGCCACTTTAGGAAGTTGATATCATTTTGAATGAGGAAATTTTAAATCAATGTTGGCTTTTCCAAGAAGTTTGCGATTGAATTAGTTTTGTAACAGTCAGGAAGGTTTGTAATGCATATTCATCATTGGCTACTGCTGCTGTAATCCTCGTGACTATCATTCTAGAATAGGTATGAGCTATATTCCAAATTTCTAAAACAACAAGTTGAGATCTATCTTACTTCTCACTATACATCTTCCAGTTAAGTTTTGCTTACAATGACAAGGGGGTTTGAGGGTAGGCTGTCAGGTGTTTTGATAGATAGCCATAGATTATTAGAGTTGGCCTAAATGGAACATCATGATAAATACTACGTTCCAAATCACCACCATCTCCATTAGTTCCCACTGCTTTAGAGGGCTGCTGTATGGGATCTCTTCTACCTGATACACCCAGTTCACACTGGTTCAATGAGGCTAACTACAGTCAGACCAAAGAGTAGACTTTAGAACGGGACCAGTAAGGATAAAATGCCATCTATGAGTCTTTGATATGGGATGGGGTATTTCCACTGTGAGCTGCTCTGAGCTGATGATGGGGGCATCTCTGTGTAGAACCTTGAGTAGACTAAGCAGGTCTTTTTACCTTTCAGTTAAAAAAAATAACATGCTGGAAACAATGCCATGTTGTCATATGAGGAAGAAAAATCAATTTGTTTGATGATATTTATAAATGTCAAATTGATTATCTCCCTGTAAGCTGAAATGTGGGGTTAGAACAAATAGGGAATCTCTATCCGCAACTGTCCACCTTAATGCACTGTGCACATCCCGGCTACCAGTGACACCCACTGTGTGAGATTTTGAGCTCTATGAAGGACACAGTACAGTATATTGAATACTATGGGCCCTCTAGGCCCAGGTGAATCCTTATGCCCTATCCCTGCCTTTTATCACTGTCCAACTGATGCCTGCCACTTTCCTCATCTCCCTCTACACCATTCAGCCCACCACTCAACACTTCTGACCATAAATACCAGTGGACTCAATAAACAAAATGGCCATAACAGCATATACGTCAGGCACGTATGGCACCCATTTGATACTAGCTGTCACCCAGGTAACATAAGAGCATTGAGCCATGATTGGGCTAATACCACTAAAAGATGGGCCAATATTTGCATTATGATATTGGCCCGCCGCTGGCCCAGTAATGGCCCATGCTCGGAGAAAGGGATATTGATTTTATGTTGGCCCAATGGTGGGCCAACATTACAATGTTTTTCAAGTTCAGTTTTCTCTTACAGTGAATGGTGGACACACAAGGGCCTGAGTAGCTTTGGGAGTTCTTCACTTGGGATTGGCAGTGGTAGGCTGTCATGTCTTCTAATAGATAGCCACAGATAATTAGAGTTGGCCTAAATGGAACCTTATTATAAATACCACATTCCAAATGACCACCATCTCCATTAGTTCCGACTACCACCACCTTGAAGGGCTGCTGTGTGGGATGGCTTTTACCTGTAACACCTCATAGTGGTTCAATGAGGTTAACTATAGTAGCGCTTAAGCCAAGCCATTTCCGACTGCCAAATTGAGGGTTTGGTCGCCACCATGATTTTTAGATGGGCATATATATAGGGTATCAGAAAATATGAGGTGGCCTTGCCTCAGGAGTAGCTTAAGGTCAGGGCAGGGCTTCAAGGTCAGAGGAGTCTGGAAAAATCTGAAAATTATTGATTCACATATGCAACTGAAAAGTCACTTTAAATTTGAATTTCCCAACAAATGAAATATCTACGGCATACTACTTATTCAGGGCAACACAAAAAAGACAAAAAAGATAATTTTGCTCAAGGTCAACATCATTTTATGCAAGGTCAATCTCAGAAAGGTGACTTTTCTATAAAAACGGTTACCTTTCAACTCTAATAGAATCCTAAAAAATAGCCAGACATTCACCATAATGCATGAGGGAATACCTACATAGTTAAGGATCATGGAAAAATGAGGTGGACTTCCATATCACATGGCTTTTGGCAAGGCACGGCCTCATTCCTCACTGATGCTGTAAAATAGCAGGGTCCACAACAACACACTTTAAGGGCCAGAACCTGGCAATAACTTCGTCTTTCCATTCATGTTAAACACCTAGAATATGCTATGCTGTGGGGCCAACCCAAACGACCTTTTAATTTAAATTTTTTAAAGGTCAAGGTCACTTAAATCAAGGTCATATGTGTAAAATCACAGGTTTGACAAAAATCAACCTTGGATGGTAATAAAGTTAACAAAAATGTTAATATCCACATCAATATCTGTCTGTGCATAGCATCAAATATATACACTTTAAGAAAAAATGTGTTTGAAATCCATGTTATACAGTAAAGAGTAGGTTTAGGCCTCTTGTCACTGGTAATATAAAATAGAAACTGCATATAAACATATTAGTCTCAAATTGTGATAATATTTCCTAACAGTTCATCAAATTTAATTAACCCTTTAGGGCCTGGCATTGACTTTATAAAATGCCATGGCTGCTTGAGCATCGTCTATATTTTATGCCGTTGGGGGCCCAGCATCGACTATAGTCATCATTACTTTTTTGGATTTGGAAAAATTTCTGCAAGACATCTGGGCCCACCAGCAGTAAATACTTTCTTTGTCAGCCCTAATGGTTTAAGGTGGGTCAACATAAAATACTCTTTGAATGTGACCTTCATTAAGGTCAAGGTCACTTAATTGCTTTAACAATTTTACATAGATACCTTAAACCATTACTCTGGATTAAATTTACTATAAAGAGTTAAGCATTTAGATCTGACCTTGTCTGACCTTCTTTGGGCTCAAGGTCATTCAAATTGTAGTTATTGCATATGATACAGACTTATAACTGTAGACATGAACATCTAATTTGTACAGTGTGTTCAGATTTATTGCATTGGACTACTAGTCCATGTTGCTTTCCTCACTTGAGCTGTCACCCATTTGCTCTTGAATCTCATTGTGCATCATATTGGCACAGTCATCCAGTTTACAGGCGTGTGTGCACTGTAGCCCATTATCAACACAAGGGCATTAAGATTGCTGGCAAGATCTTGAGCAAGTGCAGGCCATCAATTCTAAGACTACCTCTTGGGCTGGAGAACCTCTCATCCAATCAATTGATAGATTTGTGCCTTCCATGATCCAACTACGATCTTGGGGGTTTGGAATTACTGGGAATGGTTCAAGGCTTCTTCTCCAGATTGCTGCTTGATAGTTAGACCTGAGGCAATGCTTGTACAAACAGTCCTCACATGGTGGCAATTGCCCAGACTCAACATCACCACGCTTGACCCTGAACAGCTCATATCTCAACTCATTCACCTTCTGGATCTTCGACCTGGCTGCATACATTTTGCATACAAATTCCTGCAGAAGTGTGAACAAGTCAGTGGACATTGTCCAGTGCTTCCCTACAGTTTGCATGACAGTTTGCATGTTTTTGTCCCTCATTAGAATCATATATAGAATTATAGTCAGACCAAAGAGTAGACATTAGAACGGGTAGGGATAGAATGTCATATATGAGGCCTTTAAGATGGACCCAACTAGAGAGACTATCCTTGAGTCTTTGATGTGGGATGGGGTATTTCCACTGTGAGCTGTTCTGCGTTGCTGATGGGGGACATCTCTGTGAAGAGCCTTGAGTTAGACTATGGATTTGAAATATCAGTTATTTAAATAGCAGGTACTTGTACTGTATAGTTAAATAATGACACTCTATAAGCAAGGCCATGTTATATGAGGAAGAGAATCAATTGTTTGATGATATTTCTGTCAAATTGATTGGCTTGCTGTAATCTGAAATGTGGGTTAGCGGAAACAGGGAATCTCTATCCCCAACTCTATCCATAAATGTAGGGTACAGTGCATATTCCAGCTACCAGAGAAACCCACACTGTGAGGTTCTGACCTCAGTGAAGAATACAGGACAGTCTGAAGCATCATTGCTTATTGTCATTTGGATTTGGGAAGATGAGGGACCTCCAATCTGAATGACATTAGAAATCTTTACCATGTAATTTATGGACCCTCTCTCAAGATGATAGCGGGAGGCAAGGTTATTATTTTTTCAAATCAATCTCAATATACATCTCTATGCATTGCATACTATGGGAACTCTAGGCCCTAGGTCTTTTACCACTGGTCAACTCGTGCCCACCCCCTTACACATCTTCCCTTACACCACTCTGCCCACCGCTCAACATTACATACCAGTGGACACAATAAACAAAATGGCCATAACAGCAAATACGTCAGGCCTGTATAGCACCCATTTGACACTAACCGCTCATAGCTT
Organism: Harmothoe impar; assembly: GCA_947462335.1. Taxonomy (NCBI): domain Eukaryota; kingdom Metazoa; phylum Annelida; class Polychaeta; order Phyllodocida; family Polynoidae; genus Harmothoe; species Harmothoe impar. Next base: position 25,538,992 of record OX381704.1, on the reverse strand, counting down.
CAGCTGGGTAGCACTGCCTGACGGACATGCTAAAAGGGTGGGAAATGTATATATGGCGAGTGAAGGCAGGGAAGACATTAGAGGGAACAGCAGGCTCTTTTCTTCAATCTAGCTGACACCACAGTACACATGTACAGTACTGTCTACACTGAAAACCCAGAGCAAGGAGCCTAGTCATTATCACGACCTAGGTAGTCATAATGAATAATGGCAGATGGAGTGGAGAATGGTGTGTGAATATAGTCTCTAATTAGTTCACTTCTTAATGACAGACATCCTTTTCACATATTTGGTGTAGTCTTGATTGAACTAAGTAGCATTACTTGTTATAAATAAGTTGCCAATGGGTGAGAATGATGGCCCCAAAGGTATAGAGACCACTCTGCTCCCTGTCACCAGTGTATATCTCACGACAGATATAGTAAATGCAAATATTAAAACCATGTGGCAGTAGTGTGCCATAAGTAGCAAGTGAGGAATAAAATTATGTACCATAGGGTAGTCATTGGGACAACCTAGGACTTGAGAGTTGTCAATACTGATGACTTTAGGTCTTCAAATGGACAATACCTAAATTAACAACCTTAAGGTAGTCATTCTGACTACCTAATTATTGTGACTACCTCAGGTTGTCATTATGACAACTTTGGTCTGAATGGCTCAGATGGGTAGTCATAATGACGACCTAAGGTGGTCACTTTGACTACCTAAAGTTGTCAGTTTTGGCATTGTCAGAATGACGACCCTGAGGTTTTCAGTGTAGACTTGGTGATGCTTAGGTTGGAGTCGACAGTTATGACAGCAATATGTCTATTTGCTACAACAATGGCGCTGAGTAGCAGCCTACCAGTTGGCTTTAACCTAACACCTGGCAGTTGCTATAAAACATGCTGGCTTCATATCAGTGTACTTACAACACCAAACATTCCTGCATTGTCATCAGCACTCAGAAACTTCCACTCATAAAAACATGACACCACAATTCCTGTGATTCTCAGATTGCACAGACATCAGAAAAAAAAGATGCCTAACACTGTCACAAGGTGGCAAGGTGGCTGCTGCTGCCCTGGATTGTGTCACATTATCCACTCACACACACACACACACACACACACACACACACACCTTCAGCATACACTGTAAAAAAATGTCGTCAAAATGACGTTGAATCACCGGCAACTTTTGGGACATAACTTTCACCGTTTTTTTAACGGTGACGGTCACCGTTAATTTCACGCAGAATCACTGTTCATTTTATGTAGAATCACTGTTCATTTTACGTTGAATCACCATTAATTTTATGTAGAATCACCATTAATAGATTCAGAGTATTCATATACAGAGAATATTCATAAGCCTCACAGGGAGTCTGATTATGGTGACTTTAGTTACTGTAGTATACATTTAAAAACTTACGGATAAGCCATACTTTGACTTTGTCCTTATCCTATACGCCACACTGGCGATCTGACTTGCATGCTAGCCCTGGCCTATACAAGAGGTTTTACTCTATAGGATTGATACAAGGCAAGGAAACGAAGCGGTATGACGGTCACAGCGTGAACACCACCTAGGCAAGCGCTCCACTATCATCCTGTTTCTTATAGGATTTAGGAAAGACTCACGAGCCTTCTTCGCACAGGTGATTTATAAAGGATCCAGGGTCTGAAAGAGTGCTTTTAGAGAGTCCTAAGAGTAATTGTTGCTGAATTATCGGTAATTGACTCTCTCGGTCCTTCTCTCGGTCTCACCTGGCTGACGCCATTAAGACCACACTGCGCCACTCACCTGTACTTTCTTGTTTACCTGTCAACCACCGGCGGTTACGAACCCTGTTCTACGCTACCCCCAACTCGACCACAATGGCAAGAGCACCACCAACAAAGGAAGAGGCCTTAGAGGCTTTGAAAGCGCTGGAGGAAAATCAACCCAAGACCAGAGCTGATGGTAAGGCACAAGGAGCACGACTTGGTGTTACTATTGAATACCTCATGGCGGAAAAAGATAGACTTGAAATGTTATGTAATGGCTTTCAACGTTCCCTAGAATTTACTCAGGATGATGTCACTGAATTAAAAACTCAAAATACTAGTAAATCTAAAGAGATTGCTGGTTTAAAAGTAAAACTAGAGGAAAATGAACGACAGGCCCGTGTGAATTCTGAAAATATTCGAGACCACTTCTCCCTGTTAAATGTGATGGATCACACACTGCGAAGAAAAAACATTGTGATTGATGGTATAAAATTCACAAAAGGTGAGAACACTCGTCAAATAGCCATTGACATTTTCAGTTCCATTGATCAGTCGTTTGACGAATTTGAGCTGGACTATGTCTACCGACAAGGCTCCCCCCTGAGTGAAAACAGGTCCATGCTAGTTGTAATGACTAAAGCTGCCTCTAGAGACAAAATCCTTACACTAAAGGGTAATTTGAAGAACACCAGGTTCAGAAGTGCCTTTATTACAGAGGACTCGAACAATGAAGTAAGAAAGCAAAAAAATGACATTGGTGCCATAGCAAAAATGGCCTTTGAGGCAGGCATAGTAGTCAAACCACGAGGAAGGGGCCTGTTATATAATGGGAAATATTATCCCCACCATGCTCTGAGTGACTTACCATATGAAATCCAACTGTCCAATACAAAGACAATAATAACGGATGAATATGTCGCCTACCAGAGTGAGCACGCCCCCCTCTCGAATTTTTATCCCTGCACGATCAAGGCTGACGGCAAAGAGTGGCACAGTGTTGAACAGCTTTTCGCCTACAGAAAGGCAATCTTCGCTGGGAATATGCCCAAAGCTGATAAAATTAAGGACTGCTACACAGCTATGGCCGCACAGAAGATAGCTAAGTCAATAGACTGTAATGCATGGAAGCAGGAAGACGAGAAGCACCTGGAGGAAATTAACATGTACAAATACCAACAACATGAAAACCTACGTCAGTACATATTAGGAACGCAGAACCGGAAGCTCCTGGAGGCCACTTCCTGCCCCCATTGGGGTGTGGGTGTTGGTCTACGTAGTAAGGCGCTGGAGAATGGCACACACTCTGGCAAGAACCGTGGAGGTGAGGTCCTTATGAAGGTCAGGAGGAGAATAGCTGAATTGTACCCACCACCACCCCCTCCGCCTGCTCATACCAGCTCACCTGCAGCTCAGCCAGCCCCATCCTCTCCAGTAGTAGCACCCATAGTAGCAGTGCCAACCACAACCGCTGTAAGGACAGAGAGCCAGACACCAGCACCCGTGATATCCACCATGACGACAGTAGCGGTTGTTACACACATTGCTGCCGTGACCACGCCCACCTCCCCGACTCAGCTACCACAACGGCAAACTCCAGGCAGAGCAGTCCCTGCGACTCTGAACTTTGATGAGCAGAAGTCTCCCACCCCATCAGTCGCTTCCACAGCAGCAGCAGCTCACCTGACCACCGAAACCTCTCCCTCCAGTAGTGGTGTCACCCCAATAGCTACACCTGCAGTCAAACCAACCAAGGCGAAAAAGCAGCAATCGAAGGAATCACTCACTATTAGAGACACACTGTTTAATATTATGCACCCCAAGACCCCAAGATCTGGTAAAAATAAATAAGTATCCTGAGACTGAGAGCATAGTATACGTCTCAGCGGTGTACGATCAATCATATGTTTCATACAACACTTACCGGTAGAAATCCTCCAATGGTCAGCAGTCTAGCGGTACCAGAGGTCTAACCGTCCCCCTACGGTATGCATTCAAAAGCCTAAATGGCACTCTAATCAAAGACTATTATACTTGTATATATGTTACATAATAGGTATAGCCAAAAAGCGGGCAACCAGACCGACCATATATATATTATGTAATTGGTGACCCAGTAACACACTGACCCTTGGTCAGCTGATTCTCTCAATGATGTTGATCAAAAACACTGTGTCACGTATGTACTTCTCTTTCATAATTGGAATTATGTTTTTTTCTTGTCATTAATTGTATTAATGTGAATCCTTATTCTTCACATGTTCATGTATATCTCATGTTAATCCACTTCTATGTGTATCTATGACCCTGAAACCCCTATACTTCTAGTAGCACTATATGTTATTAATATTACCGGTAGTGGGGCGCCCAGCCGACCGTCTTACAGAGCCGCAGAGATGGAGTGTATCATTCAGTCATCCATACTTGGTATCACACATATTGTATCATTTCATCTCCTGTCAAAACCCACTTTGGATAGTTCAAGATGGTATCCATAGACCATGTGAAAAACACTAAGGGTTTGTCCTTTATTAGTATTAATGCTAGATCTATTTTTAATAAAAGGGTAAACGCCTTTAAAATAATTAGTAGTGCTGACTTCATCGGGGTAGTTGAGTCTTGGCTAACACCTGATAAAAGGGACAGTGATATGTACATCCCAGGCTATCAGTACCTGAGACTAGATAGGTTTCCTAACCGGAATAAAAAAGCTGGTGGCTTGATGTTATACATGCGTGATACCTTCTTAGCAACAGCTGATATGAATGCCTCGTGTATAACTAAAGATTATGAATTACTGTGCGTAGATGTTGAAGTAGGTGTAATTAAATACAAGATATATGTGTGCTATAGACCCCCCGATGATGATGTAGATAAAGATGCCATTTATAAGAAATTGACGGAATTAAAATCACCAATCACCAAGAACAGAAAAATCATAATGATGGGTGATTTTAATGTAGTACTTTTGAATGACAAACATGTTGAAGAGGCTGGTGTTGGGAATTTTTGCACTAATTGTGAATTGTTTCAATTAATTGATAAGCCAACCAGGCCAATATCTGGCACACTTATTGACCATATATACACCAACGTTCATAATGTTTCTGAATCGGGTTTGATTAATTTTCATATCTCAGATCACACGCCTATTTATATGATTTTGAAATGTGAGAGAACCAAGGTGGCTAAGAAATGTATAAAAGCCAGGTCTTATAGAAGATACAACTTTTTAACTTTCAAAAACAGCCTTTTACATATTAACTGGCATGATATTGTTAGACTACCTGATCCTAATGAGATGTGGATACGTATACTTTTTAACTTGAGATCCTGTCTTGATATCATGTGCCCGGTACGAAAGCTAACCATTCCTGAGTACACTCCTGAATGGCTAACTCCACCAATTATTGATGCCATGAGAATAAGGGATGATTTATACCAATTAGCTCGAGCTAATAGCACTGAAGATGCCTGGAATATAGCTAACTTCCATAGAAATAGGGTTGAAACGTTAATTTTTAACAGTAGAAAGACTGAGGTAGGACTTTTATTAGCTTATAGAAAGGATGACCCTGCAAAATTCTGGGAGGGTATCAGGAAGCTCCTACCCACTAAGACTATGTCCACTTTGATTAAACTAAGGAACAATGCTACAGGCTTGCTATTACCTCCTGATCAGTGCTCGCAGTTTATTAATGATTTTTTTGCCAATATAGGTAAGAACTTAGCTGACGCACTGCCAATGCTACCACCTGGTGTAGTTGGTGAGAACCAACCATACGGTACACCGTCAGTAGATGCTAACCTATTAGAGCCGATAAGCCACTGTGATTTAATGAAACTTATTAGAGGCATTAAAGTTAAGAAGCCTTCTTCAATTAAACATATGAAGACCTATGTATTAAAAGATGCCTTTATGTCTATCCCTGATGTTATTTTATGCTTGTATAATAAATGCTTGAGTACATCGACTTTTCCTGATGAATGGAAAGCAGCAACTGTGATACCTTTACCTAAGAAGCCTAATAGTACAAATGTCAATGACTTAAGACCCATAAGCCTGCTACCCCTCCCTGGTAAGATTCTAGAGAAAATAGTTTGTAATAGATTGCAAGTTTATATGGAAAATAATAATTTACTTAGTCCAAACCAGCATGGTTACCGTAAAGCGCACTCAACCCAGACGGCTATTTGTGAACATATTCAAAATGTTTTAACTAATACTATTAATAATAAACCTTCCTTCTGCTTATATTTAACCGTTTCTCACTTAATTATGCTAAAAAAATTGTCACTTTTAGGACTTAACGAAAATACCTGCCGCTGGTTTGAGTGTTACCTCACTTCAAGAAGACAATGTACCTTAGCTAATAATTATGTCTCAGAATACTCTGATGTCTCCTATGGCGTTCCACAGGGGTCCGTAATGGGCCCTGTATTGTTTTCAATTTATATAAATTCTCTTGGAAAATGTGGACTTTTTGACATTACTTTATATGCAGACGATGCTGTCATCACCTGTACCAGTAAACAGTCTATGGACGATGCTTTGTCTAGTATATCCCTGTGGTGTCTCAATAATAGTCTAACCATTAATGAGGGAAAAACTAAGTGGATGCTTTTTAACGGAGAAAAAGACTATAATCCTGTTTTATTACTTAATGGTATACCTCTTGAGAGAGTCTACTGTTTTCCATACCTAGGTCTTAATTTAGACACTGAAATGAAGTTTGTTCAGCACAGACGTATAACTGTTAGAAATACCAGACATAAAATTATTCAATTAGCCCGTATAAGACATTACTCTGATGTTGACACTGGTTGTTCTATTTACAAGACCATGGTTTTACCCTCATTTGATTATGTTGATTTTATATGGGATAGATGCAATATTGGTGAAAGCCTTGAACTACAGTATATGCAAAATAAATGCCTACGAATTGTGTATAAGGTTAAAATTGAAAAAGATCCTGTACATACGACGGATGAGTTACATAGGTTAACTAAATGTAGAATGTTAGTGGAAAGACGTGGCATCCACCTCCTTTATTATGCACATCAATTATCTAAGATGGACAATTTAATTGACCAGAGAAATCTACCCACTAGGAGACATATTGGGAAAAGACTGATATTGCCAGCCACTTTGAAGCCAATTGTTCTGCGGAGTGCCTTTTACAGGGCCATTGTATCATGGAATAATTTAAAACCGCATTACACGCTAATAGAGGATAAAAACTCTTTTAAGATTGCTATTAAGAAGGACTACCCAACATGCTTTATGTAAGCAATTTTTATTACCGTCTGTCTCACCTTTTTAGATAAATACACATTATTTTTTCATCTCATCTCATCTCATCATTATATAAAACTCCTAGGAACTATGTAAGATATTGTACCCAATCCCAGATACAATTGTGACTCGATTATCAAATGCTCGTCATACTGTATTAATGATATAATTTAGAATGTGATTCATCAGGGGTGCCAGCGGAGGGAAGGCAATGCGCCAAAAGCTGGTTATTAATACATTTCATATTTACTTTGTATTTTGAATGTATTATTAGACCCAATAAAAACCTTAAAAAAAAAAAAGTTTCCAGAGGTGAAGATATATGCACAGTATGTTACCACAAAATAGGTGTACAGATCCAGACAGCTACTTTCCTCTGGATATTATCAAGTGATCATGGTATTTTGTCAAACCTATCACAAGATTGAATTGTTAAATTGTCAAACATATAGATTAATTGAAAAAATTACCATTAGTTCAACATGTATACTCCACTTCAAGGGCTCACACTCTCCAGAAAAATCTTCTTACAAACCAGGCCACCTATCTATGGCAAGATCCACTATATGTGGCTCCCTCTGGGATTTGACATATGAGGCTGAATTAACGTTGAATCATTGTAATCCAAACCAGGTTAGCATTTAACAAGGAGCCACTGTGAAATGGCTGATATTTACGATGCTTCATTGTATTCCAAATGATGGTGAATCAGCGTTAAATTTTATAGAGTAAATCTGTAAAAAGTACATCTATTTTTTACAGTGTACCTGACCTCCCAGTCCCAGCTGAGGTTAAGGCCAGCTGACAAAGGATGCATTTCGAACACATTTACATGCCTAGGTCCATTAGGATGACAGCCATATGCCTTAAACTTGCATATAATAGCATAATTCTGTAGTGGACCATTGCATATAATAGCATAATTCTGTAGTGGACCACTGCAGAATGGGGCCAGTGGAACCTTTGAGCCGATACAAGATTTATACCTATTTCAACCCCTCAATGGGCTTCTTTATTAATAGTCAATGCATTGCAACACTGTGCTAACTGCTATCCCATTTGCATGGTGTTCTTAAATTACTTTCTGACTCATAATGTCCATGTATGACTGCCTTGAAATATTGGCCTTTCTTTTGGCTTCCAACTGAGTACCAGGGCCTGTTCCCAGGTCCCAATGCAGGCTTAGACTACCATAGCAGTGCTGCCTAGCAAGGAGAATTACCAATGGAAATGAACTATAGTCTGCCTGGAGGAGACAGACAAGAGGCTATTTTCAGCATCTCCCCTCATTCTTTGTGTCAACTGATACCTGGATAGCCTCAGTGACAGGCACCCTTCAAAAAACCAGCTTTTTATCCTATCACTGTCATTCAAACACGAAGACCCATAAATACATTACGTAACAAGATTTTGATCTGGATAGAGAATAAATTCTGAATGTAAATCAATCTTCAGGTCATCAGGGATGTCTGATTTTCTATATCAGTGCCTGAGTGCTGCCTTTGGAAAAGCTGGGTAGGTTTGAATGTGTGGAAAAGTGTATAAAATGCAATGATGAAGTATGCATGCTATGTGGGTTATCAGTTGTTAGACTCTGGTACAGTCGTCATGGATGGATAAGTAATGCTAATGATGCTATTTTTTAATCTGAATAGTCTTTGTCAAATCTATAGAAGATAGATAAATAATCAGTTTAACTTTGGTCATGTTTTTAGATTTTCATTTTTGGTTCAGGAAAATATGTGAGCAATGTGCATTGCAACCGATCCTTACAAGGCAGCTGAAATGGGAAATTACAAGGTGGGAGTCAATGAAGACCCAGCCACTTGGGGATTCCTCTGTTGCTAGGCTCATTTGTGACTAAGCGGAAATGAGGTCAGCAATGTAGAGGGGGGGAGGGTGTCAGGGGATGCATTTTATCATCAACACACTTGTGTCCATTAGGTGGCACTAAAGAGATGTTGAGGACCTTACTGAAAGTTTTAGCAAAGCTACTGAGTGAAAGCCACTGATTCTTCATAACATAGGTAATGTCAACTCTGCATAATGTATGACAACTAAGAGACCTCCCTCTGATATTACCAAGAAAGTAAAGCAGCAGCAATAACTGATGAACATTCATCTGACAAAAGAGGACGAGAAAGAGATTGATGGAGTGGAACTAGAAGTCAATTCATCACTGCACAAAGCACATTCTACCATTTGATATCAGCACTCTCTACCCATCTATAAATTTTACCTGCATCCACTACCACCCACAACACTAAAGCCATCAACCTTTGTTATATGCACCCTTCAGATCTTCACCCTTATTGCTACCAATATGTGATACCATATAATGTAACACAAAGGATATTATTTTTAATTAATGAAATACGCAGCCACCATCGCTGGAATGGGGTTTGAATGCACTTATCAACTGATTTTTTAAATAGAAATACTTATTTATTGGTATCTAAAATATCCACAAAGAATTGAATTTCTATTTTGCAAGGATGAATCACAAATAGCAAGTTGTATCAAACAACTACATGATTACCGGTACGTTCTACGTGAGCATCAATCCCTCCATACATCACTGTAGAAGGTCAAACAACACAAAAAACCTTTGCTGGAGACTAACTGGGTAAAGAAAGCCACAATATCCCGAATGATTTAACTGTTTTGTAGTGCCTGCATCTTCCAGAAGGTTTTGGAAGGAATTAGAGCCAAGGCTTCTGTGGATTGACGGTCAAGGAAGCCATCATGTTTGATGGAGATTGGAGGGACGACCTAATTAGTTTTCGTTTTGATGTCCATTGCTGCCCTTCCTGTTAACAATCGTCTCTATACCCTTTTCTCCGTTACCATTTACTCTTTCATCTCAGGCAGGCCACAACTTCACCCCACTACCCTTTACCCTATCCCCGTCTTCGTGTTGCAAGCACAAGTTGGCTGTGTTAGAGTAATATACATCAAATGCCTGCACCTTCACCCCTCCCTCCATTGTAAACTCTCTCTGAACTGATGTCATGCTGATAATCTATTTGATGATGAGACTCCTGATGACTCAATATTATGGCCGGTGAGTTAATTCAAGTCATCAGTTGCAAAGGAAGACAAAGAGTATTTTTCAACTTGCTTGTATACTCACATCATAGAGGCCATTATGATTGGTGATTTGCGGAGATCTACAATAACTCCCTTCATCCCAGCACCTCCCACATGCACCTATGCAAGGCATATCTTGCCACAGCAGACTCCTGATGGAGAACTAAAGTCATTGTGAGATAGTCCTGAGGCCATTCATCATCCCTGGTAATGACAAACGAGATGGCAGAGGCAGCTCCCCTTAAGGACCACCTCTTTTATGAGCACTTGTCGACCATGGAAAACAAGTTGTTGGTGGTGGCAGTTTGGTTATTGTAATTGCCGTTGCCGGAGGTGGCTTTTACTACACCCTCAGAGGCAGTGAGCCCTTTGGTTATTGGTTTAGAATGGCAACCTGCCAGTGTAGATCCGATTACCTGATTATCATACAGATTTTTGCTATAGCCTTAAAAGCAATCAGTCATTTGGTTATTTGTTCAAAATGACAAGCTCTGTTACAGCTCTGTTACAATTGTCCAGACTGTATGTCCAACAATGTGTCAGCAGATCTTCTGTGACTAATTATACTATCGCTACCTACTTTAGCCTATCAACATGTAGACAAACAGTATGTGTGAATAAGTTCTGATTTGTATTGGACACTCGTCTCTCTGAATTTATACAATATAATTACAAATTTTCAATCTTTCCAAAGAACAAGCCACAACCAGCATGCACATGTATGAATATTTATATATGTATATATATATTATATATATATATATATATATATATATATATATATATATATATATATAGATATATATATATATATATATATATATATAGATATAGATATATATATATATATATAATAAATGCAGATTGTAAAATTGATGTCATAGGTCATCTCTTTTATCAGCTTTCCCAAGTGCTTCCTGTAATATAGAATCCTGATACATGCAGGAGTCAGCTTGTTGTCAGACCAGTTTGTCCCCTTCAGTCATTCTCAGATGACACCATCCCTACACCCATGTACCATTCAACTGGTATACGATAATGAGTTGGGGGGTCTCCTGGCCTACAAGGCTGTACATAACATAGTTTTGGCGTAAATACATTCTGCAGAATTAATAGCTTTGCAGAACCTTCTGTGTGAGTTCAAGGAGGTCCGCCTTCATCTCTAATAAGAGACTTATGAGATATGCAGCACTTCCACACCTACAAGCAAGTTCTTTGTGACAGTTGCCTTTAATTAACACAGAGACAGCAAATGGCTCTTTCACCACAATCAATCAGCCGGATTAGGGAATAGATAGTCAAACTCTACCCAGGAAACTGGGGTGAGGAACGGTGAGACTAGTGCGAGCATGCCCATATAGAGCAAGGTAGGGGGAGCCCTGTGTGAAGTAGCTCACCCTATGTGCTAGACTGGGCAATCCTTGTGCCTATAGCCTCCTCTGCCCAAACCCACACTGAGGGTGACCCTCTGGTTTGTGTGCTGACACACCACCTTACCCAAGGTCCCCCCAATCATGCACACCAGTAGTTAGTAGGTTGTGTATTGCCATGGTGGATAAATAGAGGCTCCTTTATATGACTGCCCAACACAGATCTGATAGTATAGTGGTCATCACTGGCGCTTTGTATGTGAAAGGTCCAGGGTTCAAGACTCGGCCATGTCAACCTACCCACCATTTTTTTCTTTAATTGTCTATTTTTACTAACCTAACTTTACAATTGTCCACAAAATACATCTCACTGGTCTATTGTTCTCAAAACAAGGGGCAACTAGGAGAACTTGCACCATAGCTCCATAAGGCCTTTTATTATGCTACTGAAAGCCCCTGTTACAACTCTTCCACAGTGCCACACAGTCCCAGCTATCAAGCCTCGATTTGGGCAACATGGCAGTGAGTTGGATAGGGCTGGCACAAGATTCAGGCTTGTGTGAGGGCAATAGGGAACTTTTGCAAACCAGACGTAGCTCATTAAACGCAGACGTATGCTATGCTTTCATCACTGCTACGTCTGCGTTTAATGAGTTTTTACGTGGTTGCTAAAGGTCCCTAATGCTAGGAACAAAAAGTTAAAACATTCCAATGTACAATACATATAGGTTCCTTAGATATCCCAAACTCGCACCCACATGGTAGTCTAGTGGTCATCACAGTCGCCTTGTATCCTAAAGGTTCAGGGTTCGTGACTCGGCCATGTCTACCTTCCCACCATTTTATGGCTGTGTCTCACAACCTTGGGCCAATGTTTTTGTCTCTGACTGGGTGCCAGCTCTGACCGGGTGCCAGCTCTGACCGGGTGCCAGCTCTGACCGGCCTGAATAAAAACGGGTTATTTAGGGCAGATGATGATAAAAATGGACAACTAATGACTAGTTTAGGAAGTTATAATATCCATTAACCTTTTCAGCCAAATTCTATTTCAATCTGCCCTAAATAACCCGCTTTTATTCAGGGCGGTCAGAGCTGGCACCCAGTCAGAGCTGGCACCCGGTCAGAGCTGGCACCCGGTCAAAGACAAAAACATTGGCCCCAGGTCGTGAGACACAGCCTTATCTTCAATTTTCTATTTCTATGAAGAAAAAATGGTGGGTAGGTTGACATGACCAAGTCACGAACCCTCAACCTTTGGGGTACAAGGCGATGGTGCTGGCCACTATACTACAGTGTGGGTGTTAGGTGGTGACATATAAGTAACTGATATATACTGCACATTGGACAACCCCACACCTTGTTCAAGCCTTCACCCACCTCTCACCAAAGTTCCCCCACCACCAGCTAGCCACTGGGTGGGATTGGGTGGGTATGTGTAAGGGCTAGGGCACTGCACCCAAAGCTCGCACTACCTCACCCCTTGAGCTAGGCACAGAAGTAGTTCGCCCTAGCTGGCACTAGCATGCCCTAGCCTCACCCCAGTTTCCTGGGTACCAATTTGATAATGATAATACTTGTTGATTGAAAACCAGTCAAATTCACCTTGTAAACCAGGTTGCAGGATATAGGAACAATGTCTTTTTTGCCATGCAAGTATAGAACCATGTCATTGGCATATGATAAAACCTTAAGTAATAACCATCTCAAAAGTTTTGAAGCATGTCATGAACCAAAATTAACACCCTATGGAATGCCACATTCCAATTTTTTCACGGTCAGTTTGTTTTCTGTCGTCTAAATAATTTTGGACTCATTTTCTAGTTATTTCCAGAAGTACCATACATAGATCATTTCTTTAATAGAATGGAGTGTGTTTGCAACCAAATACCCTTTTTTTTTTTATTGATCAGGTCTCAACAAATTGCTGTGTCCAGTGCCCGTGACACAGAAAATTTCACTGGACACAGGAAAATTTGGAAGTTGTGCTCAGTAGACACAAATTTTCATGGCCCGGTCGGGCACAGATTCCACTGACTGGGCACAACATATTTTTGTCTCTGTGCCAAGTGGACACACCTGTTTTGAACGATTTCTTGAGCCCTGTTGATGAAAGTGCTTCATTGGCAGGTATGTATTATTCTCTCCAGATTTTTCAGGGGATTTCATCACAAATGTACAGGGGGCTTCTCTTTTCTCTCCTCTGCATTATGGGTCCAAATATTTAATTCATCTCTGCAAAGTATTGGATTTTTAAACAAAACAAAATACATCTTCTTCCAAAATCGTATTTCATTTTAACATTGTGCATATTATGGTTGGATAGGACTGGATTAGCAGAAATAGCTACATCACTGATTCTTCCATATCCCACATGCCTATTAAGAAGCAAGACACAGACACACTATGTGATAGAGCCCTGTATGCTAAGGTAATAAAGAAGCCTATGCCTGACAATGCCATTAGCCCCCATGCTGATACAGACAGTTTGCTCCTTGATCCTGGCTGCACACCTAAAAGAAGCCTGAGCTTCCCCCTTCTCTGTCGCATTAATGGATATTTTAGCTGGCAGCCTCGTATGTCTCAATAGTAGATGTGAAAGCCAGGAGGGGGACAGGTGGGGACATTAATGGAGATAGCTTGTGTAGCATCGTGGGTGGGAGTAGACTATGTCCCATACATAAGTAACCATGGTAGGAATGTACAAAAGTGCTGAATGTGCGGGAATAACCCTCTAGGGAGAGCGTGTTTGTTGTATAGCAATGGACCTGCAATAATGATAAACATTATTATCTGATTGCTATTCTTCTGTTGTTTTCATGAAATATCAGATGTCTTGGTTTTAGAAAGGATTATTGGTTAAGGTAGAAACAGCGCAACCGATAAGTACAGTACATGCATTTAAAGTGATGTGCACCCTTTATCAAATTGAGTTTTTCAACATTAGTGTTTTCCACTTTTAGTACTTTAGAAGGCATGGAGTGTCTGCTCACCACTACAGCTGTCTCTTTATTCAACCTTAACAATACTTAACACATACAGAATCCAATGATCCCCTATTAAAGCTTCCAACTCTGCTCATTTCACTAATTGAGTAACTTCATCATGGGAGATAGTTGCTTTAGTTTTGCTTTAAATCCTCATTACCTTCATTTCAACAGGAGTATGTGATACATTCACAATTTCTCTATTTTTCAGAATGGCACCTTTAGAGGGATTCTAATCACAAGTTGGGATTAATCCTCCCCACCTCACTTCTAATCTACTTCTCATTACAAAAACAGGTTAAGCGTTGATCCTCATACCCAGTAATCAAGAAACGTTATACAACTTCTTATAACGTTATAGAACGTTATATAGCGTTTCTCCAAGGCTCCTTATTATGGCACAACATTATATAAAGGTTTAAAACGTTATTTTTATGTAAAATAACGTTTTTTTGTTAGCTGGGTACCCCAGTTTACTTCTCTTTACAAGAGGACATTCAAGGGTCTAACTATAGCCCTTAAACAACCTATTGGGACAGAATATCTTCATAGAGATTAAATCATAATGACAGTGCTGGCCCTAAATGATGCATCTTTATGCATACTACATTCCGCATCACCACCATGTCCAATCATTCCCACTGCTCTACTGCCACCTTGGATGGCCAATGTGAGAGATATCCTCTATCTGATTCATCAGTTTAATGGGGCTAACTCCAAGCAGACCAAAGAGGACATGGAGACAGCAAAGCAGGTTATTAGAATGAATAGGGATAGAGTGTCATCTTTGAGGCCTTCAAGATGGAACTAGAGAGACTAGCCTTGGGTCTTTGATGTGGGATAGGGTGTTATCCTCTGAGTTACTGATGAGAGACTTCTCTGTGCAGTACCTTGATTAGACCATGGAGTTGTCATCCAAAAGCAACACCATGTGATTCTTTTATGGAGGAGAAACAATTAATCTGATCATATTTGTTCTTCTGTATATCAAATTGAATGGCTTCCTATGAGGTTAATGTGGGGTTAGGAGAAGCAGGCAATCTAACACCAATACTTTTCACATATTATGTACATTCCAGCTACCAGACAGCAGTTTCATATCCTGACAGAGGGCAGTATAAAACATCATTGCATATTGACATTTGGCTTTGTCTCCCACAGAGGAAGAGCGTTCTCTGTCTCCAATGGTACTATTAATCATCACCATTAATTTGTATTGTCATTTATTACATGGTGAATACGGACTGTCAAGGTAAATGCAATGGGAGCCCTGTATGTGAGTGAAGCATTGAATAACCCTCGGGCATATTTTACGCTCTGCCCATATTGCACGCTCTTGGGGGTCACGTCACCCTCTGGGCATTCAAACACCTCAGAAGTGAACAAACATTCCGGAAGTAATCAAACATCAAAATACGGCCATCATGCAATACAGCCATAGCACCACTCATACAATAACTACTAACTCGGCGACTTTAGCGTGCAGCTCTGTCTATGTATTGACCTTTTCTGAGGATGATCATTTTGACATGGTCATGGACTAGGAGTTCTCACCACCCATACACAAAATTTTACTTCTGAATCTATCAGAATAACATAGATTCATGGTGTTATGATAAAAAAAATCAACTGTTTCTAGGGATAAATGAAATACATTAGACCACTCCAAATACTATACTTGTTTCTCATCACCACATGCATCTCTTTCTGAGATTTTTATCTATTCTTTTTGCAAATTTTAATGAATTAACATGACAGAATTAGACAAATATGAGCATATTTGGTATAAAATTAAAGCTTACAGTATGGCAAATGTAATGGGTAGGAGGAAACATCTATATTTACAGCTTTTGCAAATACTTGATCTCTAAGTTACTAAAATGTCAATTTGGTTCTCCTAGAGCCCGCAAAACCCTATACAATTTAGGCCTAGGCAAAGAAAACGCTGCACTCTGTAGACTTGGGGAATTCAATTGTCCCACATGCCACCACTCAGGCTCTTATGTTATAAATCATACATGAAAATACAGAATATGATACTAGCAGACCACTGGATAGTACTTGCCCACTGTATATTGATAGTAGTCTCTACTACCCTCCTATCTGCACGGTATATAACAAATAGCAGACTGCATGAAACTGCTATTTTTATGTGAGTACCAAGAAGGGAGCGAGTTCAGAATAGGCAAATGTTGCTTCTTCGCCTCATGTTATAATGGAAATCTGTTACGAAAATCATATGAATAATGTGAGGTAAATGTTGTCTCTCCAAATTTCTGCAGAATGGAAGGAAATTGTTGCTTTTTCAAAACATAAATAGAGTTCGTTTTCTGAAGCATATCAAGTAAATCCACCCATCACTGAGTTAGCCTCAAGCATTGCATACTGGAAGATATTCTCTCATGCTTTACTCCTCAGACCCACATATACCCTATATATATAGTGTTGAGGACCAAGCGCTGCTTGACCCCGACTATTGCTGGTACCAAATTGAAAGCCCTGATTCCTCTACCTATACCCCTAAACCACTCCAATCCTACTACATGGACTAGATTGACTATGTCTGTTAAATGTTGTCCAATTACTGTGATTTCCAGCTCAAATAGTGTTGGTGCCAGGGAAGTCAAACTGCTCCTTGGCTCATTTTTGTAATCCCAACTTGCATTTTGAGGGTTTCATTGCTACATCTTGTGGCATGATGTCTATTCTGTAAATTGAGCCAGCAAGCAGACGGAAATGTTATCATCATTAGAATGTAACCTACATGGTAATGTAGATATTGCTATTTAATTGTTTTATATTTCGGTTGGTTTGATTATTAGGTTTATACTTTTCTACTCCACAGAATGTTTATAAGCAGTAAAGCACCTAGGAGAGTATGTAATTGAGGAAATATAATGAGGTTGGTCTTGGCCTCTTCTGCATATTGCTAATCAGTGTAACTTCTAGATAATCATCTCTACTTTCAAGGCTGGATATTATTGAAGGATACAACGCAAAAACAAAGTCAGCCTTTAGGAGAAAGTGAGTGAGCAGCTGTTATGTTATAACCATGTTATTGCAAATTACTTAAATAGTGCAGAAAAACCTATGAATGCAAGGTAGTCCAACAAAGTGCTACATGTATATAAAAAATGATTGCTTAAACTCATTTAGCATGCTTTATCAAGTGATACAGACACCTGAGGATACTTGGCTATCAAGTTCAGTAATAGGACTCTCTTTGGATAGCATTTTCAAATACAGGAAAGGTCTTCTCCAGTTTCTGACATTGTACACCATTGTCAGTTCTCCCAATGGTAACATCATCTCAAATGACATTGTGGTTCTCAAGGGGAAAGTGCAACTCTGCATACAGAAAATCTGATATATCAAAGTGTAGGAACTGTGTACTTGGCAAAAGCATGTGTATTTCAAGCAGAAATCCTGATAGAAATATAATATAATAGATATAACATGGAATGGAACAATACCTGATAAAAATTCTATTGAAACAGTGGTTTTAGATCTTTGAATTTTGATGTTTTAATGACCTTGGACCTGAGCCCATTCCTATACATTCCAAAATCATGTAGGTTAAGCATTATAGGACGGATCAACGTGATTGAATCCAAGTATAAATAAGCGAGTGGGCGTGGCCGTGGTTCCTGAGCAGCTCACCAGAGGGCGCCCCAGACTGACCTGATTTGTGAGCAGCTCATTGATTGGCTGTGAGTGGCTCAATAACAATGCGTCTGATTGGCTGCAGCTCGGGGACCATGGTTACTTCTTCTTGTTGGGCCCATGCTATAAATGGGCAGTTTCATGGTTTCATGGCCAGTGGCCTTTGAATCTCCAGATCGTTCACACCTGTTCACTAATTTTAAATTTTTGGCAGTTAAATTTGAATTTAATTAATTTAAATTCAACATGGTTCGGGGAAGAAGGAACAGGAGGAGTAGCTCGCCTACGGCTACGCCTCAAGATACGCCTCAAGTTGAGGTGACCACTACAGCTACTACGAGCAGTGAAAATGGGGCAGTCGGTGGGCAGCAGCCCATTGAATCACATGCTACGGTGATTTCTCCATTAGTAACTGTTGACCAGACGTTGGAGGATAGATTGGATTCTCAAGATGCTCGTCTGGGTCGCATGGAGGCGACCCTCCAGAGGTTGGCCAACTCAGGAGGTTCCAGTAGAAGACGCCAGTCGGCGCCACTGAGGAAACCAAGGAGATCTAGGTCAACTCCCTCGGTTTCTAGGACACAGCGCCCCAATTCCCAAGCAAGACCGACAAGTCGTCCCAAGAAAGCGAGGTCGCCGTCTTCATCATCTGTATCCTCCATGTCAGACTACTCTAGGTCTCCAAGTCCTAAAAGAAGTAAGCCTTACTCACAAACCAATTTTCTGTCTCATAAGGAGAAATGTGATTCATTTGATAAGCTAATGCTAGTAAATATCAGAACAGTAAACAAAGTGATCCATCTGGGCGAGGATGCACAGCCCATTTTGGACCACATGGAAATGTTGTGTGTAAAGGCCGCTACCAAGATTTATTTGGTTAGGGCTCTAATTGATTATGATAGGGCTATCCGGGACCGAGCAAATGTAAAAGGGCTCGGTGCCTTCAAGAATGTGGAAAATTCAGATATGCTGGCTTTCTTCAGTTATGACAACACAGTTTCAGCAGTTTCGGCGAAATCCAAACCAAAAAGTTCAAGTAAACAAGATAGTGTCAGATCTTGTTTTGCTTTTAACAAAGCAAGTGGTTGTGCTTCCCAGAACTGCAGATACAAACACACTTGCATGTTCTGCAGGTCATCTGCTCATGGTTGTTTTGATTGTAAACAAGAGGGAAAGATGCCCAGTAACCCTAAGTAGGATGGTACCGGAGATCTAATTAGTTTGCCCTCTGATAAGATCGCCAGGGGTGACCTAGATATAGCATACTCCAAAGTCGACTCAAAAACTGATAATTTTGAGTTTCAAGAATTTTTGGCACAAGATAGTTCAAAAAGTGATTTTCTTGAGAATGAAACAATTTTAGGTCGCTTGTCGCCTGAGAGTTTTTCTGCGTATAAGTGTTTTTTGAAACAAGATACCACAGCTAATAATTTATCTGTAAATTTTGACTTTCAAAATTCTCCAGGTGATTTACCTGGATTTTCCTCAGACTGTAATTTTTCTGAGACTTTTGGCGATCAATCTGAAAATTCTAAATTGATTTTTCAAGTTGAAGGGTCCTCAGGGACTCCTATTGTAGATGTGTATAATCAATGCTTAGAGGGAAAATGTGACTGTACTCACTTGATTGGTGGTAGAAGTACTAGTCTGATGCCCTGTAGGTTTGCACATTTTTTGTCGGGACCAACAAATGTTTTGGCCCATGACCCTGAGTGGGCCCAATTCATTTGGGAGGGTGTAGTTAATGGTTTCAAAATTATTAATGATAATTGTGAAACTAGTTATAATTGCAAAAATTATAAGTCTATTCTTGAGAATGATTTTTATCTTGAGATGTGTGACTTAGTAGAAGCTGAGACCCAGGCAGGGTTAGTAACTCAAGTTCAATACCGTCCCACATGTATTCATGCACTAGGGGGGGTTGAAAAGTCTAATGGAAAATTGAGGCCTATAACTGACTGTAGCATGCCGGTAGGTTTGGCTATTAATAATTTTATGCACCAAACTTATAAGCCTTTTTCTTATAAGTCTGTGACTACTGCTGTAGAATTACTAGATGAAGGGGATTATATGTGTTTAATTGATTTAAAATCAGCATATAGAACAGTTAATGTTTTTGGCCCCCATTGTACTTATCAAGGATTCAGGTGGAACAGTGGTAGAGGTTATAAGAACTATGAAAATAATCGTCTTTCATTCGGGTTAAGGTGTTCCTGGGTATATCCATTGATTCGATTAATATGGTTCTCACCCTGCCTGAGGAGAAGCTCCTCAAATTGAACTTAGCTCTAGATGAATGTCAAGGTTAGACTTATGCCACCAAAAAACAACTGCAAAGCATTGGTGGGTTAATGAGTTTCTGCTCGTCGGTGGTCAGGGGTGGAAGAACTTTTAGTAGGCGCCTCTTTGACTTGTGTGCCAGAGCAAAAGATAAAGGTTCTATTTATTTATGTGAAGAGACTAGGAAAGACCTACAGTGGTGGAAACGCTTCTGCAGGTATTTTAATTGTAATTCTTTAATTCCGAAAGATATGACAGAATGTCCAATTGTCTCTGATGTTCAACCAAGGGCTTTGGAGCCTGGTCGGGTACAGACTTCATATATGGTGTGTGGGAAAAAGAATTTTTTCCTGCTACTGATTGCAATCATAGAGTTCTTCCACCCTTGTTAGACAGACTTGACGTTCATGAGGGCAATATAAATGTGTATGAGTTGTGGCCGGTAGGACTTGGTTTGAAGCGCTGGGGTGAAAAATATGCAAACTCTAAGATTCATTTCATTACCGACAACATGCAGGTCTTAGCTAACCTTAATTCTGGTAGAAGCAAGAATCATCTCAGTATGGAATGGCTCAGGGAGATATTCTGGCTATGTTTCATATATAATATAGACATTTTCGCTACTTATATTAAATCTGAGGATAATATATTAGCTGATCAATTATCCAGACTACCTTATAAAGGTTATATGTCGTTGTGTAATAATACTTTGGCGTTGAATAACATGTGCTGTGTGTATTTGCAGGAAACCTTTTAACCCAATTGATGGACCAGCAGCAGACCCTATTGGAGGCTAGCTTATCTGATTCAACTAAGTTGACGAGAGCAGCTCAATTGAGAAGGTATAAGAAATTCTGTAACCTATGTAATTTTATAGAGTTTCCGTGCTCTTCAAAACAAGCTAGGCTATATGCTACATATTTATCGTCCAGGGTTAAACCTGTGTCTGTAAGGAATTATTTGTCTGCTGTTTGGTACCAATGTAAACTCTTGGGTTATCAAGATTTCTCTGTTTGTTTTATGGTAAAACAATTATTAAATGGTATTGAAAGGACTTTTATGTCTTTAAATAACCCTTCCAGATATCCCCTTTCAGTCATTGAGTTGTTGGCTATTTTTAAGTTATTAAATCTGCATAATCCTGATGATAGGTCATTCTGGCTTGCAGTGTTGCTGTGCTTCAGGGGCCTTCTGCGAAAATGTCATGTGACGAGTTCAAGACATTTGTTGACATATCTAGAGTTCAGATGAGATAAGCTATCAAGTTCTACATGCATGCAATGTAGGGGATACAATGGAAATATGAAGTCTCACTGGAGAGGCCTTTTCCGAATCAGATCTGATACACTGCAGGAGAGCTGTTCTCCTGTTTCTGACATTGTATACCATTGATGCTGTCTATACTCCCATCTGAAAACAACATCTCATATAGGATCCTGCTTATAGTAATCTCAATTTTCCGGAGAACAGGCAAGAAGATTATGAAAATGTGATGTATTGATGTCATTGTTAAATTAGATATTTCTACACTACATCATATCAGCATAGACAGCAAAAAAGTGGCTCATGTATCCCTTATCCTAATAGCAATACAAACTGAAAGCTAATTAAGTTCTGAAAGTGTTTGTACTTATAAAAACATCAATCACATGTGCTATTCATAATGTTGACAAAAGTCTGGAATCTTGTTCTTTTATCGTATAACTTGTTTTGCCTGTCTTTAACATGAACCATGTGGTGTTATTCTAAAGTGTGTTATAAGAAGTAAGAAAATACAAGTACATGGCAAGCATTTATTTTATTAGCTGTGCTTTGGAGATCGAACATTAGGGCCCTATCTTTTCATAACGCTGAGGAACATTGCTGCACTTTCAAAAAGCAATTGGTATAAAACTAACTGATCTTGGTCAATTCAAGGGTGCTAAATTCAAAAATTCATAATGAAATTGCTGGGTTACTTCTCACTTCTGAGTTATTTGACATTTTAGATGCGTGAAATGTGATAAAACACCTGATACTAGTGAAAAGTTTGTCAGGAAGCTAATATTTTACATCATTGAATTCATGTATTCTGGGTAATACATGTCTTCAACATCAAGAAAAAGTGGTGTATAGCCACTGAGAACATATTCTTTGCCTATGAAATAACACTTTTTAACGTCAGATTCTGTGATATAAGATAGTGCTTCAATAAAAACATCACAGACGTCATCATAAAATGAATACTTTCCTGCGGGGTTTCCCTTACATTGATATGCTAGATAATCATCATAACAATATTGTGCGACCCTAACATAAGAATAAAATATGCTTTGCCCTGTATATAATTCAGTAGTAAGCTGATACATAGAATAGCTATATTTCTAGAAAATGAAGAAAACAAGAACTTTCATTGTTATCCGTGACCTAGACCAAAGTGAATTTCAGTCGCTTTTCGGCCGTTCCTCAGTGTAATTATCAAAGGTCCATAGCGTTCGGGACGACCGCAGAAGAGTGTACGGACTCACAAATGTCCATTTTGCCAACTCTGCACCATCGGATAGAAAAGATTCAACCCTGTCCTTAGATCTGTTCTGCTCTGATATGTAGATTTCATACTAGATTTTCTGTGAATGCATTTCCCATGTTTATCTGTTCAAATTTCTCTTGATAATTATGTAGCCTATTATTTGATCTACATTTTTATGTTAAGTTTTTTTCTCAAGGCTTTTCTGGTTGTTGAGATGCAAAGTTGAAATGTATAGGCGAGACTCCACTAACCGATTATCTGGGCAATTCTCACAAACAGATCATGCCCTAATACTTTATATATTCCATACATGTTAGGGAAATATTTCAGATCTTAGGGTTTGTTTTTATTTACATCACACTATAGGTCTTTAGGTTTTAGCAGGTAAAGGCAGATACCTAGAGATGCCGACCAATGAAAATCAGGTGTATTTGATGTGAGATTTAAGTCCAGATCGGCCTGAGATGCAGAATCGATACCAAAATCGGGCTGTATGGCCTTAGCAAGTCTGTTGCAGTTGCTTTGCTTGCTTGCTGCTTTGCTTGTCCAGTGGTCGTACCCCCCTCCTACGGTGGAGAGTTTCAATGCTTCCACGGGAAGGCACCAGGGGGCACTGTTAGACCCACTTATATGAGGATAACTTCCCAAATGGAAGTTATGCCTAGACAATAAAACATGTTTTTGTTAGCTCGGAATCAATCATTGACCAGCAGTAAGCAATCACGGAGGATATCACTATCACCCTTTAATATCTTTTAATATCTGACTATGATTGGTTTTTGGTGACACTACTTCTGGGCCTGAAACCAGTCTCACAGGTTATCATGGGATGAATGGACACCATAGTTCTTACAAGGGGTAGCTGCTGCAGGAAATACCACAGTAGTAAATACAGGATGGTCAATATATAAAGTATGGGATGTGACTGCATTTGGAAAATATATTCTAATATATATAGAATCTAATATTTCAAAGCCTCTTCCACTGGTTAGCTTTTACATGCATAACACAAGTAGACATAATGTTCCGTATACCATTTGTTGAAAGATTATCATTTTGGGGGTTGATACTAGCATATAGTATAAGCCCATACTAAGCCTAAAAAAAACAAGAAATAACCCTTTTGAGACCAGGGAACATAAAATATATGTATAATATTAAAAGTACAATTGGCTTTAGGGGGAAGGTTTCCAGTAGCATTCTATAAAGACTGCATGAGACCCATGCCCTTGGGGTCTTTTCAAGCTGTGTCAATAACAGAGGGTGAAGGGTGTGAGTCAAAATGAGGATACTCTGGCTCCAGGGCTAGCTTTCAAGAGAAGCTGCTCAATAGCCTATCAATGACCATGGGGTGGTTGCACTGGATACAGAGGGCAAGCACATGGTATCCTGTATAAATGTTTAAACGCATCGCCATAGCAGTAATTGCAAACCAGCGTCTTGAATAGTTTTCAAACTCTCAGATCGTGCAACAATGAAAAGATCCTGAAGCAACTATTGGTATCTGTCATACTGTTAATGATATTATCGTTCAAATTCTATATACCAGTTAGAATTGCAAAGCCCTTTAGGTATACTGAACAAAGAACAATTCTTTAAAGCTTATCCCACCAAAATCTTTTCTGTTTTGCTCCACGCGTTTAAACCCCCCTAAACAATAAATTAAGCTGTTATGTGTTTAATACAAATTTGGAAAAAAATCGCTTTTCTATTCTCAAATTTTAGGTGCAAATACACTATTTTATCATACAGGTGAGATTTTCAGACAGAAACAAAACACATTCCAAATCACATCACGGATTCATTCACATCCAAAGCGTAGATTTACATACCAGACACACAGAACCTGTATGATAAGGCCCAGTATACTAGGTCTAAGCAACTGTGGCCTGCTAGTACTTTCCTACCCCTAGGGGCGCCCTCATCACGTAGGACAACACATGTCATGGTGTGAGCCATAGCAGCGTCCTAGTGTATCCCTGCCATCGAAGAATTATCTTAGAAAAAATGAAATTTTACCAAGTTATTGTCTTTTCTTATGGTTGAAATTACATATAATGGAAAGCAAGATGTGTACTTTATATAGTTCTGTGATTTTTAGGCAATTAAATTGCATCAGACACGAGCACAATGTCTTTATTTGATTAGATAAATCGAAAATTCATGGAAAATGGGGAACCATAACTCAATTATGATTTTATTGCTAAGTTTTAGAAAAAAATCACTAGTATGAAATAATAGATACATATGTATATGTCCTCTAGGTGAATTCAGAAACATTAAGGTTTCCCTACTGGAGCAACTGAGGAATATTGAGTTTAATAATAATACATCTATATACATTAAGAAGGCCCTGACCCGTGCATGGTTGGAAGCACCTGTGCGCCTGAGTTGAGCCTGCCAGGGGTAGAGGGGACTTTGTCATCATCAACAACAGACACTCGCACTAACTGTTAGCCTATTTAGTATAATGTATGATAAATGCAGATCTAGTAGTGGTCTAGATGAGGGGGTGTCCAATGTCCCATGTCAATTTTAAGAAATGGCCATGTCACCAGTCACTTACAATCCCCATGTGCCTTAAGTTGCTTAACCTAGCTACCCTGTCCCATGTCAATTTTAAGAAAATGTAATACTATATGTAGTGTCACTTATTTTTTCCCTCATTTCACTAAGCTCCATGTCACATGTCGACTTTAATAAATAGCCATGTTGCCGTGTCGAATTTAGGGGTCTACCCCCATTATAGTAGCTTATAATATGGCTTATAGATGTAGGTTCCCCAGCGGTTAATCAGGACGGGCGGACTTTTCAAGCTAGGTCGTCCTATCTTGAAAGCTGTTGCTTAGACCTGTGTACAACAAATAAACCTATCCAAGACAACACTGCCATTAGCCCCCATGCTGATACGGACAGTTTGCCCCTTGATCCTAGACACACAGCTAAAAGAACACTGAGCTTCATATAACATCCTATGGAATGCCACATTGCAATTTTTTCATTGTCCCATAGAGTTAGGATGACTATAGTCGAAGCTCGCCCTGCCATGGCATCAACTATAGTTGATGCTTGCCCAGCCATGGCATCGACTATAGTTGATGCTCGCCCACAAAGGGTTAATGAATATTTTAGCTGGCAGCCCTGTACGTCTCAATAGTAGATGTGACAGCCAGGAGGGGGACAGGTGAGGACAATAATGGAGACTTGGAGGCTTGTGTAGCTTCGTGGGTGGGAGTAGACTTTGTCCCATACATAAGTAACCATGGTAGAGAATATATAAAGGTACTAACTGTGTGAGAATGTTCCTCTGGAGTGATCATTTGTTTTAAAATGCCTGTATATTGAACTTGAACTAAATATTAGCAAAAAAGAGCAAACTGAGATAAAAACAGTTCAGCTGATAAGAAAAACTAGAGTTATATATGCTTGCTTTTTATTCAATAGAGTTAGTCAGCTGTAGTGTTTTTGGTGCTTATCTTCTCAAAATTGTATACCTCTCCTAATCCAGAGTTTGAAGTTGCTTACCATGGCCTGACAGCAAATAATCCTTGTTTAGCATGGCACTGGGAACACAGATCCAGACATGGTACTATATGCTTTGATGGCACAGCCCAGTGGGCACAGCAACACTTAATAAGTGACTAATAAGCTCTCCAATGAAGTGCTTATTATCCATCTATATTGTGGCTAGAATGTAAGAACTATTAGTCAGCTAATCTGCAGCACTTATTAAGCCCTTCAAAGCAGTGGTTATCAAGAGGTTCAATAATTCAGCTAATAAGGGCAACAAAAGTCAAGTTTATTCAAAGATTATAATTGTGACACTACCGCACTGCTATAAAGCAGCACTTATAAGTGACTTGCTCTGCAGTTTTTATTAAGCACTTCAACACAGTGATTAGTAATAAGGTGAAGTGTGCCACTATTTAAAAAGGAATTCCACTGAAACTTTCTGCTGTTTATTCAAGCATATAACATTCATAAGCAGCTCAGTATACATACATTGGAAATTTAGAATACATACATTGGAAATTCATGATTGTTGTACAAATTAATGTTGTCAATGGGAATCGAACTCCTTACCTCCAGATGTAAAGTCCAGTGTGCTATTGCATGAGCTAGTGGGGCTGATGATAAGTGGTGGTCCTAAACCTCACTGTACCCCTAGCATACCCTAGGTACACTGCAAAAGCAGCCCTTCATATATCATGCTCACACACTGGCTAAAAAGGGCTTTATTTGCAGTGAGATACAAACAAAAACTGTCTTATTTGAATCTGATTGAATGAAAAACCCATTCAATTCATTTTGGAAATAGATGGGAAGTATTATTCTCTTCAGCTATGCACCCATTTTCTTTGCGTAAAGCAAAAGCAAAAGGTCCGGATGAGTTTTTCTCCAATTCTTTTCGGTTTTATCGAACCTCTTACAATATACAGAAAAGTGGGAATAGAAGTATTGTATCAAAATTGAGTTTGTATGACAGTGTACAAGTCATAGTCAACCACTGTGAACACATCCTAGCTCCTGACCCTGGCAAAACTGACACACCTGATAACCAACTGGTGACTGTGGTGCAATGTGCCTTGACCGTACTCACTGTCAGATAGCGTGGGATGGCTGCTGTCACAACCTTTTCTCAGAGTCTCCAGTGGTCCATTGTAGCCTTTTCCCCTCCTGGCTAGGACCACCTTCGTCAACACTGATATGTGCTATCTTTTTACCAGTCGCAAGTGTATTATGCTTCTACGGGCTGAAGCGGATCTGTGCAAGTCTCATGGGAGACCAGGACACCGAAGGTTCACTGCAGTCTGTCTACTGACACTTACAGACGCGACTCCTGTCAGGACAACTCTTGGGAAAATTTGGTGCCGTGGCTCCTTCTGGGATCGCACCCAGGACCTCTCACACACAAGTCTAGCGACTTACTCATTAGGCCACCAAATCTCCTTGTAGAATCATGGTGTATCCCCCCCTCAAATAGGTACCAGAATAGAAGACAACAAGGAGACACAAAGTATTCTCAAAGATCACACAACTTACCCTTCGGTATTAATATGTTATGACATAAAGTGGTTCTTAGACAATACAAATACAGTCCTTATCAAGGGATGTCAATGCACTGACTAATAAGAACTTCATTTGCGGGGCTTAATATCCATTATAAAGAAGATGGTTAATCAGTTACTAACAAGCCCTGCTTTTGCAGCCCTGCAGAACCTCTAATAAGGTCTTACATTTGATGGTTACTAGACAGTGAAAAAGCAGCCCTTATCAGGGCATTTCGATTCACTGCTTAATAAGGACTTATCTTGCACTGACTGATAAGAACTTAATTTGCAGGGCTTGATATTCATAACAAAGACAATAGTTAATCAGCTATGAATAAGCCCTACTTTTGCAGCCCTGCATAACCCCAAATAAGGTCTTACATGTGATGGTTATTAGACAGTGCAAAAGCAGCCTTTATCAGGGGATGTTGATACACTGCTTAATAAGGACTAAAAATGTAGGCCTTCTTAGTTATTATGAAAACCACCATTAATAAGTCCTGTTTCTGTAGCCCTTCAGCTGTTGTAGCTAACCAGAGCTGCATGGGCCCAACTAATAAGGGAGGCATATGTAGCCCTGCATGTGCATTACTTATTAAAAGCTTAATATTCTGTTAATTATTGAGTACAAATACCATGCTAAATGTTACCAACTATTGTGTGCTACCTGAATGGATAATACGCCCTGCAAGGTCATTAGCCACCAGAGCAGCTACTAATCAGTGGTGGCGTGCCCACTGGGAGGGGCCTAATGATGCACAACCGTTTAATACTGCTAGACATCAATCTGGACAAGGGAGTAGGTAAATTAAGCCAGATGGCTCTAAGTTACTTATCCCTCTTGTTTCATGTCTTTAATATCTAATGCATGACAGAAACCTAATTCAAACCGACCACAATGTCAACTAGTTTTGGGTGTTCAACCAGCAAAGGGTACATGGAGACAGCAAAGCACACCATTAGAGAGAGCGGGTATGTAGACTTTTATCTTTGAAATAGTTAATTTGGAACTAACTAGGTAGACTAGAACTGCCACCATAGTGTTTGGATTTGTTTTTTTACACATCTAGACATAAGTGTATCTCATAATCATGACCAGACATCTGCATCTTCCAAATTCCGTTTATTTCCTTAGTATATATTAGCTCCAAAGCATCAGCTTAAATATGAAAATAAATGTAAAATATGGGCATGAATACAATTATTTCAATCCATTTTTATAGCCATGGAGTAATATACCAGACTGTATCTATGACTTGCATTTACAATATATAAGAGGAAGTACTTTCAGAAACAGATATAAATATGATTCAAGGTGACAGGGCAGACAAGTCTGACTTACGAAGAAAGATCTTCTCATGTCTGGTATGATTCATCTATGATTCATCAGCATGCCTGAGGATTTTGATGTCCCATCACAATGCATTAATGACGTATGAAGTGTCAATGTGGTAGCAATATAAGTAAGATACTTCTAGGCAGAGGAGGAAGTCTCTGTGGATGGGTTAAAAGAGCACACATTCAGGTAACGGTGCTATTAATGAACTCATAGGACTGATCGAGTTTGAGTATTGAGGTCTACTTGTTTAAATATTTATTTATTTCAAATTAGTCTAAAAGTATGAGGCATCACTATAATACTAGAGAGTGATTTTATCAGATACTCATTTTAGGCCTTAAAGGCACTTTCGCAGTCTTTCTGAGTGATGCAATAGGTATTTAAACTAGACATTCAGGAATGACTTCTTGAAGTAACAGTGGATTACCATTATTTTTTAACTGCATCATCAACAGACAGGACTTGGAGGTGGGGCCTTAGCCTTCTGAAATCATTTGTGTAAAAAATGATTCACTTAATTCGATACAACCAATTTGAGAGAGGCCATTAGCCCCACGTTTGCATTTAACCAAGTGAGAGTGCTTAGCATGTGATAGCTTTTTAAAGCCATGAAAAATCATGGATTCCTTGATGACATCAAATTGAACCCTTTGAACATGAAGTGAAGGATTCTCTGTAAGTAGCTTCGAAGAAATGATCTAATTTTAGATAGCCAAATATTATGAAACTAAATCATTGTCAGCTTTCACCAAGAAAGTTTACAAGTGATTCAATAATATTTGTAATGAACCTGTGACAAATATTGTAAGGCAAACTCATCAAGGTCAATGGTTCTCCTTCTGCTGTAGTTAGGATAATTCCAAATGAAGTATGTGATACATTCACACTCTATTCATTTTTCAGGATACAAGTTGAGATTAATCATTTCCATCTTACTTATCACATACTTCTCAAAACTATATAACAGTTGAAATTTTGATCCTCATTCACTGAGTATCACCCTTTTTATGAACATTCAAACCTCATCTTCCTGTTTACTTTTCATTACAAGAAGACATCCGAGGGTCTATGATTATAAATACAACATTTCAAATGACACCATCTCCTTAGTTTCTGCTGCTCTACCTCTACCCCAGAGGACTGCTTTGCTGGATATTTTCTATCTGATATACCTGGTTTAATGAAACTAACTACAACCACACCACACCAAAGAGCAGACAAATGCAGTAGAGTAGGTCATTAGAACGGGAAGGGATAGAGTGTCATCTTTGAAGCCTTTAAGATGGATCTAACTAGAGAGACTGAGCTGCTGATTAACACCTTCTGTGGGCAGAACCTGGACTTGATTGTAGAGTGGTCATTATAAAAGCAAGGATACATGTCGCAAATGCAAGTAGTAATTGGCTTTCTGTAACCTTTATTTATGTAGGGTATATTAAAGGCACCAGACAGACCCATTCTATGAGGTTTTGCATCCCATGATGGGTGAGGGACA
This sequence comes from Harmothoe impar, assembly GCA_947462335.1. Taxonomy (NCBI): domain Eukaryota; kingdom Metazoa; phylum Annelida; class Polychaeta; order Phyllodocida; family Polynoidae; genus Harmothoe; species Harmothoe impar. Next base: position 25,508,164 of record OX381704.1, on the reverse strand, counting down.
TTGTGTTTTTGGATATATTTTTATTTGTCAAATTGCAAATTACAAACATGTGCTATTGTGTATGACAAATGAATGAATTAAGGTCCTTATCAGTTCTGACTATGTCATTTATCAAGTAAGGTCTTTTTTTCAAGTCCCCCTCCATGTATTTCTCCAACTACGCCTGACAGTCCTGCACATCCTATTCTTATCTTGGCATCCTTACCAATGCAGTATTTCAAATCCTTGTATAATTCATACTCCAAATCAATGCAGTGTCTACAACTTAACCTCAATTAAGACGGTCAATTCAACTGTTTTCACTAGAGGAGTTTGTAGATGTTGGAATCTTCAGAAATTTGACGGACTATCTCTGTCTGCCTCTTTCCTCATCTTGTTTTACACCACCCCGCTTACCACTTACCATCACTCACCATAACTACCAGTGGACGCAATAAACAACATGGCTATAACAGCGCCGCATGACAGCAAGTTGACACTAGCTGTCAGTAGCTTTACTAGTGGCATCCCCAACATAGCCTCAGATGGGCAGCTCAGCCTGACAGACATGCTAAAAGGGTGGGAAATGGATACATGGCCAGTGACAGCTTTGTGGACATTTTAGGGAGCAGCTCTTTTCCTCAGGCCAGCTGACACCACAGCACACAGTACTGATGCGATGTGAGGGCGAAAGGTCATCAGTCATTTATTGCTAGGTGCTGTTGTCCCAGACACCCATAAGGTAGGAACTTTTTCCCCTTGCTAGTCAATGTAAAAATGAGAACGGGGATTTTCATCAAGGGGAGGGTGCAGGAGAGGATTCAAAAATGCTGAGGTTGATTCTGATGTCTACTTACCTGAAAGATAATCTCAGTCATGTACATCTAGAGTTGGTGTTTGAGACGAGGCGTCTATACCAGGCGTGGATAATCCGGGACTTTCACCACTGCAGGTATATTAGCCCACATAGGATATTTCACCAGCAAGGGGAGAAACCCCCTTGCAGGTGCGGGCCAGTGGCGGCCCTTATCTCTCACAGCGCCCCTTATTTCTAGAGATAAGGGCCGCCGCCGGTCGCACATATAAATATACCTTATTTCGGCTATATTTTGTTATTCAAATGATCATATTTCACGAAATACAAGACTGATGTACAAGCCCACTTACATGTACCTAGCTAGCTTTGTTATCTACTTGGATACAGGTTTATAATTTTCCGCAAATAAGGTTTAGATATCAGCAAATTGGATTTTCTGAATTATATGTATATTAACCGAAATCAATGTGAGAAACTCCCTCATTCTCTTTTCTCCCTGCATAGTATGAATATCAGGATTTACCAAACCTGTATACGCTCGGGATGCGACCACGCCTCTTTAGGTGAAAGACAAAAATTTACAAACCCATGTACATCTAGAGTTGATGGTTTTTAGGTTAAGGCTCATCTTCTGGCAGTAATCTGTGTACCTGTTCAAACTGGTTGTAGGGAATAAATAGAAAAAAAACCACTCAGATGGATTAAACTTACTGGTTTTATATCAGTGAAGGTGAATACATTGTTACTTTGTCATCTGTGCTCAAAATGTTTTGCCTAAAACGTACAACACCACCATGCCTGTCATCCCCTGATTGCACAAACATTGTAGTCCATGGTCCAGATAGTGAAACGCTGCACCCACCCGCAGATTTTGTAAGATCCCTTTTTCTTGATACTCATGTATGTAAGCCATAGGATTCCACTTGTCTGCACTTGATTCAAGGGTTGGCGTGACCGTGAGGGTGGTAGCATGTTCAGAATCATGATGAATTTCTAGGATCCCTCCCGATAACTTATTTATTGTCACTGCTTCATTAATAATTAAGTTCGGAATGTCAGACTAGAACCAAACTGAAGCCCACAGATGGCCCTTCAACTTCAAAGCCTGATATCGTCACCTCAGTATACAAAGGTCGTAAGTGAAAAATCCATGTTTTGAGATATAAGCAAAATAAGAAAAACCACTGTAGTCTGTATGTCATATATTTCTAATTAATTATTATATAGATGGCACAACCACCCACAACGTTTCCTACATGTATACTTTATTAGGTAGAAATGTGTCATATGGAAAATTATTTGCTCTTTTACCTAATTTCTTAGTAACTATGGCAATAATTAGGGGAAAATCAGGTCACTTACGACCTTTGTATACTGAAATTCATGTATTTTTTATTCAGTATACAAAGGTTGTAAGTGATTTCTTTAGTTCAAAACCATGAATAAGCCCTAAATAGGTATATCAATGCAATGTTATGTAACCCCAATGGTCACTACATACACCAATTTATTTTTACCTACCAGTATTACAAAAATAAAGAATACAGGTAGTGCTGTTGCCTAGCAACAGCCATATTTTCTGCTAAAATGAGCAATTTCAGCCATTTCCACCATATAATCACCCCCCTAATGCTTCAAAATGATCATATTTTTGTAAAAAGATTTTAATGGCTATATGTATTCACAATTGCATTAAATGATTAGAATAAAAGGAACAAAATATATTGTGTTATTGAAAAATGTAATTGGGAAAATATTATCACATCACTTACGACCTTTGTATACTGAAAAGAAATGCATCAAACCAGTTACGACCTTTGTATACTAACCTATAACTTTCCCAAAAATGGCCACATCCGAAAAATTCCAAAAATTGTGGAAAAATCTTTTGATAAAGACAAATCTCAAAGAATAAAAAAAAATCGTTTTTTCTCACTTACGACCTTTGTATTCTGAGGCGACGATATGATAATTACCTCATTTGAATATATTAAATATTCATGAATATCTTGATTTTTATTTGAAAAAGTTAAAAAGGGATTGTTGCATTATGATATTATGACTTAATGCGCGTCATAAACCCTTATGCCACTACATCCCGCCCAGCCCAACACAATGAGAAGGTGGTTTTGGAGACAATAAGATTTTATTTTTAATAACATTTGATATTGATATGAACGATGATAACAATGATTGAAGGGTCCCATAATGAGGGTTTTCCCTTTTAATATATATGAGGAATTATGAGGTAGAAAAATATAACAATATATATGTAATATATATGACCCATACATTTTTAATAATTTAAATGAAAGTGGTGATTGGGGATGGTGGTGGGAAACCGTGTTGACAGGTGTGTGTCTCAGGTAGTTGTGATTGTGGAGGGAGAGCGGCCGGACACGGCCGGGGGAGAGGGGTGTTGGATTGTGGGTAGGGTGAGTCCATTTTATTGAAGGGAGAGTCCACCTTTACTTTTTGTGGAGGGGTGTTTTTAATGTTACCCGGTGAGAGGCGGGGCGGTGAGTAGCATAAGGGATGACGCCCGACCGGCGAGGGTGGCGTACATCGGGCCTGTAATACAAGATTCAGTTATTAGACATATTATACATGATACGGGCTATCCAGGAGATAGGGGTCAATGTAAGTTCTCTCGAGGCCCTTCTCAGTGATCTGTTTGTCAGACCATGTACCGTGGTGGCTGCTGTAGACTCTCCTGGACAGCGCATCCGCCAGCGGGATAGTACTGCCTGGGGCGTGTATCACAACGATCTTCACATTACACCTAGCCTTGTGCATCCACAGGTCTCGAGCAGCCTGAAGGATGTTCCTATCTTGTCCTTTGCCTGTCTGAAAGACTGACACGCTGCCTGAATTGTCTGACTTTACCAGAATGGTTGAGCCTGCGTGTTGGGGGCCAACAAATGTCTTTACAGCGTGCGCCACATTTAGTGCCTCAATGTCAGCGATAGGGAGGACAGATATATGAGTTGGGACGAAGGCAGCATAGAAGGTGCTCTCGTTCCACGCGCCCACCCCTTGTTTACATGCATCTGCCTCGATTATCATGGAGGGAAGGGTCTCATCTATCATCATGGATCTCCCGTTGTAGCCCACAAGGAATCTAGAGAACCATTCTAGGTCGGACCTCATGTCTCGGCTGATAGTCATTAATGTCAGTCTACCCCTCATCTGCCTGAGTCCGTCCAGCAACCTGCCCACAAAGAGCCGTGCCGGCCTTACAGGTTTGCTAAGATGATGTAATTTGCCGAGCAGGGATCTCAGCTGTCTCTTAGTGATTGACCTCTGTCGGATGGTCTTATGGACTAGGTTTACAGTGTCACTCAACTTACTGTCCGGGATGCGAAGCTGGCGGGCGTATGCATCTATGACTATGCCTAGGGTCTCATCTATCATCATGGATCTCCCGTTGTAGCCCACAAGGAATCTAGAGAACCATTCTAGGTCGGACCTCATGTCTCGGCTGATAGTCATTAATGTCAGTCTACCCCTCATCTGCCTGAGTCCGTCCAGCAACCTGCCCACAAAGAGCCGTGCCGGCCTTACAGGTTTGCTAAGATGATGTAATTTGCCGAGCAGGGATCTCAGCTGTCTCTTAGTGATTGACCTCTGTCGGATGGTCTTATGGACTAGGTTTACAGTGTCACTCAACTTACTGTCCGGGATGTGAAGCTGGCGGGCGTATGCATCTATGACTATGCCTAGCCAAGTGAGTGTCTGCGTGGGTGGCTGCAACTTGTCCATAGCAACCGGCAGTCCCAGTCTGAGCAGGAGGGCCATGGCTGCCTTGTATGCCCTGTCTGCCTCGTCTCGTGACGTGCCAAGCACCAGTAGGTCGTCAAGGTAGATGCACGCCGTGTGACCCATGCTCTGCAAGACACTGACAATTTTCTGAGATACGCGCTGCATGTGCAGGGAGGATAGTCTCGAGCCAAAGGGCATTCTACACTCTATATAACAAGAAACTTCCCAGCGGACAACATTAAGAGGCCAGTCTATTGGATCCGCTGGGAAGTTCTTGTATGCGTTCTTAATGTCTATGGCGGCCATGAAGGGGGTGTCATGACTCATGATGTAGTCCACAACATTGTCCACTGATGGTAGGCTATGTGGTCTGATTGTGCCATTTACATTTCCCTTTACTATGTGTGCGTTCACCTAGGCCCCATAGCTGAGGTCTGTTATTATCCTCCTTTTTGATGGTTCAGATTTGGGCCTAGTCATTAAGGGGGAAATATGATTCCACTGCTCGAATGGGGGGTGTGAGAATGGACCCAACAAGTGGCCTTCCTTCTGGCCTTTGCTAATGAACTCCCCAACCTGCTGCTTGTAGTTAGTGGCTGATGGGTGGTTCTTTACATTGACCTGATTAGACGGGGGGCCCTGGTAAGATGCTGGGAATCCGTATTTGAGGAATCCCAGAAGTTCTTGATCTTCATAACTGTCATCACATAAGCTCTCCCAGGCATCAATGTTGAGGCCGGTCTCTATCCTAATCTTTGCTCCCATTGAGTTAGGCAACCCACAATCCCTGACTTTCTGATAAATTGTACCTGTGTCCATGATTTTGAACTCCTCACCTGGTGTAGGCCACGTGGCGAGGCGGCTGTCCTTGAGCTCCAGTGGGTGCCTCGGTTGTAGAGGTGCCATTGGGTCAGAAATGTTCAACTCATCGTGGGGGATCGTCTCCTGCCACTCCTTCTCCTTTCCCTGTAACTGATCAACATTCAACTGGTGGAGGCCATCATTAGTGCTATCTCTATGCTCTCCTAATGCTACATTATTATTACTGGTGGTCATGGCTTGCTGCTTTAAGTCATTCTGAACCTCGTCCTTGTGACTAGGCTCACTGATGTCTATTTGCTTAGCCTGTTTGGCGTCGGCAGAAATATCAACGTATTCTACTTCACTAATACCATATGACCGACCTGTACCTTGTGAGATAGCACCTAGAAGTTTCCCTGGGGGTGCCAGTTGTTGTTGTTGTTGCCCTCGTTGTTGTAGTGGGGGTTGTTGCCCTGCGGGGGTGGGCCGCCGCGGCCTTGACCTGGGCCTTGTTGGCCCCCTCGTCCGCCTTGGCCACCACCTCGGGGAGGGCCACCTCGACCGCCTTGGGCCTGCTGCTGTTGCTGCTGCTGGTTGGTTCTCTGCCTGCGGAAACAACTTGTAACAGGGTGAGAAAATGCCTGACCAGTCATGGCATCACAGAATTTGCATATGTGGGCCAGCGTGAATTTTCCCTCTTGGTGGGTGTCCTTATGCTTACATGTGCCTTTGTTAAAGGCGGGGCATGGGATTGTTTCCCCCGCCATGAGGGCGTTTATATCGTTGGCGAATGACACCTTGTATCTGTCGCGCTGGATTGGGGCCTGATCGTCCCACCTGTAGAAGCCGGCCTCGACCCTGTTAAAAGCCATGTTTGACCACCTGCGGACATTGGGCCAGTGGCGGTCTGTGGCATCAGCCACCACCTCCCTGAGATGAGCCTCGAGGAAGGGTCTGGTGATGGGGCGTATAATTGCAAAGTCTAGCATGTTAAGGTATGCGCCGATATACTCGGGAAATGTCATGTCAATTTGTGCCTCAATCTTATCTTTTTCGTGCAACAATCCTTCTCTCTGGATGTACAGGCAGGGTTTAACAGTGTTTGTTTGCTTACCCCTTGCTGGGTCTGGCGGTGGCTGCATGGATGCGTCCATTTCCCTCTGAGCCTGACGTTGGAGGAACGGGTTGCCGATGAGTTGTGAAGGCGGTGGCGTGTCGTCGATGAAGGCGGCGCCGTCTTGTGGCGCCATCTCTCAGTAGTGCGGAGAACCATCGTCATCGTCGTATGCTGCCGCCTGGCGTAATTCTCTGGAAGTAGCCCGTGCGCCTTGCCGCCTCGCATCATGAGCCCATGATGGTGGCGGGAGGGCGAAGTCGTGTTGAGGTTGCTGCAGTTGGTGTTGGGCTCGCGGGTGCACCGGTGCCGGTTGGTGTTGGCCGCCATCTTGTTGTTGTTGCCGGGGGCGGGCGCCATCTTGGATTGGTGGGGTCTGCAAGACAACATCGGCATTTGGTGAGAGGGCGGCATTTTGTTGCGCACTAATTTGATTTATGCGCTCCAGAATGACATTCAAGGTTTCTGTATTAACAGTTACATCGGCAGCTAGACTGGTAACAGTAGGCTTTTTCTTGTTTGTCGGATTCTTTGGAATGTAAGGAGGGTTTAACTCACCTGTGCCGGCCGGACCGCCCAGGGCCCGGCCAGCTGCCGTGTCATTGTCGCGGTTGGTAGTGTGCTGCTGTTGTGGTGAGAGGTTGTTGTCGGCCCCCTGCTGGGTTGGTGTAGCTGGAGGCGGCAGTAGCTGCTGCGGGGCTGGCGGCGTAGTGTCTGCTGCCGGCTGTGCCCGAGAGCGCCGAGAACTAGACTTCCTCGGTGTGGCTTTCCCTCTCCCACGAGCCATGTTGCCGAAATAAATAAATCAATCAGCCTGCACTGTGTGTATGCAGCGCTAGTGACTGAGGCGGCTCTGCTAAAACCGTGTTGACAGGTGTGTGTCTCAGGTAGTTGTGATTGTGGAGGGAGAGCGGCCGGACACGGCCGGGGGAGAGGGGTGTTGGATTGTGGGTAGGGTGAGTCCATTTTATTGAAGGGAGAGTCCACCTTTACTTTTTGTGGAGGGGTGTTTTTAATGTTACCCGGTGAGAGGCGGGGCGGTGAGTAGCATAAGGGCACTATCTATTATGTATAACATTGGCTGGTTACGAAGTAATTAATCCATTAATTCTGAGATATTAGTGAAAATGGTATTTTCAACACCACTTCCTTAATAATGTGGATGAAAACACAAAACTGGTACCAAATAGTAGCTCATGGCATACTGCTCATGACATAATAGACATAATTATGTTGATTATCCCATATATGTATACTCATTAATATTCATGAAAATGGTTTTTCTAGCACACAGGGGCTGTTGACCTGGGATATTCTACAATTAACAATTTAAGAATAGTATAAGCTGAACTTGAAAGGACATAGAAGTGTTTCTTATCATTCTCTGATACTCTGCACACTCATTATCATTCATGAGAAAGAGTTCAACCAAATATTATCAATATTGCAAGAGAATAAAGATTTGCATACAACTCATAATTATTTTCATTAAACTTGCGATTTTAAATATCTCATCTCAAAAGTCAGGTAAGGACATTTACCAAAACACTGGATAGATAATACAACAAAGCACCTTGTTTCATTCTAATCTATTTCTATAGATATCAATTATCATACTCATAAGATTATTGATCAAGATCATTGAAGACGTTTAACATATACTGTATAATATCAATGTTCCAGGAAAAAAACGAAATATGTCATGTGATAAAAAACTGAGCCTTCTTCCAGCCACCTGTGCATTTGATATACCCGGGCCTTTGTATAGTCTCATGAGATACTACTGGCAGAGCCCCCAGGTGGCCAGGTAACAAACCTCATAGAGTCTCTGGAAACCAGACACTGTTTATATAGCAGGACCGCTAGTAGTTATACAGTCATAATAATATGGATATATGATTATGATACCCATAAACACCTTTTTCAAAACTTCATTCAAAGATGATGTTTGCTAAGCTCCCAAATTTGATATCATTCTCTTCATCATGCATCTCTTGAGTCTGCTATTAGCAGTTCAATCAGCTCTCTTGGCATGAGTTACCCTTCTGTCTGCTTCAGCTCTGCTGCTACTGTTATTGAACATTATGCAGTTTGTAAGATGATGTCACAGGTCATGCTTCAGTCATTCTCAAATGAGGCCATCCATAGACCAGTGTACCATTTGACTGGTGTTTAATAGCTATGGATAATTAGTTTCAGGTATTCTCTTGGCCTACACAGCTGTATACAACACAGTGTTAGTGTAAATATATTCTGCAGAATCAATAGCTTTGCAGAAGCGTCTGTCTGGGCTCTAGGAGGTCCACCCTTATCTCTATATTTCCGCTCTAATAATATATGCAGCTCTTCAACCCTAACAAGCCAGTTCCTTGTGACATTTGCCTTCACTTAACACAGAGACAGCAAATAGCCCTTCCAACACAGAGAAGGTAGTTAATGTCCAACTATTGCCAAAACTTAAAACTCATAAGATATGAAGACATTATGGATAGATTGGAATATTCCAGAAAGCATGATACAAGCTTGGAAGATTTTACAAATTATAAATCCATATCTGCATCCGGACCAATACAATGATTGATGCATACATCCTTTATAAGAACCCAATTGATAACAGCTAATGGAAACACTTTATAAAAACATTTTGGTGTTTTACAATATCTAAAGAGATGCAAATTATCTGACTTGATAGAATGGGGTGTATTTGCAACCAAATGCCTTTTTTTGTATTGATGAAAGTGCTTCATTGCTGGGTATGTATTAATCCTTCTAGATTTTTCAAGTGATTTCAAGGGATATCTCTTTGCTCTTCTTGCATTATTGATCAAAATACACAAATTATCTCTACAAAGGAGATCTTTAACACCAAAAAAACACTTCTTCCAGCATCTTTTATCGTTATCACATTGTGCCTAGGATGCTGTGAAAGGACTGGATTGACAGAAATAGCTACATCACTGATTCATCCATATTCCACAGGTCTACTAAAAAGCAAGATACGGAGACATTGTATAATAAAGCCCTTTATGCTAAGGTAATATAGAAACCCCCCCCCCCTGCTGACGGCCTATCTCCCAATATGGACCAGCAGCGACGAGTTAACCTTGTTAATACGCAATTGTACCTTAATACCCTAAAGGGGGTTGTTATTGCAGGATGTAATGCACGGAGTGTAAATAGACGCACTATGTTGGACATTAAACTTAGCTTAAGCTGTGATATATTATGCGTTTGCGAAACATGGTTGAACGACACGAGTGACAATGCCATAATCCACTGGCCTGGTAAGACCATCTTTAGGTCTGACAGGACCACACATAACGGAGGTGGATTGATAATGTACATATCTAATATGCTAAGTCCTTACTGTATGAGTGACCCAACACTTGAATGCATGCTGCCTGACATTGAGATCCAAGTCGTAAAATTGGAACAGCCCAAACATAAACCGCTACTAATCATGAATATCTATCGCCCGCCGAATACCGATGTATTGGAATTTGACACCATTTTATGCGCCACCCTTAGACGCATAGACCGTGTGAAATATGAAGTATGGCTAGTTGGCGATTTAAACATTAACACTCGCGACAGAAATGCTGTTGGCTCTATCAACCTATTTGATATGTGTCGAGAGTTCAGTCTGAAACGGTTAATTGAGGATATAACCAGACCTAATGAAAATGATGCGGGCGGGACATGTCTTGACCATATAATCACCAACTGTGACATAGTCAGTCGCTCAGGTGTGCTAAACTGCATGATCGCTGATCACTACTCTGTCCACGCGTGCCGAAAAAAGGACAGAGAGAAAAACAGCAAGCTAACTTTCACTGGCAGGTCTTATAGGCACTACAACCCTGATGACCTAAAATCTCGCATTGGTGACCTTGACCTGAATACATTCCGAGCGTCAAGAGACCCTGACGAACAGTGGCTCATTCTTTATGAATTCTTAATTTCCTATCTGGATGAGTGCTGCCCTATCAGAACCATCAACATTAAGAAGCAGTCTGAGCCCTGGGTCAGCGCAGAAACCATCGAGTTGCTCAATGAGCGCCAGGAATTAATTGCTGAAAACCGTATCACTAGAAACCGCGATACTCTGCGCCGTATACGCCGCCTGCGCAACCGCACACAGCGCCAGCTAGAGAATGCACAAAATGATTATGTACTAACTGCACTGGAGCACTCGCGGGGTGACCCAAAGCGATTCTGGCGCATGGTGAGCGCTCTCATCAATCCTGTCACCAAAAATCTGAATATTCAGCTGGTGAATGAATTAACTGGGGCAGTGATTCCCAAAGAGGAAACTGCAGCCTACATAAATGATTATTTTGCCAATATTGGCCATGACCTGTTCACGAAGCTGCCCGCGGCTGGCATACTGATTCCTGACCCCACGGTAGATGCCGATGAAGATGAGTTGGATCTGGAGGAGATTGTCAGTGTTGATGACGTCAAGCTTCTAATAAGCAAAATCAATATTGACAAATCCTGTGGTCTCAAAGACATAAATAGTAAAGTAATTAAAGATGCTATGTCATGCCTAGTTCCGGAAATAACACAAATGTTCAAAAACTCTCTCGCCACTGGCATCTTTCCTGCTTCTTGGTCAAAGGGGCTACTCATCCCAATCCCCAAGAAAGGCAATCTAACTCACATTAAAAATTGGCGCCCTATTACACTACTACCATTACCTGGTAAGCTACTAGAGAAACTAGTTCATAAAGTCCTGTCCAAGCATCTTGAAGACAATAATATTCTGAACAGGAATCAGTATGGCTTCCGCCCGGGGCTTGGTACCTCCGACGCTGTCTTTTCTGTAGTTGAGGACTTGTTTGAAGCCAGAGACGAGGGGCTAGTTACTGCTGCATGTTTTGTCGACTTCTGCAAAGCGTTCGACAGTGTCCACCACCCAACCCTAATACATAAAATCCACAGGCTCAACATACACGGAACCCTGAAGAAGTGGCTTACAGACTACCTGGGCCACCGCTCACATGAAACACTTGCCAATGGGTGCCGATCACCCCAATCGGACGTACATTTTGGCGTCCCGCAAGGATCCACCTTAGGCCCCTTACTCTTCATATTGTATGTAAACGACTTGCCTGACTCTATTGTAAATTGTAAGTACGCTATGTATGCAGATGATTTAGTATTGTACGCCTCCCACGAGGACCCCATTGCAGCAGTGCGCCTCCTCCAGGAGGACCTGGTCTCTGTCGGCAACTGGTGTCTAGCTAACTACATGACGATTAATACAGCGAAGAGTATGGTTATGTATTTCGGTTCTCCATGTAACATAGACCGGCTAGCCGATCCTGTACTGACTCTATGTGGGCAGGTTCTGCCTGCTTGCAAGACATACCCATACCTAGGCATAGAACTAGACAGCAAGCTAACCATCAAACCCCACATCAATAAAGTAAAGAAAAGTTTCGGCAACAAAAACATCAAATTAACCAGATTAAGAAAATGCATGACCCAAGACGTCAGTCTCTCCCTTTATAAAGTCATGATCTCCCCCGCGGTGGAATACTGCTCCTTCTACTCCGGTAGTGCCCTTAAGACTGAACTGGACAAGCTACAGCGCATGCAGAACCAGGCGCTCAGAACCTGCCTGCAGGCTAGAGTAAGGGAAATAAGCATTATTGCCCTGCACAAACAATGCGGGGCAGAAACATTGAATGTTAGGCGTAAACAGCAACTCTTATGTATGATGTGGAAAAAGGCTAATAGGGGGGAAGCGCTGGTGCAGAGAAACGTTCGCACGAGAGGAGACTTGAAGGTGAAATTCGCAAAACGCCGAGCTAAGTCTGCCTTTTATGAGCGATCACCTTATTACAGAGCGGTCACCTTATGGGACAAGTTGGACCACAACACCCAGAAGCTGCCGACCTATAAGAAATTCAAGGGTGCCATAAGCAAGCTTAACCTTGACTAGGCAGAATTATGACACCGGCATATCATGTCTGCTCCCGTACACTGCCATCACACCCACCAGTGATCTTTAGTGCAAACACCCCAGCTTCACAAAAACTCATTACATGTCTTAATCAATAACTTCCTCTAGCCACATAACCACACCTCATTGCTTAATAGTCCCTGTTTATGCCAAATCGACACATTGTCTCCTAAACAACCTAACTTGTCACTGTAATTTTATATGTAAGATACAACCATATATAACCTATGTAATACTACTGTAATAACTACCATGCTAATGTTCACACACCCAACTACATGTACATCAACTATATCTCAATACAACGCCAATAGTAACACACTAGAGCCAGGATTGTAATCTGTGTGGTACGCGGAAGACCGTCCCGTAGGGACGATTGTGTGCCAATAAATTAATAATAATAATAATATGTATGACATAAACATCGCCATTCGCCCCATGCTGATACAGACAATTTGCCCCTTGATCCTGGCCACACACCAAAAGAAGCCTTAGCTTATCCCTTCTCTGTGGCATTAATAGACATTTTAGCCGGTAGCCCTGTATGTCTGATAAGTAGATGTGACAGTGAGTAGGACGACAGGTGAGAACATTAATGGAGATGGGCTGTGTAGCATCGTGGGTGGGCGTAGACTCTGTCCCATACATAAGTAACCATGGTAGGGAATGTACAGAAGTGCTGACTGTGTGGGAACAATAGTATGTTTGTTGTATAGTAATAGACCTGCAATAATTATAGACATTATATCTGATTGCCCTTTTTCTGTTTTTATCATAGGTTTTCATGTCTTGGTTGTATGATGAAAGGTATAGTTTAGGTAGGTATAGTTTAACTAATGATTACAGTACACTCAAAGTGATGCTTATCTATGATAAGTATGTAATGTTGTAAAGATCTATGCTGATTATCCCTGGGGAACTACTCAAGGAATTGGTACGAATGATTCCAACCCTGGTCATCCCACTAATTGAGTATCAGGAACATACAAAGTTATGACTTTACACAGTCATACTGAGAGAGGGTCATCACAAGCCCTAAAACCCATCTAAACTATGTGTGGGATTTCATTATACACCTAGTTTAATCAGACTAACAACAAGCAGCAGAGCAAAGGGGAGATGGAGACAGCAACACAGGTCAGTATAGCAGTCTCCGTGAAAACATGCCGGACACCGGCTATAGCCGTCTAAAAGTCGGCTGGACCGGCTGGACTGTACCTACTGCCGGTCCAAATGACTGTCTGAATCCTGGGCTATGTCTCAGTTTTTGCTTGTAAATCGGACTATGATTAAGGTTTCTAGAGAGAAAAACATTTTGCATGAACATTTTGAATTACATTACTAAAAATTGTACATAATGCGACACAATCTGCACTAAGGTCCCATCTCCCAGCACAGGTCACATATATTACAATGTTTCAATAGGAATATACAGGAAAGCTGTATTCATTCAAGTTTTTTTAGGAGACATGAAAAGTGGCCTAAGGTATCCAGGCCTGCAAAATGTAATCCAGTCCTGCGAAATAAAAGATCTGCAGAACCGAATGTCCTGCATGGCGAAAAGGTTTTCACGGAGACTGTTATAGAGACATGTAGACGTCATCTTTGAGTCCTATAATTTGGAGGTAACTAGGTACACTAACCCTGAGTGTTATCCCCTCTGAGTTTCTCATGACTTCAAGGTAAAGCTATGCATTAAAGAGTTATGAATTACAACTAATTGGCATCTTGATTTGTCTTTTACACAGGGCAGCTCTCAATGGCGTCACCAGCCATCAAATCGTATCTATCAACCGTCTCTGAAGATGAGGGTAAGAGTCACTACTATAGACATAAATGTCATACTCTTAACTTACATCTGTGATATATATTCCATCGATCAGCTTAAACACCAAAATAAATAAAGAATGTGAAAACACAATTATATTTCCATGTATTTCTAGGGCATAGAGTAATGAACCCGACTATATCTATTACTTGCATCTCTATTCTATAAGATGTAGAGGAAAGTAATGGATTCAATATGACATGGCAGACAAGGCTGAGAAAGGTCTGCTCCTGTCTGGTATGTATTATCTGTGATTCATCAGCATGTCCCATCACAATTTATTAATGTCACGTGAAGTGTGAACGCCCTAGTGATATGAGTGTGATATCTCTGGGAAGACTAGCTAGGCCAGCTTCTGGGAATGTAAAATTTATGCCACAGAAGACATTGACTCATGGCCAAGAGAGAGGGCTTAGCATATGAGAGTTATTTATGGCCATGAAGGCCTACAGATCCTTTGATGACATTAGGTTGAACACTTTGAACATCAAATGAAGAAATTCCCTGTGAGTCCCTTCTCAGAAGTTATTTTATTTTGGATATCCTACTCAGAAAGTTTGATATCATTTTGTAATGAAGGGCTCCTAAATCAATGCCAGCTTTTCAAAGAAGACTTGTGATTGACTTATTTTGGTAAGAGGTACTACCAGGCACATTCATCTTGGGAGACAGTTCTATTACTGCTGTAGTTTGCTTTAAATCTTTATTTCAACATGAGTATAAGATACATTCACACTTTCTCTATTTTTCAGAATGGCACCATATGTTTTTATAGATAGCCCTTGATAATTAGAATCTACCTAAATGATGCATCATTATACATACTACATTCCAAGTTACCACCATTTCCAATCATTCCCACTGCTCTACCACCACCTTGGACGGCCAATCTGATTCACCCAGTTTAACAAGGCTAACTCCAAGCAGACCAAAGAGGACATGGAGACAGCAAAGCAGGTCATTAGAACGGGTAGGGATAGAGTACCATCTTTGAGGCTTTGAGGATGGAACTAGAGAGACTAGCTTTGGGTCTTTGATGTGGGATAGGGTGTTATGAGCTGCTGATGAGGGATTTCTCTGTGCAGAACCTTGAACAGGCCGTGGAGTTGTCATTCAAATGATAAGTGCTAGTACTCTGTGCTCCTCAGTTGTGTAAAAATAGTCCAGAAGCAACACCATGTGGTTATATATGGAGGAGAATCCATTTATCTGATGATATCTCTTCCTCTGTTTGTCAAATTGAATGGCTTCTAATGAGGTTAAATGTGGGATAGGGGGAGCAGGTAATCTTACTCCAAAGCTTTTCACTTAAACATATACACATGTACATCCAGCTACCAGAGAGGCCCACACTGTTAGAAATATTATTCTGGGCAGAAGGGCAGAGGGCAGTATGAAACATTATTGCATATTGACATTTGAATTATGTCTCCCACAGAGGAAGAACGGCCTCTGTCCCCAATGATACTATTAATCATGACCATGCCGTTGTCATGTATTGACCCTCTCTGAAGATAATAGTTTTGACAAGGTCATAAACTACGAGTTCTCACCACCCATAATTGTATTCTTGAATCTATCAGAATAACATTGAGAGTCTTGGTATAATGATAAAAAAAAAAATCAACTGATTCTCGGGATAAGTGGAATACATTAGGATACATGACATACATGAACTTTACTAAGTCTTGCTAAAGGAACAATGAGAACATGTTTCTATCTTTGTACAAATCTAGCCTGTGATTAATCTCCAGCCTCCTGATATGTCTGCCCTTTCTCATACTACTTTCAGCCAGTGCTTCTCTGTGGAAGCCTGCACTTGGTAGACTGTGGGAATTCAATTGGCCCACATGCCACCAATCATGTTCTGATGTTATATCTGTGATTTATTGTGGGATAAATCATACACAGATATACAGTATATAATTCTGGCGGACTCCTAGATAGGACCCACCCACTAGTATACGTATACTACACTATATATTTCATGTGTTGATGAATATCTGCATAATGGAAGGAAATTGTTGATTTTTTGAACATAAATAAATGCCATCTCTTTTATCTGTAGGGTATCAAGTTGATTAAAAGAAATACATAATTGAAAGGCAGCTGTTGCCTTCAAACCTCTGAAAATAAGATGATTTATCAGTTTGACTTTGGATATATCTAGAGCAGCTCACAAGTTTCTTCACTCAGCAGCTCCCCATACAACCTCAATCAGGCACACGGCTAGATAATCGGAGGTAAGATAGTATCACTGGCACTTCCTCTGAAAAATAGCAAGAAGGAGAGTGGTGCAGCTCTGAGAGTCAATGACTGCAATTAATCAGGTTCACGATCAAGGCGATCCAGACTGCCCGTACAGGAGGTGGAGGATCTCTGTCCCGTACAGTAATGACTCTTCACTCTAACCACTCTGATCCCCACAGCTTGCTTAACCTGTATGGCACTGCCAGTATCACGCCTGTCCTCCATGAGGGGCCCGGTCAGTCCCTTATCCCACAAAATGGCCCTTATCCCCCAAACGAGTATCGTTTTGGGACATAAGGGCTGAAGTCAGGCCCTCATCCCACAAAAGTGGCCTTAAAGCACAAAAGCCCTTATCCCACATAAGAAATGCCCTTATCCCACAAAAGCCCTTATCCCCCAAAACCCATATAGGGTAAAGGCACCCGTTTCGGACGCTCCTGGACAACGAAGAGGCAACCATTTCTAAATGTCCCAATTAGCCCATTTAAATTATCCCAATTTCGATCTAGGTTGAACCATCTAACACATTTAATCTGTTAGATCATATTCCTGAAGGAATTGTAATAGATTTCATCCTTTACGTCATATTAAATCCACAGCTAATACTTCGACTTCAAAAGAACAAACTGAACCTAGAGTCGGACACTTCATACTAGAAAGGACCCTAGAGTCGGACACTAAACTGACTCATACATGGAGGTTATCAAATGAATATTATACCGCCATTATGGTGTATATACAAGATAGAAGGTATACTTCCCTATTCCTACCTCAGCATGCTAATGATAGGTGGCATTGTAGGCACAGCTAGACCTCGTTCAAAGTAGGTTGCTTAGCACCATGACATATATATGATACTAGGCGTCCATTCCACCTAGGATCCCCTCCCAAGTTCTCCCCCTTGGGGACCCTGGCCCGGCAACCCCACCCTCCTCTATGATGTGTTTTCACTTTCCCTTTATCTTTCTTAAGATATGAAAAATATCTTACCCATGCCATTGCATAACTATAAGCATACTTTTAACACATAACATCAATACCTCTGATAGAGAGAGAGAAAGAGTGGGGGGGGGGGGGGGAGTCTGGGAGTCAGAATTCCAGGGGGACCATGGGTGGGGGGGGGGGGGCACCTGACACTAGTAAGGCATAGGTGTGTAGTCACTGTCCTGTAATTAATGTTCTACATACATAATTATGGTGTCCGACTCTGGGTGTAATTAGTGTCCGACTTTAGGTGCAATTTGATCCCAAGATGAAATCCCCCGACACAAAGTATTATGGGTAATTTATTTATTTCTATTGACTTGGCCTACCACAGAAATCACATATGTTGCCTTTATAAGGCATGTGAATGCTGTAACAATAAAGAGAGAGCCAGGACAGAATGAACAACAAAACCATTTTTCCTATTTACTTCTGACTTTCAACTTGAAAATAAAGCAATAACACACCACTTTGAGGCAGTCATATGGCCATGTATGAGGTGCCTTATATTTGATGTTTTGCATTTCCTGGAGGGGAAAACACCTCAGGTCTCATCTTTAGTTGACATAATAGGCTAATTATTTATATTGATTATGTAATTCAAGGCCAATGGTGTCCGACTCAAGGTGTCTGTCCGAGTCAGGGTGCCGTTACCCTACTGCCCTTATCTCCCAAACCCTATAATCAAATGTCAGCTTGCCCTTATCTCCTAAACTTATATGCTGATCTCATTCTTCAAAAATCGACTGTTGCTTATCTCTCAAAAGCTATATAACTTAGCTATCATATGTCAATCAACCTTAGACAAACATATACATGTATAGCAACTTGCACTAGTCTCCCGTACACTATGTCTTATGTGTCAATCAACTGATCTCTAAAAAGCTATGTATGTAGTCTTATTAATCTTATGCCAATGGTGCTTATGTCGTTTTGCATCCAAACTCTTCACATGTATACAGGTTCTGGGAGTTGAACTTGATGCCCTTTTTAAGGATGGGTTGGCGGATGAGACCAGTACATACAGGTTTTGGGAGATAAGAGCAAATTAAATTTGATGCCCTTTTTAAAGATAGGTTGGCAGATGAGACCAGTACATATAGGATTTGGGAGATAAGGGCAACATTAACTTGATGCCCTTTTTAAGGACAGGTTGGTAGGTGAGACCAGTATATATAGGTGTTGGGAGATAAGGGCAACTTAAATTTGATGCCCTTTTTTCAGGATAGGTTGGCAGATGAGACCAGTACATATAGGTTTTGGGAGATAAGGGCAACTTGAACTTGAGAACAGGTTGACAGATGAGAATAGTATAAAGGTTTTAGGAGATAGGAGCAACTTAAGGCTGTGTCTCACGACCTTCAGCCAATGTTTTTGTCTCTGACTGGGTGCCGTCTCTGACCAGGTGCCATCTCTGACCGGGTGCCATCTCTGACCGGATGTCACTTTGGGAGTTAAGTTATGTTTTACCAACAGCAGGAGCCTATAATACTTACATAACAGCTGCCATAACATTTCTACAAATCCTTATATATATATATATATATGTGACATGCACTGGAAAAAGGTGCCTTAGTACACCCTGCATTAAGGTCCCTTTTCGCAGATCACTCCACATATATGAGTGTAGGTTAAAATTTAAAAGACACTTTTTTCTGACACTAGGTCAGAGACGGCACCTGGTCAGAGACGGCACCTGGTCAGAGACGGAAGCCGGTCAGAGACAAAAACATTGGCTCAAGGGTGTGAGACACAGCCTTAAACTTGATGCTAGACCAGTATAATTATATAGGTTTTGGAACATAAGGACTACTTGAACTTGAGAACAGGTTGACGGATGAGACCAGTATATATAAGTTTTGGGAGATAAGGGCAACTTGAACTTGAGAACAGGTTGACATAGGAGACCAGTATATAAAGGTTTTGGGAGATAAGGGCAACTTAAACTTGATGCTGGACCAGTATACATAGGTTTTGGGACATAAAGGCTACTTGAACTTGAGAACAGGTTGACGGAAGAGACCAGTATATAAAGGTCTTGGGAGGGGCAAGTTGGTATTAGAGGAAATATGTTCTGGGGGGAAGGGCAGGTAAGTATATGACACCAGTATATGGGTTTTGGGGGATAAGGGCTTTTGTGGGATAATGGCATTTCTTACGTGGGATAAGGGCTTTTGTCCTTTAAAGATGGTGTGTCAGCTAAATGTTTAGAGAATTTTTTGTTTTATCATATTACTATTGTATATCCTATCCCATACGTCTTCCCTAACTTTTAAAATTATTGGCAGTGTCTTAGTCTATAAGATGAGCACATGCAGTGCAATACTTTTTTTTACTGTAGGTCGACACTAAAACTCCCTATGTGTTGATACTGCATGGCTCAGTGCATTCTCTATCAGATTAGTTCCCCCAATACTCTCCTGGGGGAGTGCCTGAGTCAGTGAGGTAAATGAGGTACATTGTTATCAATCTCAAATCATGCATTAATAGACAAATAAACCTTGATATGCCCTATATATAGGGTCAAGGATTTATCTGCTTGACTCCGACTGTTGCTGTAGAGGTACCAACTTGTTGGCCTTTAAAGCCGTGACTCCTCTACCTATAACCCTGAAATATATTGAAGTTGGCATTGGCCTGATATTCATGGTAATAATCGGTGTAACTTCTAGATCATCTCAACTTGCAAGGTTGGACATTATTGAAGGATGCAATGCAAACACATTTCAAAGTAAGAGTTAATGCAAGGTACTCGAAGTTAGTGCTATATAAAGAATGACTGCTGAAACTAATTTAGCATGTATCAAGTGATCCAGAAACCTGAGGACACTTGGCTATCAAATTCTACAGTAATGCAATTGAGATGGATTTATTGGTAATATGAGCTGGATCTCACTGGATAGCATTTCAAAATACTGTACATGAGCTATGTTCAGGAAAGGTCTTCTCCAGTGTCTGACATTGTATACCATTGTCAGTTCTCCTAATGGTAACATCATCTCATATGACATTCTGGTTCTCAAGGAAAAAGTGCAACTCTGCATACGGAAAATATGATGAATGAAAGTCAATTCTAAGGCATAATCATACTTTGGGTGTCCCATCTGGGGTAGGTAAAATATGGACTGTGTTCTGAGTATCTGGAACAGCTGCATGAACCAGCACTAAAGTACAGGACTAAGTATAGAATGCTTCAATTCATAGTTCAGAATGCACAACATGTTCTAGACGTGGATCTGATAGGTATGTTTTAACTGCGATATATAAGAATTGTGGGATTTTCCTGGTGGTAGTAGTATATGGAAAGGTGGGTTTGTAGTAGGCAATGCATTAAATGTGCTATTCACCTGATTAACTGAGAGACTCACCATGAGAAAATCAATGGTGAGCAAGTGATGAATGCTCCCACACCTCTATGGTACTGATTAAAGCACAATTTTCCCATTAATTCAGGAGGGAATAGATGCTATTTCCTCTTATACCATTACTGTACTGAATAAAGCAGGTTATGTCCTTTATTCAGTAGATAATGAATGCTAACTTCTCATATATTCTACTCTACTGAAGAAGGTACAATAAGCCCTTTAGTCAGTAGGGAATGAATGCTGATTTATCCTATTTATGTACCCTATAAAGTCAGATATATATTATTACCGTATTCGACGTAATAAGCGCCCTCCCCCTAATAAGGGCCCCCCCCTTTTTCAGATTTTTCCCCAGATTTTTAATGTGTTCCTCCGATTTTTTACTGATTTTCACACCTGTGTGTAACATGGAGCACTTCACACCTTTGCAGGTGTTAAGGCCAAGCTAAGCGTGAAGTGATAGGGGTGTGTAGAAACCTTGTAGAGGCCACAGAGGTCTGTATATAACAGCCATGGGGGGGCGCTTATTTGAATGATTATTTGAGCCTGATTTTTCCCCTTAAAATAATCTTTTAAGCGCCCAGGGCGCTTATTACGTCGAATACGGTATGCCGATTATTCAGGAGGGAATAGATGCCATCTTCTCTCATACCATTACTGTACTGAATACAGCAGGTTAAATGATTCAGTTGATTGATTGAAGCTGCAAATTATTTCAGAGACAATGAACTATTTGTCAATTCTGAGAGCAGAAATGTAGGCCATATCACACTTTAGTCGAGATTAAAAATGCTGATCCTGAAGCAATGAAAGGGAATGAAGAAGATACAGAATAATGCAAGAAAAGGAGCTAGCCCACAATTTTTACTTGAATAGATTTGCCCTCTATTCCTATAGAAAGAAGCCCTGCAAGGTTTAATCCTTCTAATTTTTCCTAAATGATTATCCATTCATTCCCTCATATATAATGCCAATTTGGCCCCGGCTGACTTCATAAAATAGTCATTTTGAGGCCTTTTTTCCCATAGAAAGAAGCTAGCAGCACAGGGGCTAATCATTCTAATTTGTCCTGACTAATTTTGCATTCATTCCCTTATATATCATCACACTTTGGCCTTGGCTGACTTCATTTTGAGGCTCTTTTTTCCCATAGAAAGAAGCTAGCCCCGCAGGGGCTAATCACTTTGATTTGTGGCATTCTCCTTCTTTAAGTCGCTAGATGATCATTCAAGTCGTGAAAAGGGTTGAAGATTGAAGAAAAGTAGGGGTATATGGAAAAAGTGTCCAGAATGTTATGTGGTGGAATCGAAAAGGTGATTATTTTCAAGGTAGTAGTAGATGAATTGTTGAGAGAGGAGTATCTTTAACTGAATAAGCATCATCTTTGTCTTGGCAAATAGTCAGAGGGAAGGGTATCTTAAACTGAATAAGCCTCATCTTTGACTTGGAAAATAGTCAGAGGGAAGGGTATCTTTAACTGATTAAGCGTCATCTTTGTCTTGGCAAATAGCCAGAGTGAGGGGTATTTTTAACTGAATAAGTGTCATATTCCCTTTATTCCCTTTCTTTAATATTACCCTTAATCTGTTATCAGATATGACTCTTTGCCAAGACAAAAATTAGGCTTATTCTGTTAAATATTGTGTTTTTTGAACGTTGCGTATGTGCTCTCGCTGAATCGCGACCACAGAATAAATCTCAAATTGTCTGCCAGATCCAAGGAGGGGGTTGGCTGTTCCACCCTACCTCCTAAAACTCGGTACCTGTATCCCTATTGGTTCACATTTGTTATGTTACCATAGAGGTTGCCTCTGATTGGTCAGAGCTGCCTGCCGCCTCTAATCAATGCCATGCAGCTAAGGTAGCTGCCACCTGATTGGTGGATCTGGCATAGAGCTCCCCCTCTTTAGGGCAAGACAAAAATTTCCAAAACATTATTCTGTTAAATATACCCCTCCCTTGGACTATTTGCCAAAACAAAGATGACGCTTATTCAGTTAAAGATAGCCTTCCCTCTTACTATTTTTCAATACAAAGATGACGGTTATTCAGTTAAAGATACCCTTCCCTCTAACTATTCGCCAAGACAAAGATGAGGCTTATTCTGTTAAAAATACCCTACTAGCGACCTAAACCTTTTCACCTACTAGCGACCTATTTATTCTAACCTTGTATAATATAATATTGTCTACATTATTACTTACATTAATATGAATAATCCTGCGTCACTTACCTTCTTTCCCCCAAAAAAGGCATGCCCCATGTTTTTCTAATAGCTCCCCTTAAGGGAACCCATTCACCTAGGGTTTTATTCCCCTTGGATGTTTTTAGATTCTATTCCAATAATCCCTATATAGTAACTCCCACTTTAATTCGCTAACAGGTGGAGTCCCTAATGAAGTCACTACTAAGGGTCAAGCTAAAAGTACCCCTGTCCCTTATAGTAATTCCCACTTTAAGTCACTAACAAGTGGAGTCACTAGTGGTAGTGATCACTAGTAAGAAAACAAGTCGCTAACAAGTGGAGTTGCTATTAGTAGTGATCACTAGTTAGAAAACAAGGCTTCCCTTATAGTAACTCCAACTTTAAGTGGCTAATTAACAAGTGGAGTCACTAGTAGTGGTGATCACTGGTTAGAAAACAAGGTTTCCCTTATAGTACCTCCCGCTTTAAGTCGCTAACAAGTGGAGTCACTAGAAGTAGTGATCACTGGTTAGAAAACAAGGTTTCCCTTATAGTAACTCCCACTTTAAGTCGCTAACAAATGGAGTCACTAGTAGTAGTGATCACTGGTTAGAAAACAAGATTTTCTTCACAGTAACTCCCACTTTGGCCCTGGCTGACTTCATAAAATAGTCAATTTGGGGCCTTTTTCCCATAGAAAGAAGCTAGTCCTGTATGAATTAATCATTCTAATTTTTCCTGGACAAATTTCTGTTCATTCCCTTATATGTTATCACACTTTGGCCCCGGCTGACTTCATAAAATAGTCATTTTGAACCCTTTTTCTTCCATAGAAAAAGGCTAGCCCAGCAGGGACTAATCATTCTAATAATCATTATCAGGCCCTTTTTTCCATTGACAGAAGCTAGCCCCACAGGGATTAATCATTATGATTTGTTCTGAATAAATTTGCATTCATTCGCTTCTATATTATCGCACTTTGGCTGACTTCATAAAATAGTCAATTTGAGGCCCTTTTTCCGATAGAAAATACCTAGCCCCGCAGGGGTTAATCACTCTAATTTTTCTTGGATAAATTTGCATTCATTCCCTTATATATCAAAGATTTGTCCTGAATAATTTTGCATTCATACCCTTATATATCATTGCACTATTGCCCTGGCTGACTTCATCAAATAGTCATTTTTAGGCCCTTTTTCATGTGTCCAGGTTGAGATCCAGACTTCTCACTTATGCTTATGTACTAGTAGTATCTCTCTTAGTAACAAGGCAGCCCCATAGGGATGGTGTTGAAGCATGAGATCCTAGGTTTCTCCCAGTTAATCAGGTGAATAGACTTTGCCTGCGGCAATGCTCATACTTCATATACTACTTGCATTGGGACCTTGATCTAATTGGAAACATTTTAAATTCTTTTGAGGTGTTTATGCTACAGGAATGGGGAAAATTTTATGTGAAAATGATGCAGCTCAATGCAAAGGAAGTTGTGCATCTACACTGGTTCCTTTATTGCAAATATTAGATAAATGGGAACAGATTTATGTATGTGTGCCATTTCAACTGTATAGTACACCGATCCAACTTTTCCATTCAACCAGCTATACAATGCTATAGGACCCATAGGGATACCTAACCATGCCAGTGGGACACCCAATGTATGATTATGCCAATTCTAAATGAGATTAAAAGAAGTGTGGCTATTGTGTACTTGGCATGTGTATTTCAAGCAGGAATCCTCATAGAAATATAATCTGCCTATAACTTTAAATAGTGTTGGTAATTAGCCATAGATGTAAAATATGGAATCATGGTTCATATATTTAGACATTTGAACCACAATGTTTGTAAGCATGTCAAACATATATGCAGATGTTTAATCTATATGTATGTTCATTGTGACATAGGCATTGTGTTTAGATATTGCTTATTTCAGCATTTTATGGTTCATTGCAATTATAATGATACCTTACCTTAGACTTAAGCCCATTCCTATAGATTTCAGAATCAAGTATGGTTAAGGCTTAACCATAAGTATATATGTGAAGATATGCAATCTGTATCACTGTGGCATATATCTAGAGTTCAGATGAGATTAGCTATCAAGTTCTACATGCATGCAATGTAGGGGATACAATGGAAATATGAGGTCTCAATGGAGCAGTCTTTTCCGCATCAGATCTGATACATTACAGGAGATGTCTTCTCCTGTTTCTGACATTGTATACTGTTGATGCGGTCTATACTCCCTAATGATAACAACAAATCTCATGGGACTGTGCTTATTGTAATTTTTATTTTCTGGAGAACAAGCATGAAGATATAAAAACCTGATGTATCAAAATCATTGTTAGATTAGATACTTCTCAGCGATATAAACTAAAAGTCAATTAAATATTCAAATCGTTTGTAATAATAAAACATGACTTGTGCTGTTCATAATGTTGACAAACTCTGGAATTTTCATATCTTAACCTATCAGTTTGGCCTCCCTTTAACGTGAACCATGTGGTCTTTTTTTTACAAGCTTTATTTGGTAAATAATAAGCATTTTACCCAGTAGCTGTGCTTTGCACAACGTATGTTACTAGGGCCTTATGTTTTCATAATTATCATTAGGTTCATAAAAACAGAGTGCAACATCAAATTGTATGATAAATATTAAATTCAGATAGAATACCAACATTGGAAGGAATCAATATACATGATGACCATGCAGAGAGCCGGGCCACCTGCTTATCACCATGTTATGGCATGTTCATCAGGCTTACAAGGAGTACAACTAAGGTCTAAGGTGAGCCTGTTCTTGAAAGTAGTGTGAGTGGGGATATAGCTGCCCAGCTAGCAAAACTCATGTAAATTACATCATTTTTACATCATTTTCTGATTGGTCGTGACATCATTGGATGATGTCAATTGTCGTTCCCAAGATGTCATATACGCAAGAAGTTTTTACGTGTCCCTTTGCATGGGTATTTTACATAAGTATATTTACATTAAAAAAAATACATATCAACGATATGTGGATGAACAAGGGAAAAGGGACCTCCGCGGGGGATTTTTAGTTCCAACTTTGGCCACCAGGGGGCTCCATATAGCCAACAATGTTCAAAATATCATAAAAATTGTTCTATACTACTTTTTGATGGAGAATACAATAAGCCACTTTAGAAGTTTCCAACTCTAGTGAAAACCTTCCATATTTGGAATGTGAAAAGAACGTTTTTGGGCCTAAATTAGTGTTTTTGCATTTGTTGGTTGCCATGGAAACAAAATTTTCATTCTAAATTGCATTTTTCAAGAAATTAATGATTACAGGCCCCACAAAGATTTCTATACTGAAAACGGAATGTAAATCCAATTTTAAAATTAAAAGCTGTGACCAAATGTTTGAAAAAGTTTGGATATTTGGGAATTTTCGTAATTATGCTAATTAGATAGAGATATCTGTAAAACAAAGTAAGATAGAGCTTATTGGCATTTGAGATTGGACAGTGCCCACACATATTCAACGAGCCAGTTCTCAAAAACTAGAAGTGGTACCTGCTAACAAATATATCACTGGAAAGCTGATGACCTCAATTTTATAATTGAGTTTAACCTTTGGAGGACCCTTTTCCCTTGACTGTCCACATATGTTTGAACATAATAATAATGATGTATGTAATTGACCAGCTGTAGGCCTAAAACATGTCTGAAACTTATAAATTTAGACATGTCAAAAAGATGTGATATGGAGATATGTACATGACATGTTGCAGGGATGACATTTATACCAGTTCTGCGTATACCCCCCTCCGAGTAGTGATTATAAATCAGATAGGATATTTAGGATAACTCTGAGAGATTGTAGACATCATATAGTTATGTCCATTTTATGTCAATGTATGACATGTACACAGGCACTCTGCATAGGAAGCAAACACCTGTTCTGTGAAAGACACTTTGCAGGCATTTTCCATTCCATACAGACACATTTATCCTAGCCAGGAGGCCCAGATGTGATATCAGCCCAAAGCCAGAATTTCTTCTTATACAATTTGAAAAGACACAGAAAAGGTGTCCCATTATGTGCCTTGGCTGTCCAACTATAATTCACCAAGTCACTGTAACACAAGTAACACATTAAATGTTACTGAAGAAATTTAGTCCAATTTTGTCTCTTATTGCAGTATGTAGAATTGATTTCATCCAACTTTTATTCAAGAATGGGGGAATGCTGATCAAAATGTGATCACATTGCAAAATGAGACGCCTAGTGATGGAGCTCAGAACTATGATAGGATATAGTAATGTTGACTTATAGATGTCATATTCTGATAAGATTGTGATGTCATAAATATGTTATATTGGAATAAATCCATACTCCTATTATTTTGACGTCACAATCTTGTCAGAATATGACCTATTACAGTTCTGAACTCCAACACTAGGGGTCTCATTTTGCAAGGCTGTCACATTTTGATCAGCATTCAGTCATTCTTCATTGAAAAGTTGGATCAAATTAATTGTATAAACTACAATGAGGGACAAGGTTGGACCAAATCTCCTCTGTGATATATAAGGTGTCACTTGTGTTACAGTGACTAGTTGAAATATAGTTGGATAACCAAGGCACATGGGTGGACACCTTTTCTGTGTTCTTTGAGATTGTATAAGAAGTAATTCTGGTTTTGGGCTGATATCACATCTGGGCCTCCTGGCTAGGATAAATGCGTCTGTAAGGAATGGAGAATGCCTGCAAAGTGTTTTTCACAGAGCAAGTGTTTGTTTCCTATGCAGAGTGCCCATGGACATGTCATACATTGACATAAAATGGACATAACTATATGATGTCTACAATCTCCCTCAGAGGTATCCTAATTATCCTATCTGATTTATAATCACTACTGGGGAGGGGGTATACTCAAAACTGGTATAAATGTCATCCCTAGAAAATGCTTGTAGATATCTCCATATCACATCTTTTTGACGTGTCTATATTTACATGTTTTAGACATCTTTTACAGCTAGTCATATATATGCCATTATTGTTTAGTCCAAAGGTATCACTGATAAATATGTCTCTTTTATATGAATATGTTTATATAAAATACACATAAATATTGTTACATCAAGAACCCATGCAAGGGGACACGTAAAAACTTGCGTATGTGACATCTTGGGAACGAAAAATGATATCATGAAATTACTAGTTATTTTTATGTAAGGTGCTAGCTGGGTGGGGAGTGAGTGTGAAACTGGTTGTTACTGAAGAAACGAAGCACAAAATATGAGTTTTCTGTGCTTACACACAGTATATTTAATCTAGCACAATGCTTATTTCTATTAACGCTTTATGGTCGAGCATCAACTATAGTTGATATCATGGCTGGCCGAGCATCAATTATAGTTGATGCCATGGCTGACCTAGCACCAACTATAGTTGATATCATGGCTGGCCGAGAATAGACTATAGTCATCATAACTCTAAGGATTTAGGATAGGCTCGGCCATCAGGGAAAGGTTTTGCAAAACAGCTCGCCCCATCACCAGCAAATAGAAAACCTGACCTCCTGTGAAGGCTGGTGTTGGTAGAGTGAGGTAATCGGGTCATATGCAGGTGAGGGGTAGAGTGTACGTCAGGGTTACATAAGGGGGGTCACAGTAACAGGTGAGGGAGTTACAGTAGGTAGGGTAGTGTGGAGTGAGTATTAAGTAGTAGGTAGGATAATGTGTAGCCTGCCCATGAATGACAAACCATGTGCGCATGGTCACCCGATGCAATGGCTGGCCAAGCATCAACTATAGTTGATACCATGCCTGGCCAAGCATAGACTATAGTCATCATAACTCTAAGGATTTAGGATAGGCTCGGCCATTAGGGAAAGTTTCTGCAAAACACCTCGCCCCCATCACTAGCAAATATACTTTTTGGTCAGCCTTAAAGAGTTAAGATAAAACTCCTTCAGATTCACAGGATACCCAAAGATGAGACACAAGATTGTAGGTATCATGGGGCTAAAACGCCACATTTATCATTGCCTCTGCATACATTTAACAAGGTTATTAAATCCTACACAAGAGATTCATTCAGGATGCAATATCAGAGAGCCAGTTACATCAAGTATCAATGCATTTACATCATACTGGTTTAACATATAATCAACCATTATGCAGCAGTAATCAGTCACAGAAGATATGACTGTCACTTTTTAATATCTTACACAAATATCACATCTAAAGTAAACAGAAAAGCTTATTTTGTTTTCCTCCTTTAAAATTGCTCTCTGTCTGCTTGAATTTGTTGTTAAAGCTGCTATACTACTTGGCACACTCAAACCTATATTATCTTCATTTGTATCTCAGATGATTGTATAACCCTTTCCCTATTATAATCTGTCATTTATTTTGACAAGAGATTCTTAATATGTGCAAAACAAGACTATAATTCCAGCTACTATTTATATTCTGGTGGGCTTTGATAAGTTAGTGTTAAAAAATGACATCAGGTGTGTGGGGCCTTTATCCCTCAAAATGGCCTTTATTCCTCAAAAATGGCGTTAAAGCTCAAAAGCCTTTATCCCTCAAAATATTTGCCTTTATCCCTCAAAAGCCTTTATCCCTCAAAATCTATACGAGTCCTAGCTGTAATTGCCTTTATCCCTCAAAACCTATATGCCAGTCTCAGAAACCAATCTGCACTGAGATATTGACTTGCCTTTATCGCTCAAAACCTATATACTGGTCTTAGGTACCAATCTGGTGTTGAATATAAACTTGCCTTTATCCCTCAAATTGGTTTCTGAGACCAGTATATAGGTTTTGAGGGATAAAGGCAAGTCAATATCTGAGTGCAGATTGGTTTCTGAAACCAGCATATAGGTTTTGAGAGATAAAGGCAAGCCAATATCTGAATGCAGATTGGTTTCTGCGACCAGCATATAGGTTTTGAGGGATAAAGGCAAGTTTATACTTAGCACCAGATTGGTTTCTGAGACCAGTATATAGGTTTTGAGGGATAAAGGCAAGTCAATATCTGAGTGCAGATTGGTTTCTGAGACCAGTATATAGGTTTCGAGGGATAAAGGCAGGTTTATATTCAGCACCAGATTGGTACCTGAGACCAGTATATAGGTTTTGAGGGATAAAGGCAAGTCAATATGTGAGTGCAGATTGGCTTCTGAGACCAGTATATAGGTTTTGAGGGATAAAGGCAAGTCAATATCTGAATGCAGATTGGTTTCTGAGACCAGCATATATAGGTTTTGAGGGATAAAGGCAAGTTTCTATGCAACACCAGATTGGTACCTGAGACCAGCATATAGGTTTTGAGGGATAAAGGCAAGTTTATATTTAGCACCAGATTGGTACCTGAGACCAGTATATAGGTTTTGAGGGATAAAGGCAAGTCAATATCTCAGTGCAGATTGGTTTCTGAGACCAGCATATATAGGTTTTGAGGGATAAAGGCAAGTTTATATTTAGCACCAGATGGGTACCTAAGACCAGTATATAGGTTTTGAGGGATAAAGGCAAGTTTATATTCAACACCAGATTGGTTCCTGAGACCAGTATATAGGTTTTGAGGGATAAAGGCAAGTCAATATCTGAGTGCACATTGGTTTCTGAGACCAGCATATAGGTTTTGAGGGATAAAGGTAAGTTTATATTCAACACCAGATTGGTACCTGAGACCAGTATATAGGTTTTGAGGGATAAAGGCATGTCAATATCTCAGTGCAGATTGGTTTCTGGGACCAGCATATAGGTTTTGAGGGATAAAGGCAAGTTTATATTTAGCACCAGATGGGTACCTAAGACCAGTATATAGGTTTTGAGGGATAAAGGCACGTCAATATCTGAGTGCAGATTGGTTTCTGAGACCAGCATATAGGTTTTGAGGGATAAAGGCAAGTCAACATCTGAATGCAGATTGGTTTCTGAGACCAGCATATAGGTTTTGAGGGATAAAGGCAATTACAGCTGGGACTTGTATAGGTTTTGAGGGATAAAGGCTTTTGAGGGATAAAGGCAAATATTTTGAGGGGTAAAGGCTTTTGAGCTTTAACGCCATTTTTGAGGGATAAAGGCCCGACAGGGCCTTTATCCCTCAAAAGGGTCCCATTTTGAGGGAT
Organism: Harmothoe impar; assembly: GCA_947462335.1. Taxonomy (NCBI): domain Eukaryota; kingdom Metazoa; phylum Annelida; class Polychaeta; order Phyllodocida; family Polynoidae; genus Harmothoe; species Harmothoe impar. Next base: position 25,476,994 of record OX381704.1, on the reverse strand, counting down.
AAGGGCAATTTGAGGGATAAAGGCCCCACACAGTGGCAGCACTGAGTGGACTCTAACCTGCAAGTCGTGCATCGCTGATCTTACCAACAGAGTCTACTATTTCCTAGTGTAACACTGCAGATGGCGCCAACTTGTTGATATAATTAAGTGCTGAATAGAATGCTGGAAGCATTCTATTTTTTCTGATCTTTATCTTTGAATTTAGCACAGTTAAAAGCCACAAATTTGATTGGGATCTTACCAGTACACTGCACTGAGGAGACCCTTTATAAATATGCAGAAAGTGAACGTTCTATATATCTGAGGTAGTATGACAGCTTTAAGGAGTATAGCATTTTCGGGTTAGGACTTGTTACCATGAAGCTAGTACTTGATGTCCTTTACCATCTGCATGTTCATGCTTGTGGTTGGTAGCTAAGCCTCTAGATAGAGCAGCAGTCTTAAACCTGACTGTTTTTCGGTGACACTACTCCTGGGCCTGCAACCATTTTCTTAGGTCCAAGCTTTCATGTCAGCAATGTCTGAATCCCCTCAAGTCTCACAGGTTATCATGAGACGAATGGACACCATACTTTTTACCAGGCGCTGCTGCTGCAGGAAATACCTCATATTGGCAACTTGTGCGCCACAGCTGCTATTTCCTATCTTTAAATTTATGTGCCTTTTAGACTAGTAGTAAATACAGGATGGTGACTGCATTTGGGAGATAAAATATAGTTCAATGAATACACTTATTCAGAGCCCCTTCCAGTGGTTAGTTTTTACATGCATAAAACAAGTAGACACATGTTCTATATACTATTTATTGAATGGCTATCATTTTGGGAGTCCATACTAGCATAGGATAGGATAAGCCGATACTAAGCTTTAAAAAACTACAATTTGGATACCAGGGAACCACTGCTAATATATAAATGTATAGCAGGACATTTATTACAATTCAATAAAAAATAACTGATGCAGTTTTGCTGGACATTGCATGATCAGGGCTAATTACCACGGGCCTTCCTTGTTAAAAGTGCAATTGCCTTTAGGGGGAAGGTGACTCCTTCCTGTGGTTTCCCATAGTTGGGGGTACAATTCTATAAAGACTGCATGAGACCAATACCCTTGGGGCCCTTTCAAAGGCTGTGTCAATAACAGAGGGTGAAGGATGTGAGTCAAAACGAGAGCACTCTGGCTCCAGGGCCAGCTTTCAAGAGAAGCCGCTCAAAAGCCCATCAATGACCCTGGGGTGGTTGTACTTGGCACAGAAGGTAAGAACTTGGTATCCTCCAGCTGTGCAAAGGAAAAAGGGATGCTAGGCTGTGTGCATATAGAGGAAAAACTGTTTAAATGCATAGCCATAGCCGTAATTGTATAGTCAGTTTAAAATCATCACAGATTGTGCGACAAGGAAAGATCCTGAAGCAGCCATTGACATCTGTTATACTGGTACTCATTCCATTGTTCAGAATCAGGATACCAGTTAGAAGTCTTTTAGGTACACTGAGCAAAAGTTCTATTGTTAATTCTACTAAACTTATCTCACCACAATGTTTTCTGTTTTGCTCCTCACTTTCAAAACCCCCGTAAACAATAATTAATGCTGATGTGTATTTCATACAAATGTGCGAGGATTTCTCCTTTCTTTTCTCTGCATTGTGGGTCCAAATACCATTCATCTCTAAAAATGAGATTCTCACACAGAAACAAAATGAATTTCAGCATATTTTATTCTTTCCACCTTGTAGAAAGTATGACATTGTAGGACTGGATTGACAGAAATAGCTACATCACTAAGCCATACATATTCTGAGTGTCAATGTACATGCCAGACAGACATACAATGTATGATAAGGCCCTGTCTACAACAAATAAACCTATGCCAGAGAACACTATCATTAACCCCCATGTTGATACAGACCGTTTGGCCTTTGATCCTAACCACACACCTAAAAGAAGCCTGAGCTTCTCCCTTTTCTGTCGCATTAACGGACATTGAAGACGGCAGCCCTGTATGTCTCATTAGAAGATGTGACAGCCAGGAGGGGGACAGATGAGGACATTAATGGAGATGGCTTGTGTAGCATCATGGGTGGAGTAGACCTTGTCCCATACATAAGTAACCATGGTAGGGAATGTATACAGGTGCTGACTGTGTGAGAACGTTTCTCTGGAGAGCTTTTTTACTCATAAAATATTAAATGTCTTGGTTGGATAGGCAAAGAGACAATGGCAAACTGTGATTAAAAACAGTTCAGCTGATAACACTAGATTTATCTTAAGATATGCTTGCTTTTTATCAAATAGAGTTAGTCAGCTGTAGTGCTTTCTGGAAATTCTGCTTCAATAACTGCATTTGGGTGTTTAATATCTGCTCACAATTGTATTCCCCTCCTAATTCAGAGATTGTAGTAGTACAGTGTAGGCACGGGTCAGAAAGTTGCTTGGTATCACTATCTGGTTGGGCATAGTGAAGTGAATAATGTTCTATGATTAGCCCTCCGTATTGTTGCTTCCCCACAATTCGGTCAGGATAAAGACACATACAGCAATTGCCAAATTAGCCCATGTGACTTTTAGTTATGGTTCCCTATTGTTTCATATAAGTCTTTTACATGTGCCTACATCTAATGCATGACAGAGACCTCATTCAAATCAACCACAATGTCAACTAGTTCCAACTGCTCTCCTACCACCTTGAACGGCCAATGTGTGAGATGTCCTCTATCTGATACACATAGTTCAATGAGACAAACTACCACCAGACCAAATAGCTCACAGAGGCAGCAAAGCGGGTCATCAGAGAGAGAGAGAGAGAGAGAGAGAGAGAGAGAGAGAGAGAGAGAGAGAGAGAGAGAGAGAGAGCAGGTATGTAGAGTTTTATCTTTGAATTATTTAATTTGGAGCTAACTAGGTAGACTAGCACTGTCACCCTAGTGTTATCCACTCTGACTCAAGGCAAATGTATTCTCTCAGACAGGGGGGATTATGACTAATTGCCATTTGGATTTGTCTTTCATACGTGGCTCTCCACTCTCTATGGCATCCTTAACCATCGAATCCTATCTATTGACCTTCTCTGTAGATGACACGGGCCAAGGGTATAGACACAACTGTGTTTCATACTCATAGCTTTACATCCGCATCTGCCACATTCCTCAGATATCCTTAGTACATGTATTATGGCTCCAAAGCATCAGCTGAAATATGAAAAAAAAGTGGGATATGGGCGAGAATATATTTCCATCCATTTTCAGGCCATGGAGATATCTACGACTTGCATCTATATCTTATAAGACGTGGTTCTTTCGGGTTTGAGATCCACTTGCTTTAAAATCTAAAAAAAGAAATTTTACAAAGAATGAGGCATCACTAAATATAGTTCTACAGAGTCATAAGGGCACTTCCGCACGATCTCTGAGTGATGCAATAAGTATTTAAACTACACATTGGGGAATACATCTTGAATAAACAGTGGATTAGCACTGATTTTTTAATCGCATCGTTAACAGCTCTAGAGGATTTGGTTGAATCTTTAGTGGGGCTTTAGTCTGGCATCAACCACCTTCTGAAATCATTCATGTAAAAATAATTCACTTAATTTGATACAACTCATTCCACAGAGGCCATTAACTCCTGGTTTGGATTTAACCGAGCGAGAAGGCTTAGCATGTGAGGGTGTTTTAAAGCCATGAAAGTCCATGGATTCATTGATGATATTAAATAGGACACTTTGAACATGAAGTGAAGTAGGTCCCCATGAGTAGCTTCGAAGAAACTATCTAATTTTGGATAGCCACTTGAAATAAGCTTTTCCAAGGGGGCTTACAAGTCTTTGACAAATATTGTAAGGCAAATTCATCATTGTTCTCCATCTGCTGTAGTCTTCATGACTTTCATTCTCAAAATGAGTATGAGATATATTCAAATTTCTTCAGAATGGCACCTTTCGAAGGGTTCTAAATCCAAGTTGAGGTTAATCCTTTCCACCTTACTTCTCACTACTATAAAACAGTTGAAACTTTGATCTTCATCTTTACAGAGTATCACCTTTTTTGTAAACATTCAAACCTCATCTTCCTGTTTACCTCTCAGTACAAGAAGACAGTCATACAGGCATACTACATTTCGTTGCTCTACCACTACCTCAGAGGGCTGCTGTGCCGGGTGTCCTCTAGCTGACATACCCAGTTTAATGAAGCTAACTACAGTCAGACCAAAGAATGCAAAAGAGTAGGTCCTTAGAAAGGGAAAGGATAGAGTGTCATTTTTGAGGCCTTTTAGATGGACCTAACTAGAGACAATTACCTTGGGGTTTTGATGTGGGATAGAGTGTTATCCATACTGCTATAGGCTGCTGATGAGGAACTTCCCTGTGCAGAAACTGGACTAGATGTAGAGTTGTCATTATACTAGCAAGGATACATGGAGTAAGTAATGGTTGTGTTGGGCATTAAAAGATAAAAAGGGTTATTTTATTATATCTATATAACAGATTTACTAATGGGACAGTTTACTGCTGTCTAGTCTTTATAGGGACAGGCTAGAAGGAATACCATGTTGTCATTATATGCGAGTAGTTCAATTTATTTGATGATATTTATGTCCGATTTATCTATGTAGTACAAGCAGGGAACCCCCCTCCCCAGCTGTTCCCTTATAAATGTATAGTGTATGCTACAGGCACCAGAGGGACCCATTCTAGTGGAAGGCAAGGTTATTATTTTTTTCAAATAACCCTCAATGACATTGTGTTTGTCTAAGTATTACAAGATCTCCAAGCCCAGCTACACCTTAGTGTTCTGTGCATCCTATCCTCATCTTGACATCTTTACCAATGCAGTTTTTTAAATCATTGTATAGTTCAGACTCCAAGTAAATACAGTGTATACAATTCAACTCTAATCAAGATGATTAATTCACCTCCTGTACCTAGAAGAAGAGTTTGTAGTTTTGGTAATCTTCAGAAAATAGCTGGACTATTCCTGGCTGCCTCTTTCCACATTCCGTTTTATACTAACCAGCTCACCACTTACCACTACTCGCCATGTCTACCACTGGATGCAATAAAGAACATGGCTATAAAGGCAAATAAGTCAGCCCAACATGACAGCCATTTGACACTAACTGTCAGTGGCTTTACCAGTGGAATCCCCAACATAGCTTCAGATGGGTACCTCCATCTGACGGACTTGCTAAAAGGGTGGGAAATGGATACATGGCCAGTGACAGCTTGGAGGATATTTCAGGGAGCAGCAGGCTCTTTTCCTCAGGCCAGCTGACACCACAGCACACAGTACTGATTGGATGTGAGGGTGAAAGGTCATCAGTCAGTTGTTGCTATGGGGTGTTGCAGGAATTAGGTTACATATATGTATACAGTATTGCTGTCCTTGCCTTATCTTTAGAATTAAAAGGAGTACTTGTCCGAGAGGTCCATCAAGTAGGAGCCTCTTACATTTGGTAGTCAATATAAAAATGATAAATGAAGATTTCTTTTCACAGGTGGTCAGTCATGTACGTCTAGAGTTGATGATTAATCAGTTGGAGGCTCCTCTTGTGGCAGCAATCTGGGTATCTGCTGGAACTGGTGGTACGGAATTAATAGGAAAATCACAGGAATGGATTTAATTAAGCAGTTATCTATTAAAACATTCTGGTTCGATATCAGGAAGGTGCAAACATTGTTACATTATTATTTGTGCTCAATTTTTTTCCATCTCTATGCCTGTCATTCCCTGATAGTACAAACTTCAGGAATAGGAGATTCAGGACACTGTCACAAAGTGGCTGCTGCCCTGGATTGTGTCACTCTGTCCACATACACACACACACACCTTGAGCATAACTGATCTTCTAATCCCAGCTAAAATAATGGTTAGCTGACAAAGGATGCCTCCATGTTGAGCTATCCAAGTGGACCCATTGGGGCCGAAGTTCTATATACATAAAAGATATGGATACTACCTATTTCATCCCCCTTACCTTGATAGTAGGTTTCATTAAAAGTTAATGAGTGGCTAAGCCCTATCACATTAACACGGTTTTCTTGAATTACTTTCTTTGGCATAATGTTCATAGATGTCTATCCTTGAAATTCTAGGCTCGATGCTGGTATAGGTACAGGCTATTGGCTTTAACAAACTACATTTAGACCACCTTAGCAGTGCTGCCCAGCAAGGACCACTATCCTCTCCAATTGTCTGTGTCAACTAACACCGGACAGCCTTAGTGACAGACATCTGTCACAAAAAATAACCTCTTGTTATCACCATGCACCATCCCAATATGTGACCCAACCAGCGACTTTAATGCTTATGGGTCTGTGCCTAAAAGCCCAGAAAAGGCTATTTAAACTTCACGGGGCAAAAAATGTGTGCCTAAAGTTCGCGTTTAGCCTCATAAATCAGTGAATATTCAACCGATTCTCACAATTAAACCAGTTCTGGAAAGCCTAGGCCATTTGCTTCATGAAGCATAAGCAGCAAGTAGCTTCTCTCCCCTTCTAACTGCTCCCATTTGCTGATGATTAAAGATAAGTGTGACCTGACCAGTGACTTTGGGGCTTATGGGTCTGAGCCAAAAGGCTCAGTAAAGCATCATTTCTTTTCCCTCCACTTTGGATCGTACCCCCCCATCCATCTGTTAACCCTCCCCCCTTTGGAAATGCTCTTCCACATGTAGCTAGTTATGAGGAGCCCGAGTTAAGCTTTTAAATGTTTCAAGAATCAAGTCAATCGGACCAGCGGTTGCTGAGCTATTTCATTTTAAATATTATATTTGTAAAATAGACACAACTAGAACGACAGAACATTTGATTTTCAATTGGCTTATATTTACCATTGTTAATTATATGATCACAACGTTTCGGCGTGGAATTGCCTTCTTCAGGTGATATAATTATAAGGATTTGACTTTCTAAGCTAGTGCCGTGAGCGGGCAACTCAGGTCATTGCTATGGTTACATTTAACAATCAAGGTCAAAGGTCAATCAGGGCTAATAAGTAGGTCACAGGATTTGTACAGTTTTCAATGCATTAGATATGAGTTTTGATCAATACCGGTACATATTTGGATGATGTTATAGCCAGATAAATTCTATATAGATAATTCTGGGTTATTTACCCTTTTTAAAAATTGACATACTTGTATGATAATTTAAATGATTATGGATATACACGGGTTATTGTGGTCTGAGGATGCCAATGCGTACCCATATTCTGGTCAATATTATTAATTGCATAATAAAGGTCTTTGAGGACATCTTTGGCTAGGACAGCTCTATGGTGAAATACAGGGATGTATTCAGTTTGGGTTGAGATATTTCTAGTGCGGCGGATAGGTGTAGGTACATAAGGTGGTACAACAATCTGTGATTTAATTTTACTAGGGGGCTGGTATTCATCATCATAGTCATGAACAACAAGTTTGCGTTTGCTAACATTTTTGCTCAAATTGCTGTATGTGCTGGATGTCGATGAGCTGCTAGGGCTTGGACTGGCAGGACGGCTGATTAAGGTGGTGTCGATATCTAGAAGGTCACCTTCGAGTGTGGGGTTGGTGATTTTCTTCTCGGCACAAGGTTTGTCTTTTTTTGGTGTTGTAGATTTCTCTACCTGGTCTAGACAGATGTTGTTGGATGGAGTTTCATCCTCTTCTTCACTATCAGTAGTGGAGAGATCGTGGCGGATCATGTCAATGTCATTAGTCAGAGGGAATAGGGTAGGCATGTTCAGCAAGATAGGTGACTTTTTAGTTACCGGTACGTTTACCGGTTTTTTCACAGGTTCGTCAGTAGAGGCAGTTTTAGTAGTGTTGATAATAGGAACAGTTTTTGTGGTTGTTGTTGTCGGGACTGCATCATTGTCGGAGTCTGAATCGGTGTCAATGAATCTAGGAGTACTTGCTACTTTCTTGTTTTTCTTGTTTTCATTTTAAATATTTGCGAGAGGCAGTGAGTAGTATAGTATGTATCGGAACGGGACTATAGTTAAGTACTGTTTATTACTCAATCGACATGCAGCCAATCAGAGGCCTCCATTTGGTCACGTGACCGGAAGTGACCTACTTAGGGGATTAGTGGTGCATTCTGGGTAACCCTGCAGCCAATCAGAGGCCACCATTTGGTCACGTGACCGGAAGTGACCTACTTAGGGGGATTAGTGGTGCATTCTGGGTAACCTACTGACCTACTTAGGGGACCGGAAGTGACGTCATATGACCTAATTTAGGATCACGTGACCGGAAGTGACCTGGTGAGTCACGTGAGCGGAAGTGACGTCACATGACCTAATGGCCGACCGGAAGTGAGTGACCTCATTGAAGATCACGTGACCGGAAGTGACTTGATTGATCACGTGAGCGGAAGAAGAAGTTTTTTTGTTTAGGAAGTGAGGGTCTTTAGGATCACGTGACTGGAAGCGACGTCGTCACATGAGTGACGCTTTAAGAGACTGCGCGACTTACTAGTAAAAGAAGACGTATGAAAATAAAAACACAACAATATTTTATTTTATTTTTTTTATTTATTTTTTTTTCAATCTTGATAAACACTCTATTTTTTTGAAAAGATGCACACGCTTATTTATTTTTTTCATATCTCTAAAGGACTCGTTGTCACACCGTCAGAATGCACGCGACGCTTATAATACAAGTAGCGCACGCCGTCTTTCTCTATGGTGTAGGTGACCATTTTGTTTCGCACCACTTTGAAGTTTCTATTTACAGCAATGAGAGTTTTTCGTTGGCGAAGAACATCCAAGAAGTCGTCTGGTTCCTGAGGGTTTTGTTTCTTCTGTACGCCTTTTGCACTCCATTTTTTGGATTTTCTTTCACCGGTGTCGCTGACTCGATCGTAGCAAATGTAAGTCTTAGGGTTGAGACTTAGGATCCCGTCACCTTCCCACTCCGCTTTCATAAGCCCCGAAGTTCTCAGATCGTGAAGGTACCGTCTCTCACAACATCCGCCGGGCGGCGGACACCATTCTCGCACTCTTTCCATTTTTGTCTTCACGAAAAGCTCTAAGTGATCGTCGCACACCGCTGTCGGAAGCCACTTTCGTTTCTCTCTGAAGTACGTCTCTCTCAGGCGAGGTTTGACTAGGTCATCCAACGTGTCACTGCTGAGAGCCATGTAAAGACTGTCGGTGTCCATTTGACAAAGGGCATAATCGCGCCGATCGACGAATCTATCCAAGAAGTCGTATGTGAACTCTAACATTTTCAACTTCGCGTACTGGTATACCATGAACCCTATTTGAATAGGGAGGTTGTTCTTGACTGTTTTCGGTTGTAGTTCGACTTCAAACAGATCGGAACTCAACTCGGACGCCTTTTTGAAGCGCCACGAATTGGCCAATAGTTCGAACTTCCGACTGTCAGTGTATCTCACCGCCGTGTGTTTTTCTTTGTTGCAGATTGTTTTACCGTACGTAGCGTTTCCCATTAACTTGTAACAGTCTGACAGAATTTTCTCGTTCTCGTTCACGTCGCCACATCTTCGCGCCGCCGTTACTTCGTCCGCGAAACCGGCAAAGGAGCGTTTAGGTAGGTATTCTACCACCAGCTGCACTTTGGTGACTATCAAACCGTGCTCTAAATACCACTTGAGAAGCGGCGTTCCCAAGAGAATATTTTTTCCGTGGTAACTCCCTATCAGACATCTCTGAGGCGTGTTCAACAGCTTTTCTTCCTGCGCAAAGTCTGACATGTGAGGGCCTATGTCCGATTTTGAAACGGTCGCGTTCTTGAAAACGGGGGTCATTTCTTCGAAGTAGTCTCGTAGGTGAGGCGGCGTAGTGATGTCCACTTGAACTAAACCGAACATTTTCTCCTCTTTCACAGCGGAAAGGATGTCGCTCTCGCTCATCGCGTTTCGAGACACTTTCAAAGCGTCAACCTTCCAGCGTTGTTGGGAGGCCTTGACCCGCTCATCTCGACGCTTCATCTCTCGCCATTCACACTCCCACACGACGACCAGCTTGTGACCTAGCGCTTTCAAGTAAGCGCTTACTCTGGTCGTTCTGTCGCGTCTCTCCTCTCTCAGTGAAGCGCACTGATATCGGTGCGACGGTATGCACTCGTGAGCGTGGAACCAACACCCGTGAAACTGGAAAACCGTATTAGAGGCCGCGTGAAACCCGTCCACGCGAATTCTCCGACAGCCTACAACCATCTCGCCACCGTTCAAAGCATGGTGCAGTTTCACGTCGCGGTCGTGCTCTACGAAGCGTAACCACTCCAAAGCGCTGTGAGAGTTTCTTTGCCTAATTTCGGGCTTGAACTCGGTCTCGGGCCGTCTCACCGCGTAATAGCCCGTGCAGTGCGCTTCGCTCATGCAGCGCAAGTACAGAGAGTTAGCGTCTAGTCCTAGGATGTGTTGGCACGGTCTCGCTTCTTCGCCGTACTTGTGCTCCCTTATCCGCGTGGTGCCCTTCTCGTGAAATCTATGGAAGATGATGGAAGGACCGCCGACTAGATTTTCTTTGATCAGAGCGTGGAGGACGGCGTCGAACTGGGGGAACGTTGTGAACGCGTCTTCTAGGTTTTGGAAGAGGAACCGTAAAGTCAAACCAGCGAGAGAAACTCCGTCTTTCAACATGTCAATGCCGCGATCTTGGAAAAATTTAGCGTGATTTTTCAGAGCTTCTATGAAAGGTTTGACGTCTTTGTTGTTGTAGTGGATCAAGTAGTCTTCCATAGTTTGCATCTTCTCGTCGGACCAAACTTTCTGACATGCGGCGTAGTCGGATTCGGACATTTTGACGCCCGTCAGCTCGCTGTCGAAAGCCGATCTCGGTGGCAGCGTTCTGTTTGCCAGTTTCCTGATAGACGTCATCCATTCGTAAGGAAAGTGACCTTTCTCTTCGTTCCTGGTGAAAGCTCGCAAATAGGTCGCGTAGTTGTAACCGGGTGCCAAATAGTTGACTACGTCCAAGAAAACCGTGTGCTGTGTGTAAACCGCCAAGTATTGATTGCTTCTCTTTATGACGCTGAATTCTTGGTTTCTTCGGTCTCCGGAGGCGAAGAACGAGTGAAGGCGTATTTTGATCAGGTTCAAGTCGTAACGCCCCGAGTTGAAGCCCACGACTGGAGCTTGACGGATGTATCTCAGAAGACGCTTCTTCAGTTGAACTAACGGGTGTCTGGTCTGAGCCGCAGCGAAGCCGCCTGGAGAAGGGGTGAACGTCACCTCCTCCAGCAGGAGAGCTTCACCTATCACCGCATCTAACTTCGCTAAGGTCGGTCGGTAAAGTTCTAGCACAGCTTCTCCGATGACTTTGGCGTTCTCGTTTATGTGATTTAAAACTCGGTCCAACAAGGGGTCGGAATCTGCGTCGGATTCTCTGACGAAGCAGACGGGCCCCTCCCACCCCGGAAAGTCGGATGCGACGCTAGCCGACAAAGGGACGTGATCCCACAGCAGGGACACGTGTTCCGTCGACGGTTCTTTGCACGGTCTGAAGAAAGCCTCGAAATCGAAGGCGATCTTGTAAGGGTAGATTCCGGAATGTCCGTCGGGGGGAAAAATGGAGAAGTCTGCTAGCGCTTCGAAAATCGTTCTCGAATTTTGGTAGATGCCACCTACGTAGCGCAACTTGACTTGTCGGCAAGAGGAAAGCTGGTTCCTGTGTCTCTTCAGCAAGAACTCGGTGGTGAACGCCGCCTTACACTTGCAACATTCGTATATGCCCGCGTACGCGTTGAAGTCCGTGACGAGAGAGACGTGCAAACCGCCTTTCGCCGTCAGGTGTAGGTTGACTTTACCTCGGGCGGCCAGAGTTCTGGAAGGCGGTCTGATCAGAGTAACGCGTCTTCTCAACTTCCGCCCCGGCACTTGACGCGACGCGGTGTAAACCGCTATCTGTACGTCAAACAAGTTCTCTAACGCGGGTAAGTCGCGGATGTTCAGACCCGGAAAGGATTCAGGTGTAGCAGCGGGACAGAACTGACGTAACAAATCTGAAGCGCGCTTGCTGGTCTTGTATAAGTGAAAGGAAATGCAGCGGAAGATGCAGAGGTTGTCCTTGTTGGGAAAATCTAACACGCCGCTTCTCTTTCCAACTCGACCGGCCTGAGTGATCCTACCGCCTATGGGGAATTCCCCCGGTCCCATGTAAACGCAAATGTTCAAATTGGTAGGAAAAAGAACGTGCCACTTGGTGTCAGCGTCGCAAAGTTTCCGTACTTCCTCGCAAGCGACGGTGTTTTCCATCTTTGAGAGGAGCTCTTCCAAAGTTTCTGAATTAGTTATAGTAGGGAGCGGTTGTATGAGAGTTGCGTTGTTCTGGGAGGCGTGAAAGTAGCGCAGTTTGCTCTTGTCTTCTCTGTGTTGTAAGAGTAAGCCTACCGAGAAACCCACTTTGTATCTGAATCTTTGTGTCAAGTGAATGCGACGCATAGTATCTACAGCGTCACTCAACTCGCCGGTTGGTAGCCTGAAGTTTGTTACACTCACGCGAGTCCCGTGCATCCTGACGCCCGTTTGTATCGCAGGCCAATTCGCCGTGAACGTTTCCTCCCCGTTCGGTACAGCACATATGCGCGGAGGGACGGTCACCCCGTCCAGAGATTCGCGTCGACAGGCGATCTTTCGGCAATCGCCTTCGCCGCATAGAGGGCAAAACTTAGGTACTACTCTACAATTTTCTACGTGTCTCTCGTGGTTGTACGGTCTTTTAAACATTTTGAAACACTTTTCGCATACGTACTGTGTCATGTTTTTTTTTTCACTCAGTTACCAACTACTTAGCCGTCTAACTATCTATCTATCTATCAATCTATCTGTCTATCTATCTATCTATTTATCTTTCTGTCTGCTGTCTGTGTATCCGTCTGTCTGTCTCATACAGCGTACGTCAAACGCTGTGTGTGTGTGTGTGTGCGCGCGTGAGCGTTGAGCGTCTCTCATTCCGAATCTATGCCGAGATATTTCAGAATGATCTCTGTTTTGTCATCCAACTCTTTGAGCGCTCTGGCGGACAGCGTCACTCCCTGCTGTGTGGGTTTTTTGTCAGGACCTTCGTACTTGCGCACGTGGACGAGGTTCTTACCGCTGTAGTAGCTCACAGCTGCGTACACTTCGCTCTCCTCATCCAGCACTGCGAACCAGGGGGTGTGATTAGGTTTTCCTTGCGCGGCCGCTGTGTCGCGTATGCGCACCACTGCGCGGATATCGGCGATGCGTGCTATGAGCTCGCGCAGCGCGTCGGCCGTGAAGTGCACTCGCTTGCTTCTGGTCAGAGACGCCTCTTTCACCTGGCCGTCTTTTGTGTAGCGCGGCCTCCTAGACAGTCTAGCCACGTCCTCCCAGATCTCCAGCGTCAAAGCTCCGTCTAAGCAGAACTCTAACCCGAGAGGACGGGAGAAGGTTTTCTCTGCTTCTTCTCGTCCATCTCGTTCTTTTTCTTGTATTTTTCTCTTCTTACTAGGCCTTGTTGTTCTGGAACTCACCTTAGAACGTTTCACACCCGCAGGATGAGTAACACCATCAGCGTGAGCTGAATCAGCAGCAGAACCGATAGCAGGAGCAGCGTCAGCGCTGGTGGTATCCGAGGCCTCGTTGTTGGAACAGCGCAGCCACACGCCGTCGGTGCTGAGTGTAGCGGTAGAAGATGAAGCGCCGCCGCCCTCGTAAGGTGGCGGTGAGGGCAGTCGCCACGGACCGGACGGGACGCTACTAGTGGAGGAAGTGAGGTCGAAAGGTCGAAGAGGGAAGCCGAAAAACGTACCGCCCACCCCTTTCCCTTCGGGTTGTTCGTACGCCTCGTCGTCAGCGTCGTTCTCTGTCTCACCCTGTTGCTGCTCCTCCTCCTCTTCTTCTCGGTTTAGGGGCTGAGTGTCCGAATAGCTGTCACTCTCAGCGCGAGCGGCGTCGAGGGCGTCAGTCGATGTAGTGGTGGAGGAGAGGGGCTGTGCAACGTGCGGCAGGTCATCAAAGTCATCAACAGTAGTGGGGAGGTAAAAACCCGGTTGCCAGTACTGCGCTGTGCCAGGAGCGTTGTCGTCAGTAGTAGTAGCGGTAGCAGCAGAAGCAGCAGCAGCAGCAGCAGCAGGCGCAGCAGCAGACGCAACAGTAGCAGGCGCAGCAGCCTCAGCAGGCGCAGCAGTAGCAGGCGCAGCGGTAGCAGGTGCAGCAGCAGCAGCAGCAGCCGCAGCAGGCGGGGCGGCAGTAGCAGCGGCAGCGCGCTTAGCAGCAACGTGTACCGTCGCGAGTGTAACAACGTCGCTAGCACGACGACTACTACCAGTAGTACTACTACTACTACTACTACTACTACTAGTACTACTACTGCTACTACTACTGCTACTACTACTACTACTGCCGCGAGCGCTCGCTACAGCGGGAGGGTGATAAGACCAAGCGGCTGCGGCGGTAGTCTCATGTTCAGTAGCAAGAGGAGGCACTGACGCTAAACGAGCGCTGTTCCGCGTAGTCTTCTTGTTCTTGAACGACGCTAGAAGTTGTCTTTTGCTCATGGTGGTGACTGTAGAGAGCAGCAAAAGAATGAGTGAGTGAATGGAGGTTTCCAGACCCCTTATATACGCCTTCTCGCTTCTAGAGCTAAGCTACTTACTGACCCTGTTCAGCTGCCGCCGGCTGGCCGGCGGCCATTCACAAAGAGAAACAAAAGACATAAGGCATGACGTTTTCAGCTGGATCCCTTTCCCCCCTTTTGAGAGATCGACTGTCATGAGCTAAGCCGCTTACCACCCTGTTCAGCAATTCAACGCGCATTAGCTGTATAAAGGATTAAGCGGTTGCTGCCGTCGACTGACCGGCGGCCATTCACAAAAGACATAAGGTATGACGTTTTCAGCTGGATCCCTTTTTTGAGGGATCCACTGTCATGAGCTAAGCCACTTACCACCCTGTTCAGCCATTCAGCGCGCGTTAGCTGTATAAAGGATTAACGGTGACGAGCTTAGAGTGTGTATACAAAAAAAAACTACAGGAGGCGTGTGGCGTGAAGCAGGACCCCCCTAAGACGAACGTGTCTGTCTGTGAGTAGAGGCGTGTGCATGTGGTGAGCGACTTAAGTGTAAGACAAAAATCACCACCTCCTGCCGTGGTGAGTAGACCGGGCCGGCCAGGCGGCAGCGGCCGGCTAGTTCAATAGGGAGGGGTGACAGCTGACTAAGGCTGTGCATGAAAAAAATCCGATTTTCACCTGACCTCTGACGTTTGTTACAATGAATGTCAGAGGGAGGGAGACGTCCTCAGGTAGGGGGTAGGAGGTAAGGCTAATGGATGAGGAAGAAACACCGTTTTCAGCTGGTCTCCACGGATAGCGATGACACACCCCTCGTCATCTAAGCTCTTAAGGAGCGGAGCGGCTGAAAAAGCGTCATGCGGACAGGTCGCTACACAGCTGGAGTGCTGTTGGAAATGGGATTAAACTCCCTCTGTATAAAAAGCTCTGATTTCTGTTGGAAAAAAAACATATCGCCTCTGACCACAGTAACGTCTACTACCACCACCGCCGCCACCACCGCCGCCGCCGCCGCCGCCGCCACCGCCGCCGCCGCCGCCGCCGCCGCCACCGCCAAGACGAGACGAGATGGCTCAAGCTATTCCACTTTCAAGCTCGCCTTCACCGCCTTGTCCACCTGAAAAAAAGTTAATGCGGCTTGACGACGTGAGACGCGCGAGGCAGACCGATGGGGAGAACAGAGAGGTAGGACAGCGGCGGTTAGCCTATAGCGACGCCTTGCTTCGTCAACTAGGTAAAGAGTTGAGCGGCTGTTGGAGAGAGTTGGGCAGTAGCTTAAAAGTTACCGCCGCCCGTATGGATGCTCTAGTAGAGCGCAGTGTCAAGACACCGGAGGAGCTGTGTACGGCGATGTTCCGAGTCTGGTGGGGTGAAACCCTGCATCGTCATAGATGGGGAGAGCTCGGTCGCGTCTTCACCCGCATTAGACGCGTGGAACTGTTGGCTCAGTGGATGTCCCTTCTCCACAGACAGGGGTTGGATTTCGAAAACCCCGACTCGCGCGCGATGCATAAGCACTTGGGCACCCTCGGCAGACGTCTAGGTAGCAGGTGGAAAGAGGTGGGGGACCATTTAAAATTGTCGCCTGAGAGGTTAGATAAGATCGCTGAAGAATGCGAATACGGAGGAAGTCCCGCTGAGTGGGCCTTCCGAGTGTTGAAAATGTGGCAAGATGAAGCTGACGGTGCCGGCGGTACACCTTTTGAACTCCTTCGAGTGTTGACTGAGGACATGGGAAAGTTTGACCTCGGCATCACGATATTACTTGACTTTATCAAGCAAGAAACAACGAGAACGACGGACATGTGAATTGTTGTGTTTTATTTTCATACGTCTTCTTTATTAGTAAGTAAAAAAAAAAAAATATCATAACAATTAAGAAGCGCGCCCTCTTAAAGTGTCACTTCCTCCAGTCGCAGCTGATCGCCTCATCAAAGCACGTGATAAACCAAAAAAAAACGAAGAGACACGCTTCTTCCTCTCGAGAGGAAGAAGCGTGTCTCTCGATTGAAATCTTTTTCTTTTCTTTTTTTCTTAAAAGAGACAAACGCCCCTTAGAGTGCCCCCCCACCCCCCTAGAGTGCCCCCCTCCCCCCTCCCCCCCTCCCCCCCACCACTCGCCCCATGCATCCTAAAAGCGCCCCCCTCCCCATGCATCTTAAAGGGGCCCCCCTCCCCCCCTCCCCTCCCCTCCCCTCCCCCCCCCCTTATACACTCTAAAGAACGCTTCTACCTAGTTCAATAAGTCACTTCCAGTCGCTCGTAAAACAATAAAAAATGAAAAAAAAAACAAAAAAACTTATATCGTAGTGTTTTTTATTAGTTTACCGAAAAAAATAAGAGACTCGCCTCCTCCTCTCCTTCTCCTCCTCCTCCTCCTCCTCCAAAAAAAAAAGATATCACATTTTAAAGCCCGTGACCCCTTAAAGACGCTCATCTCTTCATTAAGTCGCGTGACGTCACTTCTTCTTCTGGTCACGTGATCAATCAGGTCACTTCCGGTCACGTGATCCTCAATCAGGTCACTCACTTCCGGTTGGCCATTAGGTCATGTGACGTCACTTCCGGTCACGTGACTCATCAGGTCACTTCCGGTCACGTGATCCTAAAGTAGGTCACTTCCGGTCCCCTAAGTAGGTCATATGACGTCACTTCCGGTCCATAAGTAGGTCATATGACCTCACTTCCGGTCACGTGACCAAATGGCGGCCTCTGATTGGCTAACTAGGTCACGTGACCTCACCACTAATCCCCTAAGTAGGTCACTTCCGGTCACGTGACCAAATGGAGGCCTCTGATTGGCTGCAGGTCGATTGAGTAATAAACAGTACTTAACTATAGTCCCGTTCCGATACATACTATACTACTGCAGTGAATTTTCTTCGCAAACTTGATTGGCGTAGAACACATTAAATTCTAGCTCCTGAACCACTAGGGTTAGAGACATGGGAGTGGGTGCAAATGAAAGCTAGTCACAAGGACTAATGGCCTGTTATGTTGACCAATTTGTGGAGAGTGGTGATCCTAAGCATGTCTCTTGTCAAATGGATTTATAGTTGCCTTCCTGGTAAAAAATGCAATGCCTTGCGTATGTGTGCCATTTTGTCTGGCCAAATGAGAGAAAATGTTTTTGAGTTTATCTGGAATCAAGTCTCAACGAGTGTCAAAAAGTGTTTGTCACATATAATGAAGCACTTAAACACTTCAGGTAAAAGAACCTTCCATAAACAATGGAGGCAAATAGTGGATCTTGGTGGAGTATAAATGTTATGGTGGAACATGCTAGCCTGGTGGGTTATTACTTACCATACAGTCATGGTCTTTGCATAAACAAGCAATGCTATGTACATATCATTGCTTTCTATCTAAATATAATATAAAACCATATTTATATCAAATACTGGTAGTTACACTATAGGTGTACAATAGATGGCTAGAGTGTGATCGCACTAGCTCCTCCCCCCATGACAATTTCCAATCCATGTCCTTGTATAACTGCTTGCATCAATAGCCTATACCAGCCCCAAGTACTAGAGGACAGAAAATGTGGAAAGTCACTCTCTTCCCGTCTTTGTGATTGCTACACAACTACATTGGTAGCATGTGTTAAAATTACAAAAACATTAGGCTGAGTGAGGGTGAATAATTTCCACAAAAAAATAGTATCCAGTCTTTGCATCATCAGAACATAATATATCTGAGTACTAGACTAGGTTGTGATTAATCTGCAGGCTCTCCATTTGTCTAGGCTCTACCATATTAGTTTCAGTCAGTACCTCCCAGGGGAGGCCCTGGGCCATAAATGGTCGGGATTCAATTGTGTCCCAGGCCACCCATGTTCTGATGTTCTGTCGGTGATTCATGGAGGAATAAAGCACAGATATAACAATAGAAAACTGGCAGACCACTGTATAGCACCTGCCTGCTCTGTGTATGCGTTGCTAGTAGTCTCTGCTGCCCATCCACTATCTCACGTCTTGAAGAAAATTGTTGATATTACACAATGTAATACTTTGTTAATCTGAACAGTATCAAACTGACTGCTGGTTATTATGTTCAAAATTTGAAAATGTGAAATTTGTGACTGCCAGAAGCTGTCAGGTTGACATAGTTAACGCTGAACATGGTGTTTTTTGCTGATCTGTGTTATTTAGACATACATGAACAGAGTAAAAAAAAAAGATCACAACAGTAACATCATATCATGTGACATTCTGGCTATCGTCATCTCAGATAAATCTTGATCCTCAGGGGAAACTAGATATGAGAAGTCTGATCAAGTCAATTAGATTAAATGTGGTGATACTATACATTTTCTGTGCAAGAATACCTGTATTACAAGCAGGACGTGACCTCGGCCACCGGTTTTGCTAATGGCAAACTGCCAGTAACTTAAGTGTCAATGAATACTTGAGTAGCTATGATATAGAGTGATCAAAACTACCTTGTGATGTCTAAACAATTCATCACCGAACATACACAGGATGTGCTGCGCAAGCTGTTGAACTATTTTGATGATGAGGGGAATTATTACACAGCCAAAAATAATTATCTCATTTCAAGAAAATAAGTTTATTAAACTTGTCTGGCGGACAGGGCACTTGTTTTAAGAAAAACTTGTCTTGGGCTGTGTATTCTCATGCCGATAAGCCAAACTCTTGTAGCTAGTGACTCGATTCAAGTCTGCTTCCTGTCTTCAATTACCAAAATAAAAATCTATTTTTCCTATAGACCCATAAAATAGAGGTCACTATGATTACTTGTTCCCAGAGATGTATGATACCTCGCGTCATCCCAGTATCTCCCTTATGAACCTTCAGAAGGCATATCTTGCCACAGCAGACTCCTGATAGAGAGCGTAAGCCATTATGAGAAAGTTATAGCCCTAAGGCCATCTATCATCCTATGGTAATGACAAATGAGATGGCAGCAGAAGCTCATTTTTAAGACCAACTCTTTTATAAGCACTTGTCGACCATGGAAAACAAGTTGTTGGTGCCGGCAGTTTGTAATTGCCATTGCCGGAAGCGTTTTTTACTAAACCCTCAGAGGCAGGCAGCCCTTTGGTTATTGGTTCAGGATGGCAACCCACCAGTGCAGATCTGATTACCTGATTATCATACAGATACGATCTGCTAATTTGACTGATTCAACATTAGTCTCAACTCCATTTAATGAGGAAGGAATACATTATGTCAGTTGACAAATGATCTTTACATGCTGTACTGCTGTGAAAAATATAAGATAATATAAAAGAAATGATGGATTGATTGCCATAATCCCTAGATGGAAAGTAGATCTGTGATGGATTTTCTGACCAAGATAATGCAAATAATATGATATGATATGAGATAAGGACACACGT
Organism: Harmothoe impar; assembly: GCA_947462335.1. Taxonomy (NCBI): domain Eukaryota; kingdom Metazoa; phylum Annelida; class Polychaeta; order Phyllodocida; family Polynoidae; genus Harmothoe; species Harmothoe impar. Next base: position 25,457,152 of record OX381704.1, on the reverse strand, counting down.
ACGATCATGACAATTATCTGAGGTAAATCATGGATCAAGACTGATCAACGCTTTGCTTGTGCAAAGCAGAAGAGAAAGGAACATAGAGAATAAAATCGTATAATAAGAACAAAGGACAAATAGGCACATGGCTACCTTACAGCCTGTAGCTATCTCACCATTATCTGTTGCATCACTAAGCCATTATGGAAGTCAACAACCAAATTGTCCAGACTGCACTTCTAGACTTGCATTATCATTATCCTTGTTTTGTATTTTCATTTTGGAAGGGTTTTGACTCGTTTATTGACCACATTAAAGTACAAATAAAGTTCTGTCCATCGTTGTTTCAATGTACCACAATATCACAGATGAATGCATCAGATCACTCCAATATCACAGATGTTATTTATAGTGTATAATATTACTGTCAATAACGATCAGGATATGACACTCAGCATAACTGATTTTGGGTGCCAACCTATACTTGGTCTGTAAAGATGGACTGCAAAATTTTGGTTATTTGTGATCATCTAGTTCTAAACAATTCAGCTGAATGCTCATTGAAAAATACCCAATAGCGGATGTGCTAAATAAACTTTTGATACTCATTAGCATTGTTTGTCATATCCCATATTAGTTAGTTTATGATTGATTATTGGCTGTTTAAGTGCAGCCGAAACTGCAGATGAAAATGTTAAATTAGATTAGATGTATGGATACTGCATTCTGAGCAAGAATAGTGGCCCAGCCTACCCTCTCATCCTCATAGCAATATAAACTGCCAGTTATTGTAGCCTTGATAGATAGCGCTGTAAGAATAGAATATTGAATGGAACAACCTGGTGATACCTAGACAATTTATCACCACACATAATATATATACAGTATGCGCTGCACATGTTGAGAGATATTGCTGCTAGAACACCATGATAAGATTTATTATTTAAGTAATTTGAGATCACTTTGTTTGAATATAGCTGGAATCCTATGTATTTATGACAACATCGATCTCAGTGGCTGGTCCTAAAGCTGATAAATTTCTGTAGTCATTGGGGGGCTTTATAATATATTATTTCCAGACATGCACCAATATTTAGCCTGGCTATAACCTGAACCATGTGGTCATGACGATTTATGGCACTCATTATCTAGTACAGAAAATCAGTTTACCAGTACCTATTGTGAGCTTGATATTGCATATGTCTTGATTATCCAAAATAGATAAGAAGTTTAAAGGCACTTTAAAGGCACTCTGGTATTCTACACATCCTGATCACTAAATTTCCTATTTGCCATGCCCATAGGCTCATACAGTGAACATATTAGAATTTTTTTTTTTATTAATTCAGGATAATTTCATTTTGCCCGTGACCCCCCATTTACTTTTGCGTTCAACATGCTTCTAATGATCATATAAATGTATGCCTGCATTTTCATTGAGATATTGTTGGGGGACTTTTTTCTGTGTGAGCAAATGTAGAAAAATATGACTTTTTTCAGGAGGGCCTATATGTAATGCCCCTAAATTAGAATCCCCCCTAAAGACAAATAAATCGTGACATAGGATGTTTTCCCTTCTCTTTGTGTTCCAAAAGCATCAGGCTAATATTCCAATGAATCATTAAGAAAGGTTGTTGGTCGATCTACAATCAATTAGTTTGTGTTGACCTTTGAATCACATCAAATAATTTTTTTGAAGTATATCGACAATGACTTTTTTGAAGTACATCAATAATGAGATTTATGTTTAATATTTCACATGCCCACTTGTCGAACAAGATAATACCAACAATACATAAAAAACCTGTGAACTGTAGAAATCTCATCATAAGGAAGGCCTTTTGGCAAGGTGAATATATGCTAGTTGGTGGTTAATTTTGTTAATGACTGTGGGTTTGGATTTCTTCCCTCCTGCTTCTCTAGATCATGGGTAAAAGGAGGAACAGACATAATGTCATGTATATTGTGAACACTACTTGCTTTGATATTCTTTTCACTGTTGTTTATAACCTTCCCTTTAGTAATAGCCAGTATGCAGGAAAACCAATATGACCAACGTTCCCAGTCTGTGTCATTGGCAAGTATTAGTGAGTTGATAACAGATATAACCGGACATCTTGACATCTAATAAGGCAAAATACAAAGATGAAAATTGAGCTGTCCAGGCCCTCCCAGAAGTTTCTGCAAAGCTACTGATTCTGCTAAACATGATGCAAACTCTGCATAATGAATGGCCACTAAGAGACATCCTTGGGCATTAACAGGAAAGTAAAGCAGCAACTATGACCGATGACCATCATTCCCACAAAACAGGAGGAGAAAGATAGAGATGGAGTGATAGATCAGGTACAGAGCAGTCAATCAATCATCACACACTATTACAAAGCTATCACCTTCCACCACTCAATATCAACAATATCTCCTCATCCATCAAATATACCTGCCACTATGCATCCGTAACTACCAACCACCAAATCATAGCCACAAACTTTTCTTATGTTGAATCTTATTAATAAAACTCCCTTTACTACTATACAATGATTATCCTGGGAAACTACATTATATGCCAAAATAATACCAAATTCCAAGCAAGCACATTCTTATATATCTATTTACAAGATACCTTGTTCTACTTTTATTACCCTCACAATGGCATCCTGCAGAGGCTTTGCTGTTCCGTGGGGTAAAGCATCACTAAATAATCTTAGCTGGAGAAACCAAGGGTAAGAACACCACAAAATCCCAAATGTTTTAACTCCCATCGTAGTCAGTTGAACTAAGTTCAGTTGAACTAGTCTCAGCAGACTTTAGTTCTCTCCACCTTAACCTATGCCTACATCTTTAGGTGCATGTCCAAGAGATATCATCTATTGTAATGCACATATATTCCTAGGAGATCAACCTTTGGGAAGACATTGGAGCAATGGGTTTAGTAGATTGACGTGTTAAGGAAGCCATCAGGAATGTTTGATAACAGAGGGATGTCCCATTCTACCTAGTGTTAGTTTCAATGTATATTCTAGCCCTTTCTGTAAACAGCCATCTATACACCCTCTTTTATACTACTTTGAGGCAGTCGCTTCCTGCCCATAACAGCTTCATACCACTGACCATTACCATATCCCTGTCTCATTGCTCTAGGCATTCATGCATAGCCCACCCCTCGTGTAATAGTAGTACACATCCCATACTTCCTACACCCTCTCCACTATAATCCATCTCTTACCTGTTGTCATGCTGATAATCTATTTGTCGATGAGATAAGGGACACCATGAGCCATGCTTGTAACTAGTGAGATGATTCAGGTCTGTTTCCTATCATAAACTGCAAGGGCCTAACCAAGACATATCCTGCCACAGGAAACTTAGAATGGAGAACAAAAGCCTGTCAGTCTGGTCTGATTAGATGATTAGTGTATAAATACAGTTTTCTATTTCTACTGGTTCAATAGTAGTCTGCAGGAAGGCTTTTTTCTGTCTTTACTCCATTAAATTGGAATTCTAACAGGGATTCAAATACAGCAGTTGAAATGTCAGTCATATGTTCTGTTTTGTAGCAAAGCTTCTATATAAAGGAATTATTAAAATTCCCTTCATGTCCCTAGATGTGTGAATTTATACAAAGCAGATCTAGGGAAAGAATATGATATGAGATAAGGCAACCTGTATCATAAGAGACCATGAATATTATATCAGCATTTGAATCATAGACTGATCATCATTCTGCTTGTGCTGTGCTGAATCATAAAGGATTATTGCCTTTGATATGTTCTTGTTTATGAATGCCTATAATAACATTACATATGTTTTTGTTGGGACAAGCCGGACCCAGCATGCGTTTAGTAAATAATGTCACAGGTCTTTTCTTTCTTTTTCAGAGAGTGTTCTTGTCTATCAGAAACCTCAAGTATAGATACATGCAGGGGTGGGACCATTATCAGGTCCGCCTTCAAAAATAAAGGAATGCTGGGTTTGTCACATGAAAATGAAGGTCTGTTAGGCCCTTATCCTACAAAATTGCCCTTATCCTACAAAAATGTATAGTTTTGTAGTATAAGGGCTGTCAGTCAAGCCCTTATCCTACAAAATGGGCCCTTATCCTACAAAAAATTGCCCTTATCCTACAAAAGTGTCACAGATGCTTTAATTCATTTGTCACCAGGTCTAGCCCAGAGGCATAGGGCCTATGGGTATGCTGTGGGATCAAGTTTATTTGATTTCCGTGTGTAGTCCAAAATGGCCCCCTAAGATGGCACCCAAAATCTCACCTTTATTAGATTTCCTTGTGAAATGTATGAAAATAAGGGTTGTCTGGGTGTAGTGCATTTATTAGGCTTGACTGATACCCCTTATCTTACAAATCCTCCCTTATATAGGTTTTGTAACATAAGGGCAATTTTGTAGGATAAGGGCTTGACTGACAGCCCTTATACTACAAACCTATATGATTTTGTAGGATAAGGGCAATTTTGTAGGATAAGGGCTTAACAAGGTCATCTTTATGTCAGGGTACCATTTGACCGTTCATATAATTATACTGAGCTGAAGACACTCTCTTAGCCTATATAGCTTTACAATCAAGTCTTGGCATGAATACATTCCTCAGGATTAGAAGCTTTGCGGAAGATTCTGTGTGTGTTCCAACAAGGTCCTCCTTCGTCTCTATACATTTCCGCTCTAATAAGAGACTTATAAGTTATGCAGCTCTTCTAACCTTACCTGCCATTTCTTTGTGACAGTCGTCTTTGATTAACAGAGGCAGGAAATAGTTCCTTCAATAAATACAAGGTAACATTGTCACCATTTCCCAATGAGAGGGACACAAAACTCCCATTCCCAACTATGAAGGCATGTAGCCATATTGGTGTTGGGGGGTTTGTTAAGAAGAATAGACTATGTTTTATGCTTGGTACTTTTTGTTTATGGCTGAATTAATATCTGCTTCCAGGCAAATCTAGTGATTGATGCACATGAATTAGATTATGGCTGTGTCTCACGACCTTGGGACAATGTTTTTGTCTCTGATCGGGTGCCGTCTCTGACCGGGTGCCGTCTCTGACCGGGTGCCGTCTCTGACCGGGTGCCGTCTCTGACCAGGTGTCAGAAAAAGGTGTTTTAAAAAGAATTACACTCATATATATAAGGATTTGGAAAAACGTTATGGCGGTTGTTATATAATCATAGTTATAATTATAATTAGCCTCCTGCTGTTAGCATTTTGACCTTATCAAGCCAAGCCGGTCAGAGACGGCACCCGGTCAGAGACGGCACCTGGTCAGAGACGGCACCCAGTCAGAGACAAAAACATTGTCCCAAGGTCGTGAGACACAGCCTTATGTGCATCTGGACATAAACAACCTTTTATCCTTCATCATCAGTTTCCTATAGCAATCAAAGACATGCAGTAGGGAAGTTGAAATAGAGTCAAATTGCCATATCGGACGGGTTAAATATTGTAATTAGCAGGAAGGACTATCTTTAGGAGGGATATGCAGGATTAGACTGCCGAAAGTGCCCTTTACTGCATGTGAAAACAGAAATCATTCTTATATCAATCCAAACACAGAAAACATTGCATAAATTTGGTCTTCTATACAGATTTAGGAAAATTACAGGAAATCAGTTAGTAAAGATGAACTACTGCTTGTCAACTCTTAGGAAGACTCAAACATCACATCCATATTCCTCTATATGTGCCTAATAGGTGACCTCTTGAACAAAACTGTTGAACTCTATAGACAAGCTACACTCTACCCCAGTACTAACTAAGCTCTAAACTGTGTTACTGCTTCCAGGATAATTTGATTACCACACACCACTAGCTCATAGCTATGGGCTTATTACATATATCTGTACCCCTATGACCTAAGAATTGTTAATAAGTTTAGTCTGTTTCCTTTGGGATTATGTCATTGATCCACAAAATGACCAAAATTCAACTATGTTTTCATTCCTGGTAAGATGCTGCCTCTTGAGATTTGATTGATATAAAAAACTAAGGACGACATAATTATGTCTGATGGGAATTAATTTGGAATTGGAGTCCTGCATAAATTAGGAGAGATCCTCATTTCTTTGAAAGTTGAATGCAATAAGAAGCCCAGAACCTTTCATACTGATAATAAGATATTTGGCTTTCACCATTAACCAAATTGGTAAGGAAAGCAAACCCAAGGCAGTAGACATCTTGCAGGTTACAACGATATGAAGCTTTTGCCATTTTTATAAGGTTTGGCATTCTGCCATTGCTCCCAAGCATTTTAGACTAAGGAGGCTGAAATGAGTTACAGGCATGCCATGCTATGATCCATCAAGTCACACTACAGTATGCATGGTAGGCAGCTGGGAAAAATGCAATACCAGAGAATGTAACTGTACAAGGGTTGGATCATGGGCTATCAGTATAAAGCTAAATTGAAATATATCAAAAAGAAAGTGAATCCAGTAGGAAACATGATCAAACAACTTCACGTAAAGCAATTACATTGCCATATCCATAACGCCCCCTGTAATGTCTTGGGGCTCAACAATATTGCCTTTTGACCACAGTGTTTACCTGAATTTGCAATCTCTAAATGGACAGCAACCGACAAGATTTAGCAATAAAACCCTCAAAGTGTGCTTAACAAGAATGTTACAGCATTTTGAGCAGCATCCAAATTGATTTCCCTGACACTGACATGATTTGAGCCAGAGGCTCTTGAGAGAGACTGGTCATGAGAGAAGCAGACCTCCTGAACAGAAAACCTTAAAGCATTGTAATTGAATGACATTTGACACAAATGGTTCTGCCCCAGGCCACATAGGGGTTAGGTTTGTGTGTGGTGAAGAAGAGGATGGGCTCAGGCTTTAAGGTGCTAAAAGAGAATGAAAGAATTCATTGATTGAAGTAAAACGTACTATAAGGTATCTAGCCAACGGGAACACATAAGCAGGCCACAATGATGGGAAATAGGGTTATAGGATCCTGAAGGGCAGAGGGTAGAGAAATCTGAGAATTGTGCTTTTACAGAAAATGTCATGAGGAGGCTCTTGCAGGAGCAGGAGTACCTGTTCTGGAAATTGTAGACCCAATCAATTCCAGACAATTACTACAAGAGACAGCGCATATTCCCTACAGAAGGAATGTCTCTGATCCAGTGAGTAACTCCGGCCAACTTCATCATGTTTAGAGAATAATCCCCAGTTGACCTCCTCCGATTTCTCTGTCCTTCCTTTCCAATTTAGCCACATATACTGAATAGCGCTGTGCAAAATGTTTTGGCTAAATTCCTAGTATGTTAGATCTTACAGGCTCACAAACTGGGTGAAGCAAGTACAATCTTTCCACACCTTATTTCTGGGCCATTTTCCAAGGGACTATAATTCACCTCTGTTCATTATGTATCTCTACTTGAGGAAGCAAGGGCATTAAAATCTGAGGAGGGTCAAGTGGAGAGCCCTCAATAAAACTCAACAGAGTTACTCATGTAATCTTGTAACTACTTAACTAATCAGGATCGGCTAGGGGGGTGCTAAGTAAACTGATCTGTGAGTTGCTCTAAAAACTGTTTTATTAGCTGCTGTGTGACTACTGTGTGCTTCTATGTGACCCCAGTGTGATGCTCTGGGACTTTTAAGAACGGCTCAATGACCTGCTCATTCAGCTGGATTGACTTTCCTGAAGGCCCTGGAAATGAATTGTGATGGGAGCGCGATACCCCAACTCTGGGTAGGACTAGCTTATCAGGCATCCTGTCTATCTGCTCAGGATTGGTGAATCATAGCAAGGGGTTTATTCATTCTTTTCACTTTTTGCTATCTTGAGTCAGAAGTAAATAGGTTTTTGGGTTGGACAGCTTTAATGGAACATTTTTTTTGAACAAATTTAATCTTTATTGCTTGAAAATTTTACAGTAGTTTTGACGTTTCATGATTTGTGCGTGTTGGTTATGTATCCATACATTAAACTCTTCTGTAGGTACAAGATTATATACGACTACCGTTACGGTATGAATCAGGCGTAAATATTACAATCACATTTTCCGCTTAATAGAGGATACATATAATCTTTACATCAAGCAACAAAGAAGTGATAGGCTCGTCAGTAACCTGTTGTATGAGCCATACCACTGAAGATAGGTTTCATGGAATAATAACATATTTAACATAAAAGTATATTTAAACAAGATGGACGACTAGTGTAGAAGATATACTTTAAATTATTTTTGACATTTTACATGTTAAACCCATAGAGGAATATTTTACAGTATTGCACATGAGGGTAGCTCACAGTTCTGGTAACCTTGGGATTGTGCCATTTAAAGCCAGGCGGGCTGCGTTCTTGAACAAAGTAAAATCATCTATATTTCTATCGTTTACAGTTAGGGAATTCCATCGCTGTGCACATACTACAAGGGGTGATTTTTCAAAAGCAGCACAATGAATTATTGGGTAATAAAGAATCGGACCTTGAGCAAGCCTGGTGCGTCTTATTGTCTTTTTCAAGTACTTATCTTGCCTTGACCTTTTAAAGGCATATAAACTAACATGGTATTTTCTCCGTTCCTGGAGGGTGGGTAGTTGGGCAGTCATGTGAACATGTTCCGTGGCAGTGAACATATGCATATTATAACATGTCTTGAGACATCTGTTCTGACATCTTTGTAATTCAGCTAAAAGGTCGCTATTACAATTTGTGTACATAATATCAGCGTAGTCTATAATAGGTAATAAATAAGTGACGTACACTTTGCGTAGTACATGAGCAGGCATATAATCTCTAGCCATATACATCAAGAGAGCCTTAAAATTAACGCTCTTTATCAGTAACCGAGTGTGTTGATTGAAATTTAACTCTTCGTCTACGGTGACCCCAAGGTATTTGTAAGAGATTACAGATTTGAGTGTTTTATTGTTTAATTTTATGTTTGGTTTTGGAAGTTTTGCTAATGTTTTTGAAGAGGCAAATGTCATAATTTTGGTTTTGTTTTCATTCATGGTTAATTTATTTCTAGAGGCCCAGTCATAAAAAGTTGCTAAAGCATCGGATAATTGGTTAGAAAGAGTGTCGAAATTTTTTCCTGATACATATAAGACTGAGTCATCGGCGTATAGCATTGTTTTGTGAACATCATGGTTAGAAATACAATCATTTATATAGATTAAAAAGAATAAAGGACCTAAAATTGAACCCTGGGGTACACCGCAAGTCAGAGGTAAGGTGCCAGATCGCTTATTGTTGGCCACCGTACATTGCTGGCGACGAGACAAATAATTTTCAATCAGCGTCAGGGGCCGATTTCTGATACCGTATAATTCCAGTTTTTTTATCAAAATTACATAATTTACACTATCGAACGCCTTTTTAATATCAATAAAAGCAGCAAGGCTAATACATCCAATATTTCTTTGTAGTAGTATATCATCAACTAAACTTGAAATAGAATCCATAGTGGACTTGCCCTTCTGATACCCTCCTTGGCGAGGAGACAAAATATCATTATTTTCAAAGTGGGTAGATAATGAGTTATGGATCAACCTTTCCAGCACCTTGCCCGGCACTGGTAACACACTAATAGGTCTATAATTACTCACATCAGTGAGATCTCCACCTTTGGGCAGGGGTGTGACTGTAGCTATTTTCCAGGACATGGGAATTATATTTGTTTCCAATATTAAATTTATTATCTTGATAAACCTAGAGGGATTATGCAAGACTGCGTGCCTAAATATATTAGTGGGTAAATAATCAATGGCTGATGACTTAGATACGTCAATGTTTTTAACGCAAGTGATTATTTCTTCATCAGAAAAATTAAATTCCTCCATTTCCACGTCACACCTCTCCCCCCTGAACTCCCATTCAAGTTGGTGAGCTTCAGCTAACGTAGACCCGATGTTGGCAAAAAAAGTATTTATGTGATGAGAAGTTTCGTCAGAATTAACAGGCTCGCCATTGTCCATTAAATTAATCGTCTTAGAACATTTGTGTTTAGAAGGTAGGATTTCTTTCAGAATGGACCAAAACTTTTTTGGATCTTTAGCATTAGCGTTACATAAATCTCTATAATAAGATTTCTTAGCAATATCAATTTCCTCATTGACAGTATTGCGTAAATCACGTGCAATTCTCCAAGACAGAATGGAAGTACAGTGGCGTGCCTCACGTAGAATATTATTTTTATCTGTGATACGTTCAATCAAATAATTAGTTATCCAAGGATCTGATTTATCAACCACTTTAAACTCACGTACAGGGCAGACAACATCTAGCATGCGTTTAAGCATATTTTCAAAAATACTCCAGCAAAGTTCAGGATCATTGCTAGCATCAAATAATGTCCAGTCGCAATTTTCCAAGCTCTCGAGATACTTTTTCAAGTCAAAATTCCTATAAGATCTCCCTGTGAATTTCCTATAAGTTAGTTTGACAAACACTTTCTCCTTGATGGCAAAGACTGGCAAGTGATCTGACAAATGTATATTTAAAGGACCAGATGAAGAAATTTCGTGACAATTTGTAAAAATTAAATCTATACACTTATTAGTTCCAGAAGTTGTAGTAATTTCATTAATTAATTGTTTTAAATGAAAATCATTCATTAACGAATAGAGGATATCTTTTTCTCTAGAATCATCGAGAGCATGAACATTGAAATCACCTATAATAAACAGGTCAAAAGTGTCGAGCGAGTCAATCTGGAGCAACAGTGCTCTCATAGTATTACAAAATTCTAATAGTGAACCACTAGGAGGTCTGTACACATTGCATATTAGCGATTTTTTAAATGACCCTTTAACAGACATCAACCATTGAACTTCTATGTTAGCATTCATTCTATTTAATTGTTTAAACTTTTCAGCAGAGCAGGAAATATTTTCATCTACATGAGCACACAGGCCACCACCTCTATACATACTAATTCTGTCGTGTCTAAACAAGCTATATCTAGGGAAACTATATGTAAAGTCATCATCTTGGTCATTAAGCCATGTTTCCGAAAAGAGCACAATGTCTATGTCTAAATTCCCCAATTCCGTTTTGAGATTTGTTATCTTGTTCCTTACAGACCTAGCATTCAAGTGCACTATGGAGAATCCCCTTTTAAAGTCAGGCGCAGCGCCAAGAACACTTGTGTGAGCATCCAGCATTATGAGCAAAGAACCTACATGTACATTCAAAATGAAAATAATAATAATGAAAATAAAAATGTGAACCCCCCCAACCCCCCTTGTACAGGCCTCGGCTCTTTTGGCCACCCATACTTTTATGACATAAGACTAAGAGGTTAGCCCCTGCCCACCACCAGTTGAACAAAGAGAATTAGTTCGGACTAATACATAAAGCATTTACACAGCTAATATATATAAACAAATTTTTATGCTCGTAGCTATGTCACATATACTCTGTGACGTGTCTCTAGGACTCATATCAGGTAGACTGTAAGTCTTACTACCGGTACTCAAACATCAAAAAATGCATATGAACATGTAATTACAGCCAAATTGTCATATTACCGGTACTATACAGTAATACCAAATGCATATAAACTCATGATTACCACCATTATTTACATAAATCTATAACATAATTATCAGGTTAATGTGCCTATACTCTGGATACATGGACTCCTGATTAGTCTATCAGATTTTGCCTCTATACCGAAATAACAAGATTTGTAAATTTCAATTTTACCGGTATATTTTCAAATAATAACATGATTTACAGGACACATTTACATTATGAAAAATATTAATTTCAGAAAATATCACTTGGAGTACATACTGTCTCCATACAGCAGGACATGTGTAATATGATATATTGTAACGTTAAGTACCGTAATTATCATACTTATTATTTTTACATGAAAAGTAAGGAATTTAAACAGCGTTTGATTACATTCAGAGTCTTTATAGTTAATTCTACCGGTATAAAGTCACTGTATCATATGAGTGTGTCATACTGGAGCTAGCCTTGCCTTTGGCCCAGCTCGTCGTCGTTTCCTTCTTCAGCTGGTTCTTCTTCCTCGGGTTCTGAGGGGTCACCGTCCTCCTCACCTCTCAGCTCGTGTCTGAGTCTTTCAAGGTTCTTGCCATGCAGGTTGGCGCCAAGGATGGTGTCTTGTTTGCAGTTCGCTGCTTGCCCCAGGTGCATACACACGCCCCACGTCTTGCTAAAAGATGCTTCGTAGAGAAATTGATCACCTGTATTGTCCAAGTAGTCCCTCAGATCGGGGTCTGAGAATTTAATCATATTATAGTGATAGAGTTCCTTTTCAGCCTCTTTCGCCCATTCCTTCGTATCTCTGATCTTTTTACCTGCCTCCATGATGTCATAGGGGTCTGATAAGTCGAGAATCATTTTCTGCTGCAGTGGAGTGCCACACATGACTGCCTTTTTGTGTTGGAAGGCCTGTTCTACCGAGGTGAATACAAGTTCATCTTCACGTATGAGGCATGGGTGAAGATTTGACAATCTGTGATGTGGAGATCTGAACATAAGTCCGTCTGGTGTACTCGCTTCTGTTGCCATTTCCATACATAAGTCAGGGAAGGGGAGCCTTTCTAACTGAGCATGAGAAAAGGGTCGGTTATTAATGATGACCGATCGTTGGCGAAGGCGAGCATCATACCCCCTCTTCTTACTTAGGAAGAACATGGAGCGCAGATCCAAGAATTGTCGTCTCTCTCTGGCATCTAATTCGTCACCTATGGATACCCTGTGCCACTCGTTCTTATTCTTGAGGAATTTCAACGCCTTCATCAATTGTGGTTTGTGATCGGGGCCTTTAAACACAAGTTTTATCGCTCGGTGTCTTTCCCTTTTGTTATTGTCATGGGCGCCGCCATCTTGGTTTGGCGGTGCGACCGGTTGGTAGTTTCCCACCCGCTCGGCCATACGTACAACATCGGTGGTGAAGTTTACTCCTGTGTCAGAAAATAACCTACCAATTATGGCTTTTAAATCCTCGTCTCTCTTTTCTTTGTAGCCTTCGATAATTACCACCTTTTTTCGCTCCTCCTTGTCGGCGAGTTCAAATCGGCCTTGGTGGGTTGTCAATACACGTGTCTGCGCCATGGCCGTCAAGCCGTGCTGTCGGATTGACTCCTCTGTCGTCTTCATCATTTTCGTATTTTCGGTGAATTTTTCCTGAATGGCGACAAATGTAGCAGCGTTCGTAGTGGCAGTCTGATTTATTGTCTCCAGAGCCTTGTTTAGGTTCTCCAGGGTTCCAAGGATACCTGCAGTCGCTGTTTCCTGTGCTGTCATCCTTTGACTTAGGTGGTTGACGGCAAGAATCACCTCCGCTGGCGAGGCATTTTCGTGAAGAATATCATCTTTGTTCTTTTTTGGTCGTCTCGACATGATTCAGCTAATATGGTCTACTGCTGTGATCAACTAGACCTTTATGCTTCCTCCAGTACTGAAATAAATAGTCCTTATGTAGTTTGACAATGGTTTTTGGTCAAATAGGTGGGAGCTCGGCTGAACGCGTCCTAGTCAGAAGTCGCCATCTTGATTGTCTGTATGTTTTCATTTAAAATGTGCACAGTTGGGCAAGATGGTTGTTATATTTAACAGTACAGGGTAAAGAATGGCTGAGGCAAATTCCTGAGAGCAACAAAGGGTCATCACTGGAGTTGGGAAGAAAGTATAAAATGCCATACTGTTTTGAATATATACTGTAGACAGTATAATGTAGAATGTGATAAGTGCGGTTGGACTGCTGCTCTAGGAAGAACAATAAAAAAACACAATTCTTAGTGGCAATAGAAGTGCCTGTTGTGCCTCACAGACCTTGTGTTGTTACTGACCACCAGGTGCCAAAGAACTCCACCATGAGGGCGAGGCAGACATATTTGTCACCATCTCTAGACGTACGTCTCTAGAGTTACGTCCCCAATGTGGCATACTCAGCCTCATCATCAGACCAGACATCTTGACAGCATCTCTAACATCTCTCCCACCACTCTCTCAGCTCCTAACCTCTGTCCGCTATCCCTGGCACTGCCATTAACAACATTGGCCATCTAGTCTTGTATGTTGTAAGGGGGGCTTCAATTATGGTTTTAATTTGGGGAGGGTGGTGTAAAAGGTTTTGGTCAAATATAGCCATGTGCCACTTCCCTGCACTATGTCTATTTCTTTTGATGTGTCAACTGGATTATATTATCAGTATAGGCTGAGTGATGGTCAGGGATAAGATAGGGGATTCTAGAGTTCCTGATGCCAATGGCACACAGAGTTCATCCAGGTGCTGTCATTGAAAAGTCCGAGGGCTGACATCTAAGCATGAATCGTGAATTATGATTTTAGGATATCATAATAAGGGGTCATTTCATGTTTTGTTCCTAATTCCTTTAATGCTGCTACTTCCTTTAATACTGCTTTTAATGCCTCTAGCACGGCATGAAAGGGCAGACTGATGTATTGAAGATTTACATTTGCATATTATCATATGTATAGCCTGGTACAGCCTGATATGGCAATGTAGCTTAACTGCCCATGGATATAAAATCCGAGTCTTATGCTCTTTGATTGTGAGCCTTTAACCTCTACAAGTTTTACCTCCTCAAAAGCTTAATATTAGACCTGAAAGAATTACAACAACGTTTTCCTCGGCTATTATGTTTGAATTTGCAGTTTTGTTTTTATAAATATGACGAATATGATGCAATACTAATCTCCCAATCCTTTTGTTAACAATATTATGATCAGCTTCACTGAAGGATATCCTGGCAATGACAGGTATTGTGCAATGTTATTAGAAACATACTATTAGAAATACTATGTATATTATGCTGTTACGAGTGTACATGCCAGCATATTCCCTGTACCACACAGTGTATGCAAAGTGATGAATGACAGATGAAATATTTGTCTATATAGATCATGCAGCTATGCCCGAGCTTGTTCCATAACATATTCTGTACATGCAAACCTATCCATCAACACTAATGGTACTGACAGCTTATAATTATTATTGGTTTAGAATAAGTGGTGGGACAGGCCATTTTCCTGCTTAAAATACAAATTTATTTGCCTGAAATCTCCTGAAATCATTGAAATCATTTTAAAAACTGACTCTGATTTAATGTGCTTTTCATTAATGTGATTGCATAGATATTACAAAAATAAAGATCTCATATTCCCGAACAATTTTGCATGGATATTACAATAAGATCTCATGAAATTTGATTTTGTTTTGCAAGGGGCAAATGTTATTAACTGGCAAGGAAGCACCATGCTGTTTGGAAGATTTCTCCTATAGCTATAATTCAATTAATGTAATTATCAGTGTTTCTAATCCCTGGGAAATGTGATGATATTATGAAATAAGATAGTATGCTTTTGGGTTTGGCACAGGAATATTCCCACAGGGAAATATCCTATTATTCAAAGTAGGGTGTTTCCATAATTGTATCAGTGTAATCAATCACTTTGGAAATCTCTCATGTGTCATCCCAGAAGGTCATGGTGTTTCAGATAATCTATTAACATCCAAGAGCAGATAGCTTACCCATGAACTATTAGTGATAGGGTTTCTCTCAGGAAGGATTGCTATTGCTTCTTGATAACCTCATTAAAGTCATTACCATGCTTTACTATTCAAGTAAACCCAGCCAGCAAAATCCAATTAAAGATCCAACCTAATATCCCTATTGCCATTGCCATGTTACATTGACACCCCTGCCCTGGGTGGCTCAATCTGTAATCTATAGATGGACACCCTCCTACAGGGATGTAGCAATCAAACCCCCATGGCGGTCTGAGCAAAAGAAAAACAAAGAGGCAGATTGTGGGACATCAACATCAATTTCCCTGACACAGAAAAGGTTTGAGCTTGAGGCTTTGGAGTGGCTGGCAACCTTCCAGTGGCCCCCACATCAAATCTCAAATCACTGTAATTGGTCAGTTGGGGCTTAAGGGTGAAATAGATAGAATTGATTGAGGGAAGCAAATCCTGCTCCAGGGAATACCAGGAAATTAGGATAGAGGTTTTCTACAAGGAAGGGAGCAGAGTTAAAGATATACAGGCTGAAGGGATAACTGGGGGAAGGAGGTAGGAAGGGAGAGATGGAGGCAACAGTTAAGTAATAGATAGACTATGGTTATGAGAGGCTAACTCAAAATAACCATTGTAAACTGGCTGGCACCCTTATAGGGTGCCTGCCAGTCTACAGTTGTCAAATTTTGAGTAAGCCCCACATAACCATCGTCTACACTGAAAACCTCAGGGTCGTCATTTTGACAATACCAAAACTGACAACTTTAGGTAGTCAAAGTGACCACCTTAGGTCGTCATTGTGACTACCCATCTGAGCCATTCAGACCAAAGTTGTCATAATGACGACCTTAGGTAGTCACAATATTTAGGTTGTCAGAATGACTACCTTAAGGTTGTTAATTCATGTATTGTCCATTTGAAGACCTAAAGTCATCGGTAGTGACAACTCTCAAGTCCTAGGTTGTCCCAATGACTACCCTATGGTACATAATTCTATTCCTCACTTGCTACTTATGGCACACTACTGCCACCTGGTTTTAACATTTTGCATAACTATATCTGTCTTGAGATATACACTGGTGACAGGGAGCATAGTGGTCTCTATACCTTTGGGGCCATTATTCTCACCCATTGGCAACTTATTTATAACAAGTAATGCTACTTAGTTCAATCAAGACTACACCAAATATGTGAAAAGGATGTCTCTCATTAAGAAGTGAACTAATTAGAGACTACATTCATACACCATTCTCCACTCCATCTGCCATTATTCATTATGACTACCTAGGTCGTCATAATGACTAGGCTCCTTGCTCTGGGTTTTCAGTGTATCTGTTTTAAACCACAGCTGTAAGGTGATGTGAGTCTACACAGAAATAACCAAGGTGTGAACTCCTTTGTCTTAGCCCTCCGCTGTGGTTTAAGTGGACAGAGAGCCAAGTAGATATGGATACATGCAGGCAGATGGAAGGCACTGAGAGAATAAGAAAGTGGATTAAAACAAAGGAGGGAAACACTTTCAAAGTGGTGTAGTGGCGTGTGAAAGGGGTCAAAGACAGAGTAGTATAATATGAGTGTATAACTAGGATGGGAAAGACACCTGGGGAGACATAGTAGCCACTTTAGCACATTCTGTGAGGCAGCATCAGCGGCAAGAAACCAGGTCAGAGAAGCCACTGCGGATGCCACTGACACAAGGTGTCAAATCACTGCCGAACGGGAAGTTGTGTGCCATGTTAACATGGCTATCTTATATTTAGCACCCAATGGTACATGGTGAGCAGCAAGTGGTGTGTTGAATGGTAGGTACTGTCCAACCAGGTTAAGATTCTTGTTTTGGTATGATTTGGAGATGGCAACATACCTGTACTTTAAATCAATTGAAATATCACAAGGACAGTAACTGGACCACTTTCAGTGTGACTTTAATCAATGTGCCTTTTGCTGAAATGCTATGGTCATATTGTGCCATATACATATTAAATCGAAATCAACTTTTTAGTTGCTTTAGCGATACCCACAATATC
This sequence comes from Harmothoe impar, assembly GCA_947462335.1. Lineage (NCBI taxonomy): Eukaryota > Metazoa > Annelida > Polychaeta > Phyllodocida > Polynoidae > Harmothoe > Harmothoe impar. The sequence goes on along the minus strand of OX381704.1, from coordinate 25,439,652 downwards.
ATTATCAATCGGTGACCCTTTTCCTTACTGTGATATCACTGAAGCTAGGTATATACAGTAGCCTATGTGTATATACCTTATTAAATAGCATAATGAACTGATGGACGACACCAGGGGCTGACCCTAGGGGTTACCTAATATTCTCGGTCACCTTGGTTTGCCACTCAAGTAGCTTATTCCTAAAGTAATATAGACCAGTGATGCTGTGCATGCCTACAAGACAACATCCCCACCCACCACATATTGCTAGACCCAACAGGAGGTCCTCATGAAATGGCCACTAGGACTGCTCTGAATAATGAAAGGCATATGCTACTTGCACTTGTCTATAACAGCAACACCAGTAGCTAATGTTAGGCCAATTTATGTCAGGGATCCTTTCTTAATGAAAATTACAATTAATATTGCCAGGGTTTTGTCATGGCGTTTTTCATCTGAGAAGTAGGAATTTTTTCACTGGTTTACAAATTCATACAATCAACTGTACATGCAATAGCTGCCTTCTATTTATTAGATATTTAGAAGAGACAACTGCCTCCGTTTAGATTTGCTCAAAAGGCAATAAGTACTACTTATATGGACAGGAAAACTATCAAACAAAGGTATTAACCTCCTTTTATAATTAATAAGTAAGTTATCAAGAACAAACAAACATCTCCTCAGACCTCACTCCCTACCACTATTCCTGCTCATGCTAGTAGAATAGTAGGAGTATGTTATATATAGTATTTGCAGCCATTGTATACTGCCCCACTGGGGAGACGGGAACCACCACATAACACTACCATTCTATGAAATACGAGATGGTCAGTGGTCTGCCTTGTCCAGTGGTCTGGTCCTTGCCCTGCTGGTATTCTATTGTGTGTGTGTCCCTGTGATTTATACCACCGTAAACCACAGACAGAACATGGGTGGCATGCAGCACAATTGAATTCGCACAGTCTACAGGCCTGGGCTGCCCCTGGGATGTACTGTCTGAATGTAATATGATCCACCCCAGATAGGGCACAGGAAGATGGAGGGAAGTCCTGGGTATTAATCACAGTCCAGTCTATAGATTTCTAGAGATGTGTGACCTATATTCTGTACCACACTATCTTGGTTTTAAAGCATACGTCTGACAATTAGATGAGATATGTGTTGCTTATGATGGAATGAATTGTCTTGGTAAAATCCCTTGTCTATTTCAGGAGAACATTGATAAAGCCACCAGACTACAGGTCATATGTCATCTCTATCTCTAAGGCTTTCTCTCTATGTATCTATTCATAGATATCTGGAGATATCTATGAATCCACATATATACATGTATATGTAAAAAAGCATGTGCCTCCTTTTACAAAATCTTTTGTCGCAACTATATCTAAGGCCAAACAGAAAAATAACCTGTGTTCTGGTAACATGGCCAAAAACACTAGGGTAGGTTGGTTGAATTTTCTTTTTTTTTAGGATATATTTTTAGGATCTTGAGATGAGATGTAGAGGAATATCGCATTTCATGGAGTGTAGAACCAATATCTGTTCAATTAAGTAATTATCATTTGGGTTTTTATCATTCCTCCATTCTAATCTTTCATGTCAATTAGGATAGCTTAAGGTCATTAGGTATGTCCTATCCCCTTTGGTGATAACCCCTTTAGAAAATCGAAATAAAGTTTTTTTTAAAGATTAGGGTCTGGCAAAAATGATAGGGTCCGTCAGGTTACCAGAATGTTTTCGGCCTCAGATATATATGTTGCAGCCTCCTGTGGCGATGTATGATTTACATCCATATCAGCAAATCAGATCAGAGAAGGCCAGTTGGGATGAGAGAGCTGCATCATATCCGTTCTGGGTGCCATAGCACAACCCTTCTGTATCCTACATATATGAAAATAGTCACAGTATCTATAGTAAAGGTTGCTCTCATTTCTCAGAAAGGGAGATGTACCTTCAAAGAATTGTCCTTAAGCCTTATAAATATATGGCTTTCAAATCTGGATTTCTATGAAATGATTTAATGCTATTTCAGATACTAACATTAAAGTTTATTCTAGATACGGAGTGCGCTTATACAAGTTTACTGGATGACGTCTTTGACCAGGTGACATCTTTGACCAGGTGACGTCTTTGGCCAGTAAGTGCTATAATCGCTGACATGGGGCGTATATAGAAAGAAATGGTAGGAAATTTGTAAAGTAGTGTTATGATATACATTAATTTTTTCCACCCATTTCTCTCTCTATATGTCTCATTTCAGCAAGTATAACCCAGATAGAAAAATATCATGATAAGTATCATGATTAATCATGTTGAAACATGATATATCATGATCTATCATGATAAATCATGATAAATCATGTTTTCTCCTACCATGATTAATCATGATAAATCATACTTTTTTATGATACTACCTCTTGAGTGGGGAAATCATGATGAATCATGTTTTCTCCAACCATGATTAATCATGATAAATCATACTTTATTATGATACTACCTCTTGAGAGGGGAAATCATGATGAATCATGTTTTCTCCAACCATGATTAATCATGATAAATCATACTTTATTATGTTGCTACCTCTTGAGACCGGAAATCATGATTAATCATGTTTTCTTCTACCATGATTAATCATGATAAATCATACTTCATTATGATACTACCTCTTGAGAGGGAAAATCATGATTTATCATGTTTTCTCCTGCCATGATTAATCATGATATAGCCTACTACATTATGATCTTACTTTCTAAGAGGGAAAATCATGATAAATCATGTTTTCTTTTATTGTGATGTAATCATTATGAATCATACTTTATCATATACGTGCATGATCTAACATCCTAAGAGGGGAAACATGATACATCATGATTTTACCTATAACCATATTTAATGATAATTTACCATGATTTATTATGATTTTATCTATTGAGAGAGAAAACATGATTTATCATGATTTTACCTTACCCTCATAGATCATGAAATATTATGATTTATCATGATCTCTCCCATAGAGAGAAAAAACATGATTTATCATGATTTTACAATATCATGGTTAATCATAGTATATCATGAATATCATGCGTACGATCCACCCAATGAGAGGAATAACATGATTTATCATGATTTTACCTTACTATAGGCTAACTTATCTTGATATACCGTAAATTCTCGCGTATAAGCCTAACTCGCGTATAAGCCGCACCCCTAACTTTGACAAATTGTATAAGCTGCAGAGGGGGTCTGAATATTGCGATGTTGGTACTGTAGTATACTAATAAAAACTCTCGTATAAGCCGCACCCTATATATGCATGTTTGGTATCAAAAGAAAGCTGAGTCTGACTCGCGTAGAAGCCGTGGCTTCTACGCGAGAATTTACGGTACCAAGATTTATCATGATTTTATGCATTGAAAGGGAAACATGATTTATCATGATTTTATTTGACCATGATTAATCATAATATATCATGATTTATTATGATATCTCTCATAGAGAGGGGAAACAATATTTATCATAATTTTACAATACTATGATTAATCGCAATATAATAATAATTTATCATGATTTTTAGCGTTGAGCGAAAACATGGTTTAGGCCACTTAAAAAAATAAAATGGTTTCTCATCACCACGCGCATCATAGAAATCAGCTTTTGATGAAAACTTCTTTTTTTTTTTTTGCAAATTTTTGATAAAAAATATGATAAAAATGGACAAATATTGGCATATTTGGTATCAAATTAAAGCTAATGCTGCCAGTAATGCAGTAAGATAGAAATAGTTTACATTTTCCCCACCTTTAAAGACTAATTATTTCTTAACTGATAAGATTTGAATTTGGGTTGTGAAAATGATATATTAGCCTATAGATTTTAGCCTGCGAGTTAAAAAAAAAAAAAAAAAAAAAGCCTCCCTCATCATATTTTTCAGTCCTTGGTGATGAGAAACCACTTTTTTTTTTGAGTGGCCTTATATTGATTTTATTTGACCATGATCAATCATCATATTCCATGGTTTATCATGATCTGTCCCATTGATGGGGAAAACATCCTTCCCTATCCCTAGGCGACTGCGGGAGGGGCAGGGGTGGTCGACTGTGGGAGGTGCAGGGTGTCTATGCCCACCCCCTGTGTGGCTGTGGGAGGTGGTGAGTGACTGTGGGAGGTGCAGGGCTTTTTACCCGGCCTCCTGTAATGCAGATAGATATTATTGATTATAAATATCCCAGCTATCAGAAAACATTATTTTACGTCAAAATTTTGTGTTTACTGGGATACCCTATACTAATCCAACATGAATTTTAATTGAAATGTGTATTAGCCAAGTTATCATGTTAATTAGCATACTCAATGTATTGATGTTATGTAATCTCATTACACATTTCTATATTCTTTAGATATAATTATTACCTTGGAATATATAGATATGTCATAATGTATTTGACGCTGAGATATTGCCAATAAACACCAAGAAGAGTATGAATGGTTGTTTGTTAACCCTTTGACTGCTGGCCTTGAAAAATGTAATTTGGTCCTTACCACCGGCCATATGCCTTGGGAATATGCAATTTTGCAAGTATGTGCTCCTTGGGATAGTGTCTAAGGAGTAAAATAAGTTGTATTGGAGAAATAATTTACACCTTTCTGACAAGGGGACGTAGTACTCATGCTAAACATCTTTGGATTGGTTCAAAAATTCTCATTCTTTGTTTTACAGCAGGAGTTGCAATTTAGTGGTATTGCTGAGAAAAAATAAAAATATGTCCATAATGCTAACAATGTACATAGAATTAAATAATAATATCATTGACAATGACAGTAAAATTACGCTACAAAGAATTCGGTTACAACGAATTTTCGGATATAACAAACAAATTGCTGTGCCTAAATCTCTTTTCATACATTCCTATAGTAAAAAATATCATTTTAAAACGAATCTTTTCGGATGTAAATTCGTTTATTAAAACGAATTGTTTTTGGTCAGTTAATGAATTCTCTCTTTGATATCCCCTCACCTAATTCGGGTTAGGCCTACTAGTACATAGCCACGGGTCTTCTGGCTTTGATATCCACTCACACAGGGCGGTGTAAAGGGGAAGAAAGGCCGAGCCCTTGAGGCTCCCCTTGACCGTCAGGGGGTGGATGCCGACCTCCCCCCCCCCCGACCCCCTGGAGGCGCCCCCGGCAGTAGCCGCCTCCCTAGTCCCCCAGGCCTCCCCATCTCCCATGGTGGCTGTGGGAGGTGAATGGCGACCGTGGGAGGTGTAGGGCTTCTGTTGCCGGCCTACCCCGCCCCTAAAAAGCTGTGAGAGGTGGTGGGCGACTGTGGGAGGTGTAGGACTTCTGAAACTGGCCTGCCCCGCCCCTAGAAAGCTGTGGGAGGTGGTGGGCGACTTTGGGAGATGTAGGGGTTCTCTACCTGGCCTACCCCGCCCCTAGAAAGCTGTGGGAGGTGGTGGGCGACTTTGGGAGGTGTAGGGCTTCTGTAGCCGGCCTACCCCGCCCCTAGAAAGCTGTGGGAGGTGGTGCGTGACTGTGGGAGGTGTAGGACTTTTGAAACCGGCCTACCCCGCCCCTAGAAAGCTGTGGGAGGTGGTAGGCGACTTTGGGATGTGTAGGGGTTCTCTACCTGGCCTACCCCGCCCCTACAAGCCACAGGGCCGGCTGCAAGCCTCTCTAGTGCTTCCCCCCACCCCTCCCTGTCTCTGCTCTACTGAGAGGCATGTACACTCCATGGTGGTCAATGCAATACTGAACCCTCAGCCAATCAGAAGCAAGTCTCATTCTGGTCACATGACCAGCACTGCACCCCCTATATAATGAGGGTGTAGTGTAAGCTCCTCAGTCCACTGCTGTCTGACCATGGGAACACTCCTGCCTGCACCGGCCTACCTCCTGCCTGCATCCTGCCTGCACCTACCTACTGAAGAACTGCTAGACTACCAAGCTTTAAGTTTGATAATTATCTTCAAATGATGTAATCTTAACTCCCCACATATAATAATACATATATCATGATAAAGCATGATAAATCATGATGAATATCATGTTAAATAAATCACGTTTCTTTCACGGAAATCATGAATTTTAGAACATGATTTATCGTGATATTTATCATGATTAAATTATGATATATATTATGATAAAACAAATTAAATCATGATGAATATCATGCTTAATAAATCATAGTTTTGTAGCGGGCACGTATCGCTCGGGGCAGCCCGAGCGTGCGTGGAGAGCGCATTGCCCGCCTGTTGGTAGCTCAGGTACCGTAGCAGAGCAGTGAGAAGCAGCTGGCCCTGTGGTGCAGCGGTAGCATTCTCAACTTCGGAGCGGAGGGACCGGGGTTTGATTCCCCGTGGGGCTCGACGTTTTCACTGCCTTCTACACTGGTGCCGTGACCAGGATCTGCAGAGCCTGGGTTGGGTACTTGAGCTTGTTCAGCTTCTGCTGAGTGGTCTTCGTGGCCTCCGGTCACGTCAGCAGAAGTCTGAAGGGGAGTAATGTAGCGGGCACGTATCGCTCGGGGCAGCCCGAGCGTGCGTGGAGAGCGCATTGCCCGCCTGTTGGTAGCTCAGGTACTGTAGCAGAGCAGTGAGAAGCAGCTGGCCCTGTGGTGCAGCGGTAGCATTCTCAACTTCGGAGCGGAGGGACCGGGGTTCGATTCCCCGTGGGGCTCGACGTTTTCACTGCCTTCTACAGTTTTTTCACGGAAATCATGATTTTTAAAAACATGATATATCATGATATTCATCGTAATTAAATCATAATAAACCATGTTTATATCATACTAGAGATCATCATAAAGTATGATCAATTATGATACATATATCATGCTAAAGTATGATTAATCATGATAGATATCATGTTAAATAAATCATAGTTTTTTCACGGAAATCATGATTTTAAAAACATGCTTCATCATAATATTTATCATGATTAAATCATGATGAACTATGATTACATCATATTATATATCATGATAAAGCATAATAGATCACGATAAAGTATGATCAATCATAACATATTGTGCCTATGGTGAACCATTAATATTATGGTTTATCATGATGATAATCATGATATATCATGGTAATTGTTATGATATATCATGTTTTGAAAATCATGATTTCCGCGAAAAAACTATGATTAATCCAACATGATTTTTTTCTACCTGGGAACACTTGCGGTTCAAAGATGTCACCTGGTCTGTTAACTTGTATCGATCTCATGAGACACAGTCAGCACAATCTAAACATGGCAGTGGGGACTTCTTCAATAAGGCAGGGCCTTCAAGCCTGGTGGTTATGCAAAACATGCCCTGCTTTGAGATTTAATTCATAGTACAAGACCTATTTCAAGATCTGTGTACCACTTGCATTTATCATTATACTTGCATTGATTTTGATTGCTCCAAGCCCAATTTTCTTGAGCCATTTCTCTGAATCACCAGAATAGCAAATATTTACATGAGTCTGATTACCTGTTAACTGTTCAGTACTCCAGCTACCGGAAATAAAATGTTCAAAATCACCTGTTCCTACTGGAAAACGAATTCACGTGACCAGAAACTAAGGTTTTGTTTGAACCTCTGTATTCATTCCCTCCCCACATCCAACTATTTCCAGCATTCTGATAAGTGTCTATGAGAACCTGGTTATGTGATGTATTTGTGCTTCATTATGTTGGGACGGCAGTACTGGGATAACAAGATGGGTTTTTGTGATGGGTGCCTGTCACCGAAACTATCCAGGTGTCGACCACAGGAGGAGTGGGGAAGGTGGAGTGCTAAAAATAGCTTACATATAATATAGTCTGCTCCATGAGGGCTATAGTTCATCTACCAGGATTTGAAGTATGATGGTAGTGTTCAGCAAAAAACACAAGGACTACTTCCGTTTTTTTCTTTCCTATACGCATCTCTAATATAAGGTGCATGCTCAACATGCCACCCTCTGTATGGAAATGATTATCCAGTCTCTCTTGGCTTCCCTGGGGAATAAAGAATACTGCAGGAGTGCATGCATCATGAGTGGGTAGGTAGGGAGGTGACAGAGTCCAGGACAGTAGTTGCCACAGTTTGACATTAAATGGTAGGAGTTCTTTCTGTCATATGAGAATCACAGAAAATGTGACAACTGACATGTCTTATCTTATCAATGGCTCACATTGCTCATCTGAAAACAGTATTGTGGAGACCTGCACATTAGTTTGATACATTTGTGATCAGAATCAGGATTAATAAAAATAAAAGGATTAGTCTATGCTCCCTTTATATTAGCCAGAGTATTTCAATCTGGCTTGATATACATATTTATTGATTAACTACTCCCCTGTGAATACCATGTTAATGTGGCCAGATCATTACGACCTCTCCCAGAGCTGCATGACCTTGGGTAACAGTCATGCATAAAAGGTGTATGATTAGCATCCCCAACTCTCCTTTCTGTCCTCTCACCCGGTTCCCAGATTTGTCTCATCTGTCAAGAAATGTGTAGTATATATACCCCTCTTTGTGACCGTCTTGACAAACCTGAAGCAGTTTCTGTTCACATGTGATAGCAGCTGTTATACACACATTGAGTCCTGCCATGATGCCATCATTGTGACATGTCACGACATAGATTATAATGATTATTCATGGTAGCTTTGGGAGGAGGATATGATGTTCTCTCCCAAACACGGTGTACAGCAAACAGAAAACAGCAAAATTTACAATCATAGCAGAAATTATGTGAACCGCTTAAAGGGCTATGAAACTCAAGCCAAAATCATGTTGATTAAAATTACAACTGCTATTTGATTGGAAAGTAAAACGGTTGAAAAAAGAGACATTATTGGTAGATATAGCATATTGCGGCAATTCTGTAATGATAAAGTGGACATGAGCTATCATAACATTCAGATATTCATAAAGACAGATACTTTTATTTTGGCAATAACTTACATCCACTCACACTGCAGTCTCTTCTCTACTTAAATATTATTGAGCAGCGGATGATTATGATCATGAGGGCGAAAGATATTGGAGATCTTCCTTTCAATCAGGATACCATATTGCCTCACAGACCTGGATCTCCATAAATAAAACTTCCAATCACAGGCACTCAAACCGTATTTTAGCTTGATGATCTGAGATTACTCATACCCAGCTCGATGTCACTAAACAACCCATCATCTGGAGGTGACTCTTGTCATAATACACCTGAGACATGCTATCACTATCTGACTGTGTTAAGGGTGATGTGCTAGTAATAAATGAACCCCCTGAGAGTAATTAGAGTAAACAAACCAAATAATACGTGCATGAGTAATTTTAAAGATGTTTTATCCCATCGGCAGGAGGCAGGATTAAGAGCTTCAGCTTCTACGAAAATCTTCCATGGTAGGGCCTGTGACTATCCTTCCAAGTGAACCAGGTGAACAAAAATGCTTTAAAGCGTATTAATGCTAGGCCTTTGTGTAAGTTTGATTCTGTGTTGTTATAACCTCTATTAAATGTATTCTGATGTATACAGCCTATAGAAGATTTAATTTGAAGGATTTCATCAACCAAATAGAACCACTGTGCAGATCCCATATACAGACATTATGCCTGACCACCCTCAACGTGCATTAAATAGAAAGACAGTAAGCTTCAGTCGAAAGTAGAAGTTTGGATATTAATTTTGAATATAACACTTGATAACATACACAGTATTTGCTGCACAAGGTGTTGAACTATTTGATGATGAGTGAAACTATTACTTTCATACCGAGGAGCCTGGCTCTTGTGGACAGGGGATCACTTCAAAGTCTTCTTCCTGTCATCAAGGAACACAATAAGAGTGTATTTTGCCTATAGACTCATATCATTGAGGCCACTATGATTGCTGATTCCCAGAAATGTATGATACCTTGCTTCATCCCAGTATCTCCCATATGAGCCTACACAAGACATATCTTGCAACCGAGAAAGTTATAGTCCTTAGGGCAATCATCACCCCATAGTAATGACAAGTGAGGTGGCAGCGGTAGCTCCTTTTTAAGACCAAAGGTTTTATAGGTACTTGTCAACCATAGGAATCAAGTTGTTGGTGACGGCAGTTTTGTTATTGTAATTGCCGTTGCCGGAGGTGATTTTTACTACATCCTCAGAGGCAGTCACCCGCTTTGTTTTTGGTTCAGAATGGCAACCTGCCAGTGCAGATCTGACTACCTGATTATCATACAGATACGATCTGCTAATTTGACTGCTTCAATATTGTTCTAAACTCCACTTGATGAGCAAGGGATGCATCATGTCAGTTGAAAAGTGATCACTACGTGCTGTATTGTGATAAAAAAAGTAGAGACAATATAGATGAAATGATGGATAAGTTGCCATTGTCCCTAGATGAAGCAGCTTTAGAGAGTAGATCTGATATGGAAATAAGGGTTTCCAGCACCACAAAGATAATATAGATATGTTATGATATGAGATAAGGAAGCATAACATTAGAGACCATGATTATTAGCTGAGGTAAATCGTGGATCAAGACTGATCATCTCTTTGCTTTTTGCAAAGCAGAAGAAAAAAGCAAACCTAGAAAAAGTGTTATTCTAAGAACAAGGATCAAATAGTACCTTACAACCTGTAATCATCTCATCATTGTGTTGTGTCACAAAGCTGCGTATGGAAGTCAATAACAGATTTTCCAAAATGGACTTGTAGACTTGCATTATTGGTTTCCGAGTTTTGTAGGACCTGGGCTACTTATGAACATCTAGTTCAAAACAAACCAGCTATATGTTCATCAAAAAATGCCCCATGGCGGACATGTGCTAAATAAACTTTTGATACTTTAATCATTAGCATTGTTTGTCATGTCAAATGTTAGTTAGCTCATGATTGGTAATAATTATTGACTGTCCTTATATCAATTTGGTGTTGTAGATAAAAACATGATGCATGGAAGTTCAGAATTAAGTGTTAAATCAGATTAAATGTACACATAGATGCTACATTCGGTGCAAAGATTGTAGGAAAGTGGCCCAGGCTATCCCTCCTACTAGTAGGGGGTCTATTCTTTCTAAAACGTGCATTCGTAACGTTTTTGACCATGGAAATGTGTTCCTTTACAAGGAAGTTCCTTATACAATTAACTAGATTTCACCGTTAATTTGTTCCTGAATTTGGCTTTGCATTTCCACCAGCAAGCTGTTCCACATCATGGGTAAAGGCAAACAAAAACAATGGTATTTTCATTATGAACACTGCTTGCTTTGATGCCTTTAGTAATAGACAATAGTTAGGAAAACCAATAACACCAACATTCCCAGTCTGTGTCATTGGAAACTGTCTCACTAATAGTGAGTTGATGACAGACATACATGTAGCATACTATTCTGGCTAATAAAGGCAGAAATATTAATGAAAACTGAGCGGTCCAGGCCCTCTTCAGAATTTTCTGCAAAGCTACTGATTCTGCTGAAGATGATGCAAACTCTGCATAATGAATGGCCACTCAGAGACATCCCTGGGCATTAACAGGAAAGTAAAGCGGCAACTATGACCGATGACCATCATTCCCACAAAACAGGAGGAGAAAGATAGAGATGGAGTGAGAGATAGGTACAGAGCAGTCAATCAATCATCACACACTATTACAAAGCTATCACATTCCACCACTCAATATCAACAATATCTCCTCATCCATCAAAATTTACCTGCCACCATGCATCCGTCACTACCAACCACCAAATATAGCCGCCAACTTTCTTATGTTGAATCTTATAAAACTCTCTTTACTACTATATTGTTCTCTGACCTGAAAAGCCACATTATGTGCCAAAATAATGGCAAATTCTCCACTTATATATATATATATATATATATATATATATATATATTTGCAAGATACCTAGTTCTAATTTTATTATCTACACAATGACATCTTGCAGAGGTTTTGCTGTTGCACCAGGTAAAGCATCACTAAATAATCTTAACCAGAGACCCCCAAAATCCTGAATGTTTTAACTCCCATTTTAGCCAGTTGAACTAACCTCAGTTAGAGCAATGGGTTTTGTAGATTGACATGTTAAGGAAGCCATCATTGCTACTTGTAAACAGAGGGATGTCCCACTCTACCTAGTATTAGTTTCAATGTATTTCAGAGCCCTATCGGTAAACAGTCATCTGTGCACCCTCTTTTATACTACCTTTCTTCCTTTCATCTGAGGCAGTCCCTTTCTGTCCATAACACCTTCATCCCACTGACCTTTACCATAATTATACCAGTTGTATTGCTGTAGGCGTTCATGCATAGCCTGCTCCTCATATAATAGGAATACACATCCCATACTTCCTGCACTTTACCCCCCTCTGCTATAAGCCATCTCTGTGAGCTGTTGTCATGCTGATAATCTATTTATCAATGAGAAAAGGGACCGGTGAGCCACGCTTGTGGCCAGTGAGTTGATTCAGGTCTGTTTCCTGTCATAAACTGCAGGGTCCAACACAAAACTTGCCACAGGAGACTCTTCATGGAGAACTAATACCATTGTGAGATCATACTCCTAAGACTATGGTAATGATGAACGAGATGGCAGTAATTGCTCCTTTTTAATACCAACTATTTCATGAGCACTTGTCATCCATGGTGAGCAAGTTGCCCGTGGCAGCAGATATTATTGTAATTGGCTTTGACTGAGAAGGTTTTTTATTATACCCTCAGCTGTTTGGTTGTTGCTTCAAAATGACAACCTGTCAGTCTAGTCAGATTAGATGATTTTTGTGCAGATGACTCACTCTCACCAAATCAGTGCAACTGAAAAAGTGGACGTACATGATCGGTGGACGTACATGATCGGTGGACGTACATGATCGGCAGAGTACAAAATGCACCTATTACCCCCTGTACCATGATATATAACATTCCTAACCATACCTACAGGCTGTAATGTATCTTTGGAGAGTTTATTAGAAAAAAAAACTATTTATAGGGGTCAAATGGGGGAGGCTCAATGTACAACCGATCATGTACGTCACATGACGTACATGATCGGTTTATAATGTAATGTAAAATTTTCTCATTACCCACTGCTTCACATGTCTAAAATCTTACATGTCAAGACATACATCATATGTACACCTTGCTATGATCGATTTATGTTTTAAACATGGTCAGAGAGGGTACTTAAGGCACTGATCATGTACGTCACCGATCATGTACGTCACATGATGTACATGATCGGTATTGAAATGTCATGTAAATTTCTCTTTAATAGTCGCATTTACACATGCCTAAAATCTTACATGTCAAGACACACATGATATGTACATCTTGGTAAGGTTTATTTGTGTTTTATCATGATTAGAAAGGGTAAGGCAGTCAATAAATCACCGATCATGTACGTCACTGATCATGTACGTCACATGACGTACATGATCGGTATTAAAACATCATGTAAAATTATCTTATAGTCGCATTTACACATGCCTAAAATCTTACATGTCAAGATACACATCATATGTACATCTTGGTAAGGTTTATTTGTGTTTTAACATGGTCAGAAAGGGTAGGGCAGTCAATAACTCCCGATCATGTACGTCACCGATCATGTACGTCACCGATCATGTACGTCACCGATCATGTACGTCACCGATCATGTACGTCCGCCGATCATGTACGTCCGCCGATCATGTACGTCCAAATAATAGTTGCATCGATCTGGTGAGAGTGAGCCAGATACAATCTCATATTTCTACTGGTTCAATAGAAGTCTGTTGGAAGATTTATTTTCTGTCTCTCCTCCGTTTAATTGAAATTCTAATAGGGCTTAAATTACAGCAGTTCAAAAGTCAGTCTTAATATATTGTGTTTTGTAGTGAAAACTCTTTTGAAAGAATAATTAAATAATTCACCATGTTTATGTAGATCTGTGCATTTATACAAAACAGATCTAAGGAAAAAATAATATGAGATAAGGACCCATGTGCCATAGAAGACGCTGGGTATTATAACATCAACAATCAAAGAGTGATGATAATTCTGCTTGTGCTAAGCAGAAAAGGGGCTGAAAAACATTGCAAGAATACATAGGCACATTACTACCTTATAGGCAGGCCATCTCGCTACATGTATAGATATTGTGCCTTTAGAGTGGCTCATGCAACACTTTTAAAGCCGGAATAGAAGCCGGAATGTACTTCTAGTGTTCCGTTAGTATTTTCCCTGTTTTGTAGAACCTAGGTTATTTGTAATAATTATGTGTCAGGAGGGCTCAGTCTGATCATTGAGTGTATTGTTAGATATATTTTTCAAGAGATAGCATAATGATTTTATGGACAAAAGGTATGAATGAATAAGTTTCAATTTGTATCATTTGTACACCTTTGTATCCAAATACTGCATTAAATATCTCCTTGTCTATAAATGCCTACGATGGCTTTGCATGCGTTTTTTTGTTTATTAAGACAAGCCGAACCAAGCATGGAAATCTGTATGCAAATTGTAAAATGATATCACCAGTCATCTCTTCCTTTCAGTATTTGGACGATGTGCTGTTTTTCATTTGCAAATCTTTACCCCAGTGTACCGGTCAACTACATGTTATCATATACTGAGCTTGATGTACTCTCTTGGCCGACATAGCTGTTCATACAAGTCTTGGCATGAATACATTCCTCAGGATTAGAGCTCGAGGCTTTGCAGAAGCTTCTGTGTGGGTTCCAATGATGTCCTCCTTCGTCTTTATGCATTTCCCCTCTATCATAAGCCATTTCTTTGTGCCCGTTGTCTTTGATTAGCAGAGGCAGCAAAGAGTTCTTTCAATACACAGAAGGTAACATGGCCACCTTTGTCCAATGAGAGGGACATGAAACTCTCATTCCCATATATTACTTATGTGTCAATATTTATTTGTTGGGGTTCATATTAAGAAGTATTAGACTATTTGATGCTTGGTACTTTTTGTTCATGGCTGAATTAATATCTGCGTCCAGACCAATCTAGTGATTGATGCAGATGAGTTGGATCGAAGTACATCTGAACATAAACAACTTTTTTTCCCTTTATCATCAGTTTTCTATAGCCTGCAGAAGGGAGGATGAAAGAGAGTCAAATTGCCATATGGGACCAGCTAAATTGAAATCAGCAGGACAGACTACCTTTGACAGAGATATGAGAGATTAAACTTCACTTTACTGCATATGTTATCAATCCAATCACATAAAAAGAACATCCATTGGGTCTAACATACAACTTGAGGAAAAGAATTATTTTTGAAAAAAAAAAAAAATGGATGCTGTCAACTGTCAATTCTATAAATTGACAGTAGACAACACCTATTTTCAATTTTTTTTCAACGTCCAAATGAAAAATGAAATTCTAAATGGTTGCTGTCAAGTGTCAACTTATGGAGAACAGCTTGTGACAGCTGAATTCTGTAAATTGACAGTTGACAAAACCCATTTTCATTTTTTTTTAGCAGTCCAGATGATAAATGAAATTTCAAATGGTTGCTGTCAAGTGTCAACTTATGGAAAACAGCTTGTGACAGCTGAATTCTGTAAATTTACAGTTGACAACACCCACTTTCAAATTTCTTTTTTCAAACTTAATTTTTACAATTTTTCAAAATAATTTTGTTTCAAACGATTTTTTTTTTAAATTTCTCAAAAAAATAAGTTCCCCCCAAAAAATAACTTTTTTCAAGATCACTGTTTTTTTCTGAAATCACTTTTTGACCCTCTTGGCCCACTGTAGGTAGGCGACCCCCATTCCTCCTGCCATGTTGGGTAGGGCTATAAGTTTTGAGAATATCTGTCATACTTATGGGGCCCTTGATGGGGGGTCCCGTTGTCGCATGTAGATTTTAAGAAATGCCCATGTCGCCATATCGATTTTAAGAAATGCCCATGTCGCCGTATCAATTTAAAAAAATGCCATATGTCCTATGTCACTATTTGTTTTTTCCTGCTGTCACATGTCACCATTGCTTAAAATGGCCCATGTCACTGTGTCGAATTTAAGGGTCTTGGGTCATACTTATGAGACAATCTAGCAGTTTTGAGACTATCTGACCTGATGCTTCTGAGATAATCACAATATTTTAGTATTTTGAAACAGTTTAAGACTATCTAGCTTGGGGTCAGCACTCATTCCTTACAGAAGGACTATTTCTGATGTAATCTTATCAATACTTAACTAAACAGGATCACATCGGGTGGTGCTCATTAAACTGATTTGTGAGTTGCTGTTTCATGAGCTGTTGTGTGACTACTGTGGGTTATGGCTGTGTCTCACGACCTTGAGCCAATGTTTTTGTCTCTGACTGGGTGCCGTCTCTGACCAGGTGCCGTCTCTGACCGGGTGCCGTCTCTGACCGGATGTCACTTTGGGAGTTTAGTTATGTTCTACCAACAGCAGCAGGCTAAAAATAATTACATAAGAGCTGCCATAACGTTTTTACATATCCTTATACATATGAGTATAGGTTAACATTTAAAAAACACGTTTTTCTGACACCAGGTCAGAGACGGCACCCGGTCAGAGACGGCACCTGGTCAGAGACGGCACCTGGTCAGAGACGGCACCCAGTTAGAGACAAAAACATTGGCTCAAGGTCGTGAGACACAGCCTTATATGTGATGCTTAGCAATCTTTAAGATCTGCTCAATGACCTGCTCATTCGTCTGGATTGACTTTTCTGAAGGCACTAGAAATGAATTGTGATGTAGGCACGACACTTCAACTCCGGGTAGGGCACCCTGTCTATCTGATTCTCATTTTCTCTAATTCTTTTTCTATCTTTACTAAGAAGTAAATCTATTCTGTCGTGGTCAAGCTGAGGATGTTGGAAAATTGAATTAGTGCACCGCCATTCTCTGGACTGGCTGTCTTTTTATCAGCAATGATTTGAAGTTGGACAACTTCAAGGGAACATCTTTTGAAAATGTGCACAGCTCGGAAAGATGATAGATAAAATTAATGTTTGTCGATACAATTGAAAATCTAAAGTATCGTTTATTTGTTTCTATTCACGTACATGCACAGAAGTGAATATTGAAACTTCTTCAATAAGAAATGCAATGAGACTCGTGTAATAACTATATATGGATAGTGATTTCTCCTTATCAGTAAAATAGCATTGTATACAGTTATGTGTTAAATGTGTTAGTTATTACTAAATGGTCATATTTAAAAGTACAGGGTAAAGGATCGCTTGGGCAAATTCCTGCAGCTGATAGCAACAAAGGAACAGCTATGGAGAGGGGAAGAAAAACTTAGTATTAAATCTGTTTATACTGCAGACAGGTTCTAAAAATATATGGTCTGAATGTGATAGGTGTATTTCAACCACTGCTACAGGCAAAGCAATAATAAAAACATAATTCTTAGCAGAGAACTGTCCTCCAGAGTGCCTGTCGTGCCTAACACACCTTGTCTGGTTCCTGACCACAAGGTGCCAAAGAACCCCACCAGGAGAGCGAGGCAGACATATTTGTCACCATCTCTAGACGTACGTGACTTGAGTTACGTCGCAACATGGAATCTTCAGCCTCATCATCAGACCAGACATCTTGTCAGCATCTCTGACGTCTCTCCCACCACCCTCTCAGCTCCTAACCTCTGTCCGCTATCCCTGGCACTGCCATCAACAACCTTGGCCATCTAGTCTCAAATGTGGTGAGGGGGCCTTGAACTATGGTTTTAATTTTTTGGGGGATGTAAACGTTTTTGGTCAAATATGGCCAAACACCATTCCCTTGCACTATACCATTTCTATCAGTGCATCTATTGGTGTCTACTTTCAGTAAACACCTCATGGCTGAGTGTGGGTTGTTAAAAGGGTAGGAAGTAGGGGATTTTGGAGTTTCTGCGGCCAAAGCAACAAACGGATCATCTAGGTGCTGCTATTGAAATGTACCAAGGCTGAAATCTAAAGGGTTAATTGCTTGTGTGTGAAATCCTACACTCGGATGCCCTTTGATTATAAGCCTTCAACCGCTTTAAGTTGTACCTCCTCAAAGGCTCAATATTTAACCTGAAAGAATAACAACACATGGTGAAACTCATTCCAGAAAAGTAGTTACATATTTTCTTGACACCTACAAGAGATTAATTGACTGTTTTTTTCTTGTAAGAAGGTGCACCTCTGTTAATAGGTTTGCTTGGTGTGAATTTGCACTCATAAATATGACAATTATGATGCAGCACCAATGTCCCCAGCCTTTTGTAAACAATATATTCAGCTCCTCCACTGAAGACTGGAGGACATCCTGGCAATATTTAACGTTTTGTGCAAATATATATCTTTCTAATCTCAAAATTTTGTAAGTTATGTTATCATGAGTGTGGGTCAGTATATTCCCTGTACCACACAGTGCATGCAAAGTGATGTATGACGGATTATATATCTGTCTATATATATATCATGCAGCTATATGCCTGACCTTGTTCCATAACATATTCTGTACATGCAAACCTATCCATCAACACTAATGGTACTGACAGCTTATATTGGTTTAGAATAAATGGTGGGACAGGCCATTTTCCTGCTTAAAATATAAATTCATTTGCTCAAAATATTCCTGGCTTGGAAGACTTGTAGTTACAATTCAATTAATGTAATTAGAAATGCCCCTAATCACTGGGAAATGATGATAATTATATTGAAATCTAGGAAACAGGATGTATTCCCTAAAATTCAGAGAGTTTGTCGCTACAAAATAATTACAATTAACCACAAGTTTGTGAGTATTAAGATTCCTACATGTTTCG
Source organism: Harmothoe impar (assembly GCA_947462335.1). NCBI lineage: Eukaryota > Metazoa > Annelida > Polychaeta > Phyllodocida > Polynoidae > Harmothoe > Harmothoe impar. The sequence goes on along the minus strand of OX381704.1, from coordinate 25,420,930 downwards.
GTCTTTTCAGACCTTCGTCAGGGAATACTCTTTTTTGGTCAAAACAGAGTGGGTATATGACTTGTGAGTCTTTTCAGACCTGTTTGAATTTTTTGGAGTCTTTTCAACATTTGAACAATTAGATTTGTAATTAATTGAGTTACAATTGGAAGAAGAATATGTATCAAAGATTGACCCTAATTAATTATGTAAAGTATGATTCTCACAAAATATATTTATGATAGTGGTTTGGTACCAAGTCATAGTTATTTTTAAAAAATAACATGAAAGTGTGTGGGTCTAGGCCAATAAATAATGACACCTTTAATGATTGCTATGCATTAAAGAATTGTTCAAGTGTCAGTATTATGGACGAGCCATAATCAGATATATTTCTGCAAATTGGTATGATAGTCCATATATTCAGCCGTCGGTGGAGCATGCCAATGTCTATCATTGGTGGGTTGTTCAGGCAAGAATTGAGAAGTTTGAAGTTTGAAGTTTGGTATATTTTTATTGGCTTATTAATCATTACAAAGATGCTCTTCCTTAAAGAAGCCAAGTATGATAACATCTTTTCAATCCATGGTCAACAAAATGAATCAAAAAGTTCACAATAAGAGAATGACATCATATCGGGTAATACATAATGTGCTAGGTACAGTACATATGCATTAAGGCCTCTCACATAGAGTATAGAATAACAAGAAGAGGTTTCCACGAGCATTAAGTAAAACATGTTCGGTTAACCGGGGTACAACTCATGGTTTATAACAAGTGGTCATATGAATTTCACAGCAATTCACAGGAATAATATAATATAAAGTCCATAGGGTCACAAAAATATATCACTTTCAATACCGTTCAAGTTTTACTCTTGAATATAGTCACAGTGTTGGCGTGATGCACAGCCGAGTCTAACATATTCCAGTATAGCATTCCTCTATAAAGGGGGCTATACCTATAAGTCTCCAAATATGGTCTATTTACTTTCAATTTAATTTTATCAAATCCCCTCAACCGTCTAGGTGGGACAACCACATTATCAGGATTTCTAGAGAGGCGATACATTAACATCAATAAATGTTTTCGGCGTCTCAATTTTAACCTTGGCAGGTCACATAGTGTATGTAGGTCATCAGTGCTAATATCCCTGGGGTCCCTTATGCCCACACAAAGACGTAGACATTTATTTTGAACCACCTGGTGTTTCCTGATTGCTAATACAGTAAAATCTCGTTATAAGGAGCACCTTTTGGCAGGGCAAATTTGCTCCTTGTAACCAACCTTCCTTATAACCGATTTTGCCTCCCCTGTCAGCTGTGTGAGGTGGTGAGGGACTGTGGGAGGTGCAGGCCTTTTGTACGCGACCCCCCCCCCTCACCCCTAGGTGACTGGGAGGTAGTGAGCGAATGTGGGAGGGGCAGGGCTTCTGTATCCGGTCCTAGGTTGAGAGAATTCTAAGGAGAATATTACTGCCCCCCTGCCCGGCTCTGTTCTTCTCCTATAAATTTCTATAGTAAAGAAACCTTTTTCATAACAACCCAGACTTGTCCTAAAACTTGCTTATAACAAGGTAATTAATCCAGAAATTACACCCAGTATATGATGCTAAAGTTTTTTTTATAAAAACAATGTACCCTTCACCCAGGTTATCCCCAACCCCCTGCGCCGGCCACATCACCGGGGGAAGCCATGACACAGCCCCCCCCCCCCGCCTCCCCCCCCCTTACAGATCCGTACCTACACCGCCACATCACAGGGAAGCCATGACACAGCCCCCCTTACAGATCCGTACCTACACCGCCACATCACAGGGAAGCCATGACACAGCCCCCCTTACAGATCTGTACCTACACCGCCACATCACAGGGAAGCCATGACACAGCCCCCCTTACAGATCCGTACCTACACCGCCACATCACAGGGAAGCCATGACACAGCCCCCCTTACAGATCCGTACCTACACCACCACATCACAGGGAAGCCATGACACAGCCCCCCCCCTGCCTCCCCCCCTTACAGATCCGTACCTACACCACCACATCACAGGGAAGCCATGACACAGCCCCCCCCCTGCCTCCCCCCCTTACAGATCCGTACCTACACCGCCACATCACAGGGAAGCCATGACATAGCCCCCCTTACAGATCCGTACCTACACCGCCACATCACAGGGAAGCCATGACACAGCCCCCCCCCCTGCCTCCCCCCCTTACAGATCCGTACCTACACCGCCACATCACAGGGAAGCCATGACACAGCCCCCCTTACAGATCCGTACCTACACCGCCACATCACAGGGAAGCCATGACACAGCCCCCCTTACAGATCCGTACCTACACCGCCACATCACAGGGTTAAGGCAGTATGTTGCTCAATGGCCTTGATAATATTACATAGTTGATAGTACCTTGAATTGGACATAGACGTGACCTTTTTACATTGCGCATTGAAATTGAGATCAGAATCTATTATTACTCCCAGGTAATTAAAGTGTTTCACCAATTTTACACACTCGTAGTGTTCTCAAAATTTTCAAAGTTTACAGGAGGATTCTCATGTTGTGGCCAAGGTATTGATGTCCACTCTTGTGAATCATAATTGTCAGTTTCAGTAATGGTGGCATAGGGCGGAGGAGAGTTTAAACTAGGTTGCTCGGCACTATGTGTGGATCCAATGGTTGGAGGCTCAGCTGTAGTGGGGGTATTAATCCCATCGTATTCCCAATTAAGAAGGTCATAAAGTTCATTGTAGTCTATGGTTGAAGGTGTAGATTTATCATCTGGATCTACCGGTACCGTGTAAATCCTCCCATTCACTAGTGTCACCGAGTATGACTTCCACCTCCGCCCCGCCATTTTGATTTACAAACACACGTATCGCCGACTGTCGTAAAACCGTATTGGTAACTTTTGGTAAACCCCAATTAATTACAGGATCTGTAACATCGGTTTTGGTTGAATCAACCATTACAACTACATCATCGCTGGTATCAGGATATATTTCTTTGAAATATGACTCACAAGTGGTTTTTACGACATCATGTATCGAATTACGACGGGGAGCGGCGTGACCTTGACATTGGGGATGAAAATCAACAAGTTGTTCACACTCATAATCGACCGCAATACAAGCCTCCTTTGGAGAATTATCAACAACAATGCTGTTAACAGGTAATTGTACACAACGACTTAAGTAGGCATTGACATCATACACCGGTTTAACCTCTAGTCAGACCGCATTTGAAGAATGGTCGACCTGTTTACATTTTAAATAACCATGATCGGTCGACGAACATTGAGCACACTGATGTTTAAAAGCGCAGCCATCACACGGTCTAGCACTTGAAAAAGAAAAGCAACACATTTTGTCCGCACACAATTTCTTCCAACCCGCGAAACCCTGTTTCTTTGACTGAGGTCGACTCTGGTTGACTGAAGGGTTCTTTTTATTACCCTGGCCTTGAGACAGACCCCGGGCATGTTTAGTCCCGGCATAGCCCAAGTGGAAATTGCTCAAATCAGTGTCAGTGGCATCAAACACCGACAGGCCTTTCTTGTCGGCTTTGTCTCTGATGGCGGCGTCATAGCCCGCCAAAGCCTTGATGTCGTAAATCCCCGTCTTTGACATTGCCGTCACATAACACAAATGACGGCGAATGCCTTTGGCACTATCACCCAAATCCTCTACTTCGTCTATGAGTTGGGATAGACAGGAGACTAGTGTCTCAATACAGTCGATGGGATGTGGTTTTTTACGGTCAGCTTCAGGCAAGAACTTTTTAATGTCAAACTTACTCCGTTTTCTCTCTACTCTGTGAAGGAACTCAGAGATCTGGATGCCGTCATCATTGTCCTCCCACAGGTCCTCCAAGTCTTCCCCCGAGACATTTGAGTGACGTCCCTTGGTGCCCCTGCATGAACAGGAGCAATGGCGGCCACTTTCCCACGTCTTGTCCTCACTCACGTCCGGGACAAACGGCTTGGCCCTATCTCGGAGTGCCTTGGCCTCCTCAACCCGAATCCTGGCCTCCTCGAACCTCATCTTGGACTCCATGGCCCTGGACTCACTGACCTCCCTTAAGGTGACTGTTAATTCCTTCAATATGCACTGCATACCGGTGGTCATGGTGGCCATGGACCTTGCCAGGTCCGCCATGGCGTCGATTGGCGTCATTGGTGACGCCGACGCCGAGTCAGACTTCCCCAGTTCCTCTGTTTTCTCGATGAGAGTATTTACCTCATCGTAGACCTTGGACTCCTCCGCAGAACAATGTGGGCACTGTTTCAGCCTGCCATCAAACTCTTGGTGGCAGCCCTCACATGTTTTTGGATTAGGTTTCCCCATTACACATATAGTTGTTGTCCCTGTGGGAACTGGATAGCGTCTGACGAGTAGCGGTGGAGTTTGGACTAAGGCTCCCCCTAGCGAGTGTTGGTGGAACCTTAGTAGGTGTGGTAAGGTCTGTCTCAACCAATATACAACCATACTCACACGGGCGGGAGTATGGTCAACATAAATCAGGTATTTTGAAGGCATTTGCTCCCTTACAATCACATCCCTATACTGCCATAAAAGATCCCCAGGACACCAAATCAGGCAGATTAAACCCTTCTGGAGGGTCCCATCTATGACCCCTGCCCCCCCCCCCAACCCCCCAGCATGCACCAATAGCCATCAGATAACTCTCCCACCCCCCTTTCGCCTCTATATTACCCTATACTGAAATAATGTATTAACATAAGTCCTGTCTGATAGTCTGAACCTTTCTTGAGGGCTCCCTGTTCCTGTTAACCACCCGCTATGACCCCCCTCCACCCCATTACCACCCTCACCCTGAACTAATATCCATGAAATAAACCCCCTCCCCTCGCCTCCATATTGCACAGTACAACCAACAGCTCAACCCTCCCTCCATGTGGCACAGCGCACAGCATTGCTTCTCATGGTATGTATCATGCCTGGGAGTTGGACAGTGGCTTGGTTAAAAAAAGGGGGCCCAAAGCCCCCCCCCCCCTCCCCCAGAAGAATGAGTGAGCTGGGTCCTTGAGATCAGCCTGGTAGGTGTATCTACTACAGCTGGGAGAGGGATACTGTACTTCAAGTCAAATCAGGGTTCAATATTTGGTCTAATATCAAGATATGTATTCATCTTTCCTCAAAGTTTGATATTAGGTTTTACCAACTTACCCTTTACCCCATATAGGGGATGGCATAGGTCTACCAAGCACCAGGCCCATGTTATATTTTCATATATCTGAATGTTATAGCTCAGCACCCTCAGATGTTGCATGTATGCCTGTCTTTGACAAAGTCTGATCTTTGGCATTGCAAATGAGGTATCAGGGTTACCTTCCCCTCTCCATAATATAATTGCAGGGTTTATTATTGGCTTCAATAATATTTAGGGTTCAGAGTATCTATTTAACACCTCCGAGAATTGAATTTAATAATTGTCTTATGTCTAGGATACTAACCATGCAAGGGGTAGACTGAGAGGTATGGACACCAGTCCTTATTTGGAGTTATTTGCAGGCTCCCCCCTCACCCCTCCACCATCCATCATTCTATGCATTTAACCACTTGGTTAAGGAGGAGAGTCAGAGTTTTTATTTATCAGGTTATTAGTGATGTTAATATTAGATCTCTGCTATAACTATTATTGAATTACTATGTATAATAAGTGTAACAACATGAAGCAGTCATCTTGACTTTGAATACACATGGGGTGAGGTACTGAATCGACTGATCAGACAGGTTAGGAAGGCAGAGTGGGTGGGGTTGGGGGGATGGACGGGGTGGGGGTGGGTAACGGGTGCATCCTAACCACTTTTACCACTCTGCCCTTTTATGAACGTTAACACACAGACAAACACTGAAACATACATTGACAACTTCCTGGCCCTGGTATTATCTTAACAATATTCTATTGAATACTAGGAAGCCTAAACAATATAGGTTTCTTCAACTCATAGAGATTAATGATGATCTTCATTTATCCTGGTCTTTATAGATATGCGAGATATCTGGATGCTCTTTTAGTATATGGCCCACACAGCCAGATGCTAAACTAAGTTTTAATACTTAGATCAAAGACCTAAACCTTGACATACTAATTTAACCCCCCCATCCTTCCCGCTCCCGGCCCATGTGTTACTGCAAACACAAGAATATAACCTGTAATAGTGTCTTTGGGGCCCTTATCAGTTTTCTGTTGAGGTGCTAAAGCCATTCATGTATGATAAATAAATGATAAGAGGTCTGATGGTTGGAGTTCTTAGATGGACTGAGGTAGCCCTCCTCTTATGTCTGTATAGGGTATGGGAGGAGGTCTGGGCCCCCTCCATATCACCCACCCCTCTTTTAAACACACCACTGTCCTACTCCCAAGACAGGCTAAGGTGTCTGTGAATGACTATTGATGTTCAAAGATCCTGACATTCTGAGTACAGTGTAATATAGAGGCGAGGGGGGGAGGGAGTTATCTGATGGCTATTTGTGCATGCTAAGGGGGCGTGGGGGGGGGGGGGGGGCTTAGGGGTCATAGGGGGTTGTTAACAGAAACAGGGGGCCTTCCAGAATGGTTCATGATGATATTTTATGGCAGTATAGGGACCTGATTGTATAGGAGCAAATGCCTTCAAAAAAGCTGATTTATCGGTATTTTACCATGGACGCACCCCCTCCCCAGAGGGGGAAACGCGTCATGGCTGTGTCATGGCTGTGTCATGGCTGTGTCATGGCTGTTCCATATGAAGGTTTCTGACCATTTTCATGAAGGCATGGTGAGGTTTGAGTAGGAATCTGAAAGCCTTAATTTTGGCTGTTTTCTCACTATTTGGCCGATCTTCGGACCCCACGTACGGGGGGGTCACAGGGGTCCAAAACAAATATTTTTGTGATTTTCCGAGTTTTGGGTCCCAAATGCATAATTTGAGCCTGTCCCTGAAACCGTAGACAAAATAAGCCATTTAACACCCCCCTCTACAGTAGTGGGTAAAATGGGCGCTTCTTGTGGTTTGACAAGTCCATCATAAATTAACACCTTGTCCAGCAAATTCTCAATGATAGCCCCTTGTTCATTGGTTAATTCAGGTTTTAAGTCCATGTTGATATAATTATCAAGTTCGTCGATTTTGCGGAAAAAGGGATTCTGTGGGGCGGTAGGTGGTATCCAATTCAAGTTTGGAATGAGATAATATATATTGAAATCAAATGCCATTTTAGTTTGGGACAGGAATGCTCCCACAGTGACATATCCTATTATCAAAAGTAGGGTGTTTTCATAATTGTAATACTGTAATCAATTACTTTGAAAAATTCTAATGTGTCATCTCACAAGGTCATCGTGTTTCAGATAATCTGTTAATATCCCAAAGAAGAGATAGCACACTCATGAACCAGTAATAATAGGGATTCTCCACGGAAGGATTGCTATTGCTTCCTGATAATTGCCATGTTTTATTATTAAAGTAAACCTAGCCAGCGCTGACAAAAGCCAATTGAAGATCCAACCTGATATCACCTCTGTAGAGTCACTCTGGCATTTCAATAGTAATACCACTTCCCTCCCCTGGGTAGCTCAATTTGTAATCTATAAATGGACACCCTCCTACGGGGATGTAGCAATCCAACCCCCCATGGTGACCCAAGCAAAAAAAAGAAAAACAAAGAGGCAGTTTGAGAGACATCAATTTCCCTGACACAGAACAGATTGAGCTTCAGGCTTTGGAGTGGCTGGCAACCTTCCAGTGGACCCCACATCAAATCTCAAATCACCGTAATTGGTCAGTTGGGGCTTTAGGGTGAAACGGATAGAATTGGTCGAGGGAAGCAAATCTTGCTCCAGGGAGTACCAGGAAGTCAGGATAGGAGCTTAATGCAAGGAAGGGAGCAGGGTTGGAGACACACAGCTGAAGGGATTGCTGGGGGAAGAGGGAAGGAAAGGAGAAAGGGAGGGAGCAGGTAAGTGGCAGAGATCGAGATAGGGATAGATGCAGCCATGAGGATTAGATATAATGCAAAAGTGGAGTGAAACAAAGTGGTGTAGTGGCTTGTAGAAGGGATTAAAGACAGAGAGTAGTATTATAACATTATACATGTATAACAGCGATGAGGAAGGCCTTGAGAAACCTGGGGAGACTTGGTGAATTCCATCATCTCACCCTTCAGTGACCTGTCCCTTACTGTCTACTTCTCAGATACTACCTTATCCTGCGGCCCTTGGGATAACCTGGGTACTCCTAAATCAGCTCTATGTACTTCTGAGCTAAGGTAGGCTGCATGATTAAAAGAAAAGACCAGCCTATTTCTATGTGGCCTTCTATCAGTAGTATTTGTATTACTTAATCATATTATGACTTACATACTATTGATATATGCAGCATGTAATAGTTAGAGCTGAAATAAACATACAGAGTGTGACGTCACATGAGACCAAAAGTGAATCCAACCATACTAAACCTATACAAACACTGTACATTCTACTATCACTTATCGTCCACTAGACAGTCCATGTGTGAATAATGAGTTATATATTGCCTTCATGAAATATATATGAAACCCTTTTACTCTTACAATCATAGATCTATAAACAGTTATTAAGAAGGTCATTATAGCCAATGTAAATGTAACAATAAAAAAAGAATCGTCTGCACCTAGTCAGTCCTATGATTGGCCCGTGAGTGGCCCTTAATTGGTCGTTAAAGCATACTGAGATTGGTGTAGATTACAGAGCAACCAATCAAGAGGTCGTTAGAGTGGTGTCTAGACCAATCAATGGAGATGCGCTGAGTGTGTCTGAGTCCATTCTTGTTCTCTTGTGACATCATTTTCTACAGGACCTGTCTTATTTATATTACGTTTAAATGCTACATGCTGCATATTTTGATATTTTGTATGTCAGAATATTGCTAATCAATACAAATACTATTGATAGAAGGCAACATAAAATTAGGCTGGTCTTTTCTTTTAAATATTTTCATTGGACCAGCAATAAACACTACCTGACTACCAATGCATGAGAAACAAGATGGTCACCGTTCTGTACAGGTCTGTGCTGCAGCTTGTCTGAGCTATGCGAATGTCTCGTATAGAAATCCGATCTGCAACAGCAGATAACTGGGGTAGCAGGGGTGTGGATTGTAATGGTCATCCAAAACACACAGACTCTGTATAGATCAGTTTTCGCATCATGAATGCAAGCAAAGGCAAGCATCGTTCTTATGTTACCAAATACAAGCGATATATTATGATATAATATAACATTAACGCACACTCTGTTCAATGACCGACATATGTAGAAATCTCTGAATTTAGTTACCCTACAGAACACTCTTACATCATACCTCTCATGCTACACCTAATATTATAGTTTATAGAGTGTAGGAATGGCGGGTCGTATATTACAATTATTATTATAAGTAAAAAGACCACATTCCGGTGTGCAGGGAACTTTGAATCAACATTGAGAAATGGTTGGTTGTTAATGTTGATTCAATGTTGATTCAATGAAGTTCATTACAACATCCTAATGTAGCATTCTTATATTTTTTGAAGAGGTTCCTCGCCTTGCAAAACAGTCGCCACAGTTTTCTCATTCAGGAATTCAACTTTCACCATACTTATTAGAAGGATTATTCCCGCGAAAGAAATGAAGCAAAACTGAATAGTACCCATACAAAAGGAGTCCAACTATACTGGGTCACTCAGCACATCAAGGTGCTGAAACATTAACAATTCTCTGGCAACGACTGGCAGAGTCTACTATTTTGGGCTCTTTTTCCAATGTTTTTTTTAACACATCCTGTCAGGCAGCGTCAGCAGCAAGAAACCAGGTCAGAGAAGCCACTGCTGGTCCAACTGTCACAAGGTGTCAAATTGCAGCTGAGTGGGACACTGTGTGCCATGTTAACATGGCTATCTTATATGTCATAATTATACTCACTGGTGTTTGTTATAGGTGAGCAGCAAGTGGTGTGTTGAGTGGTAGAATGAAGGGTATGCTGATCTAGGTACTACAATTAAAGTGAGCTGCCCAACCAGCTTAAGATCCTTGTTTTTTGTGTGCTTTGGTGACGATGAAATACCTTTTTTATCCATTGATTCTTGCAAAGTATAGATTCTCAGATAGCCTAGAAAGTTTTATGCAATTGACTTGAATTGATTCATTTGACTCATATGGCACCTCATAAATGTTGGCATCTAAAGTACAAGAAGATTGCCTAATGTAACATTTTAAATCAACTGAAATCAAAGACATTAACTGGACCACTTGCAGTGTGACTTTAATCAATCTGTCTTTTGCTGAAATGCAACGGCCATGTTGTACCATATATATTATTCATTTTTTATTGCCTTTGCTGTCTGGTCTCTTGCAATGTGATCCCCTACAATATCATTATTAATCAGTGACACTTTCCTTGTTGTCCCTTACTGTTATATCGCTTAAGTCAGGTATATGCAGTAGACTATGTGTGTATATATGCCCTATTGAACAGCATGATAAACTGATCGACAACACCAGGAGCTAACACCAGGACTGACCCAGGGGCCACCTAATCTTTCTGGCCACCTTGGTTTGCCTCTCCCTCTGTTTAGAATTGTTCAAGAAGCAATATTTTTTATACGGACAGAAAAACTGGGTTTTAACCTCCTTCTATCCTGTATAAATGAGTGAATTACAAATTATCTCCTACTTTCCTACCACTATTGCTGGTAGTGCTAGTAGAATAGTAGGAGTATGTTATATGTATTATTTGCAGACATTGGATACTGGCCCTACTGGGGAGACGGGAGGCCACCAAATAACACTACCAACCTATGAAATATGAGATGGTCAGTGGTCTGCCTTGTTCAGTGGTCTGCTCCTCGCCCTATGGTATTCTATTGTGTGTGTGCCCCTGTGATTTCTACCACCATAAACCACAGACAGAACATGGGTGGCATGTGGCACAATTGAATTCCCACAGTCTACAGGCCTGGGCTCCCCCTGGGATGTACTGTCTGAATGTAATGTGATCCACCCCAGATAGAACACTGAGAGATGGAGGGAAGTCCTTGTCATTAATCACAGCCCAGTCTATATATGTCTATAGATGTGTGACCTACATTCGGTATCACACTGTCATGGTTTTCTCTCGCTCTCTCTCTCTCTCTCTCTCTCTCTCTCTCTCTCTCTCTCTCTCTCTCTCTCTCTCTCTCTCTCTATGAACTGATTTAATGTCATTTCAGATGCTAATATGAAAGTTCCTCTCTATTACAGTGGCCCAAGAGGGTCAAAAGGTGAAAACCACTTCAGCCACTAAGGCTAAGAGTAAATTTGATTTTGTGTTGTTATAACGCTTATCAAATGTATCCAGATGCATATAGCCTGTTGAGGATTTAACTTGAAAGAATTCCAAAATGAACCAAAATGAACAATAATATTGTGTAAATCTGAAATACAGACATAGTGCCTGACTATCCTCTCCATGCATTATACCCAGCAAGACAATAACCCTCTAAGATGTTGAAAGATTCATAGATAGATGTAGCAGTGAAGCCCTTGGTGGAAAGAAAGTCAACATTTGGACAAGATAATAATATATCCAAATTTATTATATTATGTTTGAATTAGGATGCACAACATTATACATTTTGAGGTTGTAGTTCCCTCACTTATGCCATCTGTAATATATCTGAGCCCCTGCTCCCTGGCTTGTTATTCAGAAGCAGTGTTTGTTCACTGTATTACCTCCCAACAGGATTCCCCAATGAATACACAATCTTACTTGTATTTGCCACACAGAGACAACAACAATCTCACCTAACTAATTTGATGGGAAATAACAGGCATCAGGTTGACTTCAGAGGTGGGCCTACACAGGCCTTAGATTTCTATGGAGGTAACCGTCCTTCTGATTGCTTATTATAGCACGCACATATGGCAAATTGACCCATTTGTATAAGTGTCAAATACTTGCTACATGATAAACTGATAGTTTTCACCTAATCTTCCTGGAGCCTCTTTCTTTTTGGTAATTGTGGGTAAAAATGTATTTCTAAACGAATTTCCTTGAGTGAAGAAATACAATCATATTCGTGAGGAAAACCGTTTACCTATCTGAGACATGGTAAAAAGTAAGAAATACAAATATATTGAACACACAAACGTGCTCGTTACCACAGCATTTCTTAACGTGGTCGTTCCTAAAGAGAAAAAGGCTCCAGGTCACTTTACTGTGCTGCCCACATCATTATACTAGTACTCCAACTTATTCCAGACATGTTCTAGATGTTCAAAAATAAAGTGCAGTTTGGGGACAATAAAACAAGGAAGAAAATAATAAAGTTGGATCATAGCAGACAACAAAAGTGTATATTGTGCTAAGCAAACCTTGTATGGTTCCCGACCACAAGATTCCAAGAAACACCGACAAGAGAGTGAGGCAGGCATTTTTGTCATCATCTCTTGATGTACGGGACTAGAGTTATGTCCTCAATGTTGCAACTTCAGCCTTGTCATCAGACCAGGCATATTGAATGCATCTGTGACTCATCTCCCACCAGCCTCTCAGTGCCTAACCACTGGCTACCCCTGCTTATCCCATCAACAACCCTAGTCATTTAGTCCCACTCCCAGGGGCATTTGAGGTATGGTTTTAATTTCTAGGTCATGCAAACATTAGGCTAGAACGCAATTGTAACATAGTAGACTCCTTACTATGGCATAACATTGTATAAAATTTTAAAATATTATTTTGACATAAAAAAAACGTTTTCTTGCTAGCTGGGTGATGTGTCAACTAGAGTTGCGCTAGGTGATATCTTCCCTACTATAACCAGCAGATGCTATAACCCCACCTCCCCCATTGTGTGGTGCCCTTTTAGTGCGTCCCCTAAGAAGCCATGTTGTGGAAGCCACTGGTGAAGCCTCTGATGGTTGATGTCAAGTAGTTGCCATGCCCGGCCCCATTTCCCTGTGTTATGTCCTTCTTTATTTTTGCACCTACTGATATATATATTATAAGTCAACAGCATCAAGGCTCAGTGGTGGATGTTGAGTGGGGGCAGCTTAGAATTATTTGCACTGCCATTGCTATTTACTGAGGAACTACGGCTGAACACTAAACACCACATTTTTGTCTTTGTTCTTTTCTTTTGATAACACTTCTACTGTTATAGATTCAAGATATATATATACTGATGTTTAGTTCCTAGTTCTCTTAATCCAGCTATAAAAGGCTCTGAAGACAGGGATGTAGGGCTTCCAGGAGGGATAGGCATGTATAGCCAAGACAGGCTGCAATACAAACCTACATAAAAAAAGACATATCCAAGGTGTTTAATATTCAAATCAAAACTACAAATGTTATCATCTATGTTCATATGTTGACTGTGGTTATGATCTCCAGTTTATTTGGAGTGGATTATGTAATGATCAGGTAATACATCCAGGAAGCTCCGGCTGGTAGATTCGTGTTGGTATGAACCACATGGGCACACACAATAGAACACTAGTAGGCCGTGGCCGAAGCCTAGATAAAGAAGTGACCATCTTAATTCTCCTGTAGTTAAACTGTCAGAAGTTAGTGTAGCTGTACAACTCACTGTGCAGCTACACTAAACTAGATTTCGACAGTGCAGGTAGTGGTTTACGCTGGTTCAACTGGGAGCCCTTGATTGATTTCTCTCCCAAAAAAGGTAGCTGCACTAGAAAGGCCAAAGGGAAGGAAGTATAAGATTGTATTTCAGAGTAACAGTTAGTCTGTTAGGCAATTTAGAATTTGGAATTGATCAAGTTTCAAATATGAGAGACCTGTGCTCATGGGGCAGGGATCCCTGTTCTGTACAGTAATGACCTTCTACTCAAACTGCCTTGATTCTATAACCTGGCTAGACTTAGTACATGTCTGTCTTAGTACAGGTACTCAATCTCATCACTTCCTAGTTTTGATCCCGTCCTTCTTGCATTTATCTCTCCAGCACCATGTCAATAGATCATTCCCTTAGTCTTTCTCCTGCCTACATCCCTGTCTGCCTGCCCACTTGAAGCAGGATTTGCTTCTCTCAATAAATTATATATCCACTTCACCCCTGGCCAATTACAGGAACACAGATGTCAGGAAGTCTATCTACTGTGAGGGTTTCATTGCTACATCCGTGTATGAGGGTGTTCATTTATAGATTACAAATTGAGCCATCGAGGGGTTTGACTATAGGACTAGTACAAATAGTAGGAGAGTGTCATGTGCTATCTGAAACCTTCAAATACTGCCCCTCTGGGGAGAGGGGGGACTAGCACATAACACTACCATTCCATGAAATATAATATAATCACTAGTCTGTCTTGCCCAGTGGTCTGGTACTCGGCCTGCTAGTATTCTATTGTGTGTGTACCCCTGTGATTTATGACATACTAACCTCCAGCAGGAACATGCACAGTGGCACAATTGAATTCTCACTGCCTGCTAGCCTGGGCTACCCCTGGGATGTACTGTCTGAATGTAATATGATCCACTCTGGAAGGGCTCAGGGAGAAGGAGAGACTGGGTATTAATCACATCCCACTCTAGAGGTGTCTAAAGATGTGTGGCCTACATTATGTAATACACTGTTTTAATTTTCGTAATTAATGACTATCACATAATACCCTTGAGCTACACATTTGGAAAGTGTAGCCTAAGCTCTTTTCAAAATCCCTTTAATATATTAATTCATAAGCCATAAACATAATATGTCCATATATTTATTTATTCATTTTTCTATCTATCTATCTCCATATATAAAATCATATGCACCTCCTTTCACACAATCTTCTGTTACAACTATATCTAACATATATATGTTGCAGTGCCCCTTGGCTGTGTATGATTTACATACATATCCTTTATGGTAATCCTATCTGCCACAGCATATCAGAGGATGCAGATCAGAGAAGGCCAGCTGCATCATATGTTCTGGGTGTCATATCAACTTTCACAACCCTTCTGTATCCTACATTTATGAAGATAGCAACAGCACTGATACTAAAAGCAGTTCCCATCGCTCAGAAAGTGAAAGATACTTTCAGAACATTGTGCTGTTAGCCATAAATATATATACATATTATGTATCATATGGTTTTGTTTTTCTCTGTGGACCCCATCAAATAATTTTATGTGATAGAAATGGTGCAAGTTGGCCGTATAGGGCACCAGCTGAGGACGATTTCCGTTGACCAAGGCTAATAACATGTATGCAGCTACTATTAATGCGTACATCCATATCTGCCTTATAGATACCTAGTGAATTTTAACTGGTTTCTGCACTGTTTCTCTTGTTCCTCAAGCCAACGGATGAAGTGCATTTTGAATATGATTTTGCTAAATGGTAGATAATGTATTGTGCCATTATAATATAGCACCGCGGCATTCCTCAATTAAGCATCCTGGGCCTTCTAATAGTAATACCCTGCACAATATAGTAATGGTAAATGCATATACATGTTGTTGTGACTGCACTCTTTTGACTTCTGTATATAGTTGTTTCCTTGCATAATACACTAAGAAGCCATAACACATTGGGAATCGGATCTCTTCACCCATGGCATTTGAAAAAATGTGCCAGTACATATATATATCCCTATTTATAGAAAGACACTTATCATTAGAGCTGCATTTATTTTGATTGCTCCCAGCCCAATTCTCTCAAGCCATTGCTCTGAGCTCCCAAAATAACACACATTAAGTATGCCTGAGTACCAGTAAACCGATCTGTATTTTAGTTACCTGAAATAAATAGCACCAAAATTACTGGTTTCTAGTGGGAAATGAAGTGACATGACCAGAAACTAATATTGCTTTAAACCCCACATCCTCTGCATTAATTCCCTCCCCACATCCAACTATTCACAGCATTCAGATCAGGAATGCTGCTAGTGTCCTTGAGAACCTTGTTACGTGATTATTTACGCTTCATTATGTTGGGACGGCAGTGCTTGGATAACAAGATGGGTTTTTGTGATGGGTGCCTGTCACTGAGGCTTGCCAGGTGTCGACCACAGGAGGTGTGGGGAGGGTGGTCAACTAAAAATAGCCTATAATTATTAGGGAGTCTCATACAGTCAGCAGAACGTGTCCCCAGTGCTACTACTGTGTGTATAGTCCCACTGTGGCACATATCACAGTACGTACTCCATGACCGTAATTCCGAATTACAGTCATACAAGATGGCGGCTGCAGGTGAGTTCAGTCTATTTCTTCTCCAGTCCATTGTATGAAATGTATAACATATTGAAGGCTGCTTTTTGGTCAGGCTGTAGTATATATGACAATGCTACTGACCCAACATTCGGAGCTTGTTCATATGTACTGGTTTATGGCTGTGTCTCACGACCTTGAGCCAATGTTTTTGTCTCTGACCGGGTGCCAGCTCTGACCGGGTGCCAGCTCTGACCGGGTGCCAGCTCTGACCGGCTTGAATAAAAACGGGTTATTTAGGGCAGATGATGATAAAAATGGGTAAATAATTACTACTTTAAGGTGGGTCGATCCTTTGGTCCAAGAGTAGCTAGATTTTCCCAAGGTTTTCACCATAAGAGCATGATAGTATATACTTTCCAAAGAAGCCAAGAAAATAGGGGGGTCCCGAGCCATTTTCTGAGATATTGAAGCTTTAAGTCTATGTGACATGTGATAGGATCATATAGTGTTTTGCCAAGTATCTACAAGAAATTGTATTACAAAGTAGCTAAATTTCTATACAATTTTCTCAGAGCATAGGCATTGATGTTTTCTTTCTTGGAAATGTATTTTGGATATATGGTCCCGGGCATAATTGAAAGGTTTTGGGTGATTGAAAAAAAAAGTTGTAAAGAAACAGGAATATACTGAGAGACCTATATGTATAGCTTATGATTGCAACTTCCACCACAGACAGTTTGGCGCGATGGTTTGATGCCTGTCTTACAATGCTAAGATCCAGGGTTCTAGTCCCGGTCAGACCACCTCTCAGGGTTTTGCCAATATGCCCATTACTATGTGACCAACCTGGTCTCAGAATCCGCGACCGCAGGTCGTGGACTCTGGTCCTTTACACCATGCATGATGGGAAGGGCATCGAAAATAGTGCCCATAGTTCAGTAACTAACCACCAGCTGGGGGTTCAGTCCAAATTGCGCTGCTACTGGTGGCTAACAAGCCAACTTTTATATCATATAAGCATACTGATTTGTATATTAAAGCTCAAGCATGTATATAGGCCCCCTATGTACATTTATATTATAATCGCCATAATTATCAGTCATCAAGCCAATCAATAGATACCCGGGTGTTGTTTCTCCACAAATTTGCGGACCTCTGTAAATTTGCTTACATAAATTTGCGGAGGTCCGCAAATATAATATGGATGTCTGTATTTGTATGCTTACGTACTAAAAAACGATTTCCGAATATATTTGCGGGCCTCCATGTATACACGGACTTCCGCAAATTTGCGGACCTCCACATATTTGTGGAGAAACAGCACCCTGGTGTAAAATAATCTCTATTCATTACACAGAAAAGAGAGATATCAAGTTGTATAGCTCTATACAAGAAGAACAATCAAGAATACAATTTCACTTTGGAATCTTTTATTTCTCACATACTCGTAATGTCCATATAAAGATTACACAGAATGCATATTCAAACAAGTATTATCCATATTAAACCTTGAAACAATGTTTTGAATTCCTACCTGTTAGACGACAATAAGCATCCTTTTCATGTTAGTACACAGATATGTACAGCATTTGCTGTGGCAAGAATTATTCTATTTTTCACTTTACAGGCACGAGTGACACGGCATAGACACTTTCATTTACATATCAGTATTACCTTTTATATCATTCATAATTCGGAAATTTATCTCTATTTTGTTGTTGGACTGTAGCATAAATTATTTGGAATTCAGAATTGAAAGTTGGGGCGAGGGGGCAAAACACACCTTTTCTTAACGGTGCATTTTTGACAAATACCATTGTCTTAGTTTATCTGTAAAACTACTTTTAAAAAGAATAACGTCAACACCATCTATGGCATAGTCTCCCCAAATCAATCCAAGTTGAAAATCTATGACTGGTAACAATCTATATATGCCCGGCATTAATCTAGGACCAGAATGAAATAGAATGGCTTATTTGGGGCAGCCATATATATATATATATATATATATATATATATATATATATATATATATATATATATATATATATATGTCGGGAAATGATTAATAAAGCATGTTTTACCTGTAGTAACATGCATGCTTTTTCGCTAAAAGGGGATGGAACCTTTTTCCTTCAAGGGGTCCAAATTATCTTGGTCTTCCCAAATCCACCCCCCCCCATCTTGTTAAAAGATTACCACTCCCTTATACAAATTACTGTCACCATATAAGTACTATACGAACGAGTTTTCTTTTGAGTCATGCTACTAACTAATTGTTAATACTTAATCATGAATTATATTTGTTTCTCAGTTGTGAAGTGGCACTACCATATATTCCCAAATATGCTTTTACCTTTTATGCAATTATAAAACTATACTTGTAACGTTCTGTAGTACTACCATTGACATGAATTTCATATTGTATATATATATACTGAATAAAGGCAACACATAATCATCAATTTATTGGGCCCTTTTCCTCGCATTATTAGTTTATCCACACACACACACATTCTTGCGTGTTTTATAACAATGCATAAGACTGTTGGAGAAAACAATTAGGCCTTATTATGTCCTTCATATCTGATTACACTTGACTATCTGTGGCAACAGTCAAGGCTTTAGGTTCCTCCATGTATACATCATTACACTTGCTCATTACAGAAAGAATATATAGGCTGGACTTCGTCAGTATATTCATCATTAACCTACACTTGATCATCAGACACAACAATCTAGGGTCTAAGTTCCTTGAAGTATGATTACACTTGATTATTGGAGAACACAATCAATGCCATATAGGTGCCTCTACATGGGTACACACGATTTTGACCATGTCGCCATGTCGATTTCTAGCAAAACAGCCGTGTCGTCGTGTATATTTTTATGTATATAGAATATACTGGGGCCTTATAAAAACGCCGATTTTTAAAACGACCGTGTCGCACTTGTCGACTTTTAAAACGGCCATGTCGCCATGTCGCTTGTGTCGATTTTTACCCATGTAGAGGCACATATAGTACATGATGTTTGAATAACTACACTTGATTATTGGAGACTACAATCAAGGCCATATATGAATAACATGATGTTCAAATAATTACACTTGCTTATTGAAGGCGACAATCAAGACTCTACATTTATTGATATATAATAACACTCAACTATTGAAGACAATAATCAAAGTCGTACATTCCACGATGTATAGATTAATGATTATACAATGATGGCTGTAGGTTTGCCGATGTACAAAGCATTGCATTATTTATAGAGTTGAGGGTAGACCTTAACAACTTAAATCACCAAGAGTTACAGGGATTGTTGTTGATGTATGATACAGAATGAAAGTCTTCTTATGAACGATATTCCAGTCCGGTTGGACATCTCATGTCGATTAATTTTCAACTGAAAAAAGACAAATATTTTATTGTGAGTATCAATACGTTCTTAAAATCGACATGCGACATGGGGACCCCCCTCCACCATCTATACCCAATGGTAATCTCTTTGGTTAGAATCAAGCACCTACCCCGCCCTTTGCCCCCCCCCCCCCCCCTTCCACTGTGTCCAGACCCGGTATCCCATACCTGAGCTGTAGTATACAGAAGGGCCACTAAGGACAGACTGTGCCCAACCGGTGCTCAGTGGCCCTCAAATGCCTGGTCCTCCCTGTCAACACCTACATGTCTAGTATGTGTACTAGCATATCAAGGGTCACTGCAATTACACACCATCTGTTTGCTTCTACTACTCGTAGGCTTCAGGGAGTAGGCCAACCACGAGTAGTACTAAGTACGAGTACATGTACTACTGGCCATACTGCTACTCTTTTACCATGCATTGCCCATATTATTGTGTGTATAAATGAAACATTATGTACTTACCACATTTCCAAAGCATGTGCAGATGTAAAGAGCATTTCGTTCTTGTCAGACAACATTCTCAATGTTGGATCCTCTGACTGAGGTTGTACCCGCAGTGAAGACTCATTTATGTCAATAATCAGGTTGATACATTTTCACATATCTGATATGATAAAATGCATCATAATATTTATGTATAATTATCATAATTTTCTTGGATGCCAGAATCCCCTACATTACAAGAACTCATTTTTATGCCTCACCACCCATATGTATTGATATCTGCATCTAATTAACCACCACAGGCTATATCCCACAATCCTGATGGTAAAGGCCCAGAGGCCACGACTGCGTCGCGCCCTCTGGAGACCAGGTTGCTATGTGACAGTCCAGGACAGGTGCCCCCTGGTGGTTTGTTGCAGAACTACAAAGGGATCGAGCCACCTTAAAGAGTTATAACATCCATCAACCTTTTCAGCCAAATTCTATCATCATCTGCCCTAAATAACCCGTTTTTATTCAGGCCGGTCAGAGCTGGCCCCCGGCCAGAGCTGGCACCCGGTCAGAGCTGGCACCCGGTCAGAGATGAAAACATTAGCCCAAGGTCGTGAGACACAGCCTTATGCATAAATCAGCCATTAAGAGCTGGTGGGTATGACCGCTTGAGGTGCTTGACAGGACCAGATGAACCGAAAGAGGCTATATAAAAGTATGTACTTTTTGCAAAGTTAACTCCGATTGTATTTTAAAGAAAAAGGTTAAAATGACACTTACTCTCGTACTGAGTGCTTGGAAACGGATCCAAAACAATACCCAAATAAAGTATTAACAGAACAAAGGGGATCAAATAGAATGCTATTCTAAAGTAAACATCCATATAATCTCCTCCAGTACAGATACTGTTAAGAGTAACTATAAAATTCAGATAAAGCAGCTTAAACTTCCGAATCGACCCCTTCAAAGAAGATCTGCTTGGAGAGTGTGGTAGATAAGGAGGCACATAACTATGGGGATTTCTCTGGGGGCTTTCTGGAGCAGAGGAACGCCACGCTCACTGTTCCCGCGCTTCCCCCGGCAACCTGCCTCTGGGGTGGGGGGGGGGGGGGGGATTGCTCTACCACAGATGATTAGGAATGTTACTAACTAATCTGTGGCCCTACCATCCCAACACCCGTCATCCCATCCATGTCCGCCCCTCTCCCATCCCCAATCGCCTATATGTGTGAGTGTAGGACGGGCTGACAGAGAGGGAGCGGGGAAGGATTGGGGGAAAAGATGGGGGTGTAGCCCTACTATCAGACCTCCATATTGTATGGTTATATGGAAGAGAAACGTAGGAAGTAGAAAAGCCCTATAGGCCTACAAACCGAATCCCAACCATGGAAGTGAATACCTAGACCTGTCATATTTTTCTGGGATCTTTTTATGCTACACAAGGCGCTGGTATATTATTAAAAACTCACATCTAAAAATGGAAATGTGGAAACCTTCGTATTAATTTTATTACTTATGTCTCCATGTCCGCTTTTCTGCTCAGAATCAGGATTGGTAGAAATAAAAAGGATTGGTCTTTTCTCCTTATGTATTAGCCATAGCATTTCAGTCTGAATTAAAACATATATTTCATCTGTCGAGGATAAAATAAAGGACACTAGGCTTACTAAGATATTCAGCATCAATATAAAATCAAAATGTTTGGAATTGAATCGTCTTCTATACCATACTATAATAATGTCAGCTCCTTATTGATTTACTACTATCCTCTAATTGCCATGTTAATGCCAGATCATTGCCACCACTCCCAGAGGTCCATGACTTTGGATAACAGTCACCTGTAAAAGTTGTTTGATTAGCCTCTCCACCCTCCTCTCTGACCCCATCCTGTTCCCAGAACCTGTCTCATTTGTTAAGAAAGCTGTCATTTAAACCCCTCTCTGAGCCACCCAAGAGCATCATTATGGGGTTGTGGTACGGTGTCAAAGTCCAATCTCACCAAAGGTATAACATAAAAACATATGCAAAAGACGAACGGATCCATATGTTTACACAAGTAAGAAGTTTTTTTCTGGATATTACGTTGGATCATATTACACGCCTCTGCCTCATCAACTGCTTATTGGTCTTCTGTAACACAGGATAGAGATGCATTAATTTTTATTCACATGGATGCTTTCATATGTGCTATAAGGCAAAACACCGATGATACCTAAGTCATGCTTTTCCAGTCTTGAGAACCTTTTGTTTGACCTTGCTATGTCCTAGCTCTGTCCTTTACAGGATGTTTATAGATGCATGGTCTTGCCATAAGTTCCCTGTGAGCACTTGAGAGTAGTGAATTATACTCTAGCTTACATTAAAGGTGCCTAGGTCAACTCCAACTTATAGGTTTTAAAGATGACACTCTTCCTCTCTGCTTTGCGGTATTCTACTTTCAAGGTAAAGGCGCACTACACTTATTGGCATTTGGATCAGTCTTTCACACGTGCACTTGCTGAAAGCTCACTCTTCTCAATTGCATCATATGTCTATACAATAGTGCCATTCTAATAAAAAGACATTTTTGATCATTCATATGCCACAGTCATAGTAATGCCAAATAACGGAAGGAATTTGATGAAGGCATTATATGGTCATAGCCATATATATTATTATAATTTTAACATGTTTCTACCAAAATAAACATGAACAGCTGTTGTCTTAATCTCCCCTATTGTGCCCCCTGTAGGCATCATGTATCTGACCTGGGCTGTCGAGGGCGAGTTATAAACGATTACAGATTGTCAGGAAATTTAAAATGGGACATCATTATTTAATTTGAATATTCATAAGGATTCAATTTGGCCATGGCTTAAATGAATTCACACTGCAGTATCTCCTGTACTAAAATAGATAATTATGATCATGAGAGGGAAATGATATTGGAGTTCTTCCTTTCAATAAAAATAAAATATCACCTCTCAAACCAAGCTTTCCATAAATAAAATCCAATCACTAGCACTGACTCATACCCAGCTTGATGTGATTAAACAACCCATCATCTGGAGGCTTCCCTTCTTACAGATCATCATCGCATTGTGTTATTACACTTCTATAATGTATTATGATGTATTTAGTCTATAGGAGATTTAACTTGAATGAATTCATCAACCAGATAGAACCACTGTGCCGATCCCATATACAGACATTATGCCTGACCATCCTTTATGTGCATTATATGTAGTAAGACAATATTTTTAACCTATTG
This sequence comes from Harmothoe impar, assembly GCA_947462335.1. Lineage (NCBI taxonomy): Eukaryota > Metazoa > Annelida > Polychaeta > Phyllodocida > Polynoidae > Harmothoe > Harmothoe impar. The sequence continues at coordinate 25,397,675 of OX381704.1, read as the reverse complement.
AGATGCGAAAAGATTTCTAGAAAGACATGGCAATGAAACCCTTAGGGGAATGTAGAGGATAGGACATTATGTTTTAACTATAACAGTTTATAATATGAAGATGCACAACATTATTTTATTTTGCAGTTCACTGGCATAAGCCATATGTAATATATCTGAGCCCCGGATCCCTGGATTTCTATATTCACTCCATTACCTCCCAACAGGGCTCCCCTATGAATACACACGTGCCCAGCCTCACTTGTATTTGCCACACAGAGACAACAACAATCTCAACTAACCAATTTGATGGGCAGAAACAGGCATCAGGTTGACTTCAGAGGTGGATCTACACAGGCCTTAGTCATCTGTGGAGGAAACCCTTTCTGATCGCTTATTATAGCATGCATATATGGCAAATTATCTCATTTGCATAAGCCTCAAATACTTGCTACATGATAAACTGATAGGTTAGCTCCAAAGTGTCTGTGTGTATGCAGAGTATTGTGCCAATTATCAAAAAACACACGTATAAAACGTTATCTAGTGTTTCTCTTTGGCTCTTTTTTTGTGGCAAAACATTATATACATCAAAAACGTAACATACTGTATTTTTGTTATCTGGGGTATATTTTCATACTCTACTTTATGGAATCCGCAAAAATTGTACTTTCAAAGTACAGTCTTACTATCTAATTGATACCTTAACTTAAAAATCAACATCTGTGAGAGGTTATGAACAATTCTTCCATGTTTAACATTGCATAAGACACATGCATGTATAATGCTTCAGACTACAGGTCTCCAATATTACCAATAAAAAAACAGCAGTACTAATCTAGGACATCAACTCAATGCCAGCCATGTATCTAACTCTAAAGGTATGATTAAGCTTCCTCACCAGATAACACATTCAGCATAACGAAAAAGGAGCTCTAAAGTGACCAGGATTTCCCCAAAATAGACTCCCACATATTGCTGGTCAACATGTTCTAGATACATACCGTCAAAATGTGATAAGTGCAGTCTGGGGAAAATAAAACAAGGAAGAAGATAGCAAATTTGGATTCTAGCAGAGAACAGGAGTGCCTGTGTGGCACCTTGTGTGATTCCCCACATAAGGTACCAAGAAAAGACGCTAAAAGAGCAAGGCAGACATATTTGTCACCATCTCTTGATGTACAGGATTAGAGTTACGTCCCCAAAGTGGCATCTTCAGCCTTGTCATCAGACCAGGCATCTTGAAATCATCTCTAGATCTAGCTGACTCCTCCCCCACCAGCCTCTCAGTGGTTACCACTGGCTACCCCTGCTTATCTTACCACCAGTCTTAGTCATTTAGTCCCATTCCCAGGGGCATTTGAGGTAGGACTTTAATGTTTAGGTCATGCAAAATTATACTACAAAGTGTTTGTAACATTATACGTTATACTTTCTAGTGTAGAAAGATCCCCCTGCCTGGGCAGATGATCATACCTGTCTTGTCCCTTATTATAACCCTCTAAATGTTACAACAGTGCAATATTATCAGTGCCATGGCCTGATGTGTCAACTGGAGTTACTCCAGGTGATAGCTTCCCTCCCACAACCAGCAGATGCTATAACAGCCATCCCCCTCCCCCATTTTGTGGTGCCCTTTTATTGCGTCCCCTAAGAAACCCCTTGTGAAACCACTGACAGTCGGTGTCAAGTTGCTGTCATGCCTAGTGCCATGTCCCTGTGTTTATGTCCTTTTTTCTATCGGGTCCACTGGTATATATCATAAGTAAGCAACATTACGGCTGAGTGGTGTGTGTTGAGTGGGGGCAGAGTATGGGACTTTTGCACTACCATTGATATTTGCCACTGAACTATAGTTGAATTCTTAGCACCGTATTTTTCTTATTTGTTATTTTCTTTTGCTCCTAGTTCTAATCTTATTAGTCCGAGATATCTTACCACAGGTTAATTGGCTCTGAAGACGAAAGAGAAATGACAAATTTGGTCTCGTAATAGGCATTTGCCCCTAGAAAGCCTAACCATGAAAGGGTAGACTGATATATTTTAGGATTACATCTGCATACAATAATCATTATAGCCATATACAGCAATAAAGGTGAACTGCTCACGCACATGACATACTACACTTCTAATGCCCTTTCATGTTGAAGCCCTAAATTTCCTCAAGTGGAATTTCCTCAGAACGCTACACAGGCAATATTAAACCAAAAAGAAATAATAGTATGAGGTTAAACTTAACACCTGGCATATTTCAGAAAAGTGGATTCAGGGTGTATTTGCAGACTTTTGGTAATAAGTATGATAATATGATGCAGGACAATGTTTTGTGCAATACTCAAACAAAGTGGTCACAAATATGTTACACATTGTGTTATCATGAGTGTGAGCTAGTATATTGCCTGCACCACACAGCATGTATGCAGAGTGATAAAACGTGGATGATGTATCTGTCTACATCATGTTGCTATACTCACCCTTGTCCCATACCACATTCTGTACAACCCTATCAATCAACACTAATGTTACTGACAGCTTATGAATAAGTGGTGGGACACACCGTTTCTATGCTTAAAATATAGATTCATTTGCCCAACATGTAACATCTTGAAACTATAATTATTAACCAAGAAAGGTTCCTCATGTGTCATCTTTCAAGGCTACTGTGTTTTAGATCCTGGAGTAGAGATAGCACACTCAGCTAGTAATGATGGGGATTCCCTCAGCAAGGATTGCTATTGTTTCTTGATATGGCCAGGCAATAAACCCACACATTCTACCCATTTAGTGCTGACAAAGGCCAATTAAAGATCACTCCTGTGCACTGGATGTGTCATTTCATATATAAGACCGTTTCCCTTCCTGGGCTGGCTAAATTACCCATATATTAACGGGCACCCACGTAGACGGATGTAGCAATGAAACCCTCACGGCAGACTTAGTAAAAAGTGTGAAGAGGTCATTTGAGACACATCAACGTTAATTTCCCTTACACAGACAAGATTTGAGCTCGAGGCCTGAGGAGAGGCTGGTCATAAAAATACAAACTTCCAGGCACTCACATCTCTGTAATTGGTCAGTAGGGGTCTTAGGGTGAAATGGATAGAATTGATTGAGGGAAGCAAATTCTGCTCCAGGGCATTCCAGAAAACCTGGATAAAAGTATAATGCAAGGAGGGGAACAGGGTTGGAAATATATAGGCTGTTGAAAGGGCTAAGACAGGGTAGTGAGGGATTGAGAAGATAGGCGGGTGGGTAGGCAGACAGGGTGCTTAAATACTAACATATTCGGAGAAGCTAGCTATAGCTAGCTGGAATACGTCAAGAAGGGGCTCTCCCGTTTGGTTGGCTTGGAGAGGATTTTGGCACATCAACCTGATATTACACAGCCTCTCCAAGCAGAGACTCTGCTATATGTGAAAAACTGATTTAAACTCATAATTATTCAAAGTGCAATGGACCATGCACATAATTCATCCCTAAGTTTGTAGGTGATATATTGATGGAGAATCCTACAGGACTTCAGGAATCTCCAAAAGTTTGGCAAATCATAGGAAGGATCAAAGTCATATTTCTTTCTATTTTCTTTTCATAGGATAAAAACAAACATTCTGCCAACTCAAATCTTGCTTGTGGGTTGGGAAGGACTGAATAATCAATTACGGGTTCCCAGTTCATTGGACCAGCAGAAACCACTACCTGACTACTAATACATGAGAACCAAGATGGTCACTTCTCTATCTAGGTCTGGTCCTTGGCCTGCTAGTATTCTATTGTGTGGTTCCCTGTGCTTTATACCAACATAAATCACAGCTGGGACATGGGTGGTATGTGGGACAATTGAATTCTCACTGTCTACCAAGCGGGGCTTCCCCTGGGATATACTATCTGAATGTAATATGATGCAGCCCATATAGGAGGCAGGGAGCTGGGGAGCCTGGAGATTAATCACAGCCACAGTCATGAACATAAATCATAACATATTCTTGACTCGAATAATGAACACCTTGGATGTGCCATTTTATATGTAAACATACATAGGGGAATGTGCGCTTGTATTGGTTATTCATGCTGATCCCGTATGTATACATATAATGATATATATATATATATATATATATATATATATATATATATATATATATATAATGATATATATATATATATATATATATATATATATATATATTATGTGAGGCATATATATATATATATATATATATATATATATATATATATATATATATATATATATATATATATATATATATATATATATATGCCTCATTGGAAAGTAGGGTAAACTGATCGGTGATGCCTGGGGCTGACCCCGTGGCCACCTCATCTTGCTGACCATCTTGGTTTGCCGCCCACATGGCTCATTCCTGAGGTAACATAGACCAGTGTTGCTGTGCACGCCTACAAGAAAATTACTACCAACATGTATTGCTAGACCCACAAGCAAGTCCCCACAATATGGTCACAAGGACATGACTGTGTTAGGGTAAAGCCACGGTCACTATGGCACACGTGTACACACAATAGTCAGAATACTCTGCCATGATCCCTTGATCTCCAGCAATGTCAGGGTGTTTTAGTGAATCTATTTCAGCTCAAAAGTCAGAACAAACCATCGATTTACAACCATACTGTGATGTCTGAGAGCACACAATCAACACAGTAATCATTGCAACAGAATGTCTAATTGAAACTGGGATTTAATTGTTGCAGCTCAGTAATAACTTTGCAATGTTTAAACTTCCAAGGACTGTTTAGGCTACATTTCCATCAGACATGCCTGGGGGATTGAGTTGACTGATTCACCTTCTCTGTGAACAATTCCTATTCACCTATTCATACATCTGGCTGCCACATATTCCTCCATGCACAGAGGACAAGGCAAGAGGACAAAGCAAGAGAGGTTATACGAACAGATAAATTCTCCTATGTATGTCCCTCTTCTCCCCATCTCATGAAATCACTAGTGTGCCTTGTCCAGTGGCCTGGTCCTTGCCCTGCTGGTATTCTATTGTGTGTGTGCCCCTGTGATTTATACCACCGTAAACCACCGACAGAACATGGGTGGCATGCCACACAATCGAGATCTCACAGCCTACAGGCTGGGGCTCCCCCTCGGATGTACTGTCTGAATGTAAAATGATCCACCCTAGATAGGGTACAGGGACAGAGGCCCTGGGTATAAATGACAGCCCAGACCCACATTATGTTTTAGTTTTCAGAATTAACGACAATCACATACTACTCTTGATACATATTTGAAAAACGTGGCTCAACAATGGTCTCTTCAAAGTTCCTGATCAATTTAAAGAGAATAATATATTTTCAAAATATATCTATCCATCGATCTAGCCAACCATCTATCTATCAATCTATCTATTTATTTATCCACCTATCACACAATCTTCTATTACAACTATATCTAACACATATACATATGTTGCAGCCTCCCTTGGCCGTGTTTGATTTACATTCATATCCTTTATGGTAAACGTATCTGACACAGCAAATCAGAGGATGCAGATCAGGGAGGGCCTGTTGGGATCATATATATCTGTTCTGGGTGTCACATCAATTTTCACAACCCTAAATAATATATGAAAATAGCAACAACACAGTAAAGTCGGTTCTGATTTCACAGAAAGGGAAACATACTTAGAAAGCAGTGTGATATTAGCCATATACATTATCTGTACATAATGGCGTTGTCTTTTTCTGTAGATCCCCATGAAATCATTTTAAGTGAGAGACATGGTACAAGGCAGCTGTATAAGAAGCCATCATCATTGGGAATCAGATCTGTTCATCTGTATGACTTTGAAATATATCTGCCTCTACATATATGCCTATTTATCATTAGAACTGCAATAGTTTTAATTGCCCCCAGCCCGATTCTCATTAGCCATTGCTCTGAGTTCCCAAAATAAAACACATTCAGTATGTTTGAGTGCCTGTAAACCAATCTGTATTTTAGATACCAGAAATAATTGGCCAAAATTACTGGTTTCTAGGGGGAAATGAAGTTACGTGACCAGAAACTAATATAGTTTTAAACCCCTCAGCCTCTGCATTCATTCCCTCCCCACACCCAACTATTTGCAGGATTCTGATTTGGAATGCCTCCGATGGCCATGTGAACCTTGTTACGTGATGTATTTATGCTTCATTATGTTGCGACGGCGTTGCTGGGATAACAAGATGGGTTTTTCTGATGGGTGCCTGTCACTGAGGCTATCCAGGTGTCGACCACAGGAGGAGTGGGGATGCTGGGGGACTAAAAATAGCCTCCATGCGGACTATAGTCCATCTATGAGGGTTTGATGAGTTTATTGCTGGAAAGCACTAGAATGCTAGCCTAACAGTATCAATCACCTCATGACGGATAGAAGCCACTTGAGACACAAGGCTACTTCCCACAATGACAGTCTCTTTCTGAAGTCTTGTATTTTAGCCAGGTGGACGCCCATGCTCAATGGTCTGAGGTATTTATCAGGCAGGTTAGGCTTAGTCTGGATCCCATTAGTCAATGATGGTTTCAATGTCTGTTTTACTCGAGTATAAGGGGCATGTTCAACAAGCCTCTGGCTATAATTATGTAGCTTGTCTTCTGTCGTAGTTTGGGGATCAAGTATACTGGAGGAGTGTGTCTGAGATTGGGAGGTGACAGGGTCCAGGACAGTTGCTACCACAATTTGACATCATACGGGATAAGTTCTCCCTTGAATGTCTGCCACCTGAGAATGAGAATCACAAGTAGTACAATGAGACTATAAGAGGTGAAATTCCATTGAAAACAAAGAAAAAGTCCTCAAGAGTATCCATCAAGTGCCCCTCCCTCCCCGACACTCATCCATTCTCACCTTTACCCTTGTGCCATCACACCAGTGCCTTTTAAGAAACTGCTTTAAATCATGTCTCCTCTATCCCCAGTGGCTGTTACACTTTAGTTTCGCCTATACATATAATCTATTACGTTTTTTTAAGCGCATCCTAGTATCGTCCGTCAGAGGTTTCACCTAGAAGCCACTGCAGAAGCCACTAATGCTGGTTGTCAAATGGAGATCGCAGGTTATGATACACTGAAATATAGCCATTTAATCAGTTTCTAGCCGTTGGTGTATTACACATAGATCAAGAGAAAGGCTGCGTGGTAGAGAGGAGGTGGACGGGTAGAGTAGAGGGGCAGGTATATTTTGTAGACACCTGTCTTAAGGTGTAGAGAGGTTGACCATGTGTATTCTTTCCTTGTTATTTCTGACTCATCAGGGGCAAGGATCAAGGTGACCGTACATCCTTATCAAATGAGGATGTTTAGAATAATATTAAGCACATGCTAGAGAGGCTAGTGGATTAGGGGCACAGTGGGTGTTTGTAAGATCACATTCAGATAGAATCTATGTATGTGCATTGTAACAAGACTCAACTTCCTAAGCTAGTGCAGATAATAGCTAGACAATATTGGGCAGCTAAATATACAGCGAATGATGTAAAAATCCAATTTTTAAGCGACTACTTGAATGACCTAAGGTTAGGTCTCCACATGTATTTGGCACCATGGCTACTCCTTTGTATCTATAAGCTAGAGTCTATCAATCTGACATAATGAATATTGCATTTGTTAATGATAAACTAAAGGGTTTTAGGCATATTTTGTTGCTCTAAAGCCAGCATCAATATAGGTTAAGAATTTCGGTGTTGAATTATCGTGTAATCCCAGTATCAGCCCCTTATTGATTTACTACTCCCCTCCGAATACCATGTTGATATGGCCAGATCATTACCACCACTCCCAGAGCTGCATGACCTTGGGTAACAGTCATTTATAAAAGTTGTATGATTAGCCTCCAGACCCTCCTCTCTGGCCTCTCACCCTATTCTCAGAACCTATCTCATCTATCAAGACATGCCTCATTTATACCCCCCTTTTACACTTTCCTTTAGCATCATATGATACTATGATAGGGTATCAAGTCCCCATGTCACCAAAGCACTAGAATTACATAAAACATAAACAGTGACACCAGATATGCTTATACAGGTAAGTCAAGTCTTTTCTACATGTCACTTTGTATCACATTACATTAATCTGTGTTATCATGTGGCCAGTGGCCTTCCAGTCCCAGGAATAGCAATACATGCACCTTTTAAAGTCTTATCCATGTTTCTAACACTAATCATATCTATAACAGTCCTGAGAACTTTTTGCCTACACCTTCACCTTCAGAGATACATAATAACCACCTTGGAGATGATGTTATTGAGAAAGAGGGGTGAACCTTCAGCTAGGGAGAAGGACAGATCCAAATGCCAATAATAAGTTCTGATACCGAGTGTGGGGAGCCGCACCTCCATAGTGGATTTTCATAAGGCTTTGTCCTTTCGGGAATGTTCATAGAGTTAAGTGATATGTGTTCAACGTTGGCTCTTTTGGTACTTTGCCACTTCTCAATTAACTTATAAAAAGTCATTAATTGCTATTTAATGCAATAGAAATATCCTTAACCTCCATGAAAGGGAAATAAAACCACAATCAACAGTGGCAATAGTCATTTCCCATGTAGCTTAATTTCCCAGCAATTTAAATTGGGTTCATACATTTTAACGACTAATTTGTATATTATAATTAGGTACCTGGATCACCAAGGTAGGCTATAGACAAATACGTTAGCACAAGGCCTACTTTATCAATATCGTAGGGCCTACATGTATTCACATTTCGGTCTGTCCTATACTGAAAAAAAGTCAAGTAGACGATAATGAACTTCTCTGAAAAGGTGAAAATAACCTTGGAGTTCTTCCTTTCAATAAGGATAAGATTCCACCTCTCAGACCTGGCTGTCCATAAAAAAAACTTCCAATCATTTCTCCTAGATCAAGCACTTAGATCATATTTTAATTCAATGTTCTGAAGTGACGCACAGGCAACTTAGTGTCATGAAACTAGTACCAGGCATCTGGTGGCTTGCATTGCCATGAAGATCTGTTTGAATGGCAGCCCACTCCCACCATGTTAAAGATGGGCTAGGAGTCAATGTCCTCTTTGAGAGCAATTAGATTAATCAGACTAAATAACTGTGTGCATGAGTAGTTTTAAACGTGTTTGATTTCAGGCTCATGCTGCAGACTTCTTGGGGATCAGCAGATTCCTCTCAGCTTCTACGAAGTGGACCATAAAATCCCTCGAACCTATCAGCAGAATAAAATGATTAAAGATGTAGTAATGCTAGGGATTATCTTTTAGAAATGTTATTCTCATATTTGATTCATTTCTCTACATGTCAAGTAAGTTGGTGGCACATTATACATCATATCTAATTCCCGATTTACTTCACATGCTCTACATCTCCATATATGCTCTACATGCAGTCCATATGATCACCAATCGCCTACAATGTTGAAGGATAATCAGGCAAAATACATCTAAGTACTTCAGTTTTGAACTTAATATAATTATAAACATGGTCAATAGTCAGTGTGTATTATAGCCAAAGATGTCCAAGTCCCTGATAGTATTTATCCAACGTTAAAAACAGACTTTGGTTTCTGAAATGGCAATATTACTCTTTAAGCCTTCTCCATGTTACAAGCTTTAACACAAGTGCAAACACATGAAATATGAGGTAGTCACCGATCTGCCTTGTCTAATCATCTGCTCCTTGCCCTGCCAGTATTATACTGCGTGCGTACCCTGTAGTTTATCGAACAGTAAGTCATAGTTAGGACATAGGTGTCATGCGGCACAATTGATTTTTAGAAACAGGGGCTGGGAGTAATATGATCCACCCCAGATAGGGCACAGATGGATGGGGAGGCTAGACACTAACACCAAATTCTCAAAAGACCCACATCCGACTAACATATTATGTGCCTGTACATGGGTAAAATTCGACACGTGCGACACGGGCGACACGGCCCTTTTAAAATCCGACACGGGCGACACGGCACTTTTAAAAATCGACAGACACGGCTAAATTGGGGATAAAATTCGACCCACAGAAGTTTTTCTATGAGTTTCTATATGCATAAAATTCCACCCAATGACACGGCCCTTTTCCTAAAAAACTACACAGCGACACGGTCAAATATGTGGGTACCCATGTAGAGGCACTATTATCTCTGATATGACGGCCGATTCTATCTGCACGCCATGGGCGTGCGAATAGCGGCCGCTATTCGCACGTCCACAGGGTGTGAATAAGAGCTTATATTCCCACACTGAGTAGGGTCTGAATAATAGTTCCTATTCCCACACCATATAGGGTGTGCAGCACAGGTCTTACTGGCACCCCATACTATACTTATAGGCCTATAGGGGAGTGATTGAGGTGTGAATTGGGACTGTTGTTCGCTCCCCCTGAGGGTGCAAATAGAACCCTTATCAAGACAATTGGGAGGGTGCGAATTAGAATTCTTATTCCCACACTGTATGGACTGTGTATTATATAAGAGCTGTTATTAGCACACTTAGTATTAGGCCTATGGGGATATTTATAGTGTTAGATAAATCGATTTTTTTTTTCTTCACATATCAAAACACAATTCAGGGTCAGTTCTACAATAAGCAGGGCTAGACACCCCACCTCCTTACACACAGACGTTTTAACAGAGGAAAAAGTGGATCCTTCGGGGAATTGAACACTGGTCGCCCACACAAGAGGCAAGTGTTTCACCTACTGCTCCACAGGGGCTTTTGGTGTCAGTCTCTGATTTCTATATGTGGTTTTTCCTGCACCCTACTAGGTGTGGGAATAAGAACCACTACTCACAAGCCATGGGGGTGCAAATAACGATGTTTATTCGCACGCCATGATGGTGAGAATAACAAGGTTTATTTCCACGTCTATGGCATGCGGATGGCGTTTGCCGATATGGCCCGACAGATTAGAGAGGAGGCCATATAATTGTGGGCTATGAAAGCAGTCTCATCTCTACACAGTGTGTTACATATCAATGTTCATAGGGCAAACCTCGGGTAGCTTACATATGTGCGTCATTGATAGTACTGGTCATTGACATTTCAGGAAAAGAAAATAGAAAGGAGCAGGCCATTTATGATATATGCTAGCTGCAGCCTCTTTTCAATACAGTGTTTCTGAGAGAGAGAAAAATCATTATGCTTTTATCAACTCATATGGTTCTATTTTCTTTCATGAACGTTCGTTCTCAATAAAGATGTTATTACATGATCAGGCATTAATAGCAATGCTTGTTGTCGTTTTATGGAACGAGGAATGGTACTTCTTAAATAACCATACTAAAATCCATAGACAGTTTTTGGTCAATACCTACTGCTGTAGTGATTATAATGTCATTTCGGCTCCTAGACGATTGAAGTTTACCGGTAATTGTAATAAACCTTTCATGGACAGGGGAGGTACGTTTCTTAAATACACGACCTAACGTTATTGGTACGATCCTGTGCTTGTATAATCAATAAACACGTACCACACAGAGGTGTGGTACGTTTTCCGTAGACCAATCAGAAGGCAGCATTGATTAGCTAGGGCAATGGCGCCGATGTAAACAACACAATCGGCGATTTAACAACAAAACTCGGCGATTTAACTACAAAACTCGGCGATTTAACAACAAAATATGATGGGACGGGTAGATAAAATGTCCTCTGATTGTGTAATACAGCTTGTACTGCATGCTAGAGCCACACATGGCCCGCACCAACCCTTGGTGCATCTGGCCTATAATTTATTATATGCAGTACGCCTAAATAGATAGGATAGAGTTATATGTCCTTGATGATTTATGAATGTCCTATTGTGAAGAGTCCAAGACCAAAGTCTCCATCATAATCAACAAAGATTTTATAACCTGAGATGTAAACATTATGGGGAGTAAATGTCCCATGTTCCATATATTGTAATATACTGAAATATGTATATTGGTCAGGTAGCAGCCAGCCAAATTCTTAAGTACAGCCTGCCTAAAAATATGCACATATAGGGAGAGAACAAATACAAGTTCTGCGGAGACAATATTCAGTGGAGTACCTCTTGTGGCATTTCCCATCACTGGGTGCCGCCTCAGAGACATTTTTACCAGGATAGGAATGCTGATGGATGTATACTTTACCGTCTCCAGATGCACGTGACCGGCATGACATCCCTGACACAGCATTGGCAGCCTTGTCATCAGAACATACACCTTGACAGGACCTTTAATGCCGCTGCCAACCTTTCACCCCTCAGCGAGCCTCTGCTCATGGCCTACTTTCAACCGCCTACCCTTGCGATATCGGGGAGAGAAGGCAAAATTTGAATTGATGGTTTAAAAAAAAGACACATTGTAACTCATTGCAATAAGATGTAGAACTACATCTATTGAGAATTGCTTGACCTCATAAGAGTCCCTTTCACAAGGATTTTTTGCAGATATGAAAACAGGCACATTATGATTAACTAAACTGCTAACTCTGCTGTGCATGGGGAATACCCTCTTGTGAGTTTGTAGGAGGCTCACACGTGATCATGCTGAAAGAAAGAGAAAGCAGAACATTGTAAAAGATCCAACATTTTATCAATTTATATGGAATTTTCTCACATGACAAAAAACCATGGCTTCTAACCTGCCTGAAACTTGTTCAAGCAGGTATTTCCTATTTCCTTTATGGATGGCTCAATTTTCAATCTATTATACCACAGATGTAGCAATGAGACCCTCACGACAGGCTTAGCAGAGTGAGCAGAGTGGCAGTTTGCAAGTGACATCAACATTGATTTTCTGGACACCGACAAGATTTGTGCTGAAGGCGCTTGGGAGAGGTTTGCCATAAAAAGGTGGACTTCCTCGACACTACATCCTCGACACTACAGACTCAAATCACTGTAATTGGGCAACATTTGACACAAGTGTTGAGCCCTTGGCTATCAATGCATGGTGAGAAGCTGGCAGGGGATTGGGGGCTTTAGCGGAAATTGAAAAAATATGGATTGAGGAAAAGAAAAAGCAGGGAAGAAAATAGCATAAAGGGAGGGAGTGAAGAAGACGAGTGAAAGATTTAGGAAAAATGGAAGAGATATAAGAGAAGGTAATATAGGTGATAGAAAGAGATGGTTAGAGAGACATAGAGAGAAAAAGGCAAAAAATGTGCATCCAGCTAATAAAGTCTATGTTCAAGGGTTAATCTGTAATAACACTGGGGGAGATTGTTGATATAACAGTGGGATTAGATGGGTGTTGACTGGTTTGTTTTACAGCAGCCTGGGGATTATGATGGTTAGAGTGGAGACTCATTACTGTACAGGACAGTGATCCCCGCACCACAGTCACCTGATTGTAGTTGCCTCCATCTCCCTGATTGTAGTCCTGATCTATTCTAACCGCTCACTGCCAGAGCTGATACCCTGTCTACTTCTGTCCACCTCTCAGACAGAGCATTGGTGGTCTGGTGATACAATCATAACTCTGGTTACCTTGCTGTGTAGGCAGCAACTGCCTGATTGGGGTCACTTTGGGGGCTAGGCGATGATCTGCTTTGCGTTAGTCTCATTAAGCTGAATGGGTAGCTGCAAAGACTTAGTGAACTGAAATATTCTGAAACAATCTGTAACCTATGTATTCTTCAGGGAACTGTTTGGTGCTAACTTATTACTTGATATGTACATTGACTTTTGGAGAACTGAACCCTTGGGGGAATCTTGCATGAGGGGTGGGGGGGAGGAGAATCCTATCTATCTGGACGAAATTGACCCATCACATAGCATTACAGCAGCATTTATGAAATATAATTGCATGTCTTAATCTTGAGACAAAGGTATAAAGATTCTGTCTAGTATATGGACTAGGGACAATGTCACATTGAATTAAAGTTGTAGCTACACTTTGTCAGACCCCATCATTAGATGGTACACTGTACAAAGTAAGTACTGCACATCTACAGCGAAAGTTGCTGGCAACTTTTGTTCCAGTAGATTTTGCTGTGCATGTACAGTAACTGGGTGCTGTAAAGTTACAGCAACTTCTGTTGTACATAGGTTTCATATTGTTGTTGTCATCAATTTGTATCAATTAATATGCATGCATGGAGAGTGCTTTTCTGCATAATAGTTCAATTTCAGCTAGGATATTACACACTACACAATGTCATGGTTTAATCCTGCTTTAACACAGCTGAACTGCATGTGATACCAGCTTTTCCCCAGTCCAGGCACTTAAGCATTTTAACTTTTCCCACCAATTCTGTACTTTTGCTGTTTTTCTGTATTATTTAACACACTTATGCAAATATCAACACACTTTATGATAACTGCATTCAGTCTCTCTCGTCCATTCTTATTCTACAATGGCTTGAGAGTTTGTGAGGCTTTATTTGTCTTGGGAAAGGGTTTGGTGGAATAATTACTACAAAAATGGTTTACTGCTGCCACCTAGTGGCAGAAATCGACAGCACAATGTACTGTAAATGTACAGCAACATTGCTGGAGACCCAATTTACAATACATAATGTTGTAACTATACCACAAATAGTGCTGTAGTACCAATTACAGCAAAAAGCGCTGTAAAAGTACAGCACATTGTGCTGTTTAATTACAGTTACCTTTTACAGTGTACATGGACTGAAGTTGGCTCAGTGGACTTAACATTTAAGCAATGCCTGTTTTATATTTAGCTACTTTAGAGCAACAACTGCCATTTGTTAGCAAAACAACTACCTAATTGTGGTCTCTGGAGACCTTGTCCTGTACGAATGCACTCGAAGCTACATGAACAATGTATTTGATGTATCATTTGTGTCCCTCATATACTGCTGCAATTGGATGGTCACTGCCCTGCATTGCCTATCAGTCTAGTCCTCACGCTCCTAGTATTCTATTGTGTGTAGCTCTGTGATTTATGACACAGTAAATCACATCCGGAACATGGGTGGCATCTGGCACAATTGAATTCTCACAGTCTACCGGCAAGGGCAGCCCCCTGGGAAGTGATGTCTGAAAGTAATATGATCCACCCCAGATAGGCCACAGAGGGATGTGGAGGAAGGAGATTAATCACAGCTACAGAACATAGATCATAACACAGTCAAAAAACATAGATGGTTCTGTTTGTGTGGAAAAGATAAAAATAAGAATAAGTAGATCTAGGCTATAAAGCTAGGCTACATTCAGAGTTTCTCCATTTGTGTGTTTAAGTTATATCATAATTTATTCATGATTGAATCATAATTGATGTGAGCATCCCCTTCCATTTACCTCTACTGCAGATCATGATGCCAGGTATCAGGTGGTGGGGAAATGAAAAGATGTTGACACTTTTTCCATAGTGCAGACGGAAATTCACTTGACACACTCGAGCAAAAATTAACCAATGCCACTCTATTTTATGTTGTTCTGCCTATTTAAACATTTTATTCTTCCCTAACTCACAGATACTTTACTTTCTGAAGTCCCTAAAACACCAATGATTAGAAAAGCTTAAAGAGGCCCACAAAAAAGTGCAAATGTGGCTTGCGTTCTGATAAAGATGGGATAAAGTCAAGGTATGAGAAATACTTACCCCTCTTACATGACCAGCCTATCAAGGTTGGTATGTGATATAGTTTCAACAGTGGCCCGGGAGGGTCAAATCTTTTTGTAAATTTTGAAATTGCAAATTCACATCAACTTGCAAAAAATCAACTTGAGTTGAAAGTGAAAACTCAGACTTCAACCATTTACTGTCACCTATCAACTGTCAATTCAAGTAAAACAACTTGTGACTGCTATCTTTCAATACTACATCAAACCAAAAACAATGCAAATGTCAAAGTTGAAAGTGAAAACTCCAACTTCAGTCACTTACTGTCAACTGTCAATTCAGGAACAACAGCTTGTGGCAGGTATCTTTAAGCACTGAAGTTCACTCCATGTATTCTATGAATGCTATCAAGTCTCAATCGAGAATCAATCAAGTCTCAATCACATCTCAATCAAGTGCCAATCAAGTGTCAATCAATCAAACATTGAGCTATCCAAAAGTTAAATGACCATCTAGAAAACTCTCCAAATATTATGTGGATCTGGGCAGATCATCACCATCGTTGTGAGAGAGGAGTGACCATGGGTTAGTCATTTGTATGAGCTCCTAAGATTGGCTGCTTGACCCGCTGCTCTGCCCTATCACCCAGTCCTAGAACTCTGACCAGCCTCGGAGTATCTCATAAATACCCCTACTTCAGCCATCCCCTGACATTATAAAATCATAATCGGACCCCCTGGGAACTTGCTATAAAAACATATAAATGACTATAATCTGTCAGATGTATAGGTTAATCCTATCTCCCATGTCAGAGCTTAGATCACATTACATGAATTTGCGTCTTCATGTACATTTCCAACACAAGAACCTCATATTCTCAGACTCAAGTGACTGTTGATACTTTGGTCAGTAACACTATACATCTCTATGACAGGAAAATGTTATGAGCATTGACAAATTCAAATGCCCATAATGCTCTGCGTAAAGAGCCTTCACCTTGAAAGTGGAGTTTCTCAATACTTATCCTTCACAACAGAACTCCACAGAGTCGGTCTTGAAGATATCTGGATGTGAACTTTAAAATCTGTATGTTAATCCATTACTTCCATTTCTCGCCAATTCAAGGCTGTCATTTGCTCAGAAGTGGAGCTGCTGCAGTTTTCTTCCTTTATGAGGAATAATACCTCACCGAATGGGTCTTATAGATATCAAAACATGCAAATTAGTATTAACTGAACTGGTAGGCATGTTGTGCATGGGGGGGGTGACCTTGTGTGGGTTTGTAGGTGGCTCACATCGACCCTAAAAAGCAAATTCATCAAAATAATGCAAGGCAGTACTAAATGGCACATATTTTATCACTTGATATGCCTGCCTATGTTATGTTACTCAAGCAGATATCCAGCAAAATCATCATGTTGTATCCAAAAGACAATATTATTTTCATAGTCTAGATTGGATAACAGTCTACCTGATATTGGAGGCCCATACCTAGTTTCATAGATAATACTCTATATTCCAATGACTAGCTTTACAAGCTCAGTATCCTCTTTGGTCTGGCTGTAGTTAGCCTCCTTAAAACTTGACGGATCAGATAAAAGACATCCCACACAAAAGCTATCCTATGTGCTGGTAAAGAAAAGGAAACTAGTGGGTATTCAATATGGATTGTAACTGTACAATGTTTTACATTTGGGTAGCCTTTGTATGCAACCGACCACCTACCATTGCCACGTCCTTGAAACAGCCTCTGCAGAGCTTTAGAAGGCATACAATTCAGCTTTGTGTATTGAGTACAATATCTTCTTGTAGAGATGTAAGAAAAAGAGATTTAGACAACGATGATTTCGATTTGAATACTGTAAATATACTTTATAAACTTATGGTTGTAGAATTAACAAGTTATATCTTTATTTGTGAGGAATCATTCTTCTGGTATTGACTGATCTAATATCATGTACATTCTAAAGTCTCTAAATCAAAATAGTGATTATAGTTTTCATAGAAATCATTTTGGTTCCTTCATTACAATAAAGATATTTTCCTTTCAGAATATTCATGGGCAGAATTTCAAAGCAATCTTTCCAAGATGAGCTGTTACTCCTGAATAGGTAAGCCAGATATAGTTGTATAACCATACCCACTCTCCCCTGCAGTAGTGCCCTAGAACAATTGTAAAAGAAAAGAATTCTCTCGCTGGCTGGCTCAATTTGCAATCTATAAAACAGATACCCTGCTATAGAGATGCAGCAATGAGACTCTCACAGTAGGCTTAGCAGAGTGAGCGGAATGAGCAGAGAGGCAGTTTGCAAGTGACATTAACATTGATTTCCTTAGCACTGACAAGATTTGTGCTGGAGGCCCATGGGAGAGGTCTACCATAAAAAGGCAGACTTCCTCAACACTACATTAAGACTCAAATCACTCGCAATTGGGCAACATTTGACACAAGTATTCGGCCCTTGGCTATCATTGTATGGTGGAATGCTGGAAGGGGATTGGGGGCTTTAAGAGGCTAAAGAGAATGGAAGGAATATAGATTTAGGGTAACTGCTCAGGAATGTACCAGGAACAACTTGATGGGGGGAAGGGATAGAGCGTACAGATATTGATTATAAAAAGGGATTTAAATGCTGTGATAAAGGGTGAAGAACAATTGCAAATAGGGATGAGGGCAAGGAAGGCAGAGGGAGAGAAGGCAAGTTAGGGTGCAAGGGAGAAACACAGATATATATAAAATAGAGATAGAAAGAGAGATTAAAACAGACATCAATAGTAGCTAGTAATGGTCATGTACTAGATTTCATGAGAATAGCATCATCATGAACATGGGAAATTAACAGTTGATGTATTTGTATGAAGGGGGATCTGTATCTTTACATGGGCATATTGTAAATGGCTGCAGTAAGGAGGAAGGGTCTTCTTACAGTCAAATTAAAGGAGTGTGAGATGGTTTGTTTGGTAATGAGCAGAGCAGGCTGGGACAGCAGCCTGGGGATCATGATGGTTAGAGTGGAGAGTCATTACTCTTTAGGACAGCATTCCCCACACCACAAGTATCTATCAGTCCCTGTCTCCCTGATTGTAGACCTGCTCAATTCTAGCTGCTCACTTGCAGAGCTGATACCCCTTCCACTCCTGTTTACATCTCAGGCAGGGCATTCGTGATACTGTCTTAATTCTGCTTACCTTGCTGTGTAGGTGCCAACTGCCTGATTGGGGTGGCCTTGGGAGCTACTTCTGCCCACCTCTCAAACAGAGCATTGGTAATACAATCTTGACTCTGGTTACCTTGCAGTTTAGCCGGCAATTTCCTGATAAGGGTCGCATTGGGAGCTAAGCGATGATCTGATCCGGGTTACTTGCACTAAGCAATACCTGTTTTCTAATAAGATACTTACAAGCAACAACTGCCTCTTATTTAAAGTAAAATGTTTATGCATCATCCTTATCTGCAGAAACCTTGTCCAATGCTGATGCCCTAGAAGTGACAATGTACTTGCTATATCATTTGTGTCCCTCATATCTCTTGCAATAGGATGGTCACTGCTCTGCATTATCCATGGGTCTAGCCTGCACGCTCCTAGCATTCGAATGTGTGTAGCTATGGGATTTATAACACAGTAAACCTTATCCGGAACATGGGTGGCATTGTGCACAATTGAATTTTCACAGTCTACCAGCAGGGGCAGCCCCCTGGGATGTACTGTCTGGAAGTAATATGATCCACCCCAGATAGGCCACAGAGGGATGTGGAGGTGGGAGATTAATCACTACAGTCCTTTGAATATGAACGTAGATCATAACACAGTCTAAACAATCATATAGATGTTTAGCATGTTTCCGTTCTGTTCTGAGTCTTACCATTTCAGTGTTTATATTGAATCATAATTAATGTTAATATCTCCTTTCATTTACCTCTAGAAATTAACTTGGCACACTCAAGCAGCAGAAATCGACCAATGTGTTGTCAGAAATTGTCACTCTGAAGCATTTTCCTTGGGTGATATATGCCAATAAGATATTTTGGTCCGAGCGCTTTCACAAAAAGTAAAAGTTTTCTACATTGAATTTATAAAACATGGGTGATTTTCCTAATGAAATATTCTATTTTTCTCAAACTCACAGATAACTTTCTTCCTGAAGTCACTAAAACTATATTCAAATAATTAAAAAAGCTGAAACAGGATAAAGCCAAGGTATAAGAAATACTTAACTTTCTTCATAACATAACAAGCCTATGAAGGTTGTTGTGTGATATAGTTTCCATGTATGCTCCCATACAAAATGTTGAAATTGACTAGGGAACATATAGGAAGGAGATGGGAAGGAGATTAAAGATCTGAAATCCAAAGATTACAAAAAAATCTGAAAGGCTTAATTACTTTTCCTAAGACATCCAAGTTTTGAATGACCATCCTATAGAGAAACCTTTCTGAATAAAATGTAGAGCTGGGCAGATCATCACTAGCATTGTGAGAGAGTGACCTTGGGTTACGGTCATTTGTATGAGGTCCTAAGATTGGCTGCTTGGCCATGGCTACTGGGAACTGGCTATAAAACATGTAAATGATGATGATCTGTCAGATGTACAGGTCAATCCCTCCTTCCATGTCAGAGCTTAGATCACTTTACACAAATCCACCTTTTCATGTGCTTGTATTTCCAACATAAGTATCTCATATACTTAGACTCAGATGTCCGTTGATACTTTGGTCAGTAAAATTAAGCATCTCTATGACAGATGCAGAATAATCTTATGAGTATTAGAATATTAATGCCTCGTACTGTCATCTAGATCAATAGACACTACAGCTCTCTGGTGATTAATGATGCCATTGAGAGCAGCAAACCCTCACCATGTGAGAAAGACAAAGTCATATGCCAATAATGCTTCATGTAGAAGCCTTCACCTTGAAAGTGGATTTCCTTAACCATTTTTCTGTTAGAATAGGACACAATTTCACGTAGTGGGTCTTGAGGGTATCTGGAAATAGGCATGAAAATTTGAATGTCTATCCAATACTTCCATTTCTTGCCATTCAAGGCTGTCACTTGTGCCTTCCCCTTTCTGTGAGATAGACATCAGCAAATTTAAAAAAAACAAAAATAAAAAAATGCATCATTTGTTCTGGGATCGCATTGATGGAACAAAATGACAATTTCTCTGGCATAACCAGCAGCCCCTGCTCTCATCTAATATTCTAGAATACTGTCTACTCAAGGTTCCTTCTGAGCAGCTCAGAGTAGATAATAGCTGAGCTGACATCAAAGACTAAAGGCTAGTCTCTCTGGTGAGCTCCACCTTAAACACCTCTAAGATGACACTCAACCTATCAACTCACTTTAATGACCTCCTTCACTGACTCTGCATCGTCTCTAGTAGGGCCATAGTTAGCATTATTAAACTGGTTGTATCTTGATAACATCGATGGGGGAGAGCAGTGAGAACTTGTGCCATGAATTCTTAAAACATAACTCACATTTAATGCGCAGCCCCCAAGTTTGGCCTTGCACCAACTTCAGAGGCGTTGAATGCTGAGGTAGAAACACCTCCTGTGGAAACCAGTAGGGAAACCCCCCAAGGAGAGTATTGAAATAGGTGTACATATTATATAAAGGAAGACAATGAATATGATTTCTATGGAGTCCACATTCAGTGGAGTACCTCTTTTGGCATTTCCCATTACTGGGTGTGGCTTCAGACATATTTCTGCCAGGAGAGGAACGTTGATGTATACTTCCCTGTCTCCAGTTGCACGTGACTAGCATTAAATCCTTCACACATCTTGTCCTCAGAACATACATTTTGAGACGATCTCTTATACCTCTACCGCCCTTTCTCCCCTCAAAAAACGTCTGCCCATGTCCCGCTAACCTCCCCCCCCCCCTCACCCCCATCCACAACATAAGGGGCAAGTTATTTATTGTCATACTGTGGACTTGAGATGACGATTGAACAGGCCAAAAGTGAGGATAGGGGGCCAGGATTAAGATTTTGATTAGCCCCCAAATGCTGCTCACTGCCTTTTTACCGAATTCCCAGGATCGTTCTATTCAGTCCTTAGAGGGTGTACTTTAAGGATTATTCCACCGATATGATCAATGTGATGGTTCAATATTATGGTTATGAGTAATGATGTAGTGAGTAATGATGCTATTGAGATTAGAGGGTCCTTGCCATGTGTAAAAGACAAATCTTATTGCCAATAAGATGCAATGCCACAAGTGGAGATAAAGACCTTCATCTAAGAAGTAAAACTACTGCAATCTGCATCCTTTACATGGGATAATGCCTCACGTAATGAGTCTTGCCAATATTAAAACATATTTAATGATAGATAGTCTATGCGTGGGGAGCGAGCTTGTTAGGATTTCTACAAAGGTGGTCCAAAAAGTATAGGCAAATTTACTTTTTTCAAAGCTGCAAAATAGTACCAATAGCACATACTTTTATCATTTGATATGCCTGCCTGTCTTACCTTACTCGAACAGGCATTAGGAACAATAAAAAAATTGTATTCAAAAGACAATCTTAGTTTTATAGTCTAGATTGGATAATAGTCAGCATGACATTGGATGCCCATGCCTAGTTTCACAATTAATACTCCATGTTCTAATGACCAGCTTTACTGTCTGAACATCTTTAGTCTAGCTATAGTTAGCCTCCTTAAAACGTTGACATCCCACACAAAAGCCATCATAGGTGGTGCTAGTAAAAGGAACTACAATGGGTATTAAATGTGGATTGTAAAGGTACAATGAAGTGTCACACTGTATGCATGTTCAATATTCTTGTAGAGTTGTAAGAAAAATAGATTTAGATAAAGATGTACATTTTGATTTTTTTAAAGTTTTCATTTTTGTTCCATGATCATTAGGAAGTTATTTATGAATTATATTTCAAGAACTCTTTCCAGGAAGAGCTGTGACTACTGAATAGGTAAGCCAAATATAGTAATAAAGCCGTACTCACCTCCCACTGCAGTAGTGCCCTAGAACAGTAAAAAAAGGAGAATTCCCTTTGGTGGGTGGCTCAATTTGCAATCTATAAAACAGACACCCTCCTACACAAATGTAGCAATGAAACCCTCACGGTAGGCTTAGCAGAGTGAGCAGAATGAGCAGAGAGGCAGTTTACAAGTGACATCAACATTGATTTTCTTGACACCGACAAGATTTGTGCTGGAGGCCCATGGGAGAGATTCACCATAAAAAGGCTGAATTCTCACCACTAAATCAAGACTCATATCACTGTATTTGTACAACATTTGACACAAGCGTTGAGGCCTTGGCTATCATTGTGTGGTGGGAAGCTGGCAGGGGATCAGGGGCTTTAACGGAAATGGAAAGAATATAGAGTGAGGAAAACTGCTCAAGGATGTATCTGAAACAACTTGATGCGGGAGAGAAATGGAGCCTCCCAACATTGAGGATCCATGGGGAAAAAGAACAATCGCAGACACGGAGGAGGGTGTGAAAAGTAGAGCGAGGGGGCAATTGAGGGTGAGAGGGAGTGACACAGAAAGATAGACATAATAGCAGAGGAAAGCATGCATACAATGCATTTAGTTAGTATGTGGTCATTTAGTAGAACTCATGAGAATGACATATTCATGGGCTTCAGATGATTAGTTGGTTCATGGGTATGAAAGTGGATCTGTATCAATACAGAGGAAAACTGATGGGTGGAGTAAGGGAGAAAGGTCTTCATGCAGTTTTAGCGGAGGGATGTGGTTGTTATGTGTATAAACAGTAAAACAGTCCTGCCAGAGCAGCCTGGGGACTGGGGATCAAGATGGTTAGAGTAGAGTCATTACTGTACAGGACAGGGATCCCCGCACTACAGTCACCTGTCAGCCTCCATCTCCTATTTGTAGACCTGATAAATTCTAGCCGCTCACTGCCAGAACTGATACCCCTTCTACTTGCCTACCTCTCAGATAGAGATTGGGTGATACCATCTTACTTCTGCTTATCTTGATGTGTGTGGGCGCTAACTGCCTGATTTGGGGTTGCCTAGGGCGCCACCAAATGATTAGAATGGGCTCAGTGAACTAAGATGTATTCTGTTCATAGGGTAGTTGATTCAAGACTTTTTCATTCAAAAGCAATATGCAACCCATGGACTGTTTAGGGAATTGTTTGGTGCTAACTTATTATTGAATTCATAACATGTGTGTGTGTTTGAGATGAGAATACGATATCTGATGTTCCCCAAACATAAGTGTTCAGTATGCTGCTTAAAAAAACATTAGGTGAAGTTGACGTTGAAAATTCCCTTTCTTTATCCTTTAATAAGCCTAAGTCAAGTGTTACCAACATTCAGCTTGAGTTTTCGAAAACTTAATAGAGTATCATACAAAAGTAGAGTATGGCTACTCATTCTGCTAGACTGGCCTCCGACATCTGAGGCAACGTACAGTGAGTTGTAATGGCGGCACGGGATCTCCTCTATGGGCAAGGAAGTTGATCAGGAATCCTCCCTGGACGAAATTGACAAATCACATACTGCATCATAAATCTCATCTTTATCTTAATTCTTGAGACAAAGGTAAATAGATTCTGTCTATTTGAGACAGTATATGTACTAGGACCGATGGGACATTGAATCAAAGCATTATAGTTCTAGGGATTAGCTTCATATCATTATTTTGAATCAAAATCTTAAATGAATGCCCTGCAACTGACGAATACTCAAATCGAAATAGGGGAAGTTAGCAGCAACATTTGTATTCATGAATTTGTGACAAGTCTTTGATTACTGAAGTTCATAAATCGAAGTGGATTCTGCTGTGACATAAAAAAGTGCCCTTGGATCTTTTATAACGTGCAAGACAATGTCGACCCACGCCATTGCATCCCAACAGGATTGCATTCATCTCTTCCCCACTTTTACACAGGTGCCAGCTCTCATGGACCCGTACATCACCCTACTATGACAACGGTTATCCCACCACACTGACTCGTTACCTGTGACGGTGAACAGTGCTCAGGCTAATGTCAGTCATTCATAAAGTGAATTTTCATACTCTTTGGGCTTCAGGTCTTTAGCATATACCATAGAACAAGAAGGTGCTCAGAAGAGTACTCCTCCATCTACATATAATAATAATATAAGAAGACACCTGTTGATTGGGAGGATATATTATATCCTCCCAATCAACAGGTGTCTTCTTAATTGTACCATAGGCCCCAACCATAAGTGATTGCTGCCTTCTATAAAAAGAATTTGAACATCGATATAGTCAAATGATTCAAAAGGTATTAAAAGTGTAATCACTTTCCATAGATAAGCATCAATATGAAATCAGCAATCAGCATTTTGAATTACCATCCTACCAGGATATTCTGTTCCTGATGAATAACATGTTGATCTGGACAGATCAGCACCGTTTTAAGAGCTATATGCCTTTGAGTAACAGCCATTTAATTGGATGAGCCCCTTTGCCCTTCTCTCTGCCCTTTCCCCCCATTCCTAGAACCCTCCTCATTTGCCTAGAATAATCTCATGTATATCCCCACTTCACCCATCCTCCGACATCGTTATAACATCATGATGGGACTTCAAGACCCCCTGACAAGCAAGGGAATTACCTATAAAACATGATAATAATGAGAATCTGTCCGACCCATGTCAGAGCCTTATACGAGTCTCTTGAGCTCGTTTTACCCACACAAGAAATACATGATGCGTTGGCATCTATATGACTGATACATATGTAAGGGAATGAAAATGCTGTCATCTTTATGATGGCCAATGTGAACAATGGTTGCCCGGTGACTGATGATGCCATTGAAAGCAGCAGGCCTTTAACTTATATATGAGAAAGCCAAATCCCCATGCCAATGATGCTTCATGTAGAGAGCATTTACCTTAAAATGAACCTCTTCAACACTCTATCCTTCACCCTGAAACACAACTTCACAGAGTTACAGTGGCGAAACTATAACCCTAATTCAGAATTATGGTCATACAAGATGACGTCAGGTGAGTTTGTAAACAAAGAGCAGGGGGTGGGACCATTTAGCAGTAGTTTTAGGGGTTGCCATTGCATTAGGAGCTGTATAGGACACAGGTATAGCTATAGTTTACCAAGTTAGGTTCTATATCCCATAGTTTCTATCTGGGAAGCTTCAGAAGTTTGATGGGTATAACCGTAATTCAGTTTGCATCAAAACCGTGTAACCGTAATTTACCTCAGGTGTAACCATAATTCTGTCAGTTGAACTCACATTTCTGGTTTTATAATGCCTTGTTCAGTATCCCCATATATGAGACATGTACCTTATAGTACCTAATAGTACCCATGTGGTCAGGTATAACCATGAGTCACAAAGTATAACCGTAATTGACACAGTATGACCATAAAACTCTCACCCACAACAAGAGTATAAAGGTTATTCAACAATGTTTTGCTGCTTAGTACCATGCAGTTGTCAGTCACACAACATCCCCATTAAGGGCCCCAGACGGGTATAATCGTCTAGTCAACAAGGCCATTTCTTAGGATCGACAATCGACATGGGAGTTCAATGACAAGCGACAGATGCCATCCCTTATAATATGCAACAACCGACACAATGATTAGCTACAAAAATGGGGCCTACAGCTTTTACTGTTGACAACTGACCCATTAGATAATGCCAATAAAATTAATTTTACTCTTTTCAAAATAACCCCAACATAATTCCTTTGTTATAGGAGAGTATTCAACTGAATTACGGTTATACCTGCACACAGAATTACAGTTATACATTTTGACAGTATTACGGTTATGCTTGACATTCCGATGACATAATCATTGTTATACCATCGCCTGAATTACGGTCATACCATCCAGTTTAAAAAGGCTGATTTATGCATAAACCAGTACATATCTGAGTGTAGGGTCAGTAGCAGTCTTATATATTTTACGGTCTAGCCAGAAAGCATGCTTCAAGGTATTATACATTTCATACAATTGAATGGAGAAGAAATTGACTGAACTCAGCTTCAGCAATCTTGTATGACTGTAATTCCGATTATGGTCATAGTTTCCCCAGTGTAAGAGTGAGTCGCGAAAGTATCAGGAAGTAGACATTAAAATGTGAATGTCATTCCAGTATTATCATTTCTCTCCATTCAAGGTTGTCACTTGCGCTCTCCACTTTCTATGAGATAGACATTAGAAAAGAAAAAAAGCAGTTAGAGACAAGCCATCATTCATTCTGGAATTTACTAGCTTGATATTACAAAATGGCAATTTCTCTAGAATCTCTCTAACCCGGTATTTCATGCATTGATCACCTGGTTGCCAAAAACATTTCTACAGTCTAAAGGTTCTGTCTCTTCTGAGTTGCTCTGAGGAGCACAGAGTAGATAACAGCCAAGCTGACATCAAAGGCCCATGGCTAGTCTCCCTAGTTAGCTCCAACCTAAAGGCCTCTAAGATGACACTCAACCTATCTGCTCACATTAATGACCTCCTTTATTGCCCATACATCCTCTCTAGTCGGGCTGTAGTTAGCATCATTAGACTGGCTGTATGTGTTGATGACACTCAACATAGCAGTCTAAGATGGTGGTAGAGCAGTGAGAACCAGGGGCAGTGAGCTCAATTGCGTTGTTAATATTTAATTAGCTTTCACTGTGGCAAACTGGAGGCTAGGTATACAACTAAGGCATAATTTCCCGTTTTCTAAAATGGCGTTTGGTTTGTCATCTGGTGGATATGAAATAGAACTAATGGAAAAATCAGAGTTATCATAGTTACTGAAGTCAGAAGAAGTAGAATTTGAGATCCATACTTAAGAAAAAAGTAAACTTTAAACCATTTCTACCAAAGGTCGTGCACACAAAGTAGCTGCTCATGCTATCCACAAGTGTATCTCACTTAGCACAACATCAAGAGACACAGCATCATTACTAGCATCAGGGATATTTCATTGTCACATCTTACATGCTGAGTCACCCTCTCTGGTATAAAGATGGCCCTAGAGTCCATAAACATCTAGAGGAAATATTGAATTGGATATTCATGCATGACTGGTTTCAGATAGGGTTTGCGGCCTCAGTCTGGTACCCTACAAAATTCTGGCAGCTTCTCCTAAGGAAGTTAACTGTTTGACGTTTCCCAAGCGTATGAATTAGATTCCCAAAATACTCAAATGCAGCAGAATACTGATGTTATGCTTGCGAGCTCATGCTATTTCATGGTAGGATTGTCAGTCACTATGCTTGGGTAGTAGAATGGCCATTCTTTAAATTTTCATACAGAAGCTGAATCTCGTTCTGCATGATCCCTTTATGCACGGTGACGTTGGCGTCATCAGAATAGCTATGAAACCAATGTTTAAATGTGAATGAAATTAATCAATTTCTTCGCCATTCTATTTAATCAACTGCTATGCTTCATCAAGACAGTATTTGAGGTCCCACTATTTCCTTGATTATCATCAGATAAGCAGGGTCTGATCTAATAGAATCACTCTCGCGCATCATAATTAGCGATGTCTTGGTCTTTATCTGTAATTGGAAACACGTCTTTACCTAGGCATGAGCTCTTCATTGAAATCCCTATGTCCTCCTCCATTCTTATCTGTGCAGTATCCACAGTAGATCACTCCACTGTGAAAATGGCATAGCTAGCATATAGGTATAGGGTTCCTCTCTAGCTACACAGACATGTTAAAATTGATCCATCTAATTGATACTTACTGGCCATTAACTATACGTATATACTTAATTATGAAGCAGAGATATGTTCATTTGGGATTGGGGTGACGTTGCTTTACTTGCTCTGACTCTAGGACGCCAATACATTTACCATTTCCCGATCGGTGTGTTACCTTGTGTCTCTCTCAGCTTATCACGCACTACACTTTGTACAAAAACCTAGCTTCAGACTGAATGGTATTTACAAAAAAGAATTTTGTCTAGACAACTGATTTCAGCTAATCATTTTGAGACAGCTTGTACAAGAAATTGGCCATGTGGCCTGTACCGCCCTAGATGGCTCGTCCCTAGATGGTGTGGCCCTAGATGGGTGGTGTCGAGACGGGAGACCAGCCTGTGTAAGCCAGGCAACCTTTGTCACATGGAGGGATCAAGAGGATCCTGTTTTTTGTTTTCCACGTCCACTTTCAATTAAACAACCTGAGATGCATCCAGGGTCTACAAAATGTTGTTTAGGTGGGACAAGAATTATAGAAACAGAATCTAGATGCTTGCTATTTGATGTGTGTTGTATTTGTAACTCACCACAAACTATTCAATGCAATTGTGATCATGTTGTGCATCCTCTATAGATTTAATTTGCAATCAAATCCTTAATAAAATGCCTTGCTTCACCCATTTCACCTAACCAATGTCTTTATTGTGTGCACGGCCCTATTATGCTTCTATTCCTCAATGGTGTGATCAGAAAATGAAATATTCTATGTCCTATATATCCCTATTAGCTACTGGCACAACATGATGTTATAAATATGGTAAGAAATGAAATATACTATGCCCTATGTGTTCCTATGAGTTATTAGCACAGCGTAACTTCACACATGAGCTATTTATAGTAAGACAACTTGTTAGAACAAAGCAAGCACTGCATGGAAGCAATCTCTTCCATTACCCCTAGGACTAGTTGTAATTGGCTCCCCTGCACCTATATTGTTGAGTTGAGTGTTAAAATATGGGCTGGCGTCCATAACAACGGCCCTACATGTTGAGCGGTACACGCACATTGTCGTGTAAGGTGGACGCTGCTCCTTGGGCGGGGGCCAGAACCTCCTGCATGGAGCAGCTCACTAGGTCACACGGGTGGGTAGTGTTTCAACCATTGGTGTTGGATTGATCAGTAATTTAACCTTAACATTGCCCAATGAGCTCTAATTCATCTGTAGCTTGTCAATTCCATGGGAATTCCCAAAGACTCTATGATATAACCTGGGAAATTGATTATAAATTGTGTATGGAGATCTCAGTATAGATTTCATGGTATTGGTTGCGAATCAAAAGAGGTTATCAAAAAATAACTAATGATATATCGTCGCCTCAGTATACAAAGGTCGTAAGTGAAAAAATTAGATTTTTTTTTTATTCTTTAATATTTTTCTTTATCCAATAAATTTTCGACAATTTTTGGAATTTTTCAAAAATGTCCCTTTTCTGGGACGTTATAGCTCAGTATACAAAGGTCGTAAGTGAGAAAATGATGTATTTCTCAGTATACAAAGGTCGTAAGTGATGTAGAAATTGTAGTCCCAATGTATTTGATCATTATAATAACTTATTTTGTGTGTTTTTTCCGACCATTTTATATAATTCCTATTGATAGGTACATTTTGGATATTTTTACAAAAAATATGCTAACTTTGAAGTGTATAGGGGTGAATCTAATGGGAAAATGACCAAAATTGATTATTTTAGCCGAAATTTCATTGTTGCTAGGCAACAGCAAGTTGTGTATAATTCTTTTAAGTGATATAAACAATTAAAAATATAAACAATTCATTTAGTGACCATAAGGCTTGGATTATTAAACTATTTGGGCATCTATTTACAGTTTTGAACTCAGGAAATCACTTACAACCTTTGTATTCTGAATAGATGTACAAAAATATACTTGCAATTCAGTATACAAAGGTCGTAAGTGACCCAATTTTCCCCCCTTTTTCCCTAGTTATTGCCATATTAATTAAGGGATTATGTAGGACATTTTAGTATCATTCATATAATTTGTTTTTAGTTATTGTTGTTTATATATAGGATGATTTTTGGGGCAATACATCATGTATTTCAGAAATTACAGCCTAAAGATCACATTGATTTTTCTTATTTTGCTCATATCTCAAAACATGAATTTTCCACTTACGACCTTTGTATACTGAGGCGACGATATACTGTATAACTATAGCAAGCACAAAGTCCCTTTCCTATGTGTGCAGGTAGGCTGGGCGGGACTAGGTGATTGTAAATAATTGACACCGTTCTACACTGGCCCCTGCCCCCACTGCCTGCACAGGTCCATTAGGTAACTAGCATCATGTGGATGGTAGAGCGGATATTGGGCAAGTATTTCAAGGCCATCATGCAATTTCTCGTGGGATTGAGAAAAAAACTATACCAACAAAACACCATGGTCAGATTTGGTTAGGGTCTCATAGCATGCATGTGTACCACAGGTTGTAGGCCACATGTATGGCAGATGTGGTTCATTGCATGTGAGGTAAACAACTCATGGATAACTAGAATACTTAGAATAGCATTTTATTTTTTTAAAGGGCACTTATAGAGTCTTTGTGGAGTTATATAAAAATATGATATCTGATATCAATAGAGCAGTATACCGCCTACTTAGACTGGACCACATCATCCTTATACAGGTATGCATAACTAGAGACAAATCCTACCAAATCCTTCTCCTTTAGTCATTACTTACCCGTTTCTGCCACCCAGTAGTAGGCTACATGGATAGGCTATGCAGTGTCAGGTCCCTCTGGGATACAGCCATACACTACCAGACTGCTCAGCTGTCCCCATGATCAGTGACCTGCAATACCAGGACCGTTCACCGTAGGGCTACCATGTATTAGTAAACGTGCCTTGTATGTTTTATTTGGCAGCTGGAACTGGAATTGATTCTCAGTGTCCAACCCGAACCATGTATTTGCTACAAACCTAGTTTAATGTAAGGCCCTCATTCACCGGACATGGGAGAACTGAGTGTGGAGGTCCGGGCTCACTCAGACTATAATTCAAAGTATTATCAGAATGTGTCGTCTTTCCAAAATTTCTCAATTACAATATTGATTTCCTTTTCCATATCATATATGTCACTGTAGGCATGAATAACAACAAAAACAGAACAGAACAAGAAAGACTGAGCTGTAGGAGCAATACCCTATGATGAATGAAACAATGCGATGAATGTGGTCCGTCTAACTATTGATGCCGATGAATACTGGTGCTGCTTTACTGAAGGCACGTTGAAAAATACTGCCTCTACTTGTTCACCGAGAGAAACATAGCACTCAGTCGGTATATTTGTAGTCTCCCTACATTCTCAAACAAAGTTGATTTTGCCTTGGAAAGAGTCCATATTCCCCCATGATACGGAACAAACCCTCTCGGCACTGATATCCACACTTGCCTCCCGATACCAGCTGCGAAATCCACTGTTGAGACGTAAAGGGTTGCTGGGTGAAATATCCATTGATACATCCATTGATACCGCAGGCGAGGGGAAATCCATAATGTTTTCAGCCGGTGTGGCCATGATCAAGGATTGACCTGTCTCTATTAGTATGTTTATGAAATGATAATACCGAAAATAATGACGTATCTGCAATGGGAAATCTGATTTCGTAAAATGGCGATCTCTATATTCTCAACAATAGACTGGAAAAGATGTATTAACATACTTACTTTGCTAATCAACAGGAAATATGCCAAGCTCTCTGAATAAAATAATTTCCTAGAGGTTATTTCCTAGAAGAAATTTCCTAGAAGTAAAACATTGCTGTCACGATATGACTTATTTAGCCCTGTGGAGCATCTATCATAAGTCCAACTAGATGGAGGTGATGTTAAATATGATGTACTACACCCTTGAGTTGGATATAACTTACTTGATATCATTTTGATTCTTGGAAATTCCTGAAACCACTCCCGCCAGAACCCCTCCTATAAGCACCACCTTGAGATCTTGAAACCCCTCTCCCCCGATAAAAAAGGAATAAATCTGCATAGGACTATTCCTATGACACCCATCTAACTGCTCAGCCCAGTAATACCTCATATATACCAGAACCACGTAAACCCTCTGGGAGGAGGGGTAGGGTGCCACAATCATTGTGTTTAATGTTTCATGACATGCATCTATTGCTGACAGAATACTGATTACATTATCTATACGATACACATGGTCAGTGACCTTGGCTATGACAGAATTTATTCCTGTTCCCTTTGTCCTCAGGTTACACTAACTACTTTAGTCTAGTCACCTAATAACTGCTAATAGAGGCCGAGGGTTGCACATGTCATTGTTACTAGATAGTGACAGCACCATTTTGGCCAGGAATTCCCCCTGGATCTGACTCTAGTTCATCCACCCATGCCCACATTTAACTGGCTACCAACTACCCCACTGTGGGAAAGGGGTTCCAGCATGAAACACAGTGCTCATGCTATCTAGATTATTGAGTACTACTTGTGGAAGATGAAAGTTACCTGGAATCCTGCTCCCGTTCTGTGGTTGGCCCGAGTGGGGCTCATGCTCCAATATTAGATCCTGTACTGTGGAATTGAAGGGTACATTACTTATCACTAAATGAGGGTGGGCTGCGGCTTTGGTTGTTTCAGAGTGATTTCATTATCTAAGATGTAATCAACCACAAAACTCAGGTCTGGGAGCCATGCTAAAGAGACTTGAGGTCATAATAGAATTTTACATTGCAACTGGAGGGAGGATTTTTGTTCATGCTTGATAGCACTTTTTGAACTAAGGCCCTTATCAAACAAAATTGATTTTTCTCTAATGTAAGATACAGTTGTTTATATAGGATCAGGGCAGTTTTGTAGAATGAGGGCCTCCCATGGTGTCCTCAAACCAGAAATATCGGAGTCCATGCAGGACATACAATGCAAAGGTCTGCAGTCACACTGGAGGCTGACCAATGGTATAACACAATGCGCGTGTAGATGCAGTGCTGAATGGTCAGATTACAATAACGACTTGCCGCCCCAAGGTCACAGACCCTCCATACTCCTCCTTACTACCACCTCTCCTGCAGGAAGATGTGGGAAGGGTGTGTAGGAGGGGGCTAGTAGGAGGCGGTTGGCTGCATCAAAATTCTTCTCTAATCACCCCCTAACCTGCCTGCCCATATCCATATATCAACTCAATATGATTTAAAATATTGTCATCATTCCTCCATTTGTATTATACATGACAACTACTGCAGCATGGCATAACTGGATCCCATTGGCTCTACTTCATTAATATTGACTAAACAGCGAATGACCTATACATCACCCAGCCCCGCTTTTCGTGTCTTTCTCCTCTTTTCCACCCTCTACCTGTCCTCTTTTAATACTGGTGGATCTCATGTATACCTGCCTTACATGCCCTTGCCCGTCAGTTAAGTCTCTCAGATTGGCTTTACATGGAAGCCAGGCATTAAGCCATTACATGGAACAGTCTTTGCAAAAACATTTTCGGCATCCAGGACAGTCGGTCCTGCAGCTAGCCAATTTTGCAGGACCGGATAGATTTCTGCAGGACTGGATACTAAAATCAAAGTTTTGCATACCATTTAGAATAGAATAACATTATAAAAGAAATTATAAAAAAAAATTGCTTTAATTTGCAGCAATATTAGTATGTACTCTAGAACTTGTAACTCCAGTTCTAGTTGGAATATTAGAAAGATTCATGGAAAAAAAGTCATGGAAAGCCCAGAATGTGCAGGACATCTGCAAATCAAATCAACACCAAAAATACCTCCTTTTATACTGTAAACCTACTGTATGATTCGCTGTGCAGCTACAGTTACTTCTGGCAGTGTGGTCCTGCAACACCAGTCATTCTGCCGGACCAAAGCCATCTTAGTCGGACATTGCCACTGTCCGGCACGTTTTGGCAAAGACGGTACGTCTGTCCTGACCCACACCGGCTACTGCACGTCACATCAACAGTTCTGTCCACAGCCTCCAGGGGTTCCTGGTACCAACCATGTCATTAATGACAGGATGACACGATGGACAATGGTAATCATTCCTGGAGGGGAGGGTCATCAAAAGATGTCTGCATCCACCGCAATTAGTGTTTACACCCATTAAACCAAGACAGGGAAATTCGACTCTTCGTTAGTTCCAATAACTCTTGCCATGCCATAGAAGAGGTCACTTGCATCGGAAACCTCAAATCTGTGGCAGTCTATGGATACCGATGCACATATCAACATACATTCAAAGCTGATACAAATATACACAGTTTATAGTTATATTACTTGGGTAGCTTTGGGTAGCCTTCAAACCCATAAAAACACGGTAAAAAAGAGCTGCGATCTCTGCCCACATAATGTCACTTGTGATTTGTTTCATGATCAGTTAGAAAGCCTTTTACCAATCAAAATATGTGAAGAAAAAGAAACCATAACATGAAAAATATACAATGTTATTCGGTGTATTTATTACGTCATATGCAAACTTTATCATACATAATGTATAAGGAGGTCCGTGATGAGACACAAGTGGGAGGTGCACTGTCTACACAGACAAAGTCAATTTAAAAGTGTTAAAATACTTTGTTTTGCATGCGCAGACTGAATTCTCATGGGCTGCTACTGTGTCACTGCCTATCCATTGCATTCCTAACAGTAATTGTTTCCTACTTTTTGTGTTTCTCCCATTATAGCACCTGCTCGTGCTAACAAAACAGAGCAAATTAGATGCTGCATTTTCTTATTTCCTCTACCTTGGTTGGTCCTAGGTAACCCCAGTGAACATGTTATAATCTCTCCAGTTAACTTTACCCATTCATTGAATCAATTTCAGTTATACATTAAATATATAATAGCTAGATAATATCATAACCTACAACTATAGACTCCAGATTCCAATAGAAGGGAGCTAGAGAGGAATCGGATGAGAGTGCTGAAACATACCTAAATAAAGGACACAATCTTTTTTTTTTCATTTTCAAATAATACTATTCTGGTTTGACATTGGCCATGTTCGAGGGAACATACTTTACCAAAGTGATTTATCATATGAGCCATTATTATTCCATGCCCATACACAATGTTCCTGTCAGCATTCACGGCCACCAACATGCTTTTAACACAAAGGGCTGTCAGCAGAGTTCCCTATAGGCATGTGGCCGGGGGCAAGGAGCAAACTATCTTTGTTAGCATTAGTGCACTCTGTATCAACGGGGCAGAGGCTTATTACCTTATCACAGAGCACAGCATCTATCTGTCTGTTGTATCAATAAGATAGTGGGTCTCAACACATTATGTCAAGGTGGAGACTCAGTTTAGGAATGTCATCTTTATTATAATAGAAAAAAGATTATTAGAAATAGAAAGATAATTATAATATAACATAGATCATTGCATAGCATAAAAGATGGCAGGAGAAGTCACATAGTAGCTGGTTACATAGCTATATTAAATGGTAAGTGTAGACACTGTGAAAACACTATATATAGATGGCATGAACATACTGGGAGATGTATTTTAAGTAATGCTCAATGGCAGGTACGGGGTAGGATGGGAGGCTCCTACCCCATAAAACATAGTAGTTTGCGAATCGGGGACCATATGAAGCCCCTGCGTCATAAAGGTTTTCATATGGCCATTAATTGCAAATAGTTATTCAGAAGTATAAAACTGTGTGAGCCTCATGCTAAGCTTAAAGAGCTTATTCCTTATGAAGCAGTGACAACTAAGCTCTGACATGAATTAGTACCCAAAATACAATATAAGGGCTCTTTGGATTTGATCTTTATAAATGGGGTAACATTTTGTCAAATAGGGAACTTTTATCAGATAGGTGTGCAGGTGGTCTGAAGTCAAAATAGCCACTATCTTCCAAATTCTTGTGAGAGACAGGCACTTGGGAGCCACGCAGGGTTCCCGAACCATTGCTATATTCACTGTCTAGCGACCATCCTCATTGCAGACATACTACTGTGACATATTTGTAAGGATCACATGCACACACAGTCAGTGAACCCTACACTGACAGTCTGTCTGTCTTCAGTTAACTCAGCCCTCTCTAGATGTGTCACCAGTAATACAGGCTTAGGCTGCTGTCCTAGTAGGCTAGGGTAAGAGCAGTGCCATTTCTCCCAGAAATTCCCTTTGGATGAGAAACGATTCCAATGTGCATTGATCCTATACATCTTGTTGGTTCCCAGTGACCTAAAATCTGTGAGATGGGTGCCAGCAAGAGGTGGAAGCTGACAAGGCACTGGTCTCATGCTCACTTCTCCAGGGCTGGCACAGGTGGGCGGCCCTGGCCCTTGATATCTTCGATTTTATCAGTGCGTAAGGAATTGCAATGCTACCTGATCTGCTGAAATGTGGGATTGGTTCCAGCCTGATAAATGACAGTGGTACCCTCAGGAATCTATATAGTTTCTTGGAACTGATACAGCATGGACATTGTAGAGGTCTGCAGTAACTCACACTGTAGGCTGACTGGTGGTTATAACGGGGTGGGTGCTGTGCTGAATGGTCACATCATGGGAATGACTTGCCGCCCTCAGGTCACAAAGGGGCTGTCCATACCCCTCGTAACTGCCACCTATGGCCACACTGGATGCCTATTCCTGAGCATATTGGCATACACACTACTATTCCTTACTACTTCCTGGTATAACCAATGTCCCTCTTTCTTATCCTCCACCTCTGCCATAACTGTCTTCCCTACCATATCTGTAATGTCCTACTGTACCCCCATGTCCTGTTCTTTACCCTATAACCGATAACCTGCTCTAGCTAAAACGCATTTTTATTAATTTCTATAAAAATGCCTCTAAATGGTTTATAAGGCCCAAAGGGCGTGTTTCATGCAACATGGTCAAAAGGAATTAGTATAAGTAGGTAGGTTTTTGTCTTATTCACTGTTGTAATCACACTTTTGACACTGTCTTTCACTTATTGATTAGAAGTGGGATGTTAATATGGATGTATATCTGTATTACAAAAGACAGCCGCTTCTCAAATGACATTTTGGGATGCTGCCACTAACCACAGGATCATTTGGAGATGCTGATATTTGGTTATTCTCATAGGGGTGGTTTGATTGGCAAAAAGGAAGAGTACTATTAGAATCAGTTGAGGAGCCAGCCATCTGCGACCCACTTAATGTCCCTTTTCATTTTGCTTTGATCAATGAGAATGTCCACAAGGATTATTAGTGAAAAACACTTTAAGTCGAATGTACCTGCTGAATTTCTCATCACATTCTTGCTGCGTCTGTCTCTTTATTGCTTTGGTTTCCCTTCGGTTCATTTTTCTCATTCTTGTATTGACACATTACAACTAGGCGGAGCATGTCCCTCGACCTCCTCTGCTCCAAGCACATGGATTTACTGTTTAATGATGCACTAGCTGTATCCAGCAGAAGCTAAATAGATCCTCTGAAGGTACTCTTTTCTCATTTTGAGGGAACTTGCCTTTTACCACCCTATCTTTTTAGGTTTACAGAAAAAAAAGTAGAATTGCGATTTTGACCCTCTGCTCAAATATCGATGAGAAAGGTCTGATGTGTTACTAAGTTGTATACACCAACTTATACCTGATTAAATAGAAAATGCGCATATCAACTGTTTTTTTTGGACTTCTTGCATTTAAATCAGATGCAGCTTCACCGCTGGCTAGAACATTATAGATTTTATCCACACTGTAAACAATTCCTGTTTAAATTACAGGGAATCAGTGTAAAATTTGACCGTAATTTGATTTATGGTGAGATAGTGTAAAATTCAATTCTTTCACGCAGAACATCCATAAACCAGTGCAGTGAAACAACATTTTTTCATTTACAGTGAATCACACTTTAAATATTTGCCCACCAGGTGGCATCCTTGGAGATATGGGGACTTTAGTGGAACCTCTCAATGTGTTATAAAGATAACGATGTCCAATTACCTCATGATTCACAGGGTCAATCTTGAAGCCTTTGGTATATTATAGATAATATATATATATAATTTCCACTTCTATATCAGTGGAAACAAGCAAGGATTGTAAAAACACCCATTTTGTGGTAATTAGAATTAGATATATTCACACTGCTGCCAAAGTTGATTTGTATCAATCCTAGAGTACTCTTTGCTCATGGATTAATACTTGCATATTACTGTGAGGCATTCAATTATGTTTCTTACGGCCTAATATTCACAGGCCTGAAATCAAGCTGGTATTATTTACCAATGAATCAAGAAAAATAAAAAATAATGATGAATCACCGTTAAATGACAAAACTGGAAAGCTACGTAAAATCTACGGGGATTTGAAGAAAACGGCGACCGTGAAAAAAGCGGTGAAAGCTCGGCATTAATTTTAAGGGATATTTCTAGGAGTACAGAGATGCACTATACTAACAAAGACACAGAGTCCATGTGCAGACCACATCTCTCCAAGAGTGCATTCCTGCTTCTCCATTGCATTCCTTTTGATAATTGTTTCCTCCTTTTTGAGTTTCTCCCATTCCAGCATCTGCTTGTGCTAACAGAGTAGGACAAAGGGGAGGGGGTCTTTTCTAATTTCCTGACTTTGTTTGCTCCGCAATCTCACAGTAAGCTAGAGGGGTTAGAGTCTTGATAGTTGATCCATCATCTCACAACTTCACCAATCTATACACTAGAGACCTGCAGTATATAGGATAAACTATTTTCAAATTACATCATTAACATTCGACAATATATAATGTTTTTATATGCATGGTATTTATATAAGTCAGAGTTCTGAAGGATACTAATACATGTATATGTGGATGTGGATGCAGACCACCAAAGATGCTATTGAAACACCAGCGGACATGTCCCATGATAAATGCATATTGTGCATTTTAGGATCAACATCTGTAGATATTATCATGGGGTAAATGGATCAACAGGACACTTTAACACACATGGCTATTGGTAATGGATCTAATAATAATAAAAGAGATATTGAATATATCCTCTTTAACATGTTATGCTATGCATTTATAGACTCCTCTATGCTCCTATATACACATACCCTGACCTCCTCCTGTTCCCCTACCTCACTACAGGTTGATCCTATATGCTCACCCAATGTGCATAGGCCACACCTTCAATGGTTAAGGGGCTTTACAGTTTTTTTTTATTCAAGCCAGCTTGGATCCAGGGCAGTATCAACTTGACTCACACCGATCACTCTCTGTTATTGATATAGCTTCCAAAGGGCTTCGGTCTCATATACAGTCTTTATAGAAAGGAATCCCAAAGCACAGAAAAGAGTCACCTTCTCCCAAAGGCAATTTTACTTTTAACAAAGGGACTGCCCAAAGGATAACCCCCAATCATGCTGTCTTTCCCCCCTGAATAAACGTAGATGTCCAGACTGACCATTGTTTAATTGAATTATAATGGATCTATACCCTGCAAAATATATCCAAACCAACAGTGGTTTTCTGATCTCATATAGTGTATTGGCTTTCCTATTTTAGTTTATACAATGTCTAGAAATATATACTTGTATCCCAGTGATATTCTGATTCTGTGTATCAATCCTCTAAAGTGAAGGGCATTCACTTCATAGTGTATAGAAGAATTGTCCCTCTTGCATACATATTAAGTAGCTAATCAGTGAAAGATCCTCACAATAAAAATATGTGAATTCATTTTACTTTAAAATCCCAGAGTACCTACTGTGTGTTCTTGTATCAACCCTTGTGTTACCTACGATGCCACCCCAGGACAGAGTGGCATGCCCATTCATCTCCCAATAACCTCTGTGACTTCTGAGAGCGTTTCAGATGTTCCTGACATGAAAGCTTGGACAAAAAACATGAGTTTGAGTTTGAAAAGTTTTTTATTGACCAAGTTTCTCATATTAAGTCTTTCAAACAGAGCCAATCACATATAATGAATGCAAAATCACAAATGAGAACAATTCACAATTTCTCACACAGAAAAAACAGTTAGATACATACAAGTGGGTAGTGAATAAGAGAGACCGGATATCCTGCAGGATAAGCATTATTGATACATACGGTAGATACATCTAGCAACATCAATAGAAACATGAGTCGGGAAACCCAACCTAGGGGAGACAGTCAATTAGCACATGGATATCAGCCTTACATTGTCGGTGATTTTAGGTCACTCATAAACAGTTTATGACTAACAATTTCTTGTTTTGACGCCTGTAGTTTGTCCCATTCAAAAGCACCTCTGTATAGGGGGCTGTCCCGGTAGAGCTGTCCCTTTGGACGCTGTAGTTTTAATTTAATTTTAGCATTGCTATGCAGCACACGAGTGGGGACTACAACATTATTTAGATCACGGCTGTGTTTGTACATTAATCCAAGGAGGTTCTCACGCCTCCTACACTTCAACCATTTGCACTTACACTCAACATGGAGATTCGACCTCGAAATCAGTCTAGGGTCCCTAACTCCAAGGCAACATCTCAGGCAGTGATTTTGGATGGTTTGTAGTCCATCAACCAAGCCCATGGGACCTGACTCAAGAATGAAATCACAGTAATCCAGGGCCGGGAGAACCATCTGTTTATACATTAATAGCGCTAGTTCGCTATCTACATGTTTCCTTAGCCTGCGCAGGTGCTTTAACTTTACATTACAGGAGGCATCCACCTTTACACAATGCGGACCAAAACTTAGATGTTGATCAATAATGATCCCCAGATAATTAAAGGTCGTCACCGCATGTAGTTGTTTGCCATTTAGTATTAGGCTATGGGCAGATAGATCACGACCATCCTGGTCAGACTTGCACCAGAGTACCTGTGTTTTGTCTGAATTCACAGTAAGCCTAAAATCTTTACACCAGTTACTAACAGCAACCAAGTCAGCTTGAAGCAATGTCTTAACCATATATGGATCTGTATGACTGACGGCAATCGCCAAATCATCAGCGTACATAAAATAGGAAGAGTGCTTCAGGATGTTTATAATACCATTAATATAAATAATGAATAATAATGGCCCCAGCACTGAGCCCTGTGGTACTCCACATGTAATAGGTTCTGTATCTGAGCGAGCGTCGCCTATCTTTGTAGTTTGAGTTCTACCAGTCAGGTAGCAGTCAAACCATCGTAGGGCGTGTTCATTACATCCTATAGTACACAGTTCATTCAATAGGAGGAGGTGATTTACCGTGTCAAAAGCCTTCCTCAGATCGAGGAAGACAACGGCAATCACCTCCCCCCTGTTTCGACTGTCAAACAACTTCTGAGTCAAACCATAGCATGCATCCGTGGTCGAGCGTTCAGGCATGAACCCAAACTGGCTAGGACTGATCAAGTCATGGGTCAAAATGTAAGACATCAGCTGTGTATGCACAGCTTTCTCAATTAATTTCGAGAATAAATTTAGTTGACTGACAGGACGCCAGTTGGTAACCCGTTTGAGATCCCCGGATTTTGGCAAAGGCGACACAGAAGCGGTTTTCAAAACGTCTGGGAACACGGGTCCCATTAAGGAAGCATTAACTATATCTTGCAATAACTTCGGTCTAGCCTGGAGGAAATCCCTCACCACAATCGACCTAACATTGACAATACAATATGAAGTTGAGCAGAGAAGTAGTGACAAAAAGGGTGCCAGCTTCAAGACTTGCTGCTTCAGGTTGAAGATTGGTCAGTGGTCATAAACAGGGACATTTCAACATTTAAAGGCTGTATAATAGATTATAATGATTAATGCCATTTGTTGTCATGATACACATATATGCAGCCCTGGCCAGTAACCTGCAAGGGATTTATTCTAAAAATGATCACAGTGCATTGAAGACCAACAGGTTCAATGTAATATTTACCTTCTGGTGCCACCTGGGTTGCAAGGATCAGTAACAACCCAGTCAGCATTGCTTACTGGGGCCCATACGTGTCTAAAGGTGGGCCATTAGGTGGGACCCACGTCACTTTGTCCATATGGGACCCACCACATTTTTGTCCTGGGCTAACTGCTGGGACCAAGATGGGCTTGCCCAGATTTTAATTGAGCATATCCATTTGGGTATAGGGCGGGGCCCTCATGCGCTTGCTTGAATTTTTGAATTTTTGAATTTTTTTTTTGGGGGGGATGTAAGACTGTGAACCTCTACTGTAGTTGTTTGCCATTATTTGATATGTTATCGCCCATCTCCCAGATAAGTTGGTTCCTCCATATAGGTAGGAATCTCTTCCTCCACCAAGGGTAAAGAAATTCATACTTTAGCTGACTTACTCTTGGGCTGGACACATTCCTTAACTTATGTGATGCAGCCAGCATGCGAGTAGCCTGTGTGTGAGGACTCGGTCAGTGGCAGGATTATGTATTTTTATGACATTCAGGGAACAGGTGTTTGTATCATGCTGTTGCTTGTTTCCATATTCGTGTGCAGAATGGGATTATAAAACATGGGATTCCCAGAATCTATTATTCAATCTGTTATATTTCTAGCCATTCTGGAATTATTGAGAATCCATAAACTTTTGTAATCCAAATGTAAAAAGCTCTGTTGAACATTAATGTGGTATCACTTACGACGAGGACATCTAGTGGTTTATTCAAGAACATGACTTGCCCACTTAGCCCAGGTCCAGCCCAGATGAATCCCATCCATGAGAGGGAATGGGATTTGAAAAGTAGCCATGAAAGTTAAGTTGATGGCCTGAGCCCAGAAAGTTAAGTGGTGGGCTAACCCAAATGGGACCCACCGCACAGTACATTCAATGCCCATGTAAAGCCCATTGACCCTTTAACCCATTTTGCCCGAATCCATCCCAAGTGAAACCCATCTTGACATAATAGCATAGCAACTTTACTTAAAATGTTAATTTCAAAGAATCACTGCTAATGGATACAAATTAAAGTATTTCAAATGTAGATAAATGTTTAAATTTGAAGTTGTGTCCGTGGGTTAAGCCCAGCTGGGGCCCACCTAGCAGCCCAGGTTTACTCCCTTAGAAGTCCTGAGGAGATTTTAGCCCACTTTAACTAGATAAAGCCCAGGCAAAACCCACTTTGACACAAATCCATGAAAATGGTACTTTGAATTATAATTTTCTAAAAACAACCAAAGATGAGTATGTTTCAAAGTATTTACAACATATTTTAGAAAAAAATTGTTGGTGGGCTTAGCCCATTTGGAATCTCACTGGTAGCCCTGGACAAAAATGAGGAAAACCCAGATATGGGCAAACCCAGATGGCCCAAGTAAAACACAAATGGGCCCCAGGGACCATTGCTGGCTGGGAAAGCATTGCACCTGTTGCCCCAATTCAATTGTCAGTCCTGTGTGATACTGTAATAAAGACCACCAGGCTCTTCTGCTTAGTTTTGTAAAAGACCAAGCGCTTGTTGCCAAAAAAAAGCTGTCCTAAATCAAGGCTATTGTGTCACTGTGCACTGTCTAGATATTATAATGACCTGCAGTAAATGTGGTACTGGAGTATGAAGTTGTGGATGCAGTGCTGAATGGTGGCATTATGGGAATGGCTTACCGCCCTCAGGTCACAAAGGGGCTGTCCATACCCCTCATAACCTCTGCCCACTGCTGCCCCGGATACCACATCCTGAGCATATTAACATACACATAGTTCCCAAACACCACTTAATTATTCTTTCTTTCCCCTGGCTACAACCACTGGCCCTACCCTGGAAACAAATTCCCGTGAATTCCCCCTGAATAACACGGGTTGAACTGGGGTCAGTCCCGGGAATTTCCCGTTATATCATGGGATTCTGTTAAAGAGGGGTGCATGGGTTCAGATCCCATACTAGTAGACCTAAATGGTTCTAGTGAACCTGTCTAGTGTGATTTATCTAAATATTCTTACAAAAATATCCACATACATTCCTTTTGACCACTTACAGTCTTACATATGCTTGTCCTGTTCGGGAACTGAACCTGCTACCCTTAGACCCATAGTCCCGAGCTCTAGCGACTGACCTACCAGGACATGTTTTGGGAGAGGTACATGATCTGTGACCAGTGGTGATTGTACCATAATATATTATGTATAATTAGAGTTGTTATTGACAAAGGGAGAAGCCGGATAGACATGAGGGACCTTTAGCAAACCCAACATAGCCAATTAAACGTAAACATATCCTATACTTTTAACA
This sequence comes from Harmothoe impar, assembly GCA_947462335.1. Taxonomy (NCBI): domain Eukaryota; kingdom Metazoa; phylum Annelida; class Polychaeta; order Phyllodocida; family Polynoidae; genus Harmothoe; species Harmothoe impar. Next base: position 25,353,397 of record OX381704.1, on the reverse strand, counting down.
CTGCTATGTCTGCGTATAGTAAGCTTAGATGTACATCATGTAGATTTTCTCATTATTTCTCTCATGCAAAAAAAAAGAAGATCACTTGGGATTTGAACTATCCACCTTCAGATCTACAGTGCTATGCTCTGCAGACTGTGATAACTGAGCTTCCTGAATGGTTGATGCTTAGAGTGATAGAGTTTTATTCTGCACCCTCTCTCTCTGATACAAAAAGGGACCTTTAGCAAACCTGATGTAGCCCCTTAAACGCTGATGTAGCAATGGCAAAAGTGTAGGCTACATCTGGGTCTAATGATCTAACGCCATACTTGAACTTAACTTTAAACACCCTATACATACACTCTCATGTTGGGTAAGATGGAATGTTGTCCAGACAGCAATTTCCCTTCGCTTCAATGGAATGTAATTTGCCATGTAGTCCCTTGCTTTAAATATTTATGTGAAATGTCTGAGTCCCTTATGTACATCTATCACCCTTTCTACACAATATACTCTATAACAAAGAGCATACACTGCGGAGGTACACCCAGAATGCTCTATAAAATTGAGACCTGATGTATAGGTTCGAAAGTTATTTTAAGATGCTGCATCTAAAATGACCTTTAGCACCATTGTCATTTATATCAGTGTGACATTGGAGATACTGCTACCCTCAGAGTGAAGGTTTAATTGACAATAAGTAGAAGCAACATCAATATCAGTTGAAGAGGCAGCCATCTGCAACCCAGTTCTTAGCACTTTCTTGATAAGAAAGAAAACAATTTAAAACCCAACCGGTTAATGACACTTCGAATACGGCTATGATTAATGAAACACCTGTTCCCTCCACACTTACATTAATGGAAAGTGACATTAGAAATGGGCTTTGATCATTAGCTTAATGTTCAATCTTATTCAACTCACGCAATCAAAGGCAAGCAATGTCCCTGATGAGACATGAGTAGCTGGGTTCACTGTCCGAAGAGACAAGGTTAACTAATGAGTGTTAAAAATAACCTGTGTAAATGCATACAGGAGCACTGCTGTGTGACTGCCTGTCGGGCAATTGCTTTCCTTCTTTTACATATAAAAGCTTCCTTGTTTGTGCTTTTCTCAATCACTCATCAACTCTACTTCTATTCTTTGTAACTTTCACATTGACAAACTTTACCAGACACAGCTCTGCTCGTCCTAACAGAGCGGCCAAAATTAGGCATAAGATCTTACCAGACCTCATGAGATCCAGACACTTATCGGTGGGTCTTAATCATATATGCAAGGCTGCTTCATAGTAAAAACTATATTAATTTAGCTGTAAACGGAATATTGTTTTGATAGTCAACTTCCACCCATTGGGCTAGGCATAGATATCAGTTAATAAGCATTTCACACAAGAGCTCTAATACTTATCGCCAAATGGATGAGACAAACAACTGCCTTGAGCTCTATCCATCTGGATAAAGCAACGTATAGACAAAGGCATTCGGTTCTGAAGGCCCTATATACCATGTATTCGTTACCATCAATTTACACACGTAAAATGAAAGTGCTAACGAAACCTGAACATGAACAGTTCTAACAGTAACCAAGTGACATATTTCTATGTAGATAATAAAAACTTCAATAGTCAAATCCAGCCCTACTTGATGAGGGGAACATTATATAATGGTGTACTACATATATACATGTTAAATTACTTCCTGCAGAGAAGCTTCCTACACAGTCAGCAATCCCACCCCGAGGTTAGGTATGGGATAGGGTCTATACCCTGCCCACGATGCTATATACAAACCATATCTGCATTAATGTCCTCGCCTGTCCTCGATTGGCTGACACAGCTACTAGTGAGATATACAAGGCTGCCCGCTGAAATGTCCATTAATGCCTCAGAAATGGGAGAAGCTCAGGGTGTCCTGCAGGCATGTCACCAGGATCAAGGGGCAAACTGTATATTCTAGCATGTCGGCCTTGGTAGGGTAGTTCTCTGGTGGTTCTTTATTGCCCCTTTCAAACAGGGGAGAATCCACGTGTAAATTGGCAGCGGTAAATCAGTGAATGTTTGTTGCTAGTTCTCTCTATTTAGTACTAATGTATCCAAAGTGAAGGGATGACAAATGCTGGGACTGGACAGCTAGAAAATCTCCTCAGAAAGTATGTTTGTATGTTTGTACTTCATGAATTTATCTTGGCAGGATGTATGACCTGGAAGGTTGTGTTGCTACAACACCAGCATTTCCGATGAGTGGAGGTAACAAAGAGGCAAATAAAAATATGCCTCTTATGATATATAAAAATGTATTCTTAGAATTTGGCGAATATATAATGGTCAATTAGACCAATGGAAGGTTTAATATACACATATATGTACATTCAACGACAATGGCTTCTTCATGAGAAAAGAGAACGAGGATAGAACCCATGCTAGGTATCAGTAATGGGTAGAGGGGAAGACAAATATCATGGTCTTGGTTGAATTGAACCATGGTAAATTTAGTTAGTATACAATAGATCGTTAATTTGACACACAATGAATGTGAAGAATATCATAATAGCTTCAGATAGCTTAAGTATACCGGGACATCTAAGCTAGAAAGTCCCTCTATAATTAGAGCAAACCTATAATGCTATTAAATGAGATGATTCCATTATGTTTCTCTACTCCTATATATTTATAGGATTCTGGCTTCTATGGTGGGATGCATTAGTAGTCAATCTTTTATTTGGAAATCAGAATATTAGAGAACACCTTCATCACTTCATAAAAAAGTAATTCAATTAATGAAAATATAATACATAATATCTAATTTCCCAGAGGTGGGAAATTCTGCTTGATAAGATTAGCAATATCTTATATTGCCTTATTTATCTGGACGGCAGGGAAACTAGCATTTCTCATTTTGCTAATTAGTAACAAGATATGGTGTCTTAAGATCAATTTGATTTTTAGAAATCCTTATCTGTGGAGAAGATACTTCTTTCAAGAATCCATCTATGTATTCAACCTCTGCATTTTGACTTCCCTGCTTCCTTGTACTCCAGACACAAAGACTGAGGGCAGTTATGTGAGATAAGTGCCTGTGTTCCCCGACTGAAAATGTAGGAGTCGAAGCAGGACCACAGTACAGAAGGTCTGCAGTTAGTTACACTGGCTGCTGACCAGTAGTTTAATATGATGGTGTACATGCAGCGCTGAATGGTCTCATCACAATAACGACTTGCCGCCCCAAGGTCACTGACCCTCCACACACCTCCTTACTACCCGCTCTCCTGCAGGAAGATGTGGGAAGGGTATGTGTTGGTGGGAGGGGGGGGGCATGAGCGGGGGGTGTGGCTGTATCAATATCAGTCTCATCACCACCTTACCTCCTCGCCCATATCTGAAAATCAACCCCACCACAGGAAACCTTAACCTTATATTAGTAAGCAAAGATACCACAGTGAATTCATTAGAATACTATCTAGGTATACCTTGAGAACATGGAGATCCATGTTCAAGATCTCTAAAAGGGTGGTACATAACGTGGTATGTCTCGCTGGTAATGTTCAATGGGAAACGAACAGATGCTTTACCAAAGTATGGTCCAAAGTCTATCCACACCCACAATGCTTCTGTCAGCGTGTTCTTGCCTGTTCAAATGCAAGGCCACCAAAACTGCTATTAGAACACAGCACCAGCGTTATAGGCATGTGGCATAGGTCAACTATCTATTTTAGCCACAGGCCCAAACAGGGCGTTCTGGTGGAGATGGTCTGCAGTGGGTTCGTAGTATTAGTATAAAGGCCTGATACTGTGGTGGTCCGGTCATCCAGGTGACCACATGACCAAACACTACATACAGCTAGTTCCCACAGTAAGCGCCAGGCCTATACTAGTGATATCTACTGTCTGCTGTGTACACTAGCTGTATGTAGTGTTTGGTCACGTGGTCACCTGGATGACCGGACCACCACAGTGTCAGGCCTTTATACTAATACTACGAACCCACTGCAGACCATCTCCACCAGAACGCCCTGTTTAGGCCTGTGATTTTAGCATTAGCACACTCTGGACGTATCAATGGAACAGAAAATTGTATGTAGTACTCATTATATTAAGTGAGGAATAATCTTCTACATGTAGTGAAAAAAAAAGTACCATAAATACAGTTTAGGTGACATGCTAACCTACTTTGTCAAAAAGGGACTTGTTAGTTTTGGTCACTATCTAGCAAAATCTCGGTCAGATAGGGACTTTATGCATGCCAGAAAAAGATGCAGGTCGTCCCTAAGTGGCCCCATCTCACAAATATTTGTAAGATAATGGTATGTTTGCAACATAGGGGCCTCACAAGGATCCCAAACTATATTCACTGTGTGGCGCCCATCCATTGTGGACACACTACTGATGACATATTCATAAAGAACACATGGACACACAGTCAGTGAACTCTACACTGACGGTCTGTCTGTCTTCAGTTAACTCAGCCCTCTCTAGATGTGTCACCAGTAATACAGGCTTAGGCTGCTGTCCTAGTAGGCTATGGTAACAGCAATGCCATTTCCCCCAGAAATTCCCTGTGGATGAGAAATGATTCCAGTGTTAATTGATCATATACTATGTGTTGGTTCCCAGTAACCAACAGTGCCAGATGGGTGCCAGTAACACTATGAGTGTTGCGCAATGTGGACCTTCCCTAGAGCTAGAAGCTGACAATGCGCTGGACTCATGCTCACGTCTCCAGAGCTGGCATATGTGGGCGGCCCTGGCCCTGGATAAAGACAGCACAGATTTGAGGGAAAGTATTTATTGTCCAATGGGAGGGGGTGGCCTTAGTTAAGTAACGGAAGTTGTGCATAATCATAATGGGAAAGGGTAGGTTCAAGGACAGATTGGTACTACAGCAATTTCGTTACTTGGCATGTGCTAGCTTAGAATTTGATGTATGCCAGCCCAGTAATTGAAACTGATTCACCATTTCCCGGTAAGGTTGCATCAGTATATCAAGCATTATATATGAAACGGTGGAATGAATTGATTTATTTCTATGTTGATCTTGATTTTAACTATGGAAATACACACTAATATTATGGAGAATCTTGAGAATTATATATTACAAATGCTAGATAATATAAAAGATTTAAAGTTTTGCCATGATTGAGACAAAACAAATATGTGTAGGGCAGTTATGGTCTGATAGGATGGTAACCTAGTAGGTCCTCAGATAGACAATATTTAGCTTGTTTATTTTCACTTAGAATACCCTCAAGTATTCCAATGAGTCGACTATTTGACAACCTTAGATGCTCTGTTTTTGTCAGTGCTTAAGGACTTGTAATCCTACCTACTCTGCTCACATGTGGGATTGGTTCAAGCTTGACAAATGGCAGTGGTACCCTCAGGAATCTATATATTTTCTTAGAACAGATACAGCATCGACATTATGTGTGCCTGAAGTAAGTCACACTGGGCTGACCGTTTGGGTGCAGTGCTGAATGGTCATATCATGGGAATGACTCGGCGCCCTCAGGTCACAAAGGAGCTGTTCATGCCCCTCATAACTGTCACCCATTGCCACACTAGATGCCTACTCCTGAGCATATTGTCATACACACTACTATTCCCTACTACCTACTCTTATAACCAATGTCCCTATTCATTCCTCCACCTCTGCCATAACAGTCTCTACCCTAACATATCTGTAATCTCCCACCATATCCTATAATAATATATTTAAAGACTATTCAAAACTAGAAACGGCTACACACATGCTTCCTCCCATTGCACTTGTAACACACAGCAGATGAGGTTTCTTGTGTGACTAGAAAAGAGAAAATGTTCACACATTTTTGATTTAACTTTAAAGGCATAAGTGTACACCCCTGTTGGTTTAGATTAAATATTGCCCTGCTTAACAGCACCTTCCTTTCAGTGATATGGAATAAACATATGATTTGCTATTTGGACCCTTCCTTGAGATATTGAGGGGCCGTCTGGCTTGCTTCTGTACCGGCAGTAGATATTGAGCTAGTGCGAATAAAGGCCATTCCCTTCAGATGTATGTATATGGAAAATGTATATTTGTACTTCTTCTAAGACAGCTGCTTCTCAAATAACATTTCGGTACGTTGCCACTAGCCACAGGATACTTTAGCGATGCTACTACTCCCCGAGGGGAGTTTTGATTGGCAAAAAAGGAGAAGCACCATGAGAATCATTTGAGGAGCCAGCCATCTGCAATTTCCTTAATGTCGCTTCTCAATGCAAATGTCCACAATAATTTAAACATCGGTAAAAAAATACTTTGTATTGTATGTACCTGCTGAATTCCTCATTACGTTCTGGCTGAGTGTCTGGCTCTTCATTAGATAACATTTTCATTTCTGTCATTCTTTCCTGTCTTTCATTTCTGGATAACGTTTTCCCTTCTCAAGCTGTGTACACATTTTGTCCAGAGATGCACTATTCCAACACAGACACAGAGTGTATACAGTACAGACCGCATCTCTCATGGGGTGTGTCACTGTCTCTCCATTGCTTTCCTTAGGGGAGCTGTTTCCTCCTTTTTGTTTTTCTTCCATTCAAACACCTGCTCATGCTAATAGAGCAGGACAAACTGTCGGGAGTCTTTTCCAATTTCCTGACTTTGTTTGCTCCTGAATCTGATGGTAACTGAGAGGGGTCGCTCATTCACTATTTAAGTTTTTAGTGTCTGGATATTTGATCCATATTCCCCTAACTTCACCAATCTACACACTAGAAACCTGTGATAGATGCAAAGAAAAATGTCAAATTACATCATTATCATTTGACAAATTTGTATCGACAGGACAAACACTTTAACACTTTGGTTTCTGTGAATGGATCTAATGATAACCAAAGAAATATCAAATACATTGAGTATGCTATGCATTTACACCTTGACTTTCCTATGCACACACACCCTGACCTCCTCCTCATCCCCCACCCAGAACCTTTTCCCTCACTGCAGGTTGATCCCACATACCCACCCCATGTGCATAGTCCACACCTACAATGGTTGAGGCGCTTTATAGTGGTCCCTTATTGAAGCCAGCCCTGGAGCCAGGGCAGTATCAACTTGACTCACACCGGTCACTCTCTGTTATTGACATATCCTCCAAAGGGGCCCTCAGGGCTTGGGTCTCATATACAGTCTTCATAAAAAGGAATCCCAAAGCACAGGAAAGTCACCTTTTCCCAAAGGCAATTTTACTTTTAACAAAGGGACTGCCCAAAGGATAATCCCCAATCATGCAATCTTTCCCTCCTGAATACAAGTAGATGCCCAGACTGACCTTTGTTTAATTGAATTGTAAGGGATCTATACCCTGCCAAGTATCTCCATATCATCAGTGGTTAATGGCTTTTCCATTTCAATTCAATACAATGTCTATACTATAAACATGTACACCTGTATCCCCAGTCTGTCCCACCACAGTCAATCTACTGTCCAAAATGTGGACAGTGAAACCCTACACCAGGGATGCCTGTGGTACCCAGGAGACTGAGAAAATGAGAGGTACAGGGGCCCAGTGTAGGTTACGTAACTGGTTGATGTAAGATATGGCCCATTCTGTGTATCAATCCTCTGATTGATTCACTTCATAGTGCATAGAAGACATGTCTCTTTCACATACAGTTGCTAATTAGTGACTGATCCTCTTTAAAATCCCTGAAAACCTGGAGTGTGTTCTTGCATCAATGCCTGTATCACCACCAGACAGAGTGGCATGCCCATTCATCTCACAATAACCTCTGTGACTTCTGAGAGGGTTTTAGATGTTCCTGACAAAGCTTAAACAAAAACATGAAAGCATGAGCTCAGAAGTGGAAACAAAAAGTGTGCCAGGTTAAAGGCTTGCTGCTTCCGGTTGAAGATTAGTTACTGTTCATAACCAGGGACATTTTAACATTTAAAGGCTGCATGGTGGATTACTGTACTATACCCTTTTTGTTATGATACATGAATGCAACAATGGCAAGTAACCTGCCAGGGCATTATTCATGAAACGGTCACACTGCCCTGAAGCCCAAAGGGGTTCAATGTAATATTTACCTTTTGGTTTCCTTGTGCAAGGAATATGGGGACCCACAGCAAAGCAATGTGCCTTTTGTCCCCAGTCGATTTTCAGTCCTGTGTGAAACTGTGGTGAAGACGGCCGGCTATTTTATTGGAGATTCCCTAGAAATGGGACAGTAGAAATATTATGTCATGTAGCTATAAGGCGTTGCACGAAGGTTGATCTGCTGTAACAGGAAAGGGTTTGGTGAAAAAATCATCTTGATTTAGCCACTACCTGTTGTGAGTTTATTATATGACTGCTGAGGAAAACTTCATGATTTCTTCATGAGGGGACAACACTTGTTTTTTAAAGAAGCAACAATGCGACTCCATGTTTGAACATTGAATATCAGATTTGTTAAATCATGCAGATCAATATTAGCGAAGAGCCAGCCATCTGCAACTCAGTTTTTAATACTCACTTTGGAAGAACAAACGCAATTTAAAACCAAACCTGTTAATGACAGGTATGATTAATGAAAAACTTGTTCCCTCCACATTTAGATTAATGGAAAGCGACATTAGAAAAATGCTTTGATAATAGTTAAGTATTATCTTAATGTTCTATATTATTTAACTGACTTAATAAAAAAGCAGGGTTTGTGTTCCTGATGAGACATGAGTAGCCAGGTACACTGTCCGAATAGACATGGTTAATTAAGGAGCATTAAAAATACCCTGCTGTGAAAATGCATACTCTATTAATGATGGGGTGCTGTTGTGTGACTGTCTGTCGATTGATTCACTGAGGTAAAGGTGAGCGTCACTGTTGCCAAAAGCACTCTCACCTGACAGCCGACTTGCAGGTTAGTGTGCTCTTGGCAATAGTGTTGCTTTCTTTCTTATTTAAGTATAAAAGCTTCCTTCTCTTCGCTTTTCCTCATCAATAGTTATTTACTTTTGTTTTTCGCATTAGCTGTCTTTAAGAAGGTTATTGTAATAACATTCTGCCCCCAAAAAAATTGTTTAAAAAAAGTCATAGTCAAACCAAGCCCGACAGAGAAGCAAAAAAAGCAGAAAAAGCTTTTTATTTATTATAGCCATAATCACTTGACATACATTTTGTATAATGGAAAGCTATGTGCCGTTGTAAGAAAGAAACATTGTGTCCTTCACTGCAGCACAGGAAAACCCATTCCCCAACGGATCCTAACACAATGTATATTTTGTTCATTGAGTAGTGTTCTAATTGAGTGAGCAAAGAGCAAAAGGGAACACTTTGATCTTAAATTGGAGAGTTTCCCAGTGTGATACTTATTGATATAAACTTTAATCATATTTGCAAAGCTGCTACATTGTATAAACCATAATATCATTTAGCTGCAAAAGGAATATGTATTTCTGTCTTACCCTTTTCTAATCCTTACTTTGCCATCCCCCCTATCATGAATCATGAATTCCACTGAAGTATTGTGTTATTGTAGTATTCAAAATGTTTGAGCACGTTAAGGTTGATAGACACTCGACAAAATTAGAATTGCATATTTATAAATACATGAACTCTTTCCTCTCTATGAAGTATTAGCTTTTACTACTTCTTGGCAATTAGATTAAAACCGTCCTGTGTATGCTACGAACTTCTTGCCAGCAATAAAATTTACCAACAACAACAACTAGTGATCCCATAATAAAAGAAATTAGATGTGAAGACATCTGTACATTGGGGCACAGGCATGGAAATGCTGCATGATATGTGTATATTGTATCATAGCTTACAAAGGAAATGTGTTCCATAATCAACCCTAGGCCACTGCTTCACCTATACAGTTCTAATAATAACTGATTGCCATATACTTCTTCATAGATCACAGAAATATTAATTGTCAAATGTGGCCCTCCATCTTAGATGGTGTATCACTTATTTCATACGCACATGTTAAAATCACATCCTACCGAGTAGCTTACAACACACTCAGCAATGTCACACTAACGTTAGGTATGGGATGAAGTCTATATCCCGCCCACGATGCTATATACAAACCATATCTGCATTAATGTCCTCGCCTGTCCTCTACTGACCAACGCAGCTACTAGTGAGATGCACAAGGCTGCCGGCTGAAATGTCCATTAATGCCTCAGAAAGGGGAGAAGCAGGCATGTCATCAGGATCAAGGGGCAAACTGTATATATTAGCATGTCGGCCTTGGGTAGAGTAGTTCTCTGGTGGTTCTTTATTACCTTATCAACAGTGCAGAATCCATACATCTGATGTGCAAATGGACACCGGGTAAATCAGTGATTATAGGCTGCTAGTTTTCTCTATATAGCCCTAATATCTCTGCAGTAAAGAGATGAAAAATACTGGGTCAGGAAATTTTGAAAATCGATTTGGAAATTAAATTATAGATTTCTTTTTCATTTTGATACATAATAAGTGTCAAGAAACTCAAGATAACTTCATATATGTTAGCTTAGGAAGTCTAAACTAGTGAGTCCATCTATCACTATGGAAATCGTATTAGACTCGATTATATTATAGTCCAAGATATTAGGAAATATTCACACCTTTATCCCTGAATCTATAGATAGATCTTCTTAACTGATGAACAGCCACTGATTGAACCAAACTTGGAAGAAAACGAAACATTTAAAAAAAAAGTAATATATAAAATAGTTCAAACCTCCCTTACAAATACACCTTATTATTGTCCAATTCACCTAAGTTTCTATTTTCTATAGCGAATCTATAATGCTATTAAATCAGATGATGCCATATGCTTCTCTACCCCTTATGTGTTTTTTTTTATATTTTAAAGGATGCTTATTTCATACTTCAGTTAGGAAAATCAGAATATTAGAGATCACCCACATAACTCCATTCAATTCATGATAATATGAACGCATATTCTTATTTCCTAGAAGTGAGAATCCTGACAATAAGATTAGTGCTTTTTCATATTGCCTTATTTAGCTAGCCAGCATGAAATGAACATTTCTCATTTTGTTAATTAGTGAGGATATATGATGTATTGACATAAATTGATTCTTGGAAATATATGGGGAAAATACATCTTTTAACTCTTGACTCTATGGTGACTAGATCCCGACCTGAGAAATGAATCGACACTGCAAACAAAATCTCAATCGAAAATTGTGCCATTGTCATGTCAAAACTCGAGAGTTTTAGAAGGTTACTTGAACATTTTTCGAAAATTTTCTTGTGTCATATTCCCCGTCATTTTTCATAGGGAAACTCTGGGACTGCTAAGTGTTGTTGCAATAGTTTGGTACACTTAGCAGTTGCACATCCACCCGGTTCTCCTCCCTTTCTCTTGTTCCACCCCCTCTCCTCCTCCTCCCCTACCAAGTCCACCTTACCCTACTCCAGGAGGCCATAGTATGACTCCTACGTGTCCTGTCTCACCCACGTCACTGTTGAAGGGCTTCGGAGTGTGGCTTCTCATGGTAGCCAGTCTTGCAGCCAGGTTGGGGCCATTTTGACACACACCAGTCACTTGCTGTTATTGTCACAGCCTTAGAAGGGACACTTAGAGACATTGGTCTTCTACAGAGGGATGAGTTGGTATCCTAAATTAAAGGGAAACGTCACTAGTCACTTTCTTGTAAAGCTAATTTAGATTTGACAAAAGTTACACTGGTATAGAATAAACTCCCCGAGGGATACAATTTAAATTGTTTTTTTTAGTAAATTGCAGCAGATTATGCACCATTATATGTAACCCTTGTAACACTGGTCGTCTAATCATCCCCTACCCTAGCCAAATACAGGGCTAATTAATCTCACAGTTGAGGACATTTCCTTTATAATAATGACAATCAAATAGTCTACAGTTCTCCATGATATTAAACAAAATTATTGTTTTGAAATCATTGTCCAAAATCATTCTAAAAACAGAAAGCTTCATTCAGCAGCATCTGAGTTTTATTTCAGCTTTTAGTTTCCGTTCATAAGTACAAATGCCTCCTCACAGCCACGCACCTTTTGACATTACATAGTTCCTATGGTGGCACCGTCTGAAGGCTGTGTTGGGTCCCTATGTCACGAGATGACCGATAAGACTTTGAGAACTTCAAGAGCTTCTTGCCAAGATAGCTTGGCTAGAAATAGTGGTGCAGACGTAGTATAACAAAAAAGAACATACATAAGATGTAACAATAAAACACAATGATAACAAAAGTAGCCGTGGTTCAAGGTTGCTGATCCCTATGGAGGGTTGGTTACTGATCACAAACACGAACATGGACATTGAAATTATCAGTTTCAGGTGTTACTTTGGTGGGTCCAAGAGTTGCCATGACAACTTACTCATGTTAAAAGGGAGGTAGCTTTGAAAGCATTAAAAAAACGTGAATTGTAAAACACATTCTGTAGTATTTAAAAGGAATACAGGAGGATAAGTGTTCATTGTTCTTAGGACCAGGGTTGTATCATGCAAAGCCGTATGCCAGATATGATGGGCCACTAGGTTTAAAGAGCAAAGAACGATGAGCACAGCCTCTGCTGTGTGGGCTTTTGCATTTATTTCAAAACATTTTTGTAATTAGAAAATATGTTAAAGTTCAGTCATTTATCCTGTAGAAAGCTTAACAGAATGCTCTTTATAATGACGTCACAGACCATGAGAAACAAAACATTGTTTTAAAAGGATGTTTGGAATGGTCCTTTTTCACATTACCCAATATTAGTAGCACTCTTTGGAATAGAGTAAAGCAGGAGATATTTATAATATAAAATGTATCTGTATCCGAGTAGTTGTATCTGATTCTAGAAGCAATAGTTGTCCACTGGTGTGCTGTACTTGCCTACTGCCAAAGAATGATTTATTACAAGTCAGATTGGTTATGATGTACTATCGATTTCTGATAAGACCAAATTTAGATATTGAATTGTCAATCAAGCTGACACTCGAAGATGATATAAAATGATATAGCATAAAAAACCATTGCCCAGACCGGTGTACATGATTTCTACATCAAATCGACTGACAATATCGAATAATTGATATTAAACTTTTCCTCATTTGTCACAGGCTGAGAAGGGTCAAAGATGTTATGTACATTATAAAACAATGATTTGGTACAGTTTAACTTCAGTGGCGTAGGAAAAGGGGGGGCCAGGGGAGCCCGCCCCCCCCCCCCCCAATCACTGAGGAGGGGGGACCTGAATATGTTTGGCCCCCCCCCCCCCAAAGTTTGTCAAGACCTGTTATATAATACACACAATTTTCAATTCTTACCTCTCCTGCATAGGGAAAAGTGGGGGCACAGGGGCCTGGGCCCCCCAACCAGAACTAAAGGGGGCTCAAATACTACTTTCTATACAATCAAATATAAGTGTGTATATGATATATCATGCATTAAAGCCGATACTTAAAGTTGGTTGGAGTGGGCCCCCCTGGGCCCCCCAATGACAATTTGCTTCCTACGCCTCCAATCTTCTCCCATAGCAAAAGAATTATTTAAGTTCTGATGCAACGATGGTTACATTCTCTTCCTCCTTTCCCATTTGTACCAGACGGTATAGAAGCAGGGAATAGCAAGTCACGCAATATCATCAAATCAACACACAGACGATTTTGCATCTTTCCTAGAGTTCAAAAGCAATCTGCGCAGTCTGCTGTTGGCTTAGATGAAATAGCGTTCTGCTTGACAGTACATCCAATTCTACCGGAGACAAATCATTTGCCACCTGTACCTACCCTTCAAATATTGACGAGGACTGTCTGGTTTGTTTCTATACAATTCTTTCGGATTTTACTCATGTATCCCTTATCTAGAGCTGAACAGAGACACCACATTGCGTGTACCAGTTAAAAGATTAAGACTCTTCCAAAACTGATTGAGGGTCTGGATATATTATATACATTGATTTATATTTGCATATTCCTAGAAAGATGGGGAAATACATGATTCTCCAACTTGAAGAGGCACTATTTTAAAGGAATTCTGCCTAATGAGCAGTGAAGGTGAAATAGCAAGTATGACTGCCTCCTTGGGGATTTTGATTATTGGCAATACACGTGAACAGAGAATACTCTTTTGTTCCAGCCATCTGTGGCCCACTTAATGTTAATTGTGATTTTGTTCTCCAGGGAGAATACTACCTTCCTACCTCTATTTCGCAGATATTAATAGGGGGATTACAATATTGCATATTAAGATATGCATTTTGCTGTTTACCTCAACATTTGGTCTTTTGTCTCTGTAAACTATGGGAATTTACATACTCTCCTCACAGACACTGTTCGAAGGGATAAAAATAACCCGCTGGTTGTATGCCGACTGAGTTGCCAATAGTGTTCTAGCTGTGGCACTGTCTCTCCATTGTGGGGTGACAGTTTCTTCCTTTTTGTGTTTCTTCCATCTCAGGTCCTTCTCGTGCTAACAGAGCAGGCTAAATTAGACTATTCTTTTTCAATTACTCTGGCCTTGATGGTCTCTGTATCTAATCATAGGGCACAGGTATTTAACGATTAGAGCTATACACCCATGCAAGGATAATAAGTTAAGATCTGTAAGTAAATTTATAATTGAAACAGGCTACGTAGCTCAGAAAGGGGTTGCCTGGATGTATTAGCCTTTTTACCACGTGATATCCCAAGGAAACTAATTTGGCTAAAAGCATCGGAAATGACTAAGTCTTTATCTCCATTCCAGGTGCACATAAAGGGACATCTTCACACCTCATTATCCCCTTTGAATTGTTCTATGTGACGATAGAAAAGAATTTCTCATTGCAAAACATTTTGTGTTCCAGGGGATCTTTACATCATTAATGTCAGCACAAAGGTGGAGGCCTTAAAACGACATATTTGAACAAAGTTAATGGACTCTGGATCAGTATGCCTAAAATAGTGCTTCGTGTGACAATAGATTACAATACTGTTCTGTAATTGATTTGTTTTCAATACAGCTGTTTGGTGCTCTAGTGATGTGCTTAATTATAAAAGAGAAAAGTTAATAAAATATAATGTGAGTAGCAAAGTTACAAGCCAAACTGAGCACCTATCGCGGCCGATGCATTTTGCATAAGGATATTGCAGAAATGCATATGGATAATGCTAAAAAGCAGAGGTTCACAGCGCAATGGGGAGGAGACATATCCTAGACACCAAGAGTGAAAGAATTAAAGCCTCTTGTCTCTATCCAGAGTTAACAAGCATACATGTATACTTAGTATAGTAATAGTGTTCACTATTTCCGGGACAAAATGCCCGTTAATCCTTGTGATTTAATATCTCCTATCCCATTACAACATAGCCAGGCGGGTAGCAGTTCAATTGACCTCCCAGCCCCCCGCCCCGACACCCACTCACTCATTCACTGAGGAGTCTGTGACTAGGTAAAAACAAATGTGTTTCGCTTATCCAGCCTACCTTTCCAAGCCAGGACCGACAAAAACATTTTCTGGTCAATTCTAAAATGTTGATTGACACATGCTATAAACAATGAATCGTACCTTGATATTGCAAGAGCAACTACAGAATGCCATACCTATTATTAGATTAAAGCCTGCAGTCCCATAACGTGAACCGAACCTTTTCTCTGTTGCCTCCATACACTAAATCACTGAGTCCTATTAGGAAATTAAAACGCATGAGGAATGGGATAGGTGCCACATGCTAGTCAGACAACCTGTCCCTTTTCCCATGATAAATGAGAGTTTGAAACAAGGTCGACAGCTAAGAAAACTTCCCTAATCAAGTATTCAATTTGGGTAATGGACCTGTCCTGGACTGATTTTGATTATGATATTCTATCATCTAAGAGCCGGTTACTTGGGATATTGTTTACCAAGCGTCTGGGAAAACTTTCTCATTAACCCCATACTTTTGTTACCACCTTAGCCCTGCCCGTTATGGATAGTATAACCTGTTGATGCTCTATGCCTTTTTGTCCTCAATGAATACAACCGTGGTGAGTTACTCACCAGTGATGACTCATATATCACACCGATCCAGTGAAGTTAAGTCCAGGATAATAAGCATAGTGAACCATATATACTAAGGAAGCATTCACAGCGATGCGTTTGCTCATCATGACGATCAATGAACATGTTTAGGCATCATGCTGTCCTTAAAGGGCTACGGCTGAGGTTTAGATCAGGGAGACTTATTTATGGGGTACCACAACAAAGGGTGCAGGGGACTTATACATCATTGCTGGTTCGTCAGGCTACCTTCCAGATGCATGCCTATGTTCTTTTGTTCCTTTGTCCCAAGGTGTTCCCCCGAGTCTACTTTTGGCTTCATGCCACGCCAAACCTACTTAAGCACTGGAACATCAACAGGTTCCAGGAGGAAAAGAAGAATGAATCTGAGGGCCAATGGATGAAAAACATCCTGGATGGAAAAAAGGGCTAATGAATGGACCCTGAGGTTTCAATGGTGTTTACGTCGAACAGATTCAAAGTTTGTTATTCCCCAAGGGGTGGGGATTCAAAGTGCGTAGGATCAGGGAGCTACTGACTAGGATGAACGTAGGAGGTTATTACCCACTTTCAACTTTCTGTAGTTAGTCAATGTAGTATAAAGTACTGTGTCTCTTTTTTAACAGATTACATCTGGAGGCTCATTTGAATTCAGAACAACTGACGTGGTCGTAGGGAACTGGTGATGTGACGAAACTTGTTTGGCGACCACTAGTAAAATTTCTTTCACAAGTATTCCTAAACAAATCTATAGAAAATTAATGTAAATACCACATTTTGCCAGCTACAAATATGTCAATTACAAATATCGCAATATTGACAAAATCGCAATATGCCGACTGCCAATTGATACTGTCTCTGATGTATTTCACGAGTGGGGGCTGGGGAAGTATCCCACAAAACCGCAGGCTGAGTGGGATGTGCCCCAGCCCCAACAAGTGAAAAGCATCAGAGCGGTATCAATGTAGTTGGCATTTGTGTTTATTGTTTTTAATTTGAAGCCATTTAATGAAGGAAAAACGACTTTTTCTTATTTGAACAGCACCCTATTCGTCAATACAAGCAATGGTCTGTCAAACCTCACAGCAGAGATCAATTTGAGGCAAACGTCACAATAAACATTTACCACAAAATTCTGAATAAAAACCGTACATGATAAGTACATAACAACTGCAATCATAATGGAAAAGGAAGTACTCAGTAGTCCATGGTGTAAACATAGACTCCATGAGAGCAACTGCAAACATGGCTGCTACTAACCCTGTTTTCAAGGAGTGAGCCTGGCCCCTGGGAGACCCAGCAGGAAGAAGGATGATCTAGGATCTAGCTCACTAAGCCGAGATAGCCGGGAATCAATGGGACCTATCGATTCACCAATTTCCGAAATGCAATGGTGTCCGTTAGAGAAGAAAAAGACAATTACAATGATGTACGACCTATAGAGCCTCACCGTGTTGTTTACCCGCACTTCCCTCCCAGGGCTGTCATGTTGGCCTAATTCCTTTCCTGTATCTATGGAATAGGGAACATCAATCATTGTCACAACGCCACGGCAACTGATGGAACAAACAAAGGACAGAAACTGATTGAAAATACAAATTCCCTTTTCCTGTTTCTTGAGGTAACTGAAGTCAGAACTCATAAAACTCTGCCTGCATCATTCCCAAAATATTTGTCCCAGCAACTAAATAACTGGCATCACACAGGAGCCAAAATTAGCCCCAAACTTTCAAAAAGTGTTTCGGCTTTGAGGTAATGTCACCATTTGCTGTTATGGGTGGAGTCATTTTCTTTCTTGATTTCAAAACAACAGTTGGTGGCTACTACACGTGCGCATGCACGTTAAAGATGGGACATGTAGTTATTGCGATATGGGAAGCCTCGCCTGGGGCCCCACTGCTTCAAGGGCGAAATGTCCCGTTAGGATGCAATCCCGGACCCTAAAGGTTGATGTTGTATGTTGTATTAAAACGTTTCCTTACCCATGTGTACTACAGTTGTCTCATCTCTAGGCCTACAAATCAAAGCTCTGGTTTCATTTTAGAATTCCGAGTGTTGATTATTGTGCTATTCCCATATTGAATAGACTGGAATATGTCAAGAAAAAATCATAATGATCGTACTTGTTTCTATTGTTTCTCGTGCAGCAATTTGCAGGCATTTTGATTACAACTATTTGGAGAATATTCCACTTAACTTGCATGTTAACCCAACTTTAACGAATGGCATTAGGATAGGAAAGAAGTGTGATGAAAGGCAAATGCAGTGTTTTGAGGGGAGCAGGCGGGGTGTCTTCTTTCAGCAGCACACACCTGTAAGTGAGGCTCTCACAGTGGCAGCAGTGTGTGGGAACAAAGGGGCCGTGGGACAGAGTCTGCCTGCCCTGCTGCAGTCCTGCCTGTACCACTCACACAACTTGGGAAGGGTCCTGGAAGGTCTTTCAGAACACGTCACGAGCTCGTGAAAATGTCCACTAATAGCCTACAAAAAAACACGCCTACGAGTTTGTGACGTATTCTGAAATACCCCCTGGAACATTTTTCAGAATAGATTCGAGACTTGTGAATAGCCATATTGCTATATTGCAATATTTGCAATAATTGTTAATCGTGAAGTCACTCTTTACATTATTGTTGTATAGATTTTAACAGGATTTCTTTTGTAAAATTCTCCCCAACTTGTGACGGTCTGATATGATGGTTATAAGTTATTTGGTTTTAATCTCTGCTACTTAATCAAAAGATGTACACATATTTATAGCCGTATGATGGCCTCGTGTCTGTTCTGCAAGAGTTATGTTCTATTGCCATGGGCCTATATTAGGCCACTGCACTGTAGGCCGCTCTTGACAAAGCAACCAAGACATACATTGCATTTCCAACAACTCAGTAAGCAGTACTAAACAAGCGTGAGTAAAGGGAAAATGTGCTGAAGCTACTTCCTCAAGAGAAACTCTTACAAAATAGCTGGGAGCACATATAGACCCTACATGAATGCCAGGAGAAGATCCTGGTAGATGAAGGTCAGACCTCTAGGCTGCATGCTCCTTGCTGTTGTGTAACTCATGCTGACCCTGCTGCACATTTGTGACATTTTAGTACTATCATGTCAGAGCGTATTTCTCATGTGTCAAGGGCAGCCTGGATATTATGAGATTCTCATTGGAATACAGATGTATAGGCCTACTCAATACACATTTCACCTAGCTCATATTCCCATTGTAACGTTATGGTTTCGTCACAGACCTAATTATAGCTTATCCAGGGCCGGACCTATGCATTTCAAAAGAACGGCGGGGTCTGAAACGACGGTACCTGAATGTGTACCAAACATCATCAGATTTTAAAAAGTACAAAAGGGGGGTTGGATCCGCCATTGTTGCTAATAGGGACCTTTTTTTTAAGTTAAGAGCCCGCCAAAGAGTCTAACCGGTGTACCAACTTACTATCAACATCTACAGCCCCCTACCTAGCTGTTCCCAATCTACCGCTCCAGTTCCCCTTTCTCCCACTAGGGCCACAGAGGGAAGAGACATAGCTGCCGCCCAAGACTTAATGTGCAGCAGATGCAGCTGTTATCCCGCTACTGGGCAAACATGAAGGGGTTACCGCCGACTATCACAGACAGGGGACGTGTTTATTAATACCGAAGGAAATTATCAAATAGGGTTAAGAACAATATGGTTAGGATACTATACGTTATTTCGCTCTAGAATTGAACCTATTTCAAGGCACATAATTAAAGCATTACCACATCTGGGGTGTATTGCAGAACAGAATTTGATGTATTTTCCTTGGCAGCACCAGTGTAACGAGATCGTTTGGGGGCTGTTTCAGACTGTATTGCCAAAGATACTATGCAAGAACTTTCATCAGAATGTTTTTTAACTCCATCAAATCTATATTTTAATTGACTTAAGCGCTGATTCCACTGCCGTCACCTGACGGATCCGTCGGCATTACGTCAATTTTTTTTGACGGAACTGCGACGGACGGGGTAGTGGAAGCAGGTTTCACCCGTCGACGGGAGGTAAAAACGTCAACGGATCCAGCATTTTTGCTTCCACTGATCCGTCCGTCGACGGATCCGTCGACGGACGGATCAGTGGAAGCAATAAAAAGGGCCATCCGTCCGTCAGCGGGAGACATATTTGGATAAAAATGGATGGAAATGGTCGACGGATTCAATATTAAAAACTTTAAATATTTCATTCCGTCAGATTATGCACATGAAACCGTCGACGGATAGTCTTGTTGCACCTTGTCGCCACCTGGCGGAAAACACGGGAAGCTGTAGTGTCCCATTGAAACGGAAGGTAGCGCGACGGGATGTCGTTTTCTGATCATGTGATCCCTTCTTCCGGCCGTACAAAGCTGTTCAAAATGGCGACACGGACGACTTTGAAGCACGGTGCAAAAACCCAAACAAAGGCTCCAGTACCCAAAAAAAAGCCGGAAGAAGTTGGGAAACCTGCTCCCGAATCGACAGAACATACCGAGACAGCGCAGGTAGTTGAAAAGAAGAAGCCTGGTCCCCGGAGGCGCCGAAAGAGAGCGGTTCAAAACACGTCGACGGTGAATGATTCAAATGTATCTGACACTGATCCTACCGGCACCAATGCGCCACTGTCAAGCAAGACGCTCGGGGTCAAAAGGGGGCGCGGTAAGACGGAAAAGTCAAAACGTGATGTTACGTCAACCTCACCTGAGATGGGTTGGGCAGAAATAGCTGTTGCACACATGCCCACCAACACACAGCAAGAAAGAGACCTGAAGGAAAAGATCTACTCTATACTGAAGAAAGGCGCAGATAAAGAACGGGCAATTTTAAGGTACTGTTACTTTGTGCATTGTATTAAATAACATACTGATCATTTTTTAAATTCCCCCCCCCCCCCCAACAGGGGTCTTAATTTTTTACCCCCCCCCCCGCTCATGCGGTCCAAATTTTTTACCCCCCCCCCAAATCCACCCCCCCCCCCTGTTGTTATGAAATGAGCACTCCCTAAATCAAATATTTGGGCGTTTTTTGTAGTAAAATTTTTTTTTAATCTGACATTGGGTATCCTACCGGAACACAACTTTTTTATACGGTCTCATGGAATTGTATATCTTATTTAAAATTGAGTTTTATTTTTTTGCTTGATAGGGGAGAAACTGTGTCGTTCAATGAAGAGGATGAGGCAGCCGCGTCCAACATTTTGGATTCAGAGGATGAGCCGGACGAGAAGTAACATGGTAAAGGGGTGAAGACAATGGACGGAATGGGTGATTTCACAGCACTGACACCTGCAGCCCAGGCCATACTGGACGCTGCAGAGGGAGATCAGGATGAGGAAGACGAGCCCCTCAATTTGACTAAAGGTAAAAATGTAAAAATCATTTGTCATGTAGAAATAGTCTTCTGTAGTATGAAGTTATATGGTTTCATACATAATTGTACATTTGTAACTCACACAGGAACATTGGGTGCTTAAAATTAATACTGTCATGTGCACGTACACAACAGAACCGTCATCATGATGAACCAAAATCTTGTCTTTTTTTAAAATAAATAACCATTCAACATTCCTTCAATTGCAGGTGACATGCAGATGATAATTGATGACACAAGCATTTTTGAAGATCCTTCTAAATCGAACGACGATTATTGGGAAGAGGACCTCACCCGAGAAAAAGTTCTGTGTGAGCTGTGGGAAGAGACAGACGTCCTGTATGACAGCAGCAAAAGAGGCCACATGACTGAGGACAGGAATACCATCTTAGAGATTTGCAACCATACTACGTGTCCCACGTAAGTATCCATTCAAAGGCATAAACAGATATATGTATATTTTTTTTTTATATGTTTACTTATCATTCTAATCACCATTTCAGTACCGGTATTGCACAGGCGTAATGCTATTTCAATGGAGATCAGGAAAAGTATATGGTATACCCTGATCAGGGCCGTGTCATATATTTCTACCGGGGGGGGTAAAAAATTTTGATCCCACATGGACGGAAATGGTGGACGGATTCAACAATAAAAAGTTTTAATTTTTCATTCCGTCAGATCATGCACATGAAACCGTCCGCGTATAGTCTTGTTGCACCTTCTCGCCACCTGGCGGAAAATATAGGGGGCGTAACAAATTTGACCCATTTTCAGTTAAAAGCCCACGTTACTGTAATTAAATAATTTTAAAACATATGTGAATTATTTTGTACTTCATTTTCAGCCAAAGTTATAGCTGACAAGATGGCATCCATCAGGAATATGTATCAGCCGCTACATAGGCAGGCGAAAAGTGGACAAGAACCTGAAGGGAAAACCGTCCGGCAATGTGAGGTGCTGCGCATGGCATACTTTTTACGCCATCACATCACTACAAATGACCATCTGACGTGTTACAAACGTGTCAGTCCAAGAAACAAGTCAACCCCGAGAAAGAGAGTTGTACCTCAGGTAATTTATTTGGGAATTTATATCTTCCTTGTAAAAAACACCAGAATACACATACTTTTCTTTAGCATTCGCTATATGGAATTATAATTTATACATTTTACAAATGAAACAAGTGGAGCATACCATGATGCATCTGTAGGCTACAGTAAAATGTAATACAACAGATATATATTTGAACACAGAATCAATGGGAAAACATGATTGGATCACAGAAAAATGCATTTTCAACATAATCACACTGTCTGTGAACTAACCTTTCCCTTTTATTATCCTATTCAAAATACAAATTGAAATCTCTGTTAGCCCAGTGTTAAAAAAGATAAATTTCTTTATACTGTCTGCTATTTACAATATGGACTTATGTATTTTGTCACAGGTGACGGAAACTGATGTAGAAAACGCCATCGATTTATCACAGATATCGGATCTAGTCTAACACCTATGAAGGCGTGCCAGTTAACAGAATCAGAACAGGGAGATAAGGAGCATTCAGACGGAACGGAGATGGAGGAAAGTGAGGCCATAGTGAACAACAAACAGGTCAGCCGGAATGATAGGCTGAAAGATGCTTCATGTGTTAAGGCCTCAGTCAAAAGGTCTTTAAGGCTGGATGATCCTGCCTCTGACAGCCCAAGTGCCAAGAAAACAGCAAAGAAAACTGCCAGACCAGATTTAATTAAGAAGTCAGCCGTCATTTCAGCAGCCTCCACACCAAAACCAGCAGCGGCAAAGAAAACATTGAAAAAAGCCCCTGTTCCTAAATCTGTGCCTGACACCAAACCTGCTCTGTCTAAAACGTCAGGCAGCGTGACAGCAGAGGACAGGAAGAGGATGGCCAACACTACCAAATCCAACTCGACAGTGAGTGAAGCGTCCAGTTATAATTTCACCACTGCCGCACAGCGTCGGGCAGCAATGGACAAGGATTGGAACAAGAACACCAGCAGATATGATACTACGGTAGAGGAGAGTGACTGGTATGCCCGCCAGGGGCCTAGTGAGCGCAAGAAGAAGGAGGAGGGCAAGAAAAAAACAGAAAAGGACAAGCATACGGATATGGCAGCCATTATGATGGAAAGAAATGAGCACATAAAGAAGATGACGGATGGACTTGAACAGTGGCGCACTCAGACAAAGACAACGGGTACACTAGAAGCAACCCCTACAAGCCCAGACCAATTGTGGGCAAATTCTTTAGTACCACATCTTGGTCGTATGGCTCCAGAAGTGAGGGACGAATTCATGGTACATGTCTTCAGTGTTTGTATGAAGGCAGTTCGGGGGACGGAGTACAACTATGTCCCTGGAAGTGATTTTTACCCAGGGACTTTGTGTCTCTTCCTAACCGCACCCAGCCAAATTTAAGAAGGCTGACGGAATGGGTATGAGGATTCTGCCCTATGCACGTTAAATGGATGTATGAACATTGTGCCATATTTATTTTTGACACTTTTATCTGCATGCAGAAAGACTGGGTGGTTTTTTTTTTGGAAAATACCAAAGTTCAGCTAGAACAAAGTATTACAAGATTGTGTTCAACTTTTTATCAATATACACAGGGTACTGATCTCACTTTACCAGGAGCGTGGTAGAAGTCCTGAACATTCTGTTTTTTATCCATGCATGTTGCTTTTTAATTTTGTTTCATTTCAACTAGTTCATGTTTTACTTTTTAAGGTTGATAGGACTGAAATACTTGAAAAAGTATATGATATGTCGCTGATTCATACTATACGTTATATTGTCCATGGTAAAGTTAAGTAAAATGATAAGAGAAACGCAACACAGTATGTCTAAAGTAGATATATCAACATGTCTTTTAATTCTGTCCTGACTTGAGAACAGAGCTCCGAAGCAGCAATACCAAAAACGTCCCACAGTATGTTATACTTAGTATAGACAGAGACAATACTATTTATTTATGTATGCCCACTTTTGTGTGTAGTATGATTTATGTATTAAAACGGTACTCAGTTCACCATTATAAAAAGATATATGGTACACTTGCTCCTCATAATATGACAAGGTAAATCTGGATAGATAAAAAGACAACAATATTTAGATATACTTTATATTGTTTTACCCATATTTCTTGATCTTTCCATTTCAATAGTATCTATCCGCCGACGGGTTTGTAGAATAAGTCGTTCACTGTAGGAAAACCATATATCACATGATGCGCCAGTCTGACTGGAAGTAGAGTTATGATTTTTTTGTCTTCCTACGTGCTATGTTAAGTGATGATAATATATGTCAGGGATAACTCATTTTATATAGACATATTATATGATATGAAGGAAGTTGTACTATTTTGATTTCTGATATGATACCGGCAGTAAACGTGACAAGTTCTTAACTTTTACATGCAGCTCTACGTCCAAATACGTCAGCTACCGTATATATGTGTATTGTTTTGATGCTTGAACAAAGTGTGTATCAAGAAGAATACAGCAGAAAGGCACATTTCATAGTGCTCCAAAAATATTTACAGTATTAAAGTTCCTGTTTCTAAATATTGTCTTTTTGTTTGTATCATATCATATAGCAATGTCCGCATCATACTAATTACATGAAATGTCCTTTCACTTTCAACGAGCAAAATAGAAATCATGCCTCAGCACGACATGGTATTGATGGCGCAGCTCGCCTTCCTTGGTTAGGCACCAATCCGCCAGGTTGGATCTCATATCCTTTATCGCCTGCTTGTGGTTGCGTACTGGGTTTGCCTGCCCACCAGGTAGAGTGGCTTCCCCCCTCCACACCCCTCTGTGCTGCCTGTAATCTCTATCTTCCCAATCCGTCGCTTCTTTTGGGAGATAGGGTTGAGACGCATTTGCACGGAGATAATTGTGTAAAACAACACATGCCATCACAACTATGCTGGCATTCTCCGGCTCCATCTCTATCTCCCTCCTCAGTATGCGGAAGCGGGTAGAAAGAATGCCAAAACCGTTCTCCACTATACGGCGACAGCGTGACAGCCTGTAGTTGAAGATTCGTTGTTTCATTGTGAGCTGGGCGGACGGAAACGGCTTCATGAGGTTGAGACTCATCTCAAACGCGTCGCCGGCGACGAAATAGTAGGGAAGCTTGCCTTTGTACCCGGGAAAATCTGAAGGAGCAGGGACATGTAATGGGTTGTCCTCCCTCGCCACATCCTTGCAGAAAGCAGAGTACTTCCATAAGGTTGAATCACTAGACCGACCCTCTGCACCCACGTTCACGCACAAAAAGTTGTAATCGGCAGCAACTAATGCAAACAGGACAATAGAAAAAAAGTTCTTGTAGTTCCAATACAGACTACCACTTTTCTTAGGCTTTGTTATCCTGACGTGCTTTCCGTCAAGTGCCCCGAGCACATGGGGCATGTTCCACCTGTCATGGAAGAGTTTAGACACGTGCAACCATTCCTCCTCTGTTGATGGTGGCTGAAACAAGGTTCATATGACACGTATTAAAATATGAACTGGCTGAGAGTTATAATATATATACTATATTATTTTATTCATGATATTTTTTATCCATTTGCAACATATTTCATGTGTCATATTATTTCATGTCATGTTTTTATCTATCCATTTACATGTTTTATATTACTTATGACAAGCGGTATTCAACTTAATATTTTGAATAACATAGTGATATAATAAATATAGGAAAAAGATTGTATAATATACCGGTATATCACATCTCTTCACTTTCAATTCTCACCTTCAGGTAGTCCTCGTGTAGACAGGAGTAAATGGCCTTACATGTATCCTGTATAATGGGTAGAACACTGCTTTTGCCCACCAGGTACCCTTGTGAAAGGCTGGTGACGCTGTCTCCACGTGTCAGGTATCTCATGGTGAGACTCAGGCGCTCTTCCGGCGTTATGGCACGACGGAAGTTGGTGTCTTGATAGAATATCAATGGGCGAACACAATCCAGCAGTTCCTTGTACACCGTCGGTGGCATGCGGGTGGTTCGGCGGAAGTCCCCATGGCAACCGAGCTGGAAAAAAGATAAAACATTATATTGAATTGCAAAAAATAGGTAGGGTTGGCCCTATTTTGGGTGGGTCAGGTGACTTGAAACAACCCTATTTTTTTTTGCCCTAAACAGGGTATATCTTGGTGACATTCTGTCTTTTTAAGGTAAAATAATGACGACTGAGTTACTACTTACCCTGAGAAACTCCAACTTTGCCATGGTGTTTCTCTGCCGGTTGTCAGTCCTAGCGAAAAGGTAAGGGGACATCAAGAATTCATGCGTTCTTCTCCTCCTACCCATTCGCTCAATGAGTACCATTTCATCCTCATCAACGGACAAGGCAACAGCCATACAGCCTGCCAGGATTCGAACTCGCTCCACCACCTCATCTTGGGGCGGATTATTAAATCGCCAAGTGGCCGACATACTTCTTTCTTCCTCCAATTTGGATATATGGGTAAGGCGTGCTCAACGTTTGAAATCTAAAAATGGCGCGTAGTATGGACAACAGGTCATGTGACCTGATCATGTGACCTGATTGTGTTAAGAATAAGCCAAATCCGCCGACGGAATGGGATCCGTCGACGGACGAGGCTCAGTGGAAGCAGATTTTTACCCCGTCGACCCATTTCCGACGGATTTCACCAATCCGCCGACGGATTGGTGGAATTCCGTCGACGGACGGATCGCAACTCGACGGCAATGGAGTCAGCCCTTTAACTAATGATCTAATTAATGGAAATATATATTCAAGCACTTATTCAACAGATCGGACGGTTCTTTCAATCAGATCTACATTAATAACCAAACATTTCAGTGTAGGGGGACATTTGCATGTCTCCTACACTGACCTTTGACAATGCACCTTTTCTACATTAAAACGATCATTTCTAAAACGAATTTCTTGTGGTAGTTAATTATTGATTAAGTAGAACAAGGAATGGCCAGGGATATGACCTGGTCCACAGTAGAAACATACAAAGTATGTCTGTGGGGCAGAGGTTGACTGGGGACGTTGTAACGAACACAAGACACGCACCTCCAGAATAAGTTATATGCTAGAGTCTATTCCCCACAAGCTGGATGTCCACTGGACAGCGCCATATTGGACTGGTCCCAGTATGCACCCTCTCCTTTCCAGTCACTAGCTTCAGCAAATCATGTGGACCAGATCAGGGGGCTAAAGCTCTGCTTGGAGAGTGGAACTACTACATTCCCTGCATGCTAGGACACCTGCAATCTGTTACCTGTCCACTATAGGGTTGTGGCTAGGACAATGGACTCATGACTAGCAGTACCCAAGTTCAAATCCCCTCCAGGCTAGGTGTGGTGACCATTTTAACCCCATTGGTTGCAAAAGCTTGCACCAAAAGTTTTGGCAAAACGTTTTTGTAAAACATTTTATGAACCTTTGCAAAAGGTTTGGGTATAGTCTTTTGGTAACCACTTTTGGTAACCATCTATGTTACACTAAAAGCCACACCAAGGACCGAACCCGGGACCCTTAGATTGGGAGTTCCAGGCTCTCCTGGTTGAGCTATGGCGGCTGCTGGTAGGTCCAGGTACAATAGGTTGTACTGTTAGGGAACATGCCTTTGAGTTTATTACCTTGGGTTCGACCCCATTGGTTGTTCAAGGTCCCTATTACAGTGTAGGCCTACCATTAGGGACCCTTAGCAACCACGTAAAAGCTCATTTAACACAGACGTAGCAGTGCTGAAAGCATAGGATATGTCTGGGTTAAATAGGCTACATCGGGTTTGCTAAAGGTCCCGATTATTTAACATTGATCATTAATGAGGATAATCGATAACAAAGTTTACCTATTGTACCTGGACCTACTAGCAGCCTCCATAGCTCAACCAGAAGAGCCTGGAACTCCCAATCTAAGGGTCCCGGGTTCAGTCCTTGGTGTGGCTCTTAGTGTAACATAGATGGTTACCAAAAGTGGTTACAAAAAGACTATACCCAAACCTTTTGCAAAGGTTCATAAAATGTTTTACAAAAACGTTTTGCCAAAACTTTTGGTGTAAGCTTTTGCAACCAATGGGGTTAAGATGGTCACCACACCTAGCCTGGAGGGGATTTGAACTTAGGTACTGCTAGTCATGAGTCCATTGTCCTAACCACAACCCTATCGTGGACAGATAATAAAAGGTGTGTCCAGGCCCAACCAATGCATAATACACATGTAGAGGCCTAGTGTAATCATTGCTCCACTCTCCCCCCTGATGTTTAGCCCCCCCAGAGACCCACACTGCTAGTTCTAAGTGTCCCCAATTGTGGCAGCACTGGTATCCCGCTAGTGAGGAATAGAGGCCACTCCAAGTTTGAAGTCCGGAACGTTACCTATAGACCTCAGTCATATCATACTGTAGCCTGAGAGAGATGTGTGTTTTCACGTTTGTATGTTTTTGCATTTGCATGTTTGTTCATTTAGTCATGTTGTATTAATACATTTGTAAACTCTATATTATATCAGTATTTAGCGAATCTATGTTTGAAGCCATCAGAATTCATCTGTACAGGTTGAAGGAGTCTTCCGGCCACAATGGCCGATGCTTTCCCACAGATTTTCAGATTTTGTAATTTACCAAAATCATCGGGTTTGTAAGATCCAGTGTTTCATTTTTAAATCACATCTACGAAATATTAAGAAAATAACCTGAGCAATCGCCTCAAAAACTACATTGTACTCCAACTGATGCTTAAGCCGTTGAGAGAAAGTAGCTGAAATCATCTTATAGGAAGGTCCAGATCTTAATTGACAATCTACGATTTATCACATTGATATCACCCCTGACATTTTGGTGTCTTGGTACCGGGAGAATACAGAACACAGAAAAATATGATTCCATGCAGAGGATATCAAATTTGAAGAAGCCATTGAAGTTAATTACTGGAGGGCCTACCCTTCAGGATGAAAGTAGTTCTCGGGAGATTGTACTATGCCTGTGTAGTCAGCATCTGGACCCTTCCCTATTTCTGTCACCAGACGATGTGTGTCTGTGGTACATCTGTGCGACACTAAGATAACCCTGCATGACCTTGACCTGTGTGATCCCTGTAGTGACCCTCTGTAGAACTCAAAGGGAGAACCTTTCAGAGAAAAAAGAACCCATACAATATGGCCGCTAAAGAGAAATGTTCCGATGTCACGTGACCTCTCGTGGTAGTGGATCGGGGCGGCTATACTAAGACGCAGCAGACGTAAGTCCTTTTAAAGCCACAAGACAAGGGCTTTTGGGATTTAGGCTCTATTCCAGCAAGGGAACATCATTAGACGGGGTTACAAAGAGTAAAGAATAGAGACTGTGGGACGGACCGTTTTGTATGCTTATTGTAGGGTTTTCAATAAAAATGGAGTACGCAATATGTATATGCACCACTAATACTACTTGTAATGGAGTTCTAAAAGCAAAATCAGGGTTTTTCTATACATTTAGAATTATGATTCCCTGAACAGATGATAATGGAGAATCTGCTTTGTCCAGACATATGAAATAAGTCAATCCTTTCTTGGTCCTTTCTTGTATTTCACCCTTTAGCTCATCAGTTCTATACAATTTCTGATGATAATTCTGACACAGATATCTCCCTATTGCCCGTGTCCAGATTGAAAATGCATTTCAAATAAATCCACACTGCGTGGTGTTGCAATAAGATAACAGCGCTGTTCAGTTCATAGCTAATACCAGTAGATCCGAAAGCATCTGAACTGCTTTGCAAATCTTTGCAAAACTTTAGATAGGATCACATTGCACCTTTTATTCCAATTCCCACTCAGTCCATTTACCCTTGGAAGGCCGAGCAGCAACATTCCCGTTATGCATCCACTCAGCTATAAGATGGGGGCGGAGTGCCTGAGTCAATTACATCTATTAATTTAATGCTTAGGCCACATCTGGTTTCTCATCACCGCGCGCATCATGAAAATCGTGATTTGGGGAAAACCTTTTTTTTATTTTGTACATTTTTAATGAAAAAATGTGTTAAATATTGAGAAATATTGTCATATTTGGTATCAAATTAAAGCTTATACTGTCAGTCATGCAGTGCCCTAGAATATCTTACATTTTCCAACTTCTATAGGCTTAAAAACTAAAGTGTGAAATTTGTTCACGAAAAGTCTACATTTTCCTATACATTTTGGCCCCTCAGTAAAACAAAATAAAAAATTAAATAAAAAACGCCCTCGTCATATTTTTCAGTGCTGGGTGATGAGAAACCAGATCTTTTTTTTGAGTGGCCTTAGTATCAGTTGGGAGGGAGGCAGCGGGGCGGATACCAATTACACTCATACTCATAGGAAGTTCATTGTGATGATGGTATTAATGCCTGGTGCGGACGTCCACAATGATGTCACCCCTGTTCTCTGGTTCTGTGGTTATGTAAATTCATGTTTTTTAGAAACAAATCTCTATTAGGACTAGCCAATGACATCATTTTCATTTTAATCTTGCATTGAATTGAGATATCATATCATTGCCATTAACCATAACAGACCATCATCACGACCCTTTTTGATTATTTGTTTGGTTATTTATTTCTGTATTTGTGCCGTCTCTTGAAAATGGCCCAACTATGCTGATACTGCTAGGAGAACCCCTGCTCTCTGATAAAACCCCACAGGAAGGTACAGGTCAATGCTATTTACAGTATTTACTGAAGAGTTCCAGGAAGGAGGCGAAGGATGCCAGGAATAGTGAAACTAAACAATACCAGGAAGCTGACATGGCCTGGAAGTATTTTGACTATCAAAGTAATATCATGTGACTCTAACACTTTTTGTTCTACCCTATATTCATTGAAATGAACGACATTTATTGCATTTGAGAGCCAGGTCTCACAATATATTATAATCTGCTAGGAAAGTGTCTTTTTCCCGGATTGATGTGGGTATGGCAAATGTATACCTCGATAGTAAATCCCAAACAATAGGCTCTAACTAAAGTATAATGTTTGCGTCAGCATGAAGATAGTCTTCTATCGATTTCCAGCCTCACCCCCATCTGTTATTCAATGTCAGCGCTGTAGTCAGGCCTGTCCTCCAATCTGATCATCATTAAACAACGTGAGACAACCTGTCAGCTGGAGCCCTGTCTCTACTCCATCTTATTCTGTATACATGCCTCTCAAGTAACACTGTTTTAGATATGTATGATATAATTCTTTATAAAATGTATAATTACGAAAGCAGATGGAGTTCTCTACACAACATCCAGTGAATGGCATTTGGTATACTTTTTTCGAACCTATTTAAGATATTCGCGATGTACAGTCAACCTATATTTCTTCAATCATTTACTACCTCCGATCCCTCACTTCCTCATACAACTGCACACACAGAAAGGTGAGAGTCATTGTCGCTAAAACTACCCTCACCTGAGGGTCAGGCACTGGTGTGTTTGGGAACCATACTTATTATGTTCCAGTATATTTGGTCGTTATTCCTCAAATAATCCGCTTCCTCAGACATTTTTCCTTGCATTTTTCAAATTCGAGAAACTGAGGGCTGAATATACATTGTGAGCTATCATGGGGCCTTCCAAATGATAGGGCGATGGCAATTTTAATCTCTTTGACCGTCTTTAAGGCACTATGATAATGCCTGAAGATTTAATAACATGGTTGGATGACCAGGTTCTTTTATAATACCCCCACCCCTGTTCCTACATACAAGTCACCTCCTGATAGTGACAAAAGTCTCCCACCATCAGAACACATCCTAAGCCGCTCTCAATACAACCGTGTGCCCCCAATGGGGGAATGCCGGAATAGAAGAGATCCGGATTGGGCTGAAAGGCAGTTTCTAAGCAGCTTTCACCACCAGAATCCCAGTCAAATATTGGTCTGGTGTTTTTCCGTAAACTTTTCCCACTGGTTGACTTAAGGGATAGGGGGATTGATTGATGCTGTGTAGATTGGTCCATGGCTTTTATTCATTGGCATTGTTTCAGGTCATGTTGAATATAAATTAAATGTTATGATGTTTCGTGGATTCTGACAATTAGGAATGCTTTCTATTTCACATCTTAACTCATTAAGGCGTGGTTACGCTATTTGATCGATACGTTTGGATCGTTTTAGGAATGTCTATGTAAAGTAACACATAGTAACAAGCGAGCTGTATGGTTTTATTGAAAGAAATAACTTCCGATTGTCCATCCAAAGCAATCATCAGGAAATGAGGTGATACATGGGGCACTTCTACTTTTTAACTATTTAGTCAGGAACCATCGCTTAAATGCTAATTGCCATTCGACCAAACCCATTACAGATTAAGAGAAGCCTTTTGCACTTTGTCTCTATTAGACCTCAATTAGCACGAAGATCCCTTCCCCTTCCCCTCTAGTGCCGCACTTCCTGTTACCTCCCCTTCCTACACGAACACTGCATCCCGAGGCCATTACCGGTAATTAAGTGACGGAAATAAGTTCCTCACCTGTAAC
The DNA here is from genome assembly GCA_947462335.1 of Harmothoe impar. Taxonomy (NCBI): domain Eukaryota; kingdom Metazoa; phylum Annelida; class Polychaeta; order Phyllodocida; family Polynoidae; genus Harmothoe; species Harmothoe impar. The sequence continues at coordinate 25,320,593 of OX381704.1, read as the reverse complement.
CATCGCCTCTCCCAGCCTGACATACCCCAGACACAGATGTGTACCCTGACGTCCCCTCCATGCTTCTGGAGAGAAAGAGAGCGAGGGGGACGCGGAGAAAGACAAAGATTATAAGCCACTGTGATGTAAAATATGTGTTCGGACTCAAACACTTTTATACTTTGTACTGACAGAAAACCACATTATCACCTTTCCAGAAATGTAAGAAATGTGTGGATATGTCAACTAGAACTGGCCTATCCTTTAATGTATAGATCTGATATTATTTTAACAAATCATAACCTTTTAATTTAAAGTTGACAATTCTGGTTAAAACCTGTCGAAATTCACATTCTAGCGCTGAAACATGATGAAGCCACTGGATTAACCTTCACACTGTTACAGTGGAAGCTAATAGCTGATTTTCCTCACCCGGGCACATTGCATGAATGGCCAACCGGTATTGATAGAAATCATATAATGCCCAAAAATTAAGACTACATGAAAACCAAAAGGTATGGATGTTTGTAGCTATTATGAAAAGAAAATATAAACACACATACGGCATCAATTGGAAATCCGTGGTTAGTTGTTAAGGATACACCGCATTGATACCAGAAAGGAACAGGGAGTCTTGGAGAACATGGCTTCAAGTAGTAGCTGTTCTAAGAGACCTACCAGAGCATGGCAAATTGGTGTTTTATTATTGGGTGAGTTATGTAGATTCAATTTGTGTCCCGTCGTCCCGACGAATTGAATCTGGCCGACTTGGTCGATTGGAGACAATTTCGTGATGTCCCACAATTGCCCATTCCTGAACACAGTGCTTTTGCAGGGGACCCAATTTCCCGTTTACTGAATGGAGCCTGTTGTGAGGGACAGGCATTGACTGATTGCAGAAACAATTGCAAGTTGGTAGTAAAAACAATGACATTATCAATCTGGGCATCATAGTCATACTACAGCACAGTCAATTGGTGTTGCTCAGTTCCTTCCCAAATAGATAATAATCATGGATATAGCTAGCAGTATTCTTGTGTGCAGTGAGCATATCAATACTATGCATATATAAAGTGCAAGCAATTATGTTTATCGATATGATAGGTGCACCTCTACCTCATACCTTTGTATATATCTTTTTTCATCTCTCATTGCTATTACAAAACTAGATGATGAAACTGCAATAGATGCAGATGTATTGTCAGATGAGATTTCTATCTGTATAGTGAAATGGAAAATAAAGATTTTCAAATCAGATGTTATTTTATCTGCTTCAGTAAGCATTTTCTAAAACACATTGCATTGCTCAACTCTTATAGGCAAACATATCCTCTCAGCATTTAATGACTCCAACTTGGATTTCAGAACTCTTCTTAAAGCCACCCAGCTGTCATTCTAAACAAAACGATGGAATTTAAGTCGTATGCCCTTTACCTGAGCAGCACAAAACGCAGTGTGACTGCAGGGTTTCATGCAGACTGTTTTCCATTTGATGCAGTATTCTGTATACACATCTCCATAACCTCCCATAGTTTCAATCAGATTATAAATGCTCACTGTATATAATATACATGTCCTGTTTGGGATAGGTCATAATGTCAATCAACAATATGAATATCACCATGGCATTTGAATGAACAACAACTTCTTTTGTAAATTGCTGACATTTGACAATCCATAGAATGTACCTGTGACATTTTAGGGGCGTGCTGTGGGACTATGCATACATTCTAAACTCTGATTGCTAGAGGATAGGTAATATCAACCCATGGGTTAACATACTGTATTTATCTTTATCGATTGTCAATCACTGTCACATGTCAGTCTTACTCTGGACAATATCTACTACACCACTGAAGTATACAGCTGCATTCGTGTGTTTAGTTTAGGTTGAGGAAGCCTTGCCTGCATGTACAAATCAAACAATCAGATTCTGCAAAGGTTGCCCCTAAATGTGATAACAATAAGTTATGCGTGGTACTGAGCTATATTCTCCAGTTCAAATTGTACAGCTGTATATCGATTATATATCCCTCTATATTTCTATTTGAACTCTACCTCATGTTTGGAATGAACCCATCATAATTTTGATAGCCTTCTGAACACAGTGTCAAACGATGCTGAATTAATACGTTCATCCCTATAAGAGTTGGGCAGTACATAGTTTAAACAGTGAATGAGAAAATGCCAGTCCGGACCACTGAACACGTGTGTGACACCCAGATAACAGTTACCTTGACATCAACCTTTTACAGGACCTAAAGGGCAGGGCCCTTTAGATAAAAAGACAACATCTAAGATGGCCTATAAAGAGGAGGCTTCCCCTGTCAGGAGACTTCTCGTGGTAGCAGGCTGGGCTGCCTGCACTAAGCAGCTTCTAAAGCCCCAGGACAAGACTTTTAGAGATTTAAAATTTTCACATAGAACCAAATAACATTCTTAACTACTAAAGTGAAAAATCTGTTTGCAAAGAAATGTGTTTTGGCTGTACGTTTTGGCCCACATTAATAAATAGACAAGTAAGCTGGGACTCCACTGGTAATTCTATTTATCTACAAACCTAATCATATCGAGTTAGAGTACTTCCCTGCATATGATATACTAGTCATGTATTTGATTCTTTGGTTTGAGCCCGATTTGGGAGAATGGCATCGATTTACTATGTACATTTGAACCAGGATAACATTGCCTCAGTTTTCACTATACATCTACCTATTCATTTGACATTCATTAATCATTTTGTCTGGGACTTTGCCCTGGCATGTACTGTGGTATGGATAAGGTCATACGCTTGTGCTCAGATCTGTAACTCTTTCTGATTAATCATTTTAAAACACTCACTTTAAAGTAGGATCCAACCTTCACTTTGAGACTCTAAAAGCGCCGATCCCCTCTGCCATTGTCTGTTGGCTCTGTTGTAAGACATGTCGTCGGAACCCATCATCATTAAAACCGTGAGACAACCTGTTAGCTGTGGGGCTGGCCCCTACTCTATCCTACCATGGATATCTGCACCTCAGGTTTCACCACAGAGGGTTATATGTTCATTGTACAGTATATAAACTGAAGTCCCAGAACTGGCCAACAGTTGAGAATGTATACTTATCTAGACTTTGCATTGAAGAAATGTTCTGGTTTATCTCTTCACTTTAAAAGGCAACAACAATTAGGACATACGATACACAGGCCTTGTTATTTTACAATTATTGTACCATTTTCTAACTGGTAGAGTAATGAATAAACTGTCATTCCATCTCCAGTTTCGGTATTATAAAGTCAATGCCTGACTCTATAAATGAAGGTGAAACGATTGCACGTGCATGGCACTCCCTATCCTTCCCCCCGATTTCTTTTAGAAATCATTAGTCTGTAATTATACATCAGAAATTATATCATTAGCCTATTCGCATTTTCCCTTCCTGAAAGGCACCATGTGTGAGTAGTAAGATATCGACTTTTTTTTTTAGCCAATATTAGAATGAATGACGATTAGATTACATGCTTGGTTGGCCACTGCCTCCCCATGTTGACAAAGGCTCTGATAAGTGAAGCATGCGGCTCCAAATAAACAGCTTTGTGACCCCAATGGTAGAATGCCCAACAATAAAAGGGATCCGGAACTGGCTGAAAGGCAGCTTTCTAAGCTGGTTTCATCACCAGGATTCAATATTATTTGTCTGGCAATTCTAGGGGTCTTTTGGCCACTCTTTTGCTCAACATCTTGACGGCAAATTCAGTTGCCAAAGCCGAACTATTATCTTTATATATGGAAACTGGCAACTGAAGGGATCTATCATTGCATCTGAGGCTTAATATCATTTGAATGATGTCATAATAATGTCTTTCCATATTGGAGTTGTCCTACTTGTCAACCATATGACATTCAATATCATTATTTACTGTTTGTTGCTTTCATATCCTAATCTATGCCATTAAACATCTTTGAATATTACGTAATGTTCCCATTTCAAATATCCCATTGAGAAGTTAAGATGAAGACAAGTTTATTTCACAGTTAATCCATTCACTAATTAACCACTAATAGCCGACATGTCGTGGTACATTTTATGAGGAAACGACTCCTTCTTGTGGGACAACTCTACTACATAAATGATGAGCGCAATCTGGCCCATCACATACTGAGAAAAGAACTGGTATGCGGTAACACTGCTTATAGAATCCTTTTCCATATGTATGTTTTTGTTTTTGTCATTTGCATAGTTTCCACCTCACCATACCTGTATTGCAAGGCTGCCACTCTACTGCGTAATACGACGCTCCATTGCCCACCATTGTATTTAAGTATCCTAATTTCTCCTCCTGCCTTTACTAGACATCTCATTGGCATCAAACCTGATCTTCCTCCTTCCCCTCTATTGACCCACCACCACTCATAACTTCCTCTCCTGACACGGACACTACACGCTAGGGCCTGTCGTTGCTGTTAATTAGCTCTATTGCCAATCATGGAGCTGAAATTAGCTTCTTACAATCAGCTATAACAATTTCCTCTAACCTGGCCCACTCACAAGAGAGCAATTCTCCCCTAACCTTATTGTTAGGGCAAATTAAAAACTACTTTTCTCGCTTCAAATTGTTAATCAGTTTCTCCATCCATAATATCTCCGCCTGTAGTTCTTAAGATTCATGAAAATTAACTTTGGATGGAGAGCCAGAAATAGACGGTGCCATTAGATCTCTACTACACAAATCTTTAGTTCCCCAGTCAGTAGCCAATTGTTATGAAGATGCAGAATTGACAGCAGAATAAAGGGGGAGATGGGATGCCGATGGTGGTAGCTGTATGACTAAGAGACTGATATAGGAATGGCTAATTTGTATTGTATTATTTTGTGAATTATGAAGATATAGTTTGTTAGCCAAGCTTTCTCCTGGTGAATTGGATATGCCTGACTTGGCCCATTGGAAAGAATTGCACCAGGAAATGTTATGAAGTAATTGTATCATATAGTTGTCCTTCTTTAATATTTTTTATACATGTGCTCATTTGGGCGGTAATAAATTAGGAGGTGGGGGGTAAAGGATTTCGACCCTTCTTGGCGGAGTATCAAATATATTCCACCTATTCTGAGCGAAAAAGCCCTCGCGTTACTATGCAACAAAGGGGCACGACCTCATCATAGGTACCTACCACAATTGACCTTATTGTAGATCGACCAACAATTTTTCTTAATGATTCTTAGGGATAATAGCCTGATCAATATACAAGGCTGCAGACGGCCTGTCCCCCCTGGAGAGGGAATGCCCTTTTATTTCATAGTGAATACAGCATTCCAATTGACTTAACGAAGGTCGTATTTCACACCCTCCGTGAAACAACCCTCGCGTGTATTTCATGGCCTGTCAAATCGAAATTGTTGATTTAACCACTATAAAGTAGTTTTTTCACACTCAGTGAGGAACTTTACTCGTGCACCTTTTTCTATATCCTTTTAATGGGTCATACACAGTAAACAATCAGGCCCATCGGGTTGATATCCTGTGATTAGGTTTACTATGGCTCTATCTACATTAAGTGGTGTTTAAAGTAAGCCAATGTCCAAATACTTAGTATGTGGTAAAAATATTCATAGGTACGATATTTTATCTGTTATCATCCATGAAACACATATGGTGGTGGAATGGCAGTGAGAACAGTGTTATTCAGTTCTGACCTGATAACCAAATCTCACCAAAGCTTGAAATTGCATTACGTTATAAATTTTGTTCCGATTCCCGCTTGGTCCATTTGCTCTGGGAACAGCGAGGAGCAAAATGCTTTCCCATTAAGCATCTATTTGGCTGGCAGTTAGGGATGAAGCGACTGACACGATTACATTTACTGTAGCCCAGCTCCGCAGCAGCAGGGGGGGATGTGAGGCCCAGATCCCTCAAAAGGCCCCTATCCCTCAAAATTGATCTGTTTGAGAGATAGGGACGAGGTGAAGTCCCTATGTGCTAAATGGCCCCTATCTCTCAAAACGGTTTGAGACATAGGGCCCATGTGAAGTTCCTAAGTCACAAATATTTTTAGCATGTCCCTATCTCTCAAAATCCACTCTCCCTAAAAAGTGTCCCCTTGGCTAGATATGTGCAATAGAAAGATTATTTATAGGATATTGGATAATATCCCACTACCACTCTATCCTTAATAACATCCCCTCCCGTCTCAAGTGGGGTCAAGACTTTTGATAATAGATTACTGCTGCCAAAGTAGGAAAGGGAGTGGTCATTTATTAATTACAGGGTGTTTAGTGGGTTCGGGAGGGGTGCAAAATATGTCCATTTTTTAACAAAAGAGATCATTTTTAACAACGGGGGGGATGGTCGATTTGGGGGGGGGGGAACACCAATTGGACCCATTAAAGGGGGGGTGGACCAATGAAATTTGGTCCCCTCTTAAGGGGAGAAGACCAAATCAATTGAAGAGTTTGGACGCAAAACGGCATGAGCGCCATTTTTGAAAAAGAGACAATAATCTGACAAAATATGGTTTAGGGATGGTTAAATGTAATCCTGAAACAATTTTTACAAAATTTACTATTTTTCATGTCATTAGGGGCTTTGAAGGATACACTCTGTTACCAAAACACTATATTTGACCCCAGGGTGGCTTTCCAAAACCACTATATCCTCCATTTTTGGGATGGAGATCAATATGTCGTTTTGCATCCAAACCCTTCAATTTCCATCTATATGGTAAAGGGGTCGGCCATGTTGAATTTTAACCTGCCTGAAGGGGGGACCTCCTTCTTTCTATTTCTTTTGGCCAACCTTGAATGATTGTGTTCTTGTGAGGGATGATTTCTTACTGCAGAAGTATGAAATAGTCCTAAAAATTGATTGCAAATGCTTTTGCTGGATAGGGGTTTTGAGACTTAGGGACCTTTTGTAGGATAGGGGCCTGACATGTCCCTATGTCTCAAATGGCCCCTATCTTTCAAATTTTTGTGAGATAGGGGCTGTGTGAATGTGGTCCCTATGTCTCAAATATTTGTGGGATAGGGGCTTTTTGACACTTAGGGACTTCAGGTGTGCCCTAAGTCTCAAAAGGCCCCTATCCCACAAATATTTGAGGGATAGGGGCTTTTTGAGACTTAGGGGCCTCACAAAGGAGGCAGTGGTGGTGGTCACCAATCCATTTGAGAGAAAGGTTCAGTGGGATGATGTCAGTGTCGGTTTCTGTTAATGTCGCAACGGGGAGATTTACTGTTGGAGATACAAAGCGGTATGCTGGGATGGCAGTCTATTGGACCTTAAAAACATTATAAGGTATTAGAATCTAAGGTACTCAATGTGTGTGCTAAATCAGCAGTGGCAAATCAACATTGTATTTGCCAAGTAAAATTAGATCATTTTTTCATTCTTTAAACCTGACACAAGCATCAACATGCTAAAGAGACATTTTTAACAAGCGACCCTTCCTATCTTTGATAATTTGTTTGATGGTCCCTTTCCCCTTGCTTCTGGCACATCTCTGTGGACACTGCCAGGACAGTAATGAGCTTCTACTGAAAAAAAGTGCAGACAGTCGGAGGTGCATGCCCCCTGCACTGTCTACAGGGATGTTACTGGGGAGTTCCAGGAGCTAAACAAGTGGACATCGGAAGCTACTACCCACATGGCTGTTTGTAATCGATCTAGGGTAAAATCCGCTCATAGAAGTGATCCTGATCGTTCTGAAAGGACCTTTAATTAGTTGCTTTCACGCGAGATTACAGCCCCAATTATGGTGATCTATGAAATCTTTGCTTATGTTCTACAGTTGGTTTCGTGGTTGTTTCCATTGTTAGGGTAGATATTGAGATAGGGATTGGCATTTAACCAAAACCTTCATCAAATCAACTTTAAATGATAACCGTTATTATGCTTTTTACAGAACAAACCTTTTCCTTCTTAAAATGTCCATCATTGCAGCCTTACATCTAGTGCAATAGTCTATACTCCCCTTTTGCTCTTTGAATATGTCAGTAATACCTCTTCTACTCATCAATAGCTCATGTTGTAAAATGTGCTCTTTAGAATTAACCAATCAATGAGTATAGAAAAGCGGTTAGCATCGTCATACAAATGACCCCAGTACAATTATTCCTCCTGGATCATGCAGCAGAGGGAAGCGGTTGGGTGCTTGAATACATGGCAGGATGGAAAGCAGACAATAATTGTTTTAAGAAAGGTATTGAGCCATAATTAAGCATTGTATTATTCTGTCATTTATGCAGATTGACACTGCTAGTCGTCAAATAGACAAATTGGATCAATGCCATTTAACAGTGTTTCTGCAGCCAATTACAACCGACCAGATAGAATCTGTTGCGAGTGAAGGGCGGAACTGTTTAAAGAAACAATTGAACGTGGATGACAAAAACAGTGACGTAATTAAGTTGACCATCCCTAAGTTATGCCTTTATAATTATTACAATGGCCCATCATATAATGATTAATATCAGAACAACAACAGAATTGTGACTAAACAATATTTTAAAAAAACAATCCTTTTATTCAGTCCTCACAACATACACACATTGGACTATACACCGATATAAGATCAAACACATGCCAAAAATTCCAGGTAGGCCTACTTTAATTCAGACTCAAATTATTAATGATATTAATGCCTTCCTCAAGAACGAATAGTATAGGGCATTTGGTGCCAAATACTTATGCCTTCACATGGATCTATCGGTGGGAGGTCACTGGGTCTCTTTTAGAAAAGTAAGCGCAATGTAGGCCTAATAGAACATGGTTGCCATAAAGTGGATATCTACTCATACGGTGACTTCATGTTACATACAACTTGTATAATGGTTATGGGCAATGGCTGCTATTTTCCATTCCTAAATCCAACTGATGAAACCCCAGTGCCCTCTGCTAAATCAAAGAAGGCAAACTGAATCTTCCACACCACAGTCACATTTCCCATTTCTGTATCATTCAACTCTGAACCCATGACATTCCCATTAGGTTGCAATTTATAGTTTGCTTTGATTTAGCTGGAGTACACTATGATTAATATTCTCATTACTTTCTACAGACGTCCTTTGCCTTTTGATTACCTTAGACCCTGGAACTCTTCCGTTCCTTTTTTCCTGTTTCTACTAGACCTAAAGGCCTACCCAGACATCAAAGAGTGTGCTTCCAACCATCTTAACCCAGATATGCCTAAGGAGGGAAATAGTGCTCTTTTTATGACAAATTTTTTTTTCCTGTGTTAAAATGATATTTTATTGGCATTTTCAGCAAAATTGGGAAATTCGCGCTCATGGCCTCTGATTTATGGACCGTCCTTTTAAAAGGACGGTAGGCACATAGGACATCAAAATTTCATGGGAAGTTCATTATTCAATTTTTTTCATGTGACAATGATATGGATGAACATAAAATGATGCAATTACCTCAGTAAACTGTTCTCAAGGATGGTACTGGTGTTATTCTCAATTGTGGAGGTATGTTTTTAATTGTGCATGAGTTGATATATTGCCTAGCAACCACATTTGACAAAAATTCCATGCCTAGCAACAAGCACGCGGAATAGGCTTAAGAGAGCTTTAGATACAGCTTTTCGGAGTATGCAGACCCAAGGATACCCATGATACTTATTGCATTTGTTTTGAATCAATATGTTGCCTATCCATGACATTCAAAAACATTCTGTGCCTAGCAACCAGCATTAGAATGCCATTAACAGCCTAGCAACAACATTCAAAAACATACTGTGCCCAGCAATGAGCCTGAAACGAGCTTTAGATACACCTAACCCCAGTATGCAAACCCAAGGACATCAGTGATACCTTTCATTATTTGTTTGAATCAATATGTTGCCCTTCCATGCCATTAAAACATTCTGTGCCTAGCAACAAGCATGTAGAGTGGTCTCAATAGCCTAGCAACAAAATTCAAAAACATTCTGTGCCTAGCCTCAAGCATGGGAAATGGGCTGTATAGAGATTTGATGTCCTTTACCCCCGGAAACAGACCCTAAATACCTGTTGGTATACATGATGCAAAGGTTACTGATCACTAAACGGTATGTGGCAGGCAATGGGGATTACAAGTATGCATGGAATCATACTTTCCTCTAGGGAGCAAACCTGAAGATTTGAATTGATAATGTACTGGCGCTCTATACTATCACTGCAAAGGAGGCTTTATACTCTGGGCTGACATAGCTGAATAGCGGCCTTATTGTAAGAAGCTGGATTGGAATTTGTCCCTGCCACATGCTGGGCTTCTGGTCAGTCAGTTGGGTACTGCTCTCACTGGAAGCCACATGTGGTGTACAGTGAGAGACCTTTGTCTGACTACACTAGCCCTACCAAAGATCTGGTCATTTTGTAGTAGAAACATCTCATTTCAAGTATCTCATTACCCCTCCAATATTCTATACTGTGGCCTGGTCGCCTACCCATTCTCTTTTGCACTCATGATATTTAATTGTGTTTAAAAGACTACCCTGTGTGATCTACAATAGTAGCTTGAATAAGGACACCCCTGCTTATACATTTTTATGATACAATTTACACTGTGCTTATATGAGACCTGTGTTTATTTAAGATAGAAAACTTACCTGAATGTTCATTTCAAAACTATCATTTACCCTTTGCTTACACAGGACCTGTGCTTATTTGAGACCCCTGTGCTTATTCAAGCCACTACAATATTACTAATTCACTCCTGACCCAGAAATTCACCAAAAACCTTGACTATGGGCATCCTACACTGCTATTACTACAATAAGACAGGGGATTCCTTGTCACATGAGGCCCAAATCCCCCATGGGTAGGGTAAAATATGGATATTTTATAATTTGGGCTGAAAGAAAGACATCTAATCTTTGACCTGTTAAAAGCATATGACAATCAAAATATGTTATCTTCCAGAAACATACATCTTTGTATTTTTCAAAATGATGCCCAATGGCATCACCCATTTTCAAGCTGCTATTGCCAATTAGCTTCACCTGTTTAGCATGAGCCTTCTTACAACACAGTCAAAACAAGATGGTGAAAACAACATTTTAAAAAGTTTTTTTCCTCAGAAATTCAATTGTGGAGTTTACAACATATCTATTTTTGATAGAAATGCCTTAATTTGGAATCCTAAAAGGACCTTTTTACATATTATTGGATGTCTCTAAAATAATGTTTCTGGTTGCCATGGTAACCCAGCCTAAAATGTTATGGTGTAAAACAGTAATGGAAAGGCCATTCTGAAAGCTTTCAGTTCTTATTTAATGGTGACCCAATCTAACAATGATGTAAAATACTGACTTTCATCAAATAGTTCTTGGTCCATAAGGGTTAACTGTAAGCACATTACATTTTTATATGTTGTTGCTAGGCTGTTTAGGTCATTCCACATGCTTGTAGCTAGGCACAGAATGTTTTTATATGTCATGGATAGACAGCATATTGATCTAAAATGACCACAAGAAGTATCCTGGGTATCCTTGCGTCTGTATACTTGGGTCAGGTGTATCAAAAGCTTGAGCTCTCTAAGGGCCATTCCACATGCTTGGTGCCTGGCATGGAATGTTTTTTAATGTTGTTGCTAGGCTGTTTAGGCTATGCCACATGCTTGATGCTAAGCACAGAATGCTTTTAATGTCATAGACAGGCAACATGTTGATTCACACAAACAATGAAAGGTATCACTGGTGCCCTTGGGTTTGCATACTGGGTTAAGGTGTACCTAACGCTCGATTAGGGCAATTTCACAGGCTCGTTGCTGGGCACAGTATGTTTTTGAATGTTGTTGCTAGGCTGTTAATGGCATTCTAATGCTGGTTGCTAGGCACAGAATGTTTTTGAATGTCATGGATAGGCAACATATTGATTCAAAACAAATGCAATAAGTATCATGGGTATCCTTGGGTCTGTGTACTCGGGTTAGCTGTATCTAAAGCTCTCTTAGGCCTACTCTGCGTGCTTGTTGCTAGGCATGGAATTTTTGTCAAATGTGGTTGCTAGGCAATATATCAACTCATGCACAATTAAGAACATACCTTCACAATCAAGAATAACACCAGTGCCATCCTTGAGGACAGTTTACTGAGGTTATTGCATCAGTTTATGTTCATCCATATCATTGTTACGTGAAAAAAATTGAATAATGAACTTCCCATGAAATTTTGATGTCCTATGTGCCTACCGTCCTTTTAAAAGGACGCTTTTAAACAATTATCTATAAGTGAGGGGTTAAACTAGTTAGATATTTGTTTGGTGCTAAAATTGCCTCTATGCCATTAGTTTCACATGTTTTTGACAAAAATGTAGAAAATTCATGAATTTGTCCTACTTTCCTAAGCCCTGTAAGAGTCAGGATTTTGAAACAGGCATTATTTGGTGAGAAACCCCTCTGCATATGGTTGCCATGGTTACATGACAAATGATATACATACTTGTAAAGTCAAAATAGAAGCATGTACCCTTGTTCTATTATAATTTAAAGTTAAAAACAATATGAATTCGATTTTGATATTATTTTAGTGATCATTAAAGTAGTACATGTAGGCGTCCTTTTAAAAGGACGGTAGGCATATCTGGGTTAAATCAACTACTGCTCCCTGCCAGTAGTGATTAATTTGTGAAAGTAATGATCTTGTTCTTTCTATGAGGCTGTTGTACTCTTCTTCAAGGTTCAAGAAGAGTCCTTAAAATGCCTGGCTCTTGAAAGTTGGTTGCTTCGGATGGTTGTTAAGGGTCAGTCCGAGCCACACCTGCGGTTACTCATGCACCTCTCGCCAGATATGCACTGTCCTTATTCATTGCTGCTAAACTCAGCTTTGTTTGCTAATGGCACACAGTTATGGGACAGCACGCGTATCGCCTTATCTAGATCCTAGAGGACATGACTTTTATAGTAGCGCGCATTATCTATATGTCAACTAGATACATTGAACTTAGAGCCAGCAGTAACAGTCTAGTCCGAGTCACTGCAATACACTTATACAATAAGTCTAGCTATCTATATATCTGTACCTATAGCTTTATATAGATAGACAGATAGATGGAGAGATAGATAAATAGATAGACAAATAGATAGATCGATAGATAGATAGGTAGATGGATAGATAGACATAGCTCATGTTGTAAAATGTGCTCTTTAGAATTAGCCAATCAATGAGTATAGAAAAGCGGTTAGCATCCTCATAGGAATGACCCCAGTACAATTATTCCTCCTGGATCATACAGCAGAGGGAAGGGGTTGGGTGCTTGAATACATGGCAGGATGGAAAGCAGACAATAATAGTTTTAAGAAAGTTACTGAGCCATAATTAAGCGTTGTATTATTCTGTCATTTATGCAGATTGACACTGCTAGTCGTCAAATAGACAAATTGGATCAATGCCATTTAACAGTGTTTCTGCAGCCAATTACAACCGACCAGATAGAATCTGTTGCGAGGGAAGGGAGGAACTGTTTAAAGAAACAATTGGACGTGGATGACAAAAACAGTGACGTAATTAAGTTGACCATCTCTAAGTTATGCCTATATAATTATTACAATGGCACATCATATAATGATTATCGCGTATCGCCTTATCTAGATCCTAGAGGACATGACTCTTACAGTTGCGCGCATTATCTATATGTCAACTAGATACATTGAACTTAGAGCCAGCAGTAATAGTCCGAGTCACTGCAATACACCTATACAATAAGTCTGGTTATCTATATATCTGTATCTATAGCTATATATAGATAGACAGATAGATGGAGAGATAGATAAATAGATAGATAAATAGATAGATACATAGATAGATAGATAGATAGATAGATAGATAGATTGGTAGGTAGATGGATAGATAGACAGATAGATAGATCTGTCACCATCCTCCTCCATTAGTGAGACCTTACAGCAGGATATTGTCAACACCTCTCCCACACTGTGGCTTTACCCGTACGTCAAGGCATCCTATGAGGGCTTTCAAACTAAGAGGTGGTGAAATATTGACCGCCCTTCAGGCACTATGATAATGAATGAAGATTCAATTACATGCTTGGGTGCCCTTGTCTTTTAGTCTCCACCCATGGAGGCCATCTCCCCGTGTGGACCAAAGTCCTCCACCAGTAGAACATGTCTAAAGCACCCCCAACACCGCTGTGTGCCTCAACCGGTAGGATGCCCTAATAGAAGAGATCCGATAAGGCTGGAAGGTGGCTTTCTAAGCAGCTTTCACTGCTTGAGTCCCAGCCAAATATTGGTCTAGCATTCCCCAGAGGAATTCTGCCCACTACAGGCTTGGGGTCTATGAAGATTACTTTATGTTCTAGGGATGGATTCATGATTTGTGCATGGGTAGAGATGGACAGCCTTTTACAGAAGCCACTTTGACTATGGGAACTTGCATCAAAATGCATCTACATTTACTCCAAAGCCACCATCAATTCAGGATGATGCATACGTAATTCAGGGTACAGTTAGATAGAGTAAGCTCACCTATTTCCGACCAACTACAATGTGTCGACCACCTAATGCATATTGTCATGTCCCTATGCTATACCTGGTATCAATGATTTGTTGAGAGGGAAGTTGAAGTGTTGTTACCTTCAATCATAACATTATCTTTTACATATGTCCTTATTATCATATATACACAATGCACTGAAGTGAGGCTGTATGACCTGCTTTGAGATCAGCAAATTCCATAATTCTCCATAAATGTTTATTTTTAGTGCTTGTTTTAAGCCATTTGTTTCCATCAATTCACTTTTTTTTTTTAAATGAATGGTTGCATATCTAATAAATCTAAATGCGAGGTATTTCCACGAGAACATTTTTATAAATCAATTTTAGAGGTCATTCTTCAAAACTAACAGATTTCACCAATAAGCGACCATAATTTCACCATGAGACGACCTCCATAGTCAGTGTGTTAGCTAGACCTCCAAAGCAACGGTGTTGTGTAAGGAACTCTTCATTCATACCTACTTTTTGCAATGTCAGAAGATCAAGAAAAGAAAAAATATTTTGGGGGAAATTTTCTTAATTCTACTATCATTTTCCTGTATGAATCGAGTTGGTCTGGATATAAATTTAAAAGGGCTTCATATTATTCTGATTAAGTTAAGACTGGTCGACTCTAGGTCAATTCTATGAACCATTCTCTGATGTCTGGTCCGGCTCCCGATATGGCCATGAGGGGGCTACCCGGTTTTTGCTGTGGCCCCAGGCGGGCTAACCAATTTGGGCTTAGCTTGGGTTTGGCTGAGTTGCCCAATTTGGTCATGTGGCACCTGGGAAGAATATTGGTTTTCAGAGCACTCCAAAAATTCCACTGCCCCCCGCCCCCCCCCCCAAAAAAAAAAATCCAACCCCACCCCTCTCTAAGAGGTTGGAAATGTTATTCCTTCCCCAGCAGCACCCCCCACACCGAACAACTTATTGACTAGGAAATCCCAGTTGCTGCTAGTGAATGCACACAAGGCTGAATCATACTCTTCCTATCCAGTTATGGACAAGGATAAAGTATAGTCATCAGAGTTGAGTAATGCAGATTAGACAAGTCACACTCATTGGCCTACGGACACATTGAGCTTGAGTAGTCTATTTTGGTTTCATTGTATTAATGAAAATAAATCCTGCTTTGGATAAAAGTTCTACATATTGTATAGTAGGGCCATCTAGTGTCAAGTTCCAGAACTACCACATCAGTTTGCCATGTCTAGACCCCACTTCAGCCCACATCAGGTAACCCACTTTGAAATTGATCTTGACCTTGACCTTTGTGATCTTTGAAGTGACCTATTGCAGAGCCCCACTGGCAGGGCATTTCGTGAACGGAAGAAAATTCGATATGGCCCCCAAACAGGGAGAATCCCATGTCACATGACCTCTTTTGTTTGGGTGTACTAAAGCTCTTTTAAATCCCTAAGATAAGGGCTGGGGATTTAGACTCAATTCTAAGGGGAAAGGAAAGACATCAGTAGAACGGAATTAGAAAGAGTAAACAATAAATTACCAATCGACACATCTATAAGGCTAATTCTCTCTCTGCATTTTTCATTTGTCCTAAATTCAATAATGTGTGCATCTCGAATGAAATAGTTCAAGTTTAAGATATTTTTTTAATTGTTGTTTACATAAGATTCACTCTCCTGTTCGTTTCCCAGTCAACACCAGTGGGTTCATAATCATTGGACCCGTTAACTAAATCTCTGCAAAGACTAACATTATAAATCTCATTCCAATTCCCCCTAGGTCAATCTGCTCTGGCAATCCGGAGGAGCAAAATGCTTTCCCATTAAGCAACTATTTGGCTGCCTATGGGGGTGGAGTGGCTGACCCAATTACATTCACTGCAGCTAAGCTCCACAGTGACTCACAGGCAATAATGCTGGCCAACAATTCCTTTTGTAGAAAAGTTCAGTGGGGTGATAATGGTATCAGTGTCTGTTAACGACTTGGCACAGCCACAGGGCGACCGGGGTGCTGTGTTTTTGCGGGGGAGGGGGTCTCGATTAGCATTGGTGGCGTACGTACCTGAAGATGCAAAAAGGCTAAGTATACACCTTGATACAACACTTGATAAGGATAACCCCCAGAATATTAATTGTCATTCTCTTTTATTTATTTATTTGCACACGCGTCATGCAGTGTAACGTGACAGAAACTATGAGAGTGAAAAACGATATCATTATGAGAGGAGACATTGAGCCATTTTAATTTGCACTGTGTTTATTGTCAAACTATAAAGAAACACATGAACTGATAAGCCTTCAACCAAATGCTTAGAGACGCAACTAAAATAATGTGTGTATATATACAAATATAATGACACTCCCTGAAACATAAACACTATTTCCTTCCAGTGTAACACATCTATCAATATAATCAACATACCTGATTATTTTCTCAGTTACTTCTAGCTTGAGTGTCTTTTTCTGAGTGATGCCAATTGGCATCATTTTGGGACAGAAAAAAATCATAATTATCATATTTCTTTCACAGATTATAGATAAAATATGTTTCTTTCAGCCCACATTCTAAAATATCCATATTTTAATGTCACCATGGTAGATTTGGGCCTAATATGATATGACATAGAAATACCCCGTTTTTTGTAGTAATAGCAGTTGGGAATGCCTCTTGTCAAGGATTTGGGTGAATTCCTGGGTCAGTAGCTAAAGGGTTTTTATGTTACAATATACACAAATACTTATGTGCATGTTCCACATGAAGCAGTTAAGGGGTGCCTCCACCAATGACCCCATCCATCTGTCCGTCCATAAAAACCATCGAAAAAAGCAGGGATATGAACGTTTTTGATGGACGGACAGACAAAACCCACTTCCACCAAGTCTGACTGTCCACTCCATCCATCAATTTGTCCAGTTTGTGGTTAAAAACTGGACGGATTGAAGGACGGAATGGACGGACGGATTCCGTCCATCAATTGTTCCATTCCGTCCATCACAGATGGGCCAACATGACCAGAGAATACACGGATTCTGTAAAAAAAAAAATGGATGGAGGGAAATATCAAAACATTTTGATATTCCCGTCCGTCCACCTTTCCATCAGAAAACACAATTTTTCATCCATATGTGATGGACAGAATGGATGGATTGATGGACAGAATCCGTCCGTCCATTCCGTCCATGGAATCTGTCCAGATCCCTGCTTTTTGGACGGGTTTTATGGATGGACGGATGGACGGTCGTTGGTGGAGGCACCCCTTTAGATAACCAGAGGCATGATAGTGTCTCTAGTGTAACACTACAATTGCCCCAAATCCACCTGCAAACATATCTAGAGGCAGGGCTGGTGGTGAGGTGCTCCACCATCAGTAATCTGGTCTCACCTTTTGGATGTAATTCGATCTCTGCACAGGTGATGACCTAGGCCACTGGCCGGTCCCTAGACCACATGGAAATACTAATGCGTTAGTTAGGAACCTAGCTTTAGCAAGGAAGACTAAAGTAAGCCAGTTATCCAAGTATTGATATACGAAATAACCAATCAACTGACATCAAGGTGTTACCTTGACATTGCCCTCACTTACACAGCTTGCAGATGGCCCATCTGTGGACAGACAAGCTAATAACTGGTGTACAAAGAACCTACATTTGTGAAGGGCTATGATCTATTCATCTCATTCTTGTGAGTGACTGCCACCGTAGTTATGAAACATACCGGTACCTCATTTTCCCCAGCCCCTAAGTCAACATATTTTTGAATATCTAAGTTGGTGTCAGTGTATATATGTAGTTTCATTTTGAGGGAGACATTTTCCTTAAGATGTGGTGGCTGCATCTAGATAACTGGACTGCAAGGTCCCCTAAGTAGCTAGAGAGCGAGAAGGGAAGGGGGTTAGGGAGAGGTGTGGGCAGTGGAGGTATTTTAGCTGAAAAAAGAAATTATGGGGATATTGTAGCAGTCATAAGGTGATCAAAAGGGTTGTGATTTGTACTCTTCTCTTTGAACTGAATCATCCGGAAAGACAGGTGGATGATGAGTAGCACAGCTATGGACAATGACAGGGCGTATGTATATTACCACAAAACCTTAGTTGGTGGTCAACCACTCGCATGTTAGGTTGGGAGAAATTTGGTCTACATTAAGACTAACATCCGCACCTTAATTTTCAATTGCTTATTGAGATTACTAATTGCAATTCAAAGTGCCAAGTATGGTCATCTAAACAATACTCTGCCAGCAACATGCTTGTCAAAGCAAGAAAAGATGAACAATGAAAATTTTGGAAATTAATTTACATTGTCAACGATATACCGGTACCTCTGTGCAAATACTGATAAATCAGCTATTTTGAAGGTATTTGCCCCCATACCCCAAGTACCTATACTGCCACACGCCATCGACATGAGATCCAACCACGCCCCTCCCAATTTTCCGACAATTTAGGATAACACCATCCCTCCTACGACGTTCCTCTATATCACACTGAATAGATAATTGCATGATCGTTGCTGATACATACAGTTCTAATATGACTGCTAATTGATGAATTAGAAGGCATTTACAGAATTTGATATGACATTGATGACAGGTTTATAATAACACTTACAGAAGTTATGGTTGATGGGGTCATCAGAACAAGTTTTCCAGCTGAGAGACCAGTGCCAGAACCATTGTATACTCTGGCCAAGAACACCTGGAACTAAAGGACCATACTAGATACACTTAGAACTATTCAAATCAGCATTCCAACCAAATAGGAGAGCAAATTGATGCAGCCAGAATATACCCTGACATGTATTTGGATAGGAGGATCATTCTGTGGTCCGATTAATGAAAGCTGTGTGCAACATCAATATACTGTGGTTTAATTTCTAATAATTATGATTTATATGGATTATTTGAAAATAGACTGATATGTGATCGCATTGCAGTCTATTCTAGATGCCTACGTGTCCCTACCATCCCATCTTTGAAGTGTCATTTCTCAGTAACTATTTCAAATATTTTGATGCTTAGAGCATCAAATTGTAGCTGAAGACATGAACTTCAATAAAGGTACTTTCCTCTAATGTCACTTTTTCCCACGTTTTGTAACATATATTTACCAAAGAACAGTGGTTTTCCCTATTTTTCCATGAGAAATTACAACGGCCCACAACTTCACCAGTAAAGCCCCAGTGCTTGAATATGTACAATAGACACATTTTAGTTCTTTTCTCTAGTTGTATCAAATTATTGGTGCATTTCCTTACATGGAGAGCTGTGGTTATGTGTTATAATAGAACTGCCTACCCCATATCCATCAAAATATTTCAACAACAGAAAACCACTGCCTTCCTAACCTTGTGATTTATCCCATGGATTATCATAAACCCATCATACTTCCATTCAATGGCTGTCTCCATCACTTATACCAGGAACATTAACACCTCTGCCAAGATGGGGATATACATCTCTTGGCATCATGAGGTCTTTCAAAGTAGGGTGATGAAACATTGAGGGTCTCTCATGTACTATGATAACGCATGAAGATTAAATTACATGCTTGGTTGCCCCAGTCCTTTAGTCTCGCCTGCCCCCATTGAAGGCTTCTTCTCGGTGTTGACAAAGTCTTCACACTGGTAGAACACACCCAAAGTCGCTCCCAAATGGATGTGTGCACTTATATTAGAATGGCCAAATAAAAGAGACCAGCGCTGGGCTGGAAGACAGCTTCCTAACAAGCTTTCACCCGAGAACTCCAGTCAAATATTGGTCTGGCATTACATGAGGAAATATTGCCAGCTAGTTGGCCTAAGGGCTGTGGGGAGGATTCTTTTACGGTCTAGAGATGAGTTCATGATTTGTCTCAATCTGGTAAGAAACATGTATTGATAAAAATACAATGCAGCTGTCTAAATTCTATTGACATTATAAAAGGGAAATGGAAATAAAGCATACACAATACTGAATGTAAATCTGATAAGCATTGAACACGGACATCATGGTAATTACGTTCAATAATCAATTGCCATTACAATTTCTATAAGGATTATACTGCAAATCTCCATCTTCTCATTTTCAGCTCGCATATTACCCCTATGCAATTACATCCTCCTCATCAAATACCATCTGGTATTCTCATTCGGAGATCTCATTGAGATTGTTGTCGATGATAAGGGACAAAAGGTTAACTGATTTATAGTTGCCCCTTTTGGCATATCAGATGATGACAAGCATTTCAATTGGCACCAAATAAAATTCTGCTTCTCACGAGGGTATTTTTCCCTGCTGATGTATTTTGCCAGTTAGGTTCCTCGAGTGAGGGGCACCATAATTTAAATGTTCCAGTGTGGGAAAAATAATTCTGCTTCTCAATCAATTTTAGTTGATCCAGTTCATCAAGAAACCCTCAATGCTCCAATGGTTTACTGAATCTTTCGAAGATTTTCCACAGGATTTTGAGTTTATAACGTATTTTATTCACATGGTGATATTCAAAAATACGATAGTTGTAGATGCAGCCATAGCACCATACAGATTTACATCATACAGCTAGTGGCATTCTAGATTCAAGCTTAGCTAATATAACTCACGTTCTGTTTGTATAATATAAGATATGTTTGATTACAAGATCATCAATATTATATTCATCAGACGGATGGCTTATTTTTCTCTAGAAACAGAGACAAAATACTCTCCCACCACAGCCTCACTCAGAGTTTGCTACTCAGACCCTTCATTAACCACTATTGTTTTTAAGCAATACACTTTTTCACTCTGCCTCAACTACACCAATTAGCCCACTATCCGTCCTCTCTACTCACCCAGTATCCCCTGCCAGCGCTCCCTACAAGAACATAACATGCTGAAGCATTCCATGAGTGTTAATAAACTGTATTGCCAATCACAGAGCTCACAAGCAGCTGTAACAATCTAATCGTGGCCTGCCCAAGACACGAGCGATTCTGTTCTCAACAACTTAGCGGTACTTTAAGCCTGCTCACATATAATATATACATGTTGAATGATATAGCTAGTTGGTGTTATTACTTGGTGAGCCGTATAGATTGAATTTAAATGTTGTCATCCTGATGGATTGAATACAATTCTATGTTTTACCTACGCAGATTCCAGGACAATGCACATGTGTTTTGCTGGGTAGGTCGGGACCAATCAGAGTCAGTTGGATGGGAATGGTAAAAAAAAGACTTTGGGTATCATGATTATGCTAATGCTCACTGATAAAACAGTGTTTTTTCTTATGGATTTTGATTTGTAACGTTATTCGTGGCCACTGCATGGTTGTCTGATAAAGTAAAGAAAGTTGTGCAGTAAATAGTATTCTTTAAACTAGATTTTAAAAATGGCCATAAGATTAGAACTGACGACTGCCCAGTCTCCTCTGCCAAGGCAAAACAAATCTAAACTGAATGGTCAACAACACAAAGTTATGTAGCCTATAGACCTCCTAGCTCTTTCCTATATTCCTTTGCTATACTAAAGGAATGCGGTTGTATGTAGAACTGGTACCTTCTTGAGGCCCTTGATATAAAGTTGGAAGATGCAATCACCTCAAACTCCTTCAAGCCCATCCACTTACACCAGAAATATCCATATCCTTCTACATCTTGGTAGGGGGTACCATTGAATAATAAATAAATACTCTACATCATTACTAAAATGGGCAATCGATAGAAAAGGCCCATACTAACCCATTTCAAAAAGAAGAACAACAAATTATTTAGTAGTTAATACTGGAGAGCCATTAGAATATGGAAAAGTCCCTATAATTTTACCCTGCCAGCTGCCTTCTGAGCCTATGAGGCCGGTGGCACCTATATTTAGGGCTAGGGTTATACGGGGTTGTTATATGACGAGTGCTGTTGGATGCTGTGTTGCGAACTCAGTCCGAACCCTTCAGTCCGACGGTAGGTGGCGACACCTACCCCGGGCTTGGGGTATGGACAGAGGTCGCTATAGGCTTACGGTCTGCGTGTGCGCGCGCAGGCTGGCTGCCTATATATACCCGGCATCTGACGGTACTCGTCGGTTACTCTGAGCCACGCTGGTGAGGAGACCCCGTGATCATTACGGCTGATTAGCCTACTGACCCGTTCCGAACTCTATAGGGAGTTCGCACACATAGATACTGCTTGTCTAGGTTATCTGAATAAACCTGATTTGCAACCTGTAACACTTGATCCGAACTGTGTTGACTTTGTTCTTTAATTGATACTCTACCAATATCATAGAGAAACAAAGTATCGTTTATTACACTGGTGCCGTGACCAGTTCTGAGTGAAACGCAGGTTAGCCTGTGCAGTAGCACAGACCTCGTGCTCTGGACGGAGCAGCGAGGTCTCCCGATGAGGCGCCAGCCTTATCACCGAAGGGGTTAGGTGCCGCCAATGAGGCAGCTATCCCCAGGAGTGCGAATGTTCCATCCGGAACAGGCGCACCAATGGGATCCGGAGGTCCCGAAGTAATGAGTCGCTCATTAGAGGAAATGAGCCTGTCAATGTTCAACATTGGTGGGTCAAGAGCAGCCGCTCCGAACCCGCGGAGGGTTACCATCTTGGAAGAGCGTCGTTTCGATGACATGAGAGAGGCCAGGGTACAGGAACGTGTGCAGATGGCTCAAATGGAGTTGTTGTCCATTCAGAAACAGTCAAATGAATGGAAAAACAGTCTGATTGCATTGGAAGGTGCAGTCACACACAGAGCTTCCAAAATCAAGGAAAAAGATGCAAGGCTGTCAACCTTGTTAGAGGAGAACGAAAAGCTGGTGCAATCCCTTAGCATGGTCCGCTTGGAGTTCGATCAGAAACAAGCTGATCTGCAGGGGGTCCGTTCCGAATTTGCCCAGGCAAACACGGAACTGAACCAGATTTGCGCGGTCCGAGATGCCGTATTGCATGAAGCAGAAGGGACCCGATCAGAACTTGTTCGGGACACGGAAGACCTACATGAGGTTCGCCGAAGCCTGGTGACGGAGTGTGACATTCTGAAAGCAAAAAGGAATGCTTTACAGCAGTTTTTATCAGAGACTCGGGATAGTATGCAGGACAGCAGTACCTCATACGCTTCCGCTGATAATGGCAGTCCGAAAGGTCCTCATTACATGAGTTTTACGGACACCCCGAATCTGCCTATGGGACGTGGGGTAACCATAGAAGGTGCCTTGTCTACTTCAACGCCAGGACGACCACTACACGTGGGCAGGGCAAGAGGTAGAGGTAGGGCGAGTGATTACTCACCAAGGGTGGGTATCAGTGGTATCCGTCCGATTCCGAAGCAGGTCTTTTCAGCTCCGACAGGTGTAAACCCGGCGGGTAGGGGAAGGTCGTTGTCGGAGTTGGTCCGGAGTCCACAATCTCAGTTGAAACTGGATGAACAACAACTGGATTCGGAACGCTTGAAGAAAGCAGCCGAACAAGAGTTTGTCGCAATGGCGAGAATGCCAAGCGAACATACTGTTCCATGAACAGAAGAACTTGGAATTGGAAAGGCGAGATGTGTATCGCAAACAGCAGGCTGCTCTTGAACAGCAGCAGAAACGCATGAAGGAAAATGCAGCCCTCGCCGAGGAATTGGCGGAGCAGGAGGCGGCGGTTCTGAGAGCTCGAAAAGAAGGGCTCCGAGCGGCCGGTGAAGCTCCGAAAGCTAAATTGGCGAAGGCTCAGCAAGAGGAGGAGGCTGAGAGACAGGCCAAGGAATTGGAAAGAGAGAAGTCGGAGCATCAGCGATTGCTTGCTCTGGCCCAGCAGTGTCAGTATATGACTGATCAGGAGAAAAATTGGTGGTTCAGTCAAGGTGTGGACCCCACTACAGATTTGGTGTCGTATGGTACCTATCAGGCCTATCTGGAGAGACAGAATAGCTTGCCTGCCATGGGCGCTACTCCGGGGGCGACTCCTGGCACAAAGAGTCCTAGGAGGGCTCCGAGAAGAACAATTCTGAGTACAGAATTGCAAGAATTGTACGATACGAACCCCGCAATTGCTGGGATCGGATTGCACAATGTGGGTACGGAAAAGGACGCATCGTCTTCCATTTCTAAATGCCTGGCGATAACCTCTAAAATTAGGGGGTCGTCCAACGCTGCTAGACGTATAGCTAGCGAGCCTTTTCCCTACTGGCAGAAAAACTCTTGGGAAGACTGGTTGGGAGCCACCGTTGAGGATATCAACCTCAGTGGGTGGGATCAACAAGATGCAATCCCGTACATCTGTAAGGGATTGCGCTTGGGAGATGGCCTGATGGCAGTGGAGCAGTGGAAAGATGAATGCGGACCCCGCGGCACTTTCAAACAGCTTGTGGAGATCGGTACCATCCTGTACGGAGACTCCGCTCGGATTGATCCGATGGTCGCTTTTAAGAAGCGAGTGCAAGGCAAGAACGAAGCCCCGAGGGTTTTCGGACTTGCACTGATGAGACTCCTGAAGAAGGTACATCCGGCTTCAGGAATCCATGATGCCTTATTCTCTAAGGAATTGTTCTCTCAGTTCGTCGCTGGACTGAGAGATCCGGAAATACAACAAGTAGTGTATGATACGTGGAGAGCAGATACGTCACTAGATGACCTTTTTAAGGCCATCGACATACATGCTCTCAAAAAGTCACTGTTGGGGGACCGGATGCCTACCCGGGCCTCGGCCATTATAGAATGTTCCCCGGAGCAGTCTGATGGTTCGGGCAGTGAGGAAGAGGGGGCGATAGCTTCGGCGGCTCAGTTTAAGAGGAATGGGAATTCCTCTAAACCGCCGTGGAAGAATAAGAAGCCGGAAGGGGGTGGAAACCCTCCTCCGAAGAAGGAATCATCGGATCCAAAAGCTCCGATGATGGACGCAGCGTTTTTTACAGCGCTGTTTGAGAAGATGACGACTTCCATTCAGGGGGCTTCACAGCCTAACAGAAGGAAGATCAATCGGAGGACCGCCAAGTGCTATAGGTGCCTGGAGATCGGTCACTTTGCTGCGGAGTGTACGGCTCCGAGTCCGAAAGTTCCCGGAAAGGAGGGAAACTAGAGGGGGTAGTCCGAGAAGGCGAGCGGACGACCCCTGGAGATGAAGTACGCCAACATACCAGAGAGGTAGAGCCTAGTGAAATTCCGAAGGCAGGAAGGGGATCAGGGGTGGCTTCGAGCTTAAGGGGCTCGGATGCCGGCCTGGTTGACATTCCAGTCCAACAGTTGCCCGGCAATGAGGCAGGGAGGCCCATTACGGATAAGAACGAGGAAGTTGCGGCTGTCACAGACACCGTGTGGGTAGGGAGTACCCAGCTTTCCCCGAATCATCCATGTTTCGACCATTTGAAGAAACATGGCCT
This sequence comes from Harmothoe impar, assembly GCA_947462335.1. Lineage (NCBI taxonomy): Eukaryota > Metazoa > Annelida > Polychaeta > Phyllodocida > Polynoidae > Harmothoe > Harmothoe impar. Next base: position 25,294,880 of record OX381704.1, on the reverse strand, counting down.
TGATTTGGCTGCTCCGAAGGATTTTAAACGCTTCACTGTAAACCCGTCTCCGCTGGGGGGGAGGCGGTGGTATGTGTCTGTTACTGTGGCCGGTAGAGCGGGCGAATTTTTAGTAGAAACGGGAGCTAGCCACTCCTTTATCTCCTCTAACTTCTATGCTCTTATGCCGGACAGTCGTGATAACTTCAAAACGAGGGTAAACGCCTGTTCGGCCGACGGGTCGAGTATGCAGACGTATGGGCGCGCGTTCATACCGCTCCGAAATGGGGGGAAGGAGTATGTGGCTTCTCCCACCATTGCGGATATTGCAGACGACGGTATACTGGGATTGGATTTTTCGGCGTTGTATGACGCGGTCCTGAATCCTGGTACAGGGGTACTCCGAATAGAGCACCCGTACCGTGCGGTGGAGCAATGTGTGCTCCGACAAGTGTCAACAGTGGCAACGGTGGTCCAAACTGTAAAGATTCCTCCCGGACAGACGTGTGACGTGCTGGTCCGAAGCAAGGGGCTTAGGAGAGAGGAAGAGGCAGTTGTGGAGCCGGATGTGGCCATGTTGGGTAGCATCGGTTTGACAGGCATGGACACCCTGGTGGGTGATGGTGCTTGGACCGTAGTGCCGGTTTCTAACCCCGGGTTGGAACCGAAGTATCTAAAGAAAGATACAGTCCTGGGGAAGGTGTTCACCAGTGAGGCAGTGATGCCTGCTGGGCAGGTGAGCATGAAGGGTGACCCTTCTCCGACCGCTTTGAGCGCGGGACTCGAGAAAATGATCTCCGAAACGGATCTGACGGATCGGAGGGATCTCGACTCCCTTAGGGGGCTGGTAGTGAAGTATCAGGATGCATGGCAGGTGGAGGGGGAGCCTTTAGGCCGAACCGACAAAGTATTGCATTCTATCAATACGGGAGATGCACAGCCGTTCAAAATGCCTTACCGACGCTTGCTGTTTGGTAAGAAAGGAATTGTTGAGGAACAAGTGAAGACCATGCTGGAACAGAAGGTGATTGTGCCTAGCACTAGCCCCTGGTCTAGTCCGGTCCAGATGGTTACGAAAAAGGACGGGTCTATCCGATTTTGTATCGATTATAGGCGCCTGAATGGGGTAACCAAGAAAAATGCATATCCTCTCCCCCGGATCGATGAGACCCTGGACTCTTTGGGTGGGAACCAATGGTTCTGCACCCTTGATTTGCAGTCCGGATATTGGCAGATCGGGATGAAGGAGGAGGATAAAGAGAAAACGGCTTTTACAAGTCACATTGGACTGTATCAGTTTGAGCTGATGCCCTTCGGGTTGTGCAACGCCCCGGCCACTTTTGAGGCTATGATGGAGACTCTGTTGAGTGATCTGTTGTGGCGCAAGTGCTTGGTATACTTGGATGATGTCATTGTTTTCGGCAAGACGTTTGAAGAGTGCGCATTGAACCTCGGAGAGGTATTGGAGCAAATTCGGTCCAATGGCTTGACATTAAAGCCGAAGAAATGTGAACTTTTTCGGAAGTCCATGGTCTATTTGGGCCGGATCATCTCCACCGAGGGTGTGCAGGCTGATCCGGCTAAATTGGAGACTGTGGAGACTTGGGAAGTTCCAAAAGGACCAAAGGATATCAGATCCTTTTTAGGGTTCTGTTCCTATTACAGGGACTTTATCCCCGGATTCTCTAGGGTGTCTCAGCCATTGCAACGGTTGAGCCATTGGACTCCGGGGAGGAAAAAAGAACCCTTTCCATGGGGGATGGAGCAGAATGAAGCCTTCAAAGAGATTAAGGCATTGTTCCGAACCACCCCGGTGCTGAGATACCCTACGGAGAAGGGGCATTTCATCCTTGACACTGATGCAAGCAATGAGAGCATCGGGGCCACATTGTCCCAAATCCAGGACGGAGTAGAGGTCCCGCTGGCGTTCGCTAGTAACAGTATGAACAAGGCACAGAGAAATTATTGTACTACCAAGCGAGAGCTGCTCGCAGTAGTGGTGTACACGAAGAAGTTTCAGCACTTCTTATATGGAGGGAATTTCACACTCCGTACTGACCATTCGGCCTTGAGGTGGCTCCTTAATTTTAAGGACGCGGAGGGAATGATTGGTTGGTGGTTGAATCACCTCAGCGAGTTCGGACTGGAGAACTCTCATATCCAGCACCGAGCGGGCACGAAGCATATTAATGCTGACTGTCTGAGTAGACGTCCGGTACGCCGTTGTGTGCGTCCGGAGTGTGGGGATTGTGGTGCTCACAATGCTGTGGTAGCGAGTGTGCGTTTGCCTTATGATGGGTTGTTGCAAAACCTGTTGGATTGGTCCACCAACACTATAAGGACGTACCAGATGGCCGATCCTACCATAGCACGACTGAGGGAGCTTGTCCCTACTGGGGTCTGTCCAGTGAGACCCGAAATATCACTGGAAAACCGTGAGATGCGACGTTTCCTGGCGCAGTTCCACGAACTGGAGGTTCGGGATTCGTTGTTGTGCAGGTGGAAGACTTGTCCCGGGAAGCGGAGAATATTACAAATGGTGATCCCTGCTGCTATGAGGAAAGACATCCTGTACTACTGCCACGGCCATTCCACTAGTGGGCATTTCGGAAAGAAACGCTCTTTGGAACGGTTGAGTAGGAGATATTACTGGCCCGGCATGTCAGGCGACCTTTTGAGGTGGATCGAGACATGTCCGGCCTGTTGTTTAGGCAAACCTGGTCCTGGACTAGGGAAATTGCCACTGCAACAAGAGCTATTCGGGGTGAGGTTTGCTCGAATAGCCGTGGATATTATCAGTGGAGTGAAACCCACTCCGAAAGGTAATACGTGTATGATGGTGGTCTCGGACTACTATACGAAATACACCCGAGTGTACCCACTCGAGGATCATACTGCTGCTACTTGTGCGGAAGCATTGGTAAAGGGTAGGATCCTCCATCTGGGGGCTCCCTTGATGTTACATAGCGATCAAGGGAGAGAATTTGAGTCCAAACTATGGACTGCTATGTGCCATCAGTTGGCTATATGCAAAACTCGGACCAATCCGTACCGACCACAGTCCGACGGGCAGGTGGAGCGGTTTAATCGGACCTTGATCCAGGTTTTAAAGCCATTAGTGAACTCCCATATGGATGATTGGGATGATCAGTGCGAATTTGTGGTTCATGCGTATAACAATACGGTCCACACTTCGACGAATTGCACTCCGAACCTCCTGGTGTTCGGAGAGGACTTGATCATGCCGGCGGATTTAGTATTCGGAGTGGTAGGGATCAGTCCGGAAGCACCATGTACAGTGCTGTTTGTGGAATCTCTACGAGAGAGGTTCAAATTTGCCTACGAAACAGTTAGGGCTCATTTGCTCAAAGCTGCTAATTGGCAGAAGGTGGGTTATGACACCGGATTGAAGTTGCGACGATTCGTAGTGGGGGATAGAGTGATCCGCCTACATGAACCGCTCTGCAACGTCAAGCTGGCGAATAACTGGGATGGACCACATACCGTGGTTAAATGTATCAGTCAAACGACTGTGTTGATTCAGTCCGAAGCAGGGCGCATCCGGACGAGCCATATGGCTCGGTTGCGTGCTTGGGCTGGAAGGGAGCTCACCCCGGAAACGGAGGTGGAGAAGGAAAATTCGGAGGCTAAATTTGTACCTTTGGAAGGGGTGTCAGTGGATCCCCCTAAACGGGTGGTACGAAAGAAGCTCCGGAAGACCGTGAAAAAGAAAGTCTCGGCAGGCGAAGGAAGAAAGGCACGGAAAACTAAAATCAAGGCTGGAGTTTTAGTTAAGAACGAGTGTCCTTCGGCCAGGTTACGAGAGGCGGGCGGTAAACCCGTTCGGCGAAGCCCAAGGCTAGTGGCTAGAGGGGCTGTAACCTAGCTTGTTTACACAACGAGTGTGGTGTCCTGTGTTGTTCTATATGTTATATGTATGTTACCGACAGGGGCGCTCAAAGTCAATAGAAAAGAATTTGAGAGTGCTTCCCGAGGGTGGTGGACGGATAATCCGGTGGGGTAATCTTCGATTTCCCATATATATCCACTAATACTCCTGATGAGCTCTTTATTCGAAGTATATTTTGACTTTTGTGAGCCGCCTACTTAGCAGTGTGATCCCTCGAGCCCGAGCTGCGGGCGGGAAAGGTCGTGACCTGATGAAACGGTAATTGGGTCACACCGGGTAACGGGATCGCGTCCAATCACGCGAGACGCTGCGCATGCGCTTTGTTTTAAAAACAAAAGCGAGGGAACCGCCATATTGATTTTGGGCTCTCCCAAGTCAATCGTGGTGTTGGTCGGCAGCGGTGAAGTTGGTGATTTGGACGGTTAGAAGAGGAAAAAAGTCAGTAAAAGAGTTGTGAGCAGTGAGTACTCTTTCCTGGTTCGTCTGAGACAAAGAGGGAGGCGGGGAACTAGTGGTTTCCCCGTCAAACTCCCGTCGAAAGACACTGCAGTAGTGAGGATGGCCGAGCAACAGCTCCGTCACTCCGAACTCACCGGACACTCCGAGGTGGCATCCGCCACCGAGGAGCTTATGGATGCTCAGAACCCGAGTGGTGATGAGCTGAGCGAGACGCTGGCAGAACTATCCGTGGATCCGGCCTTGTCTCCGATTCGGAAGTCTCCGTTGCCCGACGGCAGCGAGGACTCCGGAATGTTGCGGGGAATCGCCTACACCGAAGTAGTGCCGGATCCCTCCGAGACTACTGTACGTCCCTCCCGGATGTGCAGTTTGAGTATATCACCAAGCCTCCAGAAGTCAGTTTCCCGTAAACTGTCTATGGGGAGTGGTAGTGATTCAGACACTTTACGTCCGAGGACGCGCGGTGGTAAGGGTGCTACCCGAGATCGGTCCAGGTCGTCTGATACTAAGGTTAGCACCAAGGCTACCAAACACGCGGGTGTTGGGAAGAAGCCACCAGGAAAGGACGAGCCTAAAAAGCCCGATCCGAAGAAGGGTAGTACTGCGAGTACCAAGAAACCGGATTCTAAGGCTGCCACTGCAACGGCATCCAAGGATCCGAAGACGGTCGATCCCAAGGCTCCTACTACGAAGGTGCCGAAGGATCAGAAGAAAGCTGATCCGAAGCCCGCCGCTAAGGACCAGCCGAGGAAGGGGCAGACGTCCGGCAGCACTCAAGCTGTAAAGACTCCGGGCCCCACTAAGTCCAGTATCCCGATCCCTAGCAAGGTGAAGGATAGCGGAAAGACAGTTGAAACTTCAGCTGCTCCGGCTCCAACCATCGATGTGTTGTCCTTCTCGCGAGGGTTGGACAACAGCTCGGCAGTAGCTGCTACAGCCGCTGCGATGGCTGGTAAGACCGGACATGGGGGAGGTCGTCCTAAAACGACAGTCCCTCCCCAGGAACCTCGGACCGAGGAGACTATGGATACTTCATCCGCAGCCCATACGGTCAAGGTCGTACAGGAGGTGCTGTCTAACATCACCTTCAAGCTCCCGGCTCCACTGGAGCCGCGACAAGAGGTACCCGTTCGGGTGGAGTTACCTCCTCAGAGAGAGGTACCCGTCCGAGTGGATACTCCTCTCCAGCCCTCCGAGCCTACTCTGGAACCATCCAACATGGATATTTCGGAGGAAGCCGGAAAACTGAACCAAGCTGCGGGCGGTGGTTCATCTGGGTCGGGGGTGCACATCCTCGCTCCATACCAGCATGATGCATGGGAAAAGGAGGACGCCGACGTCCCACCCCTGCTAAGAGGTGCCATCATCGAGCAGATGAGCAAAACGGAGGTCAGGTCCTTTGACTTGGTACAAATGCGAACCTTCCAGGGGCTGGACAGTCTGTCTGCCAAGTTCCCGGCCTGGTTCCCGGATCGCTTAACGGCGGCCATGAACGGCCTCAGCAACACGGCTGCTACAGCTCGCTTAGTTGCTGAGACAGAGGGACGTCCCGAAATTATCGCGGCCTTGGAATACGACATGCAAACCGCATCGGAGTTCCAAGTCGTGCATAACAGGAGGGAGAAGAGTCGGCGCCTGACGCCAGCGATGAAGCTGGCTCGGAGTGTGGAACAGAAGACTAAAGAGTCAATTCTGGATGCTACTCTGGAGGATGAAATCATCCAACAGACCTTGGCCGCGGCTAGGAGTGCGGATACTAGCCGCCAGGAGAAGGCCAACCGTAGGCACCTATACCTACGGGAGACCATCAAAGTAACATCTCTGAAGGCGGGTCGATCCGAGGATGAGGTGGAAGCTGTTCTGAAGGGATTGGATGAAAATACAATCCCGGACGACGAACTTCAGATACTGGTCCGGACAGCACTCCGAGCCAATGCCGCTAGTGGGTTTAAGTACTTTAAACCAATGTGTGTGAACGACTGCGTCAAGGATAAGCGGTCCTCACACCATCCGGAGGAGGGCATGGGCAATGGCTAGATGGCATCCATTTAGCAAGTGCCAATTTGAGCCTTGTCTGAATGTTGACGAGACACTGGAAGCGCCCCAAACTTGGCCTACCAAGGTCCGGTACGCGAGGCATATCACCCGCTATCACTTACGTCATTACATGCGGTATGACTGCTTGAGTGTGGGTGCGAGAGGGAGCAAGGGTTGTCCCGAGGGTGGTCTGTTCTACACTAGAGCAGACATCATCAGACATCTTGCTAAGCAGCACGGCTTAGCTCTGAAGACAGCGGCGGAACGCATCCAGACCGCCCATGCAGAAGTCTACTCCCATTTCGGGGTAGTAGGCAAAAATGAGAACCTCGAGGTGGATTTTGGCACTAACGAGAAGGGAAAGGTCCGGGTCTTCTACAAGGTAAACCCGGACGGCAACTACATCCGTATTCCGGAAGGTGAGCTCTTCGATGAATTCGAAGAGTACCAGAAACGTACCAGTACGAGAAAGGTGCGGCGCGCTCAGAAGAGACCTAACGGGTCCTCGGAGCAGGCCGATCCTAAAAGGCCAAAAACGGATGAGAGGAAATCCGTTATGGAGAAGGCGGATCCGGGCTATAAAGGACCGGCATTCACTTCTCAGACGACGGACTGGAAGACGGGTCCCCAGGGCAGGCCACCTCGGTCTGTTCCGGAGGATCCGAACTCCAGCATGGGGGGGTCCTTCGCGGACGAGTTCCCCGAAAATGATCTGGTCCCGGGGGAGGAGTCGCAGACTCTGACTCAGACCGGAAAAACGAAGGCTACAGTGAAGAAAAAGCTGACGCCGACTCAGACCCCGGATCTCCCACCTGAGACTCCAGAAGAGGGGCGTTTAGTCGTGCGACTAAGGGGCCCTCCTTCGCTCCCTCCCGCCGACTTCACTTCATATGAAACCGGACAGGAGGCCTTCGACCAATGGCAGGACAACTTTCACCGGTTGCTTGCTGGCCTGAGTCAGGAGGTGGCGATGTTGTCCCTAAATACGGTACATCATCTCCATCAGAGGGAAGTCGCTACCCAGAAGGCAGCGGCCGCGGAGTCTGTACAGGAAGAGCGTGAGAATGCTCGGACTGAACGAGTTGCTGCTAAAACCGAAAGGAAGAAGCAGAAGTTGGCAGTTAAGAACGCCGAGGAGAAACTGGACCACGAACGTCGTCGGTTCAGAGACTGCTTCGCGCATGAAATGCACGAGTGGGATGGGACACGGGCTCAATTCGAGCTCTGGCTCCAGGAGCTGACTCTGGCGGAAGCTGCGTCGGACTCTGATGATGAGGAGGCGCCGGCTAAGCCCGGTCCCAAAGACGATTCGGAATCCGGATAGGATTATCCTATCCTAGGATCCGATTAGGAGGGGGGGGGGTATTCGAAGTATACCACCCCTACCAGCAAAACACCCTTGGATAGGGTGTAGGAGTATCCGGGCAGAGAGACGCGGCAGGCTGGCTACGCAAGGATCCAGTCTGCCAAGAAACACTGACAGAGGAGGACGAGGAGATCCGGAGGGAGAGCTGAACTCGGGACAGGAGCACGTTACCAACATGGATCCGATACGTGATGGTTTTTTTTGATAAACTATGGATATCAGGACCGAGTGCTCCTAGTTATAAGTCCGAAGATTGCCTGGAGGCAGGACTAAGTTTTTTTTTGTACTACTACTTTAAGCTCCCGAGCATGAGCTATGAACTTTCTCGTTCCGGTGAGTAGGAGCTGAATGAAGTAGGTTCTGAAAGCCGGGCGGAATGATACACCATCAAACAAAAGATCCGGATCCTCGTTACAAGACCACGTATGATGTCTTTTCTAATACTTTAATATGTACCTATTTCTTAAAACCTTAAGAAAAGTGATATTGTTTATCACTTATAGTATTATTCATTACGAGTGTAAATAGCTCGGGGTCCTGGAGGGACGAATTTTTTTTTACTGTGATATTGTACTTTTTCAAGTGTTTGTATACTATATGTATAGGTTAACTCCATCTATCCTAGGGAATGGGGCGTAATTGTTATTACGATCTATATATATAGAAATGTGTGTATTTAATACCTAATTGTGTTCAACAGAATACGTCATATTGTTTGTAAGGTATAACTCTAATAAACCCCTAAGGTGGTATTTATAAGATAATGCCAGTCCGAAGTGTTTTCGGACTTTAACCTTAATTATTTACCTCCCGGTTATTATCTGGTAGGGGGTAGTGTAGGGGCTAGGGTTATACGGGGTTGTTATATGACGAGTGCTGTTGGATGCTGTGTTGCGAACTCAGTCCGAACCCTTCAGTCCGACCGTAGGTGGCGACACCTACCCCAGGCTTGGGGTATGGACAGAGGTCGCTATAGGCTTCCGGTCTGCGTGTGCGCGCGCAGGCTGGCTGCCTATATATACCCGGCATCTGACGGTACTCGTCGGTTACTCTGAGCCACGCTGGTGAGGAGACCCCGTGATCATTACGGCTGATTAGCCTACTGACCCGTTCCGAACTCTATAGGGAGTTCGCACACATAGATACTGCTTGTCTAGGTTATCTGAATAAACCTGATTTGCAACCTGTAACACTTGATCCGAACTGTGTTGACTTTGTTCTTTAATTGATACTCTACCAATATCATAGAGAAACAAAGTATCGTTTATTACACTGGGGCATGTAGCACACTGAGTAAACACCCTGCGTGCAGCCACAGGGCCTGGTGAGGGAAAATACATGATATTTGGGTGTTAATATGCAAGTAACTATATGGCATACATTTCTGATTATTTTATCATTATAGGATATGATTCAAGGTCTTTCAGGAGATATAGCTTTTGTTACTGTCATGTATTGCATTGATAACTTTAATGTGACCATTATTGGCCTAAAGTCCGGGGAAAATGGTAATAATTAGGCCATATTTTATTTATGCAATCTATTCTCTTATATCTAGACTGTAAGAGGACGACACCCCTCTTTCAATTTTATTATTCTTTCTCCTTTGTATAGTGACATATAATTATATTTTAACCATAATTTATGAGCCAAACATGATATAAAAAAAGGGATGGGATGTGGATGTGCCCCTGAATGTATGAAATAAGGTCGTGGCATTTGGTTTAAGGAGATATGCATATATTTCCCCGGATTTTGCATTAATTCAGAGGTTCCTGATACCTTCCTATACATAAGTAGGTGCCACAGTCGGTCCATACACACAGTAGTAGCACTGGGGACACGCTCTGCTGACTGGTTGGGACCCCAGGGCTAATCTTAGTATTATTGTGAGGCAGCATTGCCAAGGCCTGACCGGAATGGAATATATATAGCTTTATTGGTCCTTATAATCCTCTTCAAGGTCATCGATTGATGTCAAGGGGATGCTATATATGTGGGTGAGATGACCAAGCCTATTAACCTTTCTCTCTTTAGTCTAGGCATAGTTTACTCCTTTTCGAGGGCCTTAAAATAGAGTTTCAAAAATCCCTCTCATTTCTATATTGTCTCTGCCACATTGAAACTTGCTTATTTTCATCTTCTGTTAAAAGCCCCTCATCCTTTACCATATTGGTGTTATTCTAGCATTGCCCATGTCTATTATTTGGGGTGAGATGTAGCCAATAGGTAGCAGTAGAGATTGGGCCCTAATGGGGAGGCACAAGCTTCATTGATCCTTATAATCTCCTTCTGGTCATTGATTGGTCTCTAGTGTGCAAGGACAACCCAGTGGGCACAAAACTCAGTTCAACGTTGATTCAACATTGAATTAACATTGAATCAACATTGTCAACCATTTGTCAATGTTGATTCAATGTTTTGTGCCCACTGGGAAGGTAGCTACAGGGCAGGTCAGTGTAACGGCTGTGCTGTACACCTCCCATTTCCCGCCCCTAACAAGATCCCACTGTGCTAAATATGCCCACCCTACACAAGTCTTGTGCACTGATTGGTCAGAAAACATTATTACCTGGTTACCGGTCAATGCATCCGATAACAGCGTGGTAAGTAAGAAGGCAAAACTACAAATAAAGGCCCTAAGGACGAGAAGGGAAGAGTCCACGCTTTCTGCCCTCCTCCCACAAGTAAATACATTCTCCCCAGCATTATAGGTCTTTTATCGAACAGGTTTCAACTAAAGACATTTTTACGATAATATCTAGCAGATCAATAGTCAAATGAGTCTTCCTGATGAGCTATCCCAAGCCTACGTGGCCTTCCAACCCATCAGTGATATAGGAATAATCCAATGAATGTAGACTTACACACCAATATGATATTTCCAACAGAACCATCCCACAGGTAAGATTAAAGTGACAAGGATCATGGGTGAATCTTTAAATGCATGACTAACTTCGTTTCATTCATACGATTCAACTCATCTACACCTGAAAACAATATTATTTGAGAGCAACCTATTGGACATACTTCTTCATGGCCGATTAGATGAGGTATCAATGCAAAACGTTGAATGTGTTTGCCATCAACCTAACTCAAAATGACTGTAACTGGTCATCGAAGACCCTCAGGAATTGCCTGCTATGAATGGATAATGGTTTGCAAATGATGTCCTCCAACTGTGCACTAATCAAATATTTGTTCCATCAATGAGTTTTAATAATGCCAATACCAACCACTAAGCTGCTAAAATTACATTCAAATTGATTTGCATGTGTTTATCTACGGTGTTCAGGAAGGCCCTGCACAGATTATCTTTGAACTCCAGATCTTAGTCAATAGCGATGAACCTAGTTAGTCATTTTTTGCCATGGTAAGTCAATGACAGTTATTACTATCAGGTTTAGCCAGTAGTGACCGGCCAACCTTATTCATTCCATTCCTATGAGTATAAGGACTTAGTCATATTTTGTTTTGCCATTCTCTTTTTTGAATATTAGTTTGTCATTCCGACCAATATCCCTATGGCTAACTCGGGATAGCCACAACAGACTAAGGCCCAGAGCACTTAGATTATCAGTGTGCCTATTCAATCCAGCCCTCGACTAATACTCTGCTACGGTAATGGATGAGTTAATCATTACCAGATGCAGAAGAGATAATAGATGTTTGTGAATTTAGGAGTTGGAATTAAGAGTAGGTGATGGCAAAGCTCGATCAGAAATACAAAATTAATGTTATTTGAATGGTTGATTATAATAATCCTGCTTTTCGATTATTAAGCTGCTAAGATAGAACCATTGCTCCAATGGTTTATCAAATTTCTACATGATAATTGGTTCTGTTAAGAAATAGATTTGTACTGCATTTTATCCAGTCACAAACAGCAATCATAGATGCAAGTATAGACCATACCATTTTCATCACGAAGCTAGCAGTTGCTCTTTCAGATTCCAGTTTGCTTGTAAGATCATGAATGCTATTTACCAGATGGAAGGCTGATAATATCAGATAATCTTACAAATCAATTGCTATAATTATGTATGAACCATGTATGTATGAACCAGAATCTGCCGTTGGCAGAGTTCTCTCCTCACCCTAGCATTACTCAGAGCTTGCATCTCTTCATCAGCTTCCATTGTTTTAAAGCAATTGACTTTTTCTCTCAGCCTCTACTAGATCTCGAATTAGCTCTACTCACATACCTCCTTCCTCTCTACTAACCCAGCATCCCCTGTCAGCCCTCCCTGTGGGAACACTACATGTTGAAGCCACTCCCCCCTCCCATTAGTGTTAATAAGCTGTATTGGCAATCATGAAGCTGAATTAAGGTCCTCACCAGCAGTAATAACAATGCTATCCTGGCCTACCCGAGACACAGGAGATTCCCTTCCTCCTGTCTCAACAACTTAGCAGTAGTTCCTCCACGTTCATGAATAGACACACGTTGAAGCTCAGGTAATTGGTGTTGCAATATTTGGTGAGTTATATAGATTCAATTTGTATGCTGTCATACATCCCGCTGAATCAGATCAGGCAAACCTCTCTGATTGGACTCAATGCCATGTTCTACCTATGAGGATTCTAGAACAATACACAGCGCTTTGCAAGGGACTAGTTCCCAATAAATGGGGGTTGTTGTGATGGATAGGTAGGGACCAATCAGAAGAACAACTAGTTGGGGATGGTAAAGGAAATGACTATATCAATCGTGGCATCATAGTTATTTCTATTGTTCTAGCTGTTTTTCCGTTATTGATTTACAATTCTATTTACAATTCTATTCCTGAATAGCCACTGTTTGAGTGAATAATACCATAGTAGTAATATGATTGAGAGGGTTACAGGAAGATAAGTAATATGGGATGGCTTCCATGAGTTGGATAGCTCAAACGTTCAGACTACTTTGGCTCACACCTTCTTGTTGTATACAAGATAGTATATTTCAACTCCATTTCATATGTAGTTATTAGATTAGAAACGATTTTACCCCAGTCTCCTCTGAATGATAAAGCAAAATATGTAAATTTAATTGTCCACAAAATAGTTATAATTATTATAATTATAGTTCCTATTTGCTTTCAATGTCTAGTTTGCTTTGATATCGCTTGTGTACGCAGAATTGATATTACATTTTTTGTTACTTCATGCTATGGATGCAAGATGACATAATGAAAGAAGTCACATGCAGTGTTGTCCCAGGAATATTCTGCCTCGCCACACAGCCACCTATTTCCAAAAGCTTGTAGTTTATCTCATGGATTATCATAAACACATCATACTTCCATTCAATAGATGTCTCCATCACTTATACTAGGACCATCAGTGCCTCTGCCAAGATGGTCTATTCATCTTATGACATCATGGGGAATTTCAAAGTAAAGGGTGATGAAACCTTGACGCTCCTCAGGGTACTAGGATAATGCATGAAGATTCAATTACATGCTTGGTTGCCCGGGTCTTTGCATCTCCCCTGCCCCAATTGAAGGCTTCTTCCTAATGTTGACGAAAGCTTCTCACCAGTAGAAAACGCCCACAGCTGCTCCCAGGAAGGTGTGTGCCCCTAATATCATAATGGCCAAATAGAAGAGACCCTGACTGGCCGAGAAGGGCCTTCACAACCAGAATCGAAGTTAAGTATTAGTCTGGCAATCAACAGGGAAACATTGCCTATTAGATGGCTTAAGGGCTCTGGGGTAGGTTCTGTTATTATCTTGAGATGTCAGAGTTCATGCTTTGTCTCTAACCGTAAAGAAACAGGTATTGATGTAACCACAATGCAGCTGTCTCAACTCTTAGGAAAGGAAAATTGAAATTGATTTAGGAATAGGAAAATCGAACTTTACAGCCACACTATGTTGAATATAAAGCAATATGCACATCATGATAAATCAGTTCTTTGAATTTCAATCCGCGGCATTACAATGATACCTAATGAGATTACAATCTAAATACCCATCTTTTCATTTCTGCTTGCACATTACCAAGCAGTGATAGATGCAGCCTGCCTCCATGTAGCTCTCATCATACAGCTAGCAGTTAGAAATATAGATTGAAGCATAAATAACTCACTTTTAATTCATATAATATAAAATGTGTTTGATGGTAAGATTGTGAACATCATATTTATTGGAGGGAAACCTTAGTCTTTGTAATTTATGTACCAATTATTTTACATCGATTGTCAAGTACATGCTGTATGAGACAGAGCTCTCTTCTCACCATTCTATCACTCAGAGCTTGCTACTTAGACCCTTCAGTAAGCACTATTTTTCTAGCCCACTCCCCCTCCTCCTTCCTCTCTAGTCCCCACTACCTATCGTCAGCCATGTCGAAGACTCCCCTAAGTGTTAATAAGCTGTATTGCCAATCATGGAGCATCACCAGCAGCTGTAACAATCCCAACCTAGCCCAACCAAGACACATGCGATTCCCTTCCTATTGCCTCAACAAATCAGCAATAGTTCCTGCTTAGCCACAAATAGACTGAGGCATAGATAATTGGGGTATTATTTGGTGAGTTGTATAGATTCAATTTGTGTGCTGTCATCCTGATGAATAAGATCAGTACAGCCTCGCTGATTGGACACAGTTCTACCAATGCAGATTCCAGCACAACACACCATGTCTTTGCAGGATGAATAGGCTTGTTGTGATGGATCAATCAGAGGAACAATTAAGGTAGGATGATAAAAGCAATGAAATTATCAATCAGGCTATCATAATTATGCAACTACCCACTAGTGTTGCAGTAATTTCTGTGATTTCAATTTTTCAATTGTTACCAAGGGGGTGAGTCGTCTGATATAATTAATAGAGCTACAGGAACATATGTGATATAACATGACTTTAAGTTGGTGTATATATATATATATATATATATGTATATATACATATATATATATATATATATATATATATATATATATATATATATATATATATATATATATATATATATATATATATATATATATATATATGGGTCAGATTTTTGAAAAATGTCACATTCTGGGGTCAAAAGTGAGAAACCATGAAAATTCACAAAACTCAATTCATCTTTATGCAAGTTTCTTACATTGAAAGACATATATCTTAGGTGTACAAAAACAATAATTGCATGGTTCTACCCCTACCGGTGCAGTTTTTATTGACCGGCGAACACATTATAGAGTAAAAGTGTTGGCAGTTACGCCCAAAACTATTACAACATGGTTATTATATCAAAGAAACACCACAGTGACTCCTAAATTCATTTACAAGTAGCCTTAGTATGTGTGAATAGGCATACCAAGTTTGAAAACACTTGGCCATAAACTTTTTGATTTGTCGCTCAGCAAACTTATTGAAAATATTGAAAATGATGAAATATTTCCACTAAATCACCAACTTTAGTCTAATTATTTCAAAACGGTCCTTTTTGCCATAAAAATCACTTTGAGTTATCTTCAACATGTGTACTTGCAATAGCAAGAATCATTTCACATACAAAGATGCCTCTCTTGGCATGGTGAGCTCGTAAAACCAGCTTATTTTTAGAGTAAAAGTGTCGGCAGTTACGCCATTGGTTATCACATGGCATAACCTCTGCTACATATCTCAAACACCTTCCACAGCTATCTATTCTATATTTCTATGTACAAAACAGGATGGATGTATATTTTAACCCTAAAACACACCAGTTATAACACGTTTTATACCAAATGGTATTCCTCAAAATATGTCGAAATAAGGGAAAATTTAGGTAAAAATGTAAGGCCAGTCACTTTTAGGGGAAAAAAATGAGTCGTGCAGTATGGGCAAAATGACTATTTGGGATGGTAGAAGTCCCATAGGGGCATTCTCTGTTAAAATATGGAGATGATTGACTGAGTGAAAGTAGTATATTTTACAAAATATAATAAAAGTGTCGGCAGTTACGGATTCTTAGTCAACCCTGACAAATTGAAAAATCAGCAGAATTTATATATTATTTGTTCAAGCTATTACAGCACATAGCCCCTCATCATGCTGTGCAGAGAAAATGTTTATACCATTGATATTAAGGTGTGTATGGCAATAAATACATTTCTGCATAACTGCCGACACTTTTACTATGTGAATGACTATTTTCTGCTGTATTTATCACAAGCATGTTCTTAGCATAAGTATAGCACAATAAAATGTTGAAGGGGATGTGTAGGCATAATATAAACCACAAAAAACACAATTAAGATGATAATTACGGACTCAACAGGGATTTCTGTCGACATTTTGTTCATTTTCTTTCTGAGACACCCTTTAACACCCCTTTTAGTAAACTAAAACATGCCAAACTGCTATAAAATCACACTGTATTATGTATTAATGTCCATTTCCCAAAGTTGGTTTGAGATTTCTAGGGGATGCACAATATTACAGCATCAGGAAAGGTTTTACAATAGACCAGAGTAAAAGTGTCGGCAGTTACGTAAAAGTGTCGGCAGTTACGTGAATGTTGCACCCCTTGTCCCACTACACAAGAGCAAGGGATTAGGCTGCAAATCCTATCCAGATTGAATAAACATATACCTCTCATGGTTATACATGTCTTAGAAATGATAGGCATGGGGTATTTCTAGATTTATAGAGGAAACTTACCGTAATTGCCGACACTTTTATTATTTTCCAAAAATACATTTTTAGGCTTAGAGCCCTCAAGAATGGGTGTATCCCCAAGAAATTTTTACCAGTTTTAGTATACATATATCCCTCAAGATTGAAAGCAAAAAGTACATTTGGTGACCCTTACTAATTGTCCAGTGGAAGAACCAAAAGTAAAAGTGGCGGCAGTTACACGAGTGGCATTTTTAATACAACAGGCTATATTGACCAATTGAGCAAAGATATCTAAAAAAAAAAAAATTATGTGTGAGACAACATATATAACTAATAGGAAACCATGATTAGGCAGGGTTGTGACTGTTTTTGTTGAGGTGGGGGAGTTATGAAAAATGTAAAGAAAGGTTTGGCGCACAGTTTTGGGGTATTTTAGCCCTTTGGAGGCTCATAACTTGAAAAATATCCACTTTACATCCATTATTTTACATTTTTCTGAAAGCCTGGACTGGTACCTATTCTATGAAAAAAGAAAAAAATGGATTGGTGCAGCAATTTTTATTGCAGAGCTGTTTGAAGGTGAAAAACACCCAAAAGTGACATTTTTCAAAATTCTCACCCATATATATATATATATGTATATATATATATATATATATATATATATATATATATATATATATATATATATATATGTACATATATATATATATATATATATATATATATATATATATATATATATATATATATATATATACATGTATTCTTTAAACTACCTTGTGCAGTTATTTGATTAGAACTGATGGGTCCCCAGCCTCCTATGCAAAAGCAAAACTCAATGGATAACAGGATGTTTTACTTTCATCCATGTCTGAATCTCTAGACATTCTCATTTGTAAACAGTGACTAGTTTGCTTTGCTATGGCTTGTGTGTGCACATGCAGAAAGAGAAATCCATGTTTAGACTTAAACATTGTACTCCAAGTTGTCTTAAACTAGTTATCCAATAGCTCTTATAAAAGGAGGTTGATATTTATGTGTACCTGAGCTATAAAGAGCTGATAACACATGGCGTATTTTAACTTCTGCCAGCTGGGCTCTCAATCTTTTGCTATTAATGTTTCAGTTGAATTCCCCTGTCCTCAAGACTATCAATGTTTCTTTCTCTCATCTTTGCTTTCTCACTCCTTTTTGAGAACCTTAATATAAAGTTTCATGCAGTCCTCCCATTTTCATATTACTCCTGTCACTCTGCCTCTTGCTCTTTTCCTTATGCTACCAAAAGCCCTTCAAGTTCCATCTCCATCCCACCTCAAACTCTTCCAACCAAATCATCTCAGATACCTATATCCTTGTCCATTTATATATTATCCTCGCACTCCAAAGCACTGCCTTGTTCCTCACTGAATGGAGTGTCTTGGGGTAGGGTGTAGGCAATAGGTGGCAGAAGGTACTGAGCTGTGATGGTAAGGCCCAAGCTTCAATTTATCCTTATAATCTCTCTCCGGCAATCGATCGGGGTGCAAGGACAAGGTAGCCACAGGGTGGGTCAGTGTACCAAGTAGTTCTGCACACACCTCTCATTCCCCACCCCTAACATGATCCCACTGTGCTAGAAATGTCTACCCTAAACAGGTTTTGTCCACTGATTGTTCAGATAACATTGTTACCTGGTTCCCAGTCAATGGCATCTATAACCCGCACAGTTTGCAAGATGACACCATTACAAATGAAGTAGTGAGGGCCCTGAGAGGAGGAGCGAAGACCTCACTCTCCCTTCACACACCCTATCCATAAGTATATTCTGCCTGTAGTAGAAGAATTAGGTTTGTTAGAGCTCGGGTGTTACTGACAAAGTTTGGATATGCAGTTAATAATCAATGGTGCATTTCTGTGGCAATAAGAAGAGAAAACAGCCTATGTTAGCTTCCCGCCCCATCAGTGATATAGACATACTCCAGGAATTGCACACTAATGTACCAAAATGATAATTTCCACAGAACCATCCCACAGTTTTGGACCATTCCAAGTGGGAATGATCAGGTTAAATCATCAAAGTTTAAATTCATGCCTGCCATGCGTGGTTTCATTCATGGATACAACACATTCTCTATTGACAACACAGAGAGAAGTAAAGGCGTCGCCATGACTCTTTTACCATAGTCAACTCTAGTTGACTCTTGTAGCAGAGTCATGATGACTCTGGTGGAGGTGTCACAGCCACTTCGGTCTTACCCCTTGGACATTATACAACTTGACTCTACCTTCAGTGCAGAGTCAAGTGCAGTTGACTCTGCCTACAGCAGAGTTTGACCCTTCATGAAGAGTCAAATAAAAAATGAGTTGACTCTGATAGTAGTTGTATATGAAACCACATGATGGGGCAACCTGCACTAGTTTGGTGCCAGTGACAACCACAGGCTAGAGCCACTATCAATACTTCAAACATTTGGTACATGCCAAACAGTTTTGGTCCTTTATAGAATAGTACACTATGTCTTTATTTGTCTAAGTGATGTAGTTAAGGAATGTCAATGTAAAAGCTTTCCCAATCCCAGCTAACAAAAAAATGTTATTTTACGTCAAAATAATGTTTTAAACTTTACATAACGTTATGCCATACTAAAGAGCCTTAGAAAAACGTTGACATATAACATTATATAGCGTTATAAAATGGTGTATAACGTTCTTTGTTTACTGGGAATTAACTTACCTGAATCAAATATGATGATAAACTTTACAATACATTCCAAGAACATCAACAGTATAGAGCTTAGCCACCATATTTGTGGGTACGGGAAATAAACATAAGGCTGGGCACTAACTGTCTGAGATATAATGTATGGCACTGCTTAATACTACACATGGACCTATGATGCTGGCATCTAATTTGATGTCTGTGGCCAATAGTCTGCAGAGTGTAGTGTGAGGCAGATATAACTTAGCCCTCTCACATAAGGAGAAGTGGTGGACATGACAACATGTCTTGTTATTGACCTCTCTTGGGCAATGACTTCACCTACTCACTTCTCTCACAGGCCTCACCTGGCCCGTCCACTAATTGTATAACCTGTTGCCCCAGCCTAGCCTGGCATAATTACACAATCCACCTGACCTGCATGCCCTCATGTATTCAAGTATCAATTTTGACTCCCCCTCCTTTGATGGGTTAACTGTGGTTGACTCTTCAGGAATGGAGAGTCAAACCCATTCGACTCTCCTCTACAGGTGTCACGTGGGAGACAAACTGTGACTCTGGCTGTCAGAGTTGTAGCGACTCTTTTACTTCTCTCTGTGAAGGTCAAGCATTACTAGAAAAAGCTTATAAAGAACAGATAATTTGTGTTAAAAGGTGGTTTGTGCCAGTGATACCTTCCTGCTTTGATAAATGGAGGTGTCTAATCAGGTCTGGGAAATGAAGGGAAACCCTCCCCAGAGCCGTTATTTACACCAGTGTTAATTTTCACAACGCAGGTAGGTGTGAAAACACTGCAGGGCTCACTGCCTACTGGGTGAAGTGGAGGAGCACAGAGGGAAAGTCTATAGAAAAAAATTATTTATATGTCATTTCATGGCAATCCCATGTATGATTCACTATTCCCCATGTATGATTCAAGAGCATACACTAATCTATGTTATGGGATATAAACATTTAACAGCAAATTGATAGAAAATTCAGCAAATGGGTTATAAGAAACCGTTGCTAATTTTAGCCCTGTTGTGTTTATGCTGCAAGCAAAACCGTTGCTAATTCTAGCCCTGCAGTGTTTTCACACCTACCTGCGTTGTGAAAATTAACACTGGTGTAAATAATGGCTCTGGGGAGGGTTTCCCTTCATTTCCCGGACCTGCTAATCGCTCTTTACTTATTCTCGTCCTAAATAATCTTTTACCACCAGAATCCAAGCGAAATACCAGTCTAGTATTTCCAGGTGAATATTGTCCATTAGTTGGCTAAGTGTCAATATGTAAGCTTCCAATAATTCGTTTCTATTAGAAAGTACATGTTCTGATCATGATGAGTTGGCAATCCAGCCCTCTTTATTTGCCTATATTACTGATTTGAATTCGGAAGCACAGAACCAGAATGTGTGAAATAAGACTTGCTATAAGGGCATCGTACTGGTCTATTGAGATCCCATTTTATTATGTTTCTCTTTTCAGTTTAGAGTCCAGAGAGAGTCCAAGCACTACTACAGGTAGACACCAACTCAGTGTCCAGGTGGAGCGCCTTGAACCAACTGACAGTAAACGAAGCCAAGACCAAGGTACTATGGACGTACCCAGTAACCGCACCTGTCGACACCTCCGTCCTCCCAATCACTATGAACGGCAGGCTACTAGGGGTAGTGCACTCTTTCAACTACTTAGGGGTAGTAATTGATCGGCATCTGTCCTTTTGTCAACACCTAAAAAAGGTAATTGGCACTGTGAAGAGTAAATACACTCAGCTCTGGAATACGAGGAAGGAGACTGACAAGCAGACCACTCTGATGATATACAAGACAATGGTGCTACCCTGCCTTGAATACTGCCCACTTCTCCTGGACATTGGGCCTGCATGGGCAGTCACCAAACTGCAGACAATCCAGAACGACTGTCTGAGAATCGTCAACAACATCCATGACGCATGCGAAGCAAATGTAGCTGAACTTCACCAGGACTCGTCTCTGGAAATGCTACAGCCCAGAAGGAATAAACAGTTACTGATATTGATGTTCCGCAGGTCCAAGTGTGAGCACAACTTGTTGCAACCAACACATGTGTTGCGCGGTAACAACAAGCTGAAGTTCAAACTACATCGGCCGCACAAAACCAGTTACACTAACAGCCCTGAGTACAGAGGCTCCAGGCTGTGGGACCGCCTAAGCTCTGCCCAACAAAACTGTCCGGGCGTTGATGAGTTTGTGGCAAGTCTGCGACCCGCAGATCTAAGAGCTCTCGAGCGCATTGTATGGTAATACAATGTATTATAAAATATTAGCATGCACTCTGCTGCTAGTCAAACATTTAACACTTAAAGTAATGACTGGGAACCATTAACCTAGACCGTCCTGAACTGCTCTATAAGAACTTTGATAGTATTACTAATTGGCATAATATGAAAAACGTCTGTATTGTATACGATTTATTATTGGCAAATAAAAAATCTAAACTCAAACTCAACTGGCAAATGACTTTGCAAAGCAACAAGCATCGACTGGATGACCCAGCCATGATAGCTCGAAGATGGCTCTCTCTATGGCATTGTCAGAGGTCTGGATTTAAGCTTAAGATCTCCTATGATCTTTCTTATATTATGTTTAATGGTAAGATTATGTAAAGTTAGATGCTTAATGGTAGAATTCTTTCTTTCCTAATAATTGACCTAATTTATTTCCTTCAGCATTAATTGCCATAAGAGATACTAGTATTTGAAGGATTTTTCTACCTCACCATACTCTCCCTCAGAGCTTGCCACTCAGACCCTTCATCACCGACCATTGTTTTTAAGTAATCCAATTTTTCACTCTGCCTCCACTAGACCTCTAATTAGCCCCACTCCCCTGCTTCCTCCCCTCTACTGCACCTCCTCCCCCTACATGGACACTACACACCGGGGGCTTGCCATTATGGTTAATTAGCTGTATTGCCAATCATGGAGTTGAAATAAGGTCCTCTAAGGGCCTACCTAGACACAGGGGATACTGTCTCTACTATCTCAGCAACTGTGCAACAGCTCCTGCTCACTCAAAAATAGGTCATGCTGTAGAAAGTAAACAGGCAGTAGTCTATACATTTATTATTTGGTGAGTTATATAGATTGAATTTGTATGCTGCCATCCTGATGAATTAGATTAGCCCACCGTGCTGAATGGATTCGATTCCACGATGTTCTAACAATACCTCATTTTCATTTCCCACAAAGCAGTCTAGTGCCCAAAAGTGAAGTAAAAGTACCACCCCGGTGATACGTGTTTAATCCAGTGGTCGGCATGGCAGGTTTGTTCGCTGGAGTAGCAGTTCTGCATATTCCCGGCAGGTGGCAAGCGAGACTTAGTAGTAAGTAATGTAAAGCCACACAGGATTTACAACGTTTTACATGAGACTGGCTTGTTATAGACAAAGTTCCTTCAATAAAGGTTGGATTGTACCAGGAATATCCTCAAATATTAATAACTTGATATTGTTTCCAATGACCAGTTATTAATTTTGCAGAAAGGTTAAGTCTTCCTGAAAGCCATATCATTGCAGGCCTGTAACAGGTGACTGCTCAGGGTGGTGCAGATAATCTGATACAAACAATACACCCAGCCAATGTGTTAATGATGATACCTTAGCAGCTGTTTGGCAAGAAAGAGGACATCATAATCAGTGATAAATTGTAAGTTTGGAATTATCGATTGGATTAGCACATTAACGTGTCATAGAAGATAAGTTACAGTAGAGGTCTTGAAAAAAGAAATTCAGATGACACACTCATGCTGCAAACAAATTCAATAATTGCTCCATCAATGAATTTCCTGAAACTCCTCTTTCTACTAAAATGATGTTAAAATTGAATCTTATGGTGCCTTTTCAGAAGCATTAGGGCCATTTCAGTAGTTCAATTCCAGAAGTACCTTCTTTTGTTTATTTGCAAAACGGAGAGGGGAGCTTGGGTGTTTAAGGATTGGGTTCAAGTATAAGGAAAGATAGCAGTCCACACAGAAAATCTAAATCCCGCGGCCCTTAGTCTAAAGTGGCTATCCCAGGTTAGTCATAGGGACGTTAGTCAGGCATGTCCAAGTGTTATTCAAAAATGGCTGGGGCATAACAACATAGGGTAGTTTCACCTGGAGTCGGACACATACCTTGAGACGGACATTTCATTTTGTGGTTATTCAAGCATTTTTAGCTCTTTACACATGCTTGCTGTCCGTCTCAGGGCACGTGTCTGACTTGTGATGAGTCTACCCTATTACAGCTAATGCTTTACTCGAAAGGACTGTCCAACCTGACAATATTAACTAACTTAGTTTGGTCGTATAAGGAGCCAACAAATGACTGACTTGATTAGGCTATAGTGACTGAGAGATTGGTCATATAGGGAGCCGAAGAGTATCAGTGCAGGGACGACAGTGGCTCAACCTAAGGGACTAATATCCTGATATTGCTGATTCCTAAAGCCCCCTCCCGAATTCTAAGAATGCATTAATTAGTAGAAGACACTCATGCTTACTGCTGAAACTAAATGATAGTGGGTTTATTTCAGGAGGTAGGGCCGGAAATAAATAGTTGCTATGAGATATCTCTATTACAGACGCAGCAGTATTGACAGCAGAAGAAAAGGGGGAGTGCTTGGAATCATAGCAGGATTGGAGGCAGGAGTGGCTGTTGTAAGATACTTATTGAGGCATGGCCAACTGGTGTTGTATTATTTGGTGAGCAATATTGATTTAATTTGCCAGCCATCACCCGGATGGATTGAATCAGGCCAACTTAGTTGATTGGAGAAGATTATGTGATGTCCCACCCATCGCCAATTCCATAATACAGCTTCTGCAGGGTACCTTCCGCCCACTAAATGGAAGTTCCCCTGAGGGACAGGCAAGGACGATTAGAAAAACAATTTCAACTGCATGATAAAAACAGTGACATTATAAATCTTGACATCACTTACACCACTGTCCTCTCATTGGCATTTCTTGGGTTGCATTAGCTTCACAAAATGATATGCATTAAGTATAGCTCCAGTAAAATGTCCTTGATGTTAACATGTGTGCCAATGTCAATCAGGGTTAGTTTCTGTATTATCCTGTCAAATAAGCTACACATTGCAATCTATATATTGGTTGCTCATTACAAGTGTATGTTCAGTGTCCTTCTATGATACTAAGTCACATTTCTCAATCTCGCCTAGCTGTCATTTTAAACATCAGGTAGATTTGTAATCCAAATCCAAAGAGTAGCACACTTTTACCTGAATTGGCTAAGGTGCACTGTCCGCTACCTGGAATTCTCTACTTGGATATGTTACGTAACATTCAGTTGGTTTTATGTGGACCTAAAAGGTCAAAGTTAGCAATCAGTTTCAACCCTATATGCTTGCTGTATGATTGAGTACATATCATGTATACATGCATGCACTATCTTCTAAGGCATTGATTTAAATTCTGCTCCTTTATGATAAAACGATTGAAGCCCCTACATATACTGGAGGGACAGGCACACAACGCCATTGCAGGCTATGCCCTGTGCCAAGGGAGGCGGTGATGGTGATGGACTCTATGAGGTGAGTAAAGGTAGAAAGCATGCCCCTACACTGTTTACCGAGGCAATGGTTCTTTTATCTTTGTCACTTAACAAACAGGCCTTTGGTATGCTGTATATCAGCCACATCAGGGGGGTTGTCATAACATCGCACAACCGGGTGCTACTGAGCCTGAAAGTACGACCCCATACCTCTGAGGCAAACACGCTACTGACTGAAACACTCCCCACCCTTGAGATTGCATAATTATGGAGGCATCACTTACCATAAAACTCTATAGTAATCTAGTCTCAATACATAATCAGAAAATATAATTTTCCTTGCTATTATTCTGGCATGGCCATGTAATATTAAAATATGTATGCTGTACTGTGGAAGGGAAGGGAATGTAAGGCAGCAGGTATGGTATCAACAAGCTGGACATCTACTTCTCCTGTGGACCCACATATAGCTGCAAAATGGTATTATACTAATTAGATTTTACATCCAGTAATTAAATCTAGACTGATGAGTTGCCAGAAATCTCTGCCAAATTACAGAAGGGAACTGAATGTGCTACATCTAGTGTACACATTTGATTAATGGTCTCATTACTACAAGTCTCCTTTACATTTGATATTGACCTATGTGCCTCCAGCTGTCCGAAACTGATTACTGTTTTGCAGTAACCATGTGCATTATGGGATTATAATGATGTTTTTGTTCATTGGAAGAAAACTGTAATCAGAGATTCATACAGTAACATATTTCAGTTTATGACAGCTAGCAAGGGGAGTGATGTTAAGAGGCAGAGAGAAGGAGGGAGTAAGAGCGTCTTTGCCCTCTCGCCTCTCCAGTCTAGACCAATGGCAATGTTTAGACCAAGATCAAGGCCAAGGTCAGGGTCAAGACCCTGCCAATGCTAAGATCAATGTTGCAATTATCTACTTGAACAGTCCATTATTTTGTCTAAATTTCTTATCGATGATTAGTGGTCACAGGAAGTTGAAACTGCATTGACAACTGGATAAACAACATTGATCAGCATGTATACCTTGAAACCCGGCATTACCCATAATATCATCTCGGGAAGAGTCCCAGCAGTTATATGTTTACAGAGGAACAGAAGCTCAAATCTCACTCAATCTTAATCTATTCTTTCAATGGTTTGTTCCTATAAAGTTATTTTCTTTCGTTTTTAGAAATTTCATTCACTATTTGCTATGATCAAGACTCTTTTTTTCATTTTTGAGGTGGTCTCAATCATTCAAGCCTGCCTCAGTGGTTTCACTGCTTCTTACTCTTTCTTTTAAATTCTTCCCCAAACCTATTCCATCTTGGTATTATCTTGGCCCTGTGCAGAACCCCAAGTTACATTCATGGTGGACTATCTTGGGCTAAGGCAATGGGTGGTACCAGGGGCTAAGCCCTGATAGGGGGCACAAGCTTCATCGATCCTCATAATCTTGTTCAGGTCATTGATCGTACGAGGACAAGGTAGCCACAAGGTGGGTCAGTGTACCAGGGGGCACTCCATATATACCTCCTCTCCATACCAAGGTCTAGGTCTCACTGCGCTGAAAATGCCAACCCTATACCAGTCCTGCAAGCTGATTGGCCAGATAACATTGTTAGCTGGTTACCGGTCAATACAACTGGTAACAAGCCAACAGTCTGGATGGTTCCACCAGCACAAGAGAGGATGGACAGATTGGAGAAAGCTCATTCACCACTTCCTCATGAGTTGGTAATATAGGAGTGTCCATTCTGACCACAAGTAAAGCCATCATAGCTCTGAAATGGCTAACGTCTCTTTGGAAAGTTGTTTTGTGATTCTGTTCACTGTCAATTGTAAATGCTACTTGCCATTTAATTGCCGTTTGTGTGTTGCCACTTGTCATTTGTAGGTTGCCTGTAGTAAGTTGCATATTACCACGTTTATTGGCATGTTTCAGGGTTGCCAGTTCCATTTGTGTATAATTACATGTGATTGGCTACAGTTTGTCATTGGTTTGGCATCAATCAAGACACGTTTCTGGAACTGCATACAACTATGTATAGAAAGTGCAGACATCACAACTATCTGTGTCAACATCGAACCAACAACACACTGCCAAAATACAATATCACATACAGCTAGGCAGGTAGGTAGCTAGAGACATCTCAATTGCAAACTGACTACTTTCTATACACGAGTGACAACTGGCAACCGATATCTAGCAACTTGCAACCACATGGGCAGCAGGCAACCTTTACAACTAACATAATTCTGACCAGGGTTCCAAGCCGACCAATAATCAGAGATGCATCACTTGTCTGCTTCCCAGCCTGTGAGTAACAGTTATTATCTAGGGGCTTCACCAACCAGGCACCAACTGGTTATTTATCACAGCACACGCTCAAAGCTGAAAAATGAGAATTGTGTGTAAATGTTGTAAAACCACATTAAAGGGGCTTGGTGACATACATTTCTTTGATATTGATCCAGTATGGTTTCAGTTCCATAGATCTATGCATACATGCATCATAAGACCAGGTTATTCCATAGTTCAGTAAAAAGTGGCTTGTGTTAACAATACGCCAACTCAAATAAGTACTGCTATTCAATTTGCCGGAAAGATTCTTTTCATAATAGTTTTATTACTTTATGCACAATTGGTTGAACAATGGATGGGAATAAATGCAGATATTTAGTCAATTCCTCACTTGGAACTGCGTTTCACCGGTTTATTTTATTCATTTACTTTTACCCATGTCTATATCAAATTGATACACCCAGGTAATATATCACTACAAGTGCTGTGCTCAGGTATAGGATGTTTTGTCATATAAGCATGCAAATGCATATTGAGCCGGCAAAGGTAGTCTTCTGTTTGACACTGAGGTCTTGTCACTTGTGGTAGCATGGTAGCTTATTTGTTTTCCCACATCTCTCAGTTTGTAAAATGGCTCAAACTTCTGAGTCAAGGGCGTGCAGCAATAAGCTTCTATGAATACATGATGGAATGAAGATGCGACTCCAGCTGTGAGCTAATCCAATAACTGCCTCATTAATAGATTTTGCAAAATCTAACTTCTTCATATCCAACTGCTGTTTCTCACAGAATACCATAGCGTTCTATCCCACTGCATTCTCTGAATCAATTCAGCTAAAGGCATCTGCGTCTCTCCCTCTCTAGGACATGGTAATGGTGATGAGTGATCAGTTTTAATTATCGACCCTTTCTTTAGGGAGGAGTTGCATTTCGAACGTAGATGGCTTATTCTTCAAGGCTCGGGAATATGTCTCTGTTTCTTTACAAACGATATTCTTAATCTTAGCATGTGCTAGTTAGTCGAAGATATCTATGATTTGCTTTTTTTAGAAAACCTGTATCAACACAATTATTATAGTCTCCATGCAATATTATGACACCACCTTGAAAGGGAACGGGCTGTGAGAAGATTGTAGCTATAGAGAGAGGAGACCCTGGAAGAGCGTGAAAGCAGGCCAGGCAAGATGTCGGAGAGCCTCTGTTAAAGTTCTAAAAACAATCACTTTAATGTGAACGAAACATCCGATGTGAGGTAGCCGCAGTGTGGGTCAGTGTACTACCAGTGCTGCACACATCTCCCATCCGCACCCCAACAAGGTCTCACCTAACAAGGTCCCAAAAAAGCCCAGCCTACTTAAGTCCTGCATACTGATTGGTCAGATAGTTATGTTAGCGAGGTGCCAGTTGATGCAACCATAATGTGTATGGTAAGCAATTTGAGTTGCCACTTCCAAAAACTAGAGAACAAGGCACCATTAAAAAGAAAGGAAGACCCAGCTAACCCTACACATGTAATTAGCAACATACATTCTTCCCACTGTATAGGCATAATTACGCGCAAATTACCTGGATTTCAGCTCAACTAACTTTGGTGCAGAATTCAGCCGACCAATTCAGCCAACCAATTATGAGCCACCCCATTTTGGCTTCCCCGGGGTGGCTTCCTGACTCGATATTGGGATATTGGCATAATCTTGGGATAACACTGTCCCAGGCAACACATCTTTATTTCCACATAACCATCCAATGGCATGGAGACTGTGGGTAAATAATGTAGAACCACATTGTTCAACTAGGTGACGACAGACGCAGTATTGACAACAGAAGAAAAGGGGGAGTGCACTGGATCACATAGGGACGCAAGGCGGGGGTAAGAGACGTATCAACGCATGGCTTTTTTGGCATAATATCATTTGGGGAGCGCTGTAGATTCAATTAGTGAGCTATCACTCAGATGGATCGTATCAGGCCAGTTTGGTCGATTGGAGAAGATTGTGTGATGTCCCACCCATTGCTCCTCATTCCATAATGCAGTACTTCTGGCCATTGAATGGAAGCTCCTATGAGGGACAGGCAAGAGACAGAAAAACAATTGGAACTCAATGATAAGAACAGCTGAAGAATCATATGCTTGATTTCATAGTTACACCACTGTCCAAAGTACTGTCATTGTCAAGGTCTCATTCACTTTGCAAAAAATTGGGACTTGTTTAGTATAACCCCTTAGAAATGTTCTTACGCAGTTCCTGATGATTATTGATTGATGTTATTTTGCATACCATACATGTTGCTTGCCTTCTACATGGAATACATTTTTTAGTATATTTCTATGATAGGAAATTAGTAGCCCTCAGTACATTATCAGGAAACTTTTTTAAAATGTATGTTTAAGCCCCTACTATATATGATATGATATGCTGATTCACAATATTCTGGCATGGGCATGTAGTATAAAGGTATCTACACTGCACTAGGGAGGAATGTAGTGATTGAGGTGTGCCTTGATTGCACAGACTGGTATTATTTCAAACCCCTCTCCCTATTCTGCCCAGAACCCGTTCAGTTCGACTTCATTGGACCTCCTTTGTTATCTTTAGATGATTCTAGGCCCGTGCAGATTAGCAACTGCCATTCACAATTGGGTGTTTTGGGGTGAGGTGCAGGCAATGGCTGGCACAAGAGGCTAAGTCCGATAGGGGCCACAAGCTTCATTGATTCTCATGATATTATTCCGGTCATCGTTTAGCCATGGTGGCCAAGAACAAACTAGACACAAGGTCAGTGTTCCAGGCAGCACCGCATACTTCCATCCCCAGGCCATACCAGGGTCTCACTGCACCGAAAATGCCAATTCTATACACGCTGATTGGCCAGATAACATTGTTAGCTGGTTATAGATCGATGCAACTGGTAACACGGACAGCCGGCTAGATGGCAACACCACCACCATAGGGGACGATGGACAGCTTGGAGAACGACCCATACACCCATCCACTTCCGCATGATGTGGTGATATCAGATGTCTAACTATGGAAGTCGGTTCTGACATTTTGTTTGTTGCCCACCATGGTTGTGGGTAGCACCTTTGTTGCCCGCCATCTTTCAGTATGTAAAATGTCTGAAACAATAAGTTAAGAGTCGGGCACCCGCAGCAATTGACTTCTATAACTGAATAATGGAATGCAGATGACACACTCCAGCTGCAAGCTAATCTAATAACTGCTCCATTGATGAGTTTCTCAAACTATAACATCCTTAATCTCCAACCACTAGAATGCTGTTCAAATTGAATTTACATGCAAAATATGATGGCGCTCTGTCTAACTGCATTCTCAGAAGCAATTCAGCTGAAGGCACCGCTGCTTCTTCCTCTTTTCATATGCTCCACCTCTACCATTGCAAATGCATCATGTATTGCTAGATTTGAGGGAATATTCCCTGTGTGTGAAAGGAACCAACAATATCACATGCCACCTATATAAGATATGATGCCACATATCATGGGCACATGGTTGTCGTGGTAAGAGTTCAAGTCTAATAGTCAATGCTTTCATCAGGGAGGGGGTACATTTCTTTATGGTATACTGACACTGTGAATATGTGTCTTTGCTTCTTCACAAATGTTATTCTTAGTACGTAGCTATTTAGAGTAGCCATCTAGACGCTTGAGGCCATGTGAATAAGGAAAGAGATAAAAGTATGTATTTTTCTATGCTATGAATAGAAATCTGCACAGTGTATAT
This sequence comes from Harmothoe impar, assembly GCA_947462335.1. NCBI lineage: Eukaryota > Metazoa > Annelida > Polychaeta > Phyllodocida > Polynoidae > Harmothoe > Harmothoe impar. The sequence continues at coordinate 25,264,279 of OX381704.1, read as the reverse complement.
GTAAATGCTCATTCATGTTACATTATCACCCATCTTTAGAACTGTGTGAGACATAAGGATGGAGCTTTGTATTCATATCTATCTTAAATCTGATGCGACATACATAGACTTGAAGGATGCATATTTATTATGGGGAAGGTATAATTGCATAATTATATAGGAGGGTAAAAAGAAAGCAGCAGTTTAGAAGCCTGCTTGTAGCTTTGACTAAATTATTTCATGACAAGCTGGGGATGTATAGGACTAATTCTGATAACATCTACGATTAAATAGCTGACTATACTTTGTATATTGATAGTTTGTCAATGGAATAGAGTGATACAGTGAAGTAATTTTAAATGAAATATGACTACCTTTATAAGGTTAAGGGGAAAGATGGATACGGCTTTAAACAAGCTATTGTAGAAAGGGAACACGCTAGCACCTTAGTATTTCTAGTGCTAACAAAAAAGATGACTTGTAATTGGTAGGAAGTGAAATTTACACAGGGCATTTAGTCCGCCCTACCACGAATATGACAATCAACAGTCAAACTCCACTGTCCTTTGAGGAAACAGACCTGTATGTGTTGACGTTGTAGACTAGAAAATGACCCCGGTCTTTCTAAGTCCTTTTAGGGAGACACTTTCTGTACAAATGAAAAAACCTCCATCTACTGCCTTTAAGGATATCCAATTAATGTGAACAAGAAAACGAACCTCTTACATATAGAATATTCTGCCTGTGTGAACATAGTAGGATGGCCTTGCTTTAAAAGAGAGGAGTGATGGGAAGGCATGTGGAGGCCTAATGCCCCAAGGGGATCACGTTGCAGTGAAGGATGGCCAGGCAAGACGGCCTCTGTTAAAGTTTTAAAGACGATCCCATTAAAATGGGCAAAACACATTAACATCAAGTAACAACAAATGCCACAGATAAATGGCAATTATAATGTTTAGTATGAGCAGACCGGAGCTGAACTCAGTACGCATGATCTGCTCATACTTAACTTTGAGAGATCAAAAATATTTTAAGATATCAGGAAAGTAGATCAGCGTAATGTTAGCATAATATAAGAGAGTTGTTATGCTATAGAAGAGTCCCCATGCTATAGAAGAATAATAGATGTAGCTGAAAGTCTAAGATAAGGTTTGAACAAATTTAAAGGAGGTGTAGAAGTGGTACCTAAATCCGCCACTTCCGGGTAGAATGGCCAAATAGTCCCTCAGAAAATGTGTTATTCTTGGGAATTTTGACCTCAGGGTGGGGGTAAAAGTGTTAGATGTATGCTTATTTGGGATCATAGTAATCTGGAGGTGTTTGTTTATAGTCCAGGCTAAATACTTTATTAGTGCCATGTAAACAGTGGAGGGTTATGGGGGTGAAACGGCCATATATAGTATTCATACACTGATTAGGTCTCTGCACAAAATCAATGTCCTGGTTTCCATGGCGGATTTATACTAAATCTAGGCTGACTATTTTTATTTTGGGCCTATTGTATAATTTTCTCAATTTCAATAGCTAAAATATGGTATATTTGGCTTAGCTCTCAGGGAATTTTAAGTATTTCAAATATTAGACCCAAGGTGTGTGACGTTGATTTTTCCTAGGCCCGACTAGGCATTTAGGGTGGTACCACCTTAACAGTAGAGATATTCTGACAAAAGTAGGCGAAAGGAGCTCATATTTTAACCCGTTTCCTCTTTTTCTGTCAACAATCTTAATTGTTGGTGCAGTACACTGCTCATATTTGAATATAAACATCTAAAATTACATATTTTCATGGATTTGACCCAGGAATGTTCAATTTTCTCCAAAAATTGACCTCAAAAGTAGCCGTCTGCTTTGATCACCCTTAATGGCACCCGGAAAATATTTCCACGTCCTCACAAAATTTGACAAAAAATGGGATATTTTAGAGTCCACATAGCAGTTTTAGTATCAAATGTCATGGTATTATATCATGGAACAGGTTAAGCATCAAATATATGGCAATTCCATTGGTTGTTATGGGTTACCATGGCAACCAAACAACATATTATCTTACTTTGGGGCCTATTTTGGGCCCAAAACAGCGATTTTGGCCCCAAAATGACCATTTTTGGACATTCTCATGGGTTTTGGTTGTTTCCCTAACTTCCTGAGAGCTTAGTGGGCCTAGCATGCATAAAATAGATGTTATTTGCTGCAGTTAGAGGTATGTTGGACATATTAAAGTCAGGCCCGATTTTTTTCCACGACCGATTGAAAAATCGTGTCTGAAACCCGGACATTTTGAGCAGATTTTTGTCGCTGCATGCCCGAACATGGCCTAGTTTAGCACAAATTACTAAGAAAGTAGGGTTATTAGGCAAGTTGTGGGGTTTATTTATGACTTAGGGTATCAAATAGCTTCTATTTATGAAGGAATTATCTGGTAACCATGGCAACCAAAAAATCACTTATACTGTTAAGGTGGTACCACCCTAAATCCGCCACTTCCGGGTAGAATGGCCAAATAGTCCCTCAGAAAATTTGTTATTTTTGGGAATTTGGACCTCAGGGTGGGGGTAAAAGTATTAGATGTGTGCTTATTTGGCATCATAGTAATCTGGAGGTGTTTGTTTATAGTCCAGGCTAAATATTTTATTGGTACCATGTAAACAGTGGAGGGTTATGGGGGTGAAATGGCCATATATAGTATTCATACACTGCTTAGGTCTCACGGCACAAAATCAATGTCCTGGTTTCCATGGCGATTTATACTAAATCTAGGCTGACTATTTTTATTTTGGGCCTATTGTATAATTTTCTCCATTTCAATAGCTAAAATATGGTATATTTGACTTAGCTCTCAGGGAATTTTAAGTATTTCAAATATTAGACCCAAGGTGTGCGAAGTTGATTTTTCCTAGGCCCGACTAGGCATTTAGGGTGGTACCACCTAGACCCAAGGTGTGTAACATAGATTTTTTCGAGGCCCGACTAGGCATTGAGGGTGGTACCACCTAGAGTGGCGGAAAATGGCGTGGACTCAGAGAGATGCACCTTCAGGTTGACTCATGAAGCCGTTGCTGCTTAATGTTGTTCATCAGTATTATGGCAAGCCACTGCAATGTATTGGCGAGGGAAGAGGAACTGGCTTGAATAAAAAGAGTATATCTACTTTTACCATGACCCCATATAGCTATATATAGAGTGCACTAGATGCTTCTTCCCAAACTACATTTTATATCCAGTTATTTGATTAGGACTGATGCGTCTCTAGTCCCCTTTGCCAAACCAAAGAAGGCAAACTTAATCTTCTGCTGGCCGTTTTGTCATCTTGTACTCTGACATTCCCATTTGTTTCCAATGTATATTTTGCTTTGATTTAGTTAGAGTACAATGTGATTAATGTTCTCATTACTTCCTAAAGCCTTCTCTGCCTTTTGGTATCAGTAAAGCCTGTACCAGGCTTTTCCACTTAGACTTACAGGCACCCTCCGCTATCATTCAACTTGGGTACACCCGACTGTCCTAAACTCTTTACTATTCTCAAGTAACCATGTAACACTATGGCGTAGAGAAATTACAGTTGCTCCACATGAACACAAATCCAGAACATCATTAGTTTGGCCACGGTGTATACAATTATACGGTCACAACATGTGGGTCTACATAGAAGTGCTGAGACCATTTACAAAGAAAATACAAAGTATTGGCGAGAGTGTAGTACTCTGGATACGGGTCCTATACTGACTGCTTTACATAACAACTAAGCCTATGGGTCAGTGAACTTTGTATAAAGACTGGAGATTCTCTCCCTCCCTTTTTTCAGTGAGTGTAATTTCCGTGTGTATCCGGTATTTCACTACTCATTTGAAGCTTGATTACGAAAGCTTGATTACGAAAGCATTGCCTTATATTTAGATGAAATATCGAACCTACTTCTTATTCCAATCTGTACTACCCTCCCCCCTATTTCTCTTATAGTCTGGATGGCTTCTGGACTCCTAGATACCCGTCAGTGTTTCCATATTGGTATCATTTGGCACTCTGCAGCAGGTTTCATTTAAGATATAGTGCAGTAAGGTGAAGGCAATAGGCCGCACCAGAGACTGAGCACCAATGAGGAGGCACAAGCTTATGACATACTTCCTGTCACTGATTGGTGCCTCGGGTACATGGCTAATATAGCCACAGGGCGGGTCAGTATACCAAAAGCAGTGATGCACACCTCCTAGCCGCTCAGAATGTCACTGCACTCAAAGGGTATACCTTATGTCAGACATGGCGAGGTCCCTCACTGTGAGGTCATTATTGCCTCAATTGCTGGTATCAATTAAAACATGAATATCACTCCCTGCGATCTAGTATACTGCACATTAACACCAGCTACTGATAATCTTCACCCCTTGAACCTGACGTATTTACCCCATATTTTACAACTTTTACAACAGTGATGTAGGTTACTTTCTCCAGGGCTTCTAATATCTGATGCCCTTACCCTGCTGTGCTATCATTGACAAATCCCTTTGTCGGCTTCGCCAGCTAGCATGACATTTGGTATACCAGGCCAACCCTACACGAGTCCTGCCCGCTGATTCGTCAGATGACATTGTCATCTGGTTACTGTCAATACCACCAGGATAGATTAGGTGCAGTCCGTTAGATAGAGCAGCTGAGAAATCTGGTGATGAGGTGCCATGGTGTGGAGAGAGCCCATTCATCTCCTTTCTCATAAGCTGGCAATAAAAGAGATCCATTCTGCCCACAGTGAAGACATTACAGCCCTGAAATGGTTTGGGTGGTGACTAAAGTAATTTTAGGGGGGATTCCAGCCAGCCAATAATTGGCAGTGCATCTCTGTGGTTGTGACCCATTCCTTGTTGGCTTCGCAACACCCGTGATCAATAGTCATCATCTGCGGATTTCTGCAACCAGGCACCAAAGGGGTTTCCCATAGAAACCCATCCAATTTTATTTCATAACTAGGATATTGGAGGGGGGGGGTTAAGTTTGCACCTTAATATTTCTAATTATTCCTGGTAAGACAACCCGGAATCTTACCCCCCCCCCACCCCTCAAAGAGACAGACATCCTACTGTTCTCATAGTTAAATGGCCCAACAAACTCGCAGCTCAGTTTTAAGCACCACACAGCGGTTTCTAAATGATCTCAAAGGTATAACACTTATAAGTTGTAATGCTCGCAGTTTAAATGCTGACAAGCTTGACGATGTCAAACTAAGTCTTGAAAGTGACATCCTATGTATCTGTGAGTCATGGGCTACTGCACCTGACAACGCCTTCCTGCATTGGGACGGAAAGTCTATATACAGAAATGATAGACTTGATCGTACTGGAGGGGGCTTAATCACCTACGTGGGCGAGTATTTCAGTCCCTACTGTGTGGAACAGAAACATTTGCAATTGATGGAAAACTCCATTGAGCTCCAGGTTCTCTTTATAGAAAAGCCAAATTATAAAAAATTATGTATCTTCAATGCTTACAAACCACCTAATGGTGATGACGACACCTTTTTTGAGAAGCTGGGTGGTCAAATAACAAAAGTCAACCGTGAAATGTATGAACTGTGGATCCTAGGTGATCTGAATGCGAACACTCGTGACTGGAACTGCCATGCAGCTAACGGTTTGTTTGGGTTATGCCGAGAGAACAGTGTCAGAAGGTTAATAGAGGATATTACTAGACCAAATGACAGAGGCAATGGTGGTTCTTGCCTGGATCACATATTGACTGACTGTGATATCGTTAGCAAAAGTGGAGTCCTTAACTGCATGATAGCAGACCACTACGCTGTTTATGCATGTCGTAAAAAGGGAAAGGAACACAATGTGCCTTTAACTTTTACCGGCCGCTCATACAGAAATTATGACCGAGACGACATGATTGAATACTTGACTGATCTTGATTGGTCTGTCTTCAATGACAGTACTAACCCCAATGATCAATGGTCATTTATTTACACTGCCATTATTAAGTACCTGGACATTTGTTGCCCTATTAGGGATGTAACTATAAAAAAGGTCAGTGACCCATGGGTATCAACTGAAACTATGGAATTAATCAATGATAGGCAGGATGTTATAAAAGAGCAGCGCGCCACTAACAATAAAGAACTAGTCAAAGTTGTAAATAGGTTGAAAAATCGCATCCAGCGTCAGCTTCATAATGCTAAAGGTGATTATGCACTACAAGTGTTAGAGCGAGCAGAAGGTGATCCAAAGAAGTTCTGGAAGGAAATTGCTTGCCTTTTGAACCCTGTCACAAAAAATCTAACAGTGCAGTTATGTAATGAGCTAACAGGGGAAACGATCCCCATAGATAAGACGGCGGCTTACATAAATGAATATTTTGCAAATGTTGGACAAGATTTATTCAGTAAAATGCCAACTGCCGGCATTGACCTGCCTGTTTTAGACGTGGTCGATGACGAAGATGATCTGGATCTGAACGAGCTAATTGACCATGATGATGTACTAAACCTAATTAAGAAAATTAACATCGATAAGTCCAGCGGGTTACAAGGTGTAAATAGTAAAGTGCTAAAAGATGCCCTGTTATTCCTAAGCCGGGAACTGACGACTATTTTTCGCAATTCCATCAACGAGGGAATCTTTCCTAAATCTTGGTCTGAAGGCACTTTAGTGCCTATTCCCAAAAAGGGAAATTTAACTTGCATTAAAAACTGGAGGCCGATAACCCTCCTTCCCTTACCAGGGAAAATTCTTGAAAAGCTAATTCACAAAAAGTTATCCAGCCATCTCGAGAATGCTGCTGTTTTGTGCAAAACTCAGTTTGGTTTCCGTCCGGAGAAGTCCACGGGGGACGCTGTCTTTAATGTCCTCAAGGACCTATATGCAGCCCGGGACGACAGTAAAATAACTGCGTGTTACTTTTGATTGATTTTTGTAAAGCGTTTGATTGTGTACACCACCCAACCCTAATAAGTAAGATATACATGCTCAATATACACACGGAACTCAAAAAGTGGTTAATGGAATACCTAGCGCATAGGTCACACTGTACGGTAGCCAATAACACGAAATCTTCCCAGTCAGAGGTTAATTTCGGTGTTCCACAAGGGTCAATCCTAGGGCCTCTCCTATTCATCCTATTCATCAATGATCTTGGAAACAATATTCTAAACTGCAACTATACTATGTACGCTGACGACATTATTCTATATGCATCACATACAGACAAGGCTGAGGCTGACAGACTATTACAAACAGACTTAGAAAGGGTTGGATCATGGTGTCTTCAAAATTACATGACAATTAATACTACTAAAAGCATGTGTATGTACTTTGGTTCAGGTCCCAGACTGGCAGACATTAACAGGCCGGAAATGACTCTAAATGGAGTCGTTTTGCCCACCTGTGAAAGTTATACATATCTTGGCGTGGAACTTGACTGTCGACTGAGCCTAACACCCCATATGAATAAGGTTAAAAAGAATTTTGGAAACAAACTTTATAAACTCAACAATCTCCGAAAAGCAACAAGTAAAAGCGTATGTCTTGAAGTTTACAAGGTTATGACTATCCCCAGTATAGAATATTGTTCATTCTACACTGGTAGTGCTCACTCGGCAGATCTAACAAAATTACAACGTATGCAGAACCATGCTCTGCGTATATGCCTACGAACTGGTGTCTGCAGTGTCAGTGTCATTGACTTGCACAAAGAGTGCAAAGTTGAATTCCTTGCCAGGAAACGTAAATTGCAGTTATTGACACTCATGTGGAAAAAGGCTCATAATGGAGAGGCTCTGGAACAAAGAAATATTAGAACAAGTGGAGACAGAAAAATCAAATTCACAAAACGCCGTGCTAAAACTAGTTTCTATCAAAAATCTCCCTATTATAGAGGTGTCTCCCTATGGGACACCCTCGATCATAAAACACAGCATCTGCCTACAAAGCGACGCTTTAAACATGCAATAGAAAAACTACCCCTTTTAGACCCAGCCTGAGCTACTTGTGTTCAGCTTTTAGTACAGAGCCTAATTTTAACATGTACTGCTACTCCATTTTTGGAGATTATCCTGTATACTTAATAATGCATCACCACTCTTATGAATTATAATAAAATGTGTACATATCTTTAATTTGAAAGGGCACAATGAGTTAGTTTAGTTAGCACCGTATGGTGAACCCATGGATTCAATGTCAATCCCATACGTGTGCGACGAAAACAGTTCCCTGGGAACTATTCGTACAATAAACAACTTCAACTTCAACTTCAACCCTAATGATATACACCAAAATACAGAGGTCTCAATCTGCCTAACCATATCGATTGAGGAAGTGGTGTGTTATAATACTATAGGGGCAGCCACCCTCTATACACTAAACGCTCCATCTTCAGCACTAAAGAAAAATCAATGAAAATAAACTAAAAAAATGAGATCATCTCTCATATAGAGCGTATTCACTCTAAGAGAGAATATCCCTGTAAACACAGATACGTAGTTAAGACGTAGATCTACGTTGATTTGGGGTGTTAACTACGTAATTTCACTAAGATGAACGTTGAAACCTGAAGGTTTACTTACGTTCAATGGGCGTTTATGTCTAAATTATGTATTTCTACGTCATTAAGACGCAAAATGCTGAAATAAAACATAAATTGAAGTAAAATATACCTACATTCTTTGTGCAATAGTTATATTTAGCTATATATCTGTGTCATTGATGTATATCCTGATTCACAAACGTGAGTCATATAGATAAAGAACTGTAATTGAAAACCCCCTTTTTATATTAGGCTAGATTTGTTCTCCCTGTTTTTTGTCCTTTTTGAATAGATTGATGGACACAGTGTTCACTGCATTAGAGATGCATGCTTGGTTTTGGCTGCATTGAGGCTTTGCATTTCTTTCATTCTCACAAATGTGGTGTTCAATCAGTAAACTACCCTTATACATATATTATATGCAGTATTTGTTATCTACTATCCTATAACATGAATGTTTAACAACTTTTCACTCATTTCTGTAATATTAAATGCACCATCATTAACAGATTTTTCTTAGAATGTGATAGATTTGTCTAGGTGCTGTTAGATTATCTCCAAACATGATAGTGCTGGCACCTAGTGTGTGACCAGGGAAGTACATCAAGAAGTATAGCAAGAACATTACCTTATTCAGACATAAATTCATTACGTTCATTCATGTCTGAATGACGTAGAAAAAAGTAATTCAAATGGAAGCGTTCATTGAACGTAAGTAAACCTTGACGTTTTGATGTCCAAAAACCTTGCCAAAATTCGTAATTCAAACCTCTCAGCAACGTTGAAATTACGAAGTGTGTTTACAGGGATTACAATGTCCTTGCTTTACGGAAAATGCGTGATGGATAGCCATATAGCTGTATAGAGAGAAGAAGCGCTTGGGGCCCTAGGGCAATGTGAAGTATGGCCAGGCAAGAGGGCATTAGAGTCTCTAATAAAGTTATAAACGTGTTTATTTAGGTTCACTAGCTAGAGGCCCGTTGGTATGCTTGATTGGCAATCAGGGTTTAATTGGAAAGTCATTTACATGCTGTACTGAGATCGGAACAATTTAGTGTCTGATGGGGATGGCCTGGGACTGTCCTGTTTTATGTAAATATATGTTCTCCTTCTCTGATTGGATCATCACCATGAGCAAGAACAAAGCCTCTTGTGTTAGATTTTAAAATTCAAAAGGGAAGCAGAAAACTTAATAATCCTGAATATTGTTCTCCACATATCTATTAATGAAGCAGGACAGTAGTTTTAGGGGAATGACTAAGTAGTGACCTAGATGGTGTCTCAGGTCCAGCTTATAACTCAATGTATACCATATGCAGGCTATAGCTATATTCCAATGTAAATCGACTATGTATCAGTCCAGCTCTCTCAAACTACTACCATCACCTGCATAATACATTGCGGTTGACCTATACATTTTTGGGCTGTCTTGGGTGGGGACAGGTTTGGCACAAGTTAACGCCAATTCGCTGGGAAGTACTCATAGGCTAGGCATATCATGGCCTCACCAGATTCAATTATGTCAGACACGGGAAGAAGTTCCAATAAAGCAGCCAGTTTCAAATGATTTGTCAGCAGAAATCTTAGAGGATGATTCTTTATTAATAACCCAGTATCGTGAGAAGTGTAATAAAACTCTATTTGTTTAGAGCTGAGGAAGAGGTCCTAATCATTGAGGGAAGTAATTATGCCTGTAATTAACACTTGAAATGTTTGATCACATCTCACTGGGAAGAAGTCTATGAGAGGATTCCAAATTAATCTCAGCTTGCCTCATTCTGGTGTTTATTTAACAATACTTCTATAAATAGGGCCTTGGGTGAGGAGACTCAGGGGTCTCCTTCGAGAGTAGAGGTGTTGCAGACCTCTCGAACGGGCTCTCAAACCAACCTCAACCTCAACCCCAACCTCAAAATATTTGCATTACATTAAAGATAATGATAAGAGCAATGAAGGCTCTGTTCTCTGGTGCAAAGCCCATTGGAATAGTGCCCCCTTGGATAAGGCTTTCAAGAATATACTGCCCCGATTTTAGTTAGGCCAAAATAAAAAAAAAAGGTTGGTTTCCGATAACATGGTCTGACAGAGGAGACCCGGCCGGTCGGATTTTTTTTTTTTTTTTTTAATTTTTTTTTTTTTGCTTTCACCTTTTTGGGGCCTGTTTTAGAGTTTTTACTGTAAAATCCTTAATAATTGTCCGATTTACAAACCGTAAAAACTGGAAAAGAGCAAAATTTTCTAATAATAAAAAAAAATAGGGGGACCCGGCACTGTTTTGCTAGACCCGGTCGGGTGACCGGAAACAAACCTTTTTTTTATTTGGCCTAATATTGCACATTTCATTTTTTATTTGTTATTTCAACACCATTCGGAAAACATGTCACAAGCTTGATTTTAAGGGCGTTGCTTTTAGTCTGGATGGCGTTTATGATAAACTTAGAAATGTTCTTTTCATTTTTACTTCCATTGCACCTTTCCCTCTTACCATAATATGCGGGTGGCTTTTCAAGAAAAAGTCCATTCCACCAACAACGTCTTCTACCCTCTACACTCCTGGATCTCTATTTCCATCTTTGTATCATTTGGCACTCTGCAGCAAGCTTCATTTAAGATGGCGTGAGGTTGGGTTAAGCAATGGGTCGCGCTAGAGGCTAGGGTTTATTGCGAAGGCACAAGCTTCATCGTCCTTATAACATCCTTCAAAGTCATTGATTGCTTGTTGTCCGGATTGTAAAGACAAGGTAGCCACAGGCTGGGTCAGTGTACCAGGCAGTGTTGCACTCACCTATCACCCCTACCCTAACCAGATCCCACCGCACTAAAATGCCCACCCTACATACAGGGAGACCTTGGGGAGGAGCACGCCCATCTCCCTTTCTCATCAGCTGGCCATAAAGGGGGTTCATTCTGCACAAATACAGACATTACAGCTTTGTAATGGCTTGGGTTTCCGCTAAAGTAGTTTCGGGGGCATGTCCAGCTAACCTATAATCAGAGAACCATCCCTTTGGTTGTGAGCCATCCCATGTTGGCTTTCCAGCCCCGTAAGCAATAGTTATAATCTGGGGATTTCGTTAAACTGTCACAAACTAGTTAGCTCAGCTTCACTTCGTACAGCCACGTACCTTGAGATGTCAAACCCAGATTTGTAGTCATTCATGTATGATAAACCCTCTCTTTATGTATCAGAGTACACTGGATTGTTGCACTTTCCAGCAAAGCACAAATAAAGACAATATTATATAGTATTCTTAGAAAAAGACAGGATCGTAATATAGGTATACCATATGACTTTGCGTTAGTAGGCTATAGCAGCCCAATCCATATATAGCATATCAGTTCGGCTCTCAAACTACTCTCATCATCTCCATATACTGTGATGAACCTTTGCCCTCTCTGACCAGGTGCCGTCTCTGACCGGGTGCCGTCTCTGACCGGCTTGGCTTGATAAGGTCAAAATACTAGCAGCAGGAGGCTAATTATAATTATAACTATGATTATATAACAACCGCCATAACGTTTTTCCAAATCCTTATATATATTAGTATAATTCTTTTTAAAACACCTTTTTCTGACACCTGGTCAGAGACGGCAGCCGGTCAGAGACGGCAGCCGGTCAGAGACGGCAGCCGGTCAGAGACGGCACCCGGTCAGAGACGGCACTCGATCAGAGACAAAAACATTGTCCCAAGGTCGTGAGACACAGCCAGGTGCTGATAGGTCTTATTTCGGTGGGGGGCTGAGGGTTGGTAGGGTAGAATGATAATACTAGTTTGATGGTATCCATCCTAAACGCATTACCCAATCTGGACCCCACCTGCAGTAGCATTTATAAACTGACGGCTTGTGTGTAGACAGTACTGTTCCACAAGGAGGTAGCGGGCCATACAGCATACCAGCTGCTTGTAGTGCCATCAGTTTATTCATCACAACCATGAATGTGCTTCAACTATGAAATATTGACTATGAGCATTGATTAACATATGCATAAGCGCATAGCCATGATGCACCCTGTCCATCTGTTTTAAAGTTATGTTATAATAGGATATTCATAAAAGGACTGCAATCATTTAGATAAATAGTTTTACCTAGTCTACATTAAACCAATGTAGGCATGTTTCAGCATGTAATCTGACAATACCAGCTGGCTGCAGGCTCTGATTATAGCAGTTGTTTAGATTCTCTCTATAACTTCTGTGACAGCGGCAGAAATCTAGTGAATGACCCACCAGGCTACCGTGGAGTGGGCAAGGCTGCAGTGGATGCAGCTTAAAGCTGTGAATTGAATAAGCCTAAGGCTGCCTTAGACTAGCACAGGGGGAGAACGTGCAGGGAATGGCTGCACCTGGTGTGAACCTTATTGAGGTGCTAAGATGCATACAGCTACTCTTGTAGGGCTGATAGCTAACCTTATGCCCGTTCAGACCATCGTTAGGTGTACTGGACCATCAACCTTCTTTACATAATCACTTTAACTAAATATATATGCAATAACATAGATGTTTAAAGTGCGAATGCAAAACACTTCTGTAATCTGCATCCCAAAAACCCAGCAAATAGGAATCAACTAAGGGGAATCACCCACCCGAAGCCAGCAATTTGCTAGCTTATTTGCTCGTACCTCAGATAAACAAAAGAGCATGGCCTTCCAGAATGATTAATGACACAATAGGAAGCTCCAATGAATCAGCCAGTTCCTTTAAGGATTTGCCCAGATCTGTATGTTTTTCACTGCTCTCATCATCTGAAATTTAGGATGACGATTAACTGTTTATATAAGCACCCTGAGATGTACCGAAAGTATATTGGTGAGGAACAGGTCATAATCATAAATGAGGAATGGAATTATGACTGTAATTAACACTTGGATATTTTTAGCACTTCTCACTGGGGGGAAATTACTGAGAGAATTCCAAATTAATCCTAGCTTACCTCATGATCTGGTGTTTATTTAACAATACCTCTATAAATGAGGCTCGGTGTAAAGAGACCCAGGGCTCTCATTATTTTGTTAAATAAAGCGCTGCAGAGCGTTATCGAGCCACCTAAGAATAACAATTACATTAATTATTATAATTGGATCTCAATAACTGGTATTATTAATAAGAGTTAATGGTAGAGGGAGGAGTGGCACACTGTTGGGATTGCTGACAAGACTTTTTCAATGCACTTTAGAAAATTGCTTTCGGTCTAACATTTTTTTAAATATGGCTGACAACTAATTGTTATAAGAGGGGTTCACATAATTTGTCCACTCAGATTCATGACCCCCCTATTGCGAGAAAAAACACTACCTAATACACTTGCAGTTAATGCACCTTCCTCCTGGGAATGGAGGAGACTGATGGTCATGTCCTGGCTCTCCCTGGAGATAAACTGCACAGCTGAAGGCTGCCTTGAAACCATCTCCAGGCTCTACAATAATAGACGACTCCGCTCCATCCTGCATTATGTATAGGTCAGTTATTAGGGAATTGGTGGCTCGGTACAGGTGTTGTTTGTGTTATAGAACCGAGTAACATAAGGGCTTTTGCATCATACTGCTATAATTATAACCGCATAGTAGTACATTCGTCATTTCTTAACTATATGTATCTATAGTAAAATGGTTAATTTGTTGGCATGCACATAAAGATCGGCAGTATATCTAGTAAAGATTTGAGTCATTCATAGTAATAGAATATCGATCAGTGAGAGTGAGAGTTGGGGATAATCAGATCTCCCACTCCATCCCTTTGCCATACACGGGACGGCAGTCTAGGAACAGCTAGAGTGTCACTTCAATTGTAATTTCCCTAAACAGGAAAAACATTGCACCTCCCTGGTATACATGCAATCAGGTAATTTATAGTCAGGTTGTGTTCATCATTTTGGTTACCTATTTACAACCTGCACCCTCACAACGTGGTACAGTTTATACGCAGCCTGTGTCAGGTTACAACCTATTGACAACCTTTGGCAACTATAAACGGTCCTTTTAATATGAGAGCATATTTACACTGACATACCAACCGGGGATATTGGTATGGAGGATAGTGTCTTTTCTAATGGGCAGTGTAACTGAAAGTAAAACCTAATTGAGTTATATTGCTGATACATAAAATGGATCTGTGAGAAATATAACCTTATACAGGTGGTGATGTCGTTTTCTGCTCAACTAGCAAAAGTATACTCTACCGGTTCAGTAACCAGTCTTCTTCCTGGTAACTACCGCTGATTTACCAGCTTTGGATCTAATTACATTAAATCTGAAAATGTAGATTACTGTGAACAATCTTTCAACATAAGAACGTATTGAAAATGTATTATCCTTGGTGTAAAGAAAATGGTCCAGATTTTAACGGGTGTTCTTATTTCAAATGTGAAATGAATGAGCAATTCTCTCCAAGAATAAGTTCCTGACAGGAATCCAAATTAATTTCATCTTGCCTCATGGCGGGTGATTCCTTAACAATACATTCATGAAGAGGGTGAGAAACCTCGGGGGTCACCTCTTTTAAATAGAGACAGTGCAGACATCTCCAGCCTCCTTAGAATGTTTTCAATTACATTTAAATGACTAATGGGAAAATAATTAAAGAGCTAATAATAGGATTTGATGCCAGTAGTGATGATGCACAGCATGCCCCGTTGGCGTTGGATACGTCTTAATCATGATAACATACACTTTCGGTTGTACACTCTAAGAACAGTGTGTTGTGGGAACATGCTTAAAGAGTAACACACATAAATTTGCAACACACTTTGAGATTTAACACACTTATGAATTGTAACACACTTTTTGTCAACTCACTTACCTGCTTACACACTTGTGGTCAGATAGGTGTATATCATATACAAAAGGGGGCAGCAGCAGTAAATGTCTATCATACACCTATGCTACATTCTTACAGCCATATAGTAGCTGTCGCAGTAGCTCAGTAGGCAAGTCTTTGGACTGCGAACTTAAAGATCCCTGGCTCGATTCCCAATGGGCCTCACTGTCAAATGGAAATGTTTAATTTCTAAGAAGGACCATAATATCACTCAATCCATATTGGAAATAGATGGGAAGTTTTTTCTCTTCAACTATACACACATGTACTTTGCGTAAACCAAATAACCATCACATGTAAGATCTTATTAGAGGTTCTGCAAGGCTGTAAAAGCAGGGCTTATTAATAGCTGATTAACTATTGTCTTTATAATAGATATCAAGCCCTTCAAATTATGTTATTATTCGTCAGTGCATTGGCATCCCTCAATAAGGGCGGTCTTTGTATTGTCTAAGAACCACTTCATGTCATAACATATTAATCCCCAAGGTAAGTTATATAGCTTACTGGTAACTGGTAAGAAATTATGTGATCTTTGAGAATACTGTGTGTCTCCTCACTGTTGTGTGTTCTGGTACCTATTTGAGGGGGGAATACACCATGATTGTACAAGGAGATTTGGTGGCCTAGCGAGCAAGTCACTGGACAAGTTTGTGAGAGGTCCTGGGTTCGATCCCCAGAGAAGACCTGGCACCAAATCTTCCCAAGTGAAAGAAGTTGTCCTGACAAGAGTCGCGTCTGTAAGTGTCGGTAGACAGACTGCGGTGAACCTTCAGTGTCCTGGTCTCCCATGAGACTTGCACCGATCCGCTTCAACCCGTAGAAGCATAATACACTTGCGACTGGTAAAGAGATAGCAGATATCAGTGTTGACGAAGGTGGGCCTAGCCGGGAGGGGAAAAGGCTACAATGGACCACTGGAGACACTGAGAAAAGGTTGTGAGAGCAGCCATCCCACGCTATCTGACGGTGGTACGGTCATGGCACATTGCGCTACAGTCACCAGTTGGTTATCAGGTGTGTCAGTTTCGCCAGGGTCAGAAGCTAGGATGTGTTCACAGTGGTTGACTAAGACTTGTTTACTGTCAATACAAAATCAGTTTTGATATAATCTTCTATTCCCACTTTTATTGTGAGCGGTTCAATAGGCACTTTTCCCAGATATAAGAAGCCTTTAAAAGTGACATACAGTATATGCACAGTATGAACATGAATAGCCCTAACAAGAAATTAAATAAATCTATACTGTAACGGGACCCAGCAATGCTGAGTGTCATTGCACCCTATAGCCTCTCACCCACCACCCTTTCCTTGCACCAGAAACACCCTACTTCCTGGCTTCCCTAGAACTGAGTGGTGGGCTGAATTCCTGGTACTGAGTAACTCAAGGTATCATAAGGGACATGCAGCCCCCCACTCAGACAGACTTGATCCTGATTCCCTGGTAGCCACATTGACCCCCACAGACACAGACTCTGCTTGGTGGTTAGTGGCAGTGGGATGAGAGGACAAGTGGACACTACAGGATTGAGGTAAGGCACTGATCATTGCATTTGTGTACTCCTTGCATTTGTGTACTCCTTGTATCATTGCTATTAGACAATATATATTCTTTAGATATATTTCTTTGTGTTTGTTTCACTTCCTTTGTAAAGGGTAGCTAGTACCCACCACCTTTTAATAGTCCCTCATCTCGGCACCTACCACTAAATTAGCCCCATCCAGCTACCCTGTTACAACTGGTGGCAGCTGGTGGGACCTCAGTGATTTCCATCATCACTGATACTTCCATCATCTGTTCTTTGTTTCACCACATGGCCCTAACTGGGTAGTATAGCCAGACGCAGGAGGTCCTCCCTGGTATACTTTCCATCTGTCTCCATGTGGTAGTCTTGCCCACTGCTTGGTTTCTCTAATCTCTTTTAAAACCCATTCTTTTTATAGTTCATCTTATACATTATTGGGTGTAGAAATCGGTGTTTCCCCTTGTCTAAAACAGAAGTAAAATCCACGTGGGTGACACCCTGTAACAATATTGTCATTTCCTATTGTTATATTAAATCATTATAATCACTTGTAAAATCATTCCTTAGCCCTGGTAAAACCAGACTAATTACATAGACTGACTTGAAAGGCCCTATGTTATTTTAAAATCAGGAGTGAAATTCATGTGTATTTGCTGCCATTCTCTGAGCACCCAGCACTACCCCCTCCCCTCCCGACCTTCCTCAGTCCCTGGTTGTCACCACGTGGCAGACAGCCTGTATAGACAACCTGTTTAGGCTGTTAAAAGGTGCATAGCCCTTTACACTCAGTTGTGATTTGGATTGATAGACCTCTCTTAAAATCCAGTTCTGAAGTGCTAGTAATTAAAATACTGCTATACATCTTTTAGATAAGTTGGTGCTTAATGGTTATCAAATTCACACACTTTACTTGTAAAGTCTGGGACCTTTGTAGATACAAACTAAGGTAGTTGGGTGATACCTACATTATAAAACGTATACCAGCAGTGGATCTGTATGGTATACCCCCCACCCCAAATACACACATACCAATACCACATGTCTCTAGCTTTGTATAGCATGTATAGCAGCAGCAGGCACCACATGTCCACAAACCCTTTAACTACTATTCTGAAAGTCTAGTCATTATACCCTTATACTAGAAAAACGAAAATCTGGGTGTCTTGTAATACATGTAGAGTTAAGGCTAATCTATGCCTTTCCCTGGTTTGGTGGTTATTTTCATAGTTTAAGTCCCAGTAGAATTCGTTCTGGCATGTTATGATATAATTCATTGTTTGGCAGAACTTTTACAATACATTTTCCATATTTAAGTCTGAACTAGGATAATCCTTGTTAGAATTTTCGTTTTATAAGGTAATTTTCTGGTAGTTTCTATCTGTGTAGAAGGCAGGATTCACAGGGAATACACATTGTCAATGTACTAAACTATTCCTAAGCAGTTTCAAACTCCACCAGATAATTTTGCTAGTAGGTTATCTAGACTGGGTCTTGAATCTATACACATGGATTATCAGTCTGAATATATATAAAAGAGTATTTCTGTCTCTTTGGAAAGGCTTAGCATCTCCCTATTTCCAAGACAGAAATTCTATTATAAATTCTAAATCTTGTCTAGAAAGCTCTTAGATCTGCTCAGGACATCCTGTTATAATTCCAATGTCACACTTTCAAGGTAATTCAAAGTGTAAATTGGGTGCAATTCTTGAGTCACTCAGGGGCATTTCTTTAAAATAGTTTGAGTCACTCAGGTACACTTCCTGAAAATGGTTTGAGTCACTCAAGTGCACTTCTTGAGAATATTTCCTGAGTCATTGAGGTACATTTGAGTAATTGTGGGGGCAGCTTCCAGTTCCTGTGTAACCACCCCCTCAGTCCTATCCCATTAATCTCCAGTTGTCAGCACTGTTGTCCTTGCCTCCCCCTGCACCCTGACCTCTGTGACACCTTACCACAGACACAGTCCTGTTTATGTCATCATCTTGGGGGCAGTTCTAGACACCCATACCAGTCTATCAAACTCATTCCCTTTCCTTCTATAGAATAGACTTTGTTTTGAAAATATTCTGTGACATATTATCACAGTTCTCTGTATTCTGAGCATATTTTGACAAATAGTTATTTTGCCAATTGTAGTAATTGCTATCAGAAGTCACTTAAAGACTTCTTTAATATTGACTATTTGTCCCCTTTTCTGACTAGATTGTCTACTCTTTGCCAATAGAATCTGAGTGTTGTGAACAGGTTCTAAGAGTCCCAGCTGTTTCTATTGACAGTAGTTTCACAACACTTTGCCAAACTAGATAGCTGTCTAGACAGCCTTCCCCTTACATTTATATCTAACTGTGTATACTTAGGTACTGTTATTCAGATATATTGGTGTTTCATGGAGTACACAGATGTATGGTAATCATTGATATCAGTGTCTTACCCACTGTCAGGTCAAGGTACTTTCCAAAGTTTAATTAGAAAGAAAAGAAAGAAAAGACATATAAGGCCACAACCACAGGCCTTGAGCACATATATAGTAACTGTATTGTTCTGTGCCTGTATTCAGATTTTGGTTACATCTAGGGCAGATAATCCTTACTTCACTTGCACAATTAGCAAGCCTGACTTTGACCTGACTATAAATCCATTGTTACTTGCTCTTATTTTTATCTTTTTATTTGCATGTGTACATCAGCAACATAGTTATATCAATAAAAGGGGTATTACAGCCAGGCTTATGTGCAACTCATCAAAATTAAGATGATTATTGTAAAAACTCACAGATTATTGAATGGGCACTAAGTTGTACCATTGACCTAGCCTTAAGCATAGTCTGACCTTATGGTAATTAGGCACTGTATGTGATGTATACACCCTTCAATACCTCTTTCCAAGCAGTACCACTTTGATTTTTGCTGAGACTTTAGCAGTCTATTTATCTCCTCTTCTATATTTGACTAAATATTTAAAAGAAAAAGAAATCATTGTTTGCACCTGGCTAACACTTCAACAGGACAGACTACAGTACACCCCACCTGGTCACACTTATGTGTGGCTAGGCTCACCAAACCAGGTAAATGTATTTAATTGTTCTTGTAAATTTGAGATTCAATCTATCGCTCCAGGATGTCTCTGTCTGACAACCGGGCGGGGTCTCGGGCCTCCAGCCGAATCCACTCAGGATATGAGACTCGTAGTGAGTCTCATGGATCTGAGAATTGCTCCTCCTCTGCAGGCTCCATGCCATCATCCATACATAGTCTGCAATCACAGCTTACAGCATTGCAGATAGAGATGTTTGCTCGTATGGATAGAATGCAGGAGAGACTGATAGAGGGAGTGGTTGAGCGATTAGACAGAATTGCCGATTTATGGCTATCTGAATGCCGTGGTACTACTGGTAGGGTGGAAGACAGTGTGTATGGGCCACATATCTGTAAGGAAAAATGGCACAGAAGGAATGCACCTTCTAATCATGTATCTTCTGCTTCACACATGTGGCCCAAGCCTGAACAAAGGCCTGGTTCCCAGCCTGTTCCCATTAAAAGAGAACCAGGTACCAATGCAGCTGCCTGGCTGGGCCCCTTTAGAGGCAGACAGGGTATCGATGCACCTGCCCAGCTGGTCCCCGTTAAAGACAGGCTGGGTACCGACACAGCTGCCCAGCCGGTCCCCGTTAAGGGAAGGCCGGGTACCGATAAACCTGCCCAGCCAGTCCTCGCTAGAGGCAGACCGGATATCGATGCACCTGCCCAGGTGGTCCCCGTTAAAGACAGGCCGCGTTCTGACACAGCTGCCCAGCCAGTCCCCGTTAAAGACAGGCCAGGTACTGACACAGCTGCCCCGCCAGTCCCCGTTGGTGACAGGCCGGGTACCAAGACAGCTGCCCCGCCAGTCCCTGTTAGTGACGGGCCGGGTATCGACACAGCTACCCGGCCGGTCCCTTTTAGAGACAGGCCGGGTACCGAGACAGCTTCCCAGCCAGTCCCCATCAGAGACAGGCCGATTACCGACACAGCTGCCCCGCCGGTCCCCGTTAGAGACTGGCCGAGTACCGACACAGCTGCGCCACAGGTCCCCGTTGGAGACAGGCCGGGTACCAAAACAGCTGCCCCGCCAGTCCCCGTTAGTGACAGGCAGGGTGCAGACCCGCCTGCCAAGCCGTTCTCCCTTAGAGGTGGAGAGCTAGATGACAGTGGGGGTGGGATGGATGTAGACCCACCTGCCAAGCCGTTCTCCCTTAGAGGTGGAGAGCTAGATGACAGTGGGGGCGGGATGGGTGTAGACCCACCTGCCAAGCCATTCTCCCTTAGAGGTGGAGAGCTAAATGACAGTTGGGGTGGGATGGCTATGGCCCTACCTGCCAAGCCACTCTCCCTTAGAGGTGAAGAGCTAGATGATAGTGGGGGCGGGATGGGTGTAGACCCACCTGCCAAACCATTCTCCCTTAGAGGTGGAGAGCTAGATGATAGTGGGGGTGGGATGGGTGTAGACCCACCTGCCAAGCCATTCTCCCTTAGAGGCGGAGAGCTAGATGACACTGGGGGAGGGATGGGTGTAGACCCACCTGCCAAGTCAGTCTGCTGGAGAGGCAGCAGGCCATACTTCAGAGGAGGTGGAACAGGTAGTAGCGCACCTGGTAAACTGCTCTCCAGTAAATGGGGTCAATTTATAACAGCAAGGCTGGACCACTCATTCTACCTAATGAGCTCCCGAATAAAGGGTAAAACAGATACAAAGTGGGTAGTTGCTACACTCACGTCAAACGTAGGCCTTGGAAATAGCCTGGCAATTTGAAAGTGTCACTAACCACTAATTTACACCTTTGTATTTCAGATAACTAATCAGATCCTTCTTTTTTAGAAATGTTCCAACATACTTATTCATAATTCATTTTCATAGAAACCATTAAATTTGATTGTTGGAATGAGTTAAGAATACAATGTTCACATCTAAAGCAATAGTCTTTCATGATATTATCTCAGTTATTTATGTATTGCTGTGTCATAATATTGGTTGACCTATATAAAAAATGGACATTAAGGCATATTGATTATATTGATTTCGGGAAGTGTTGTATCATTGGGATATTTCAACAAATGCATCAGGGGGAATGTGGGGTACAACTACATCTATGTTGTCTTCTAAAATATTATTTGGGAAAGCTGCGTACATTTTTCTTACTGTTATAAACATCAGTTTCTGCATGGTAATAATTATTGAATATCAGAATGTAGCCACCAGTAAACCAGTATTCATTTATTAAAGTGAGAGTTACATTCGAACATTTTAAGTATGCTAAATAATTGGTACAAGTGTGTTGTTCAATCAAAAAAAAAAAAAAGAAAAAAAAGTGGTCATTTCTCTAGTTGTCCCAAAGTGCAAGTTCTTGATCCTACTCAAATCTATATGTGTGTCATTCATCCATGATCAATGATAATGCCAATGACTTTTGATGAAGTCCAAAGAATCATGAACTCTTATGAACTCTTATGTCAGTGCCTTAGTGATCCAAAGACTCAGTGTGCCGTATCTGGACATATCATCCTCGTCTGTCAGAAGGTAACCCTGGACTTGACATTGCTATCCTGTGGTGTGAGGCTGTTACCACAGAGAGGCCTGTGTCTCTAACCTTCATGCTGACCTATAACTATGCTGGACTTACTCTACAACACCTGTGTGCCTCTTCCCTCGCTCTCCTTCTACAGGACACCAATCTAAGCTATATGCTACTGCTCTCTTCATCCAAGCGGCTCATATGAAGTGTTCATTTCGAGTTTGCATCTTGAGTAGTTGGCTTAGAATAAGGAGTCGAGTTGGGAAGTTGAGGCAACTTCAAAGACAGTGTTCGCGCTATAACTACCAGCTAGGATGTGGACTTCTATGGTATCACCTGTGGGCCGCCACTGCTTACTTCGACATGCATGCTGGGCCCGCATACAAGTGTCATAAGTAGTGGCCAGCTCTGACTATGCCATATGTCATCACAAACATGTCTTTCCACGTCAGCCAGTAACCCTTCATCTCATCATGGTAGTCGTACACTGGCACCTAATTCAATTGGACTACACGATCTAGAATGACTGAGGCACTTAGACACATATATATGCCATACAAGAGAATGTCAGGGTCATCATACACCAATGAACTCTTTTACTCTCATGACCCATATTCTAATATCTCATTATGTTATTGCACTGCCCTTTCTTATCATGAGTGAATCTTGTGTATTGTACTGTGGGGTAATTGGAGGAATGATCTGGTCATTGAATAACACACACAATATTTTATGGTTATGGATTATGATCAACGCGATATATGCAAATTTTATATCTATGTAACCATTCATAGCCATTTACATGACGGTGCCTTGCCTCACTGGTAAAAGTAAACGTTTATGTATTTTTAATGTAGGGATTTACCTCAGACACAATGTCTAGATTATTTGATTTAGGGTTACATCTTGTCCTATCCTACTTGGCAGCCAGTGAAATTGTATGGGTTCAAAATTCAAAATTTTATGGTGGGACTGCTCGAGGACGAGCAGAAAATAAGGAGGGGAGTGTGTAACGGGACCCAGCAATGCTGAGTGTCATTGCACCCTATAGCCTCTCACCCACCACCCTTTCCTTGCACCAGAAACACCCTACTTCCTGGCTTCCCTAGAACTGAGTGGTGGGCTGAATTCCTGGTACTGAGTAACTCAAGGTATCATAAGGGACATGCAGCCCCCCACTCAGACAGACTTGATCCTGATTCCCTGGTAGCCACATTGACCCCCACAGACACAGACTCTGCTTGGTGGTTAGTGGCAGTGGGATGAGAGGACAAGTGGACACTACAGGTTTGAGGTAAGGCACTGATCATTGCATTTGTGTACTCCTTGCATTTGTGTACTCCTTGTATCATTGCTATTAGACAATATATATTCTTTAGATATATTTCTTTGTGTTTGTTTCACTTCCTTTGTAAAGGGTAGCTAGTACCCACCACCTTTTAATAGTCCCTCATTTCGGCACCTACCACTAAATTAGCCCCATCCAGCTACCCTGTTACAATACTAATTTAACTCTTAATCCATGTAGAAGGTAATCATACTTAATATTGAGAAAAAGATATTTGTCAAGGGATTCGAACCTGCATGGACAGGACTCATGTGCCAGCACCTAGACAACTCAGCCACGGCACCTGACATACTCTGTGAGGTGTAGAACAGCTATTTTAATCCCCACCTCCTCAATACCATGGCTTTGTACACCAACACACTTTTTAGATTCAACACACTTTTGCCAAAAGTGTGTCGTGTGTTACCAAAAAAAAGTGTGTTAAAAGTGGCTTCAGAAAAGTGTGTTGAAAAGTGTGTAAACGTAACACACTGTTTTTAGAGTGTAGTTGCTGCATATCCCCTGGGAAAAATACAAGCTGTAAAAGGAACTATAATGCGGTGGCATTTGTCTATATACTTGTACTTACAGACAAGGAATTATTGTCAAAGGCAAATCAATTTATATCTTTTTTACTTATGTGTTATACCGCATGATAGTGTTCATATTTGTATATTTCTATTTGCATACAAGGAATTATTATTGAAACTGATTTATATCTTTTGTTAATTTGTATGTTCATAACATCATGTGTTATACCGCATTATACTGTCGA
This sequence comes from Harmothoe impar, assembly GCA_947462335.1. Taxonomy (NCBI): domain Eukaryota; kingdom Metazoa; phylum Annelida; class Polychaeta; order Phyllodocida; family Polynoidae; genus Harmothoe; species Harmothoe impar. The sequence goes on along the minus strand of OX381704.1, from coordinate 25,239,801 downwards.
CGTTCCTGTAGTTTATATTATAACCCTCCAATATATCTACTTTGATACATTTTTAAACATATCTCCCTACCTACCCGACAGTAGTGTCAGTTGTCAAATAATAATGTTCACCTCCTATCCATACCAAAAGCAGGTAAATGTATTCCAGGTTATCATATCTAAATGTGTCAGGTACTTTCGTGAAAAATGAGCCTCAGTGTTCCATAACATTAAGAAAACTTACATCCAATCCCCCCTAGAGTGCAGTAGAACGTAGTCATATAGAGTGTGTCCCTAGGGAAGAATGGCAGGGCAGGACGCTGCATGGCAGCAAATAACACCAGCTCTGGACCATGATGGATCTTCCCACACTGTCATGCATAACGAATAGGTTAGGTATCAGGTAACTTATAATACAATACTATTCTAAGGTCAGTTGGGTTGTGCTATGGTTTCTGCTGTTGCTGTTGTGCAGTATAATTACAATCTTAATATTTAATATTCCTCATTACTTATTTACCTTTAAAGGTATAATATCTTGTATAACACGTATCAAATGTGTACTGCTATAGCCGGCAGCAGAGGATAGAATATGTAATTTGCCTACAGCAAATATTGATATAATTATTCTGATGTCCTATCTAAGTAGCTCTATTTGTGATAATCACTCAGAATTTCAACTCTGTCATACATTTGAATATTAGGCAGAGCTTCCTTTTATTCCAATAAGTCAAATTTACAACATACAGATTCACTTTATTCTTACATATGGGCTGCAATGTCCTTATACTATACAGGACTTGATATATATGATACATATTAAGGGGATGAGACCCTGTATTCTGCCCTTATAGTTAGAGAGGGGAAAACTAAGGAAGCATCTTGGTGTATGACATGTACCGTTCATATACATGCCTGTACACTAAGAATTTAAACAATATTCTACACAGTAGAGCTCTCTTTCTGCCGTACCATATGATGTCCAGCCCATGCAATACCATAAGGAAACAGCAGGTGTCAGTGGTGTTGTATGGATGATGACCTCACTACCTCTACAACCCCTACGGGGAGCCGGCTCCTGGATATATGACAAAGGCATCAGCTGTGGTGCTAATGATCGACAATCCCAGTAATGCGGGAAAAACTACTCCCCTCTTACATATAAAGTCAATTTCCTTTGGGGCTGTAGCACTTCAACGTTTAAGGTGTCTTATTTTGCTATTCCCTTCATCATCATCATGCATAAATGCAATCCTGGTAGGTCTACTTGTCTACCATTCGGGAGTGTATCAACTGCTCAGGGTCGGTATGATGCATGAATGCAGTACTGCAGCACTGGCAAGTCACATAGGGCCATATTCATGCATCGTGAGGGCAAATGACATTAATGCAGTCACATGGTAGTCACATGGATTGGGTAGACAGAATGACTACCTTAAGGTTGTTGTTTTAGGTATTGTAAATTTGATGACCTAAAGTCATCAGTCATGATAACTCTTAAGGACTCTATCAACGTTCGTTTTAGTATTTTCTTTTGCAATTTTCATAGGTGTATATTTTGTTCCCTTTCTGTTTAATCAAGACATACATCATTGCAACGGGAAAATTCATGTTTATCAGATTTTTTTCCAAATTTATGATTTTTGATGCATTTGGAACATTTTTGTTCCAAAAACTTTCTTTTTGAGGTTCTTTTGCTTCTAACATGGTTACGGAACAAAAATAAGGTATACAGTGCATGTCCAATGATCAGAAAATTATAAATCTGGACATGATTACTGAGAGCCTTTTTTTTCTTTAAGAGATATTCCAGTAAAATCCCAAATTTTAGTCTACTACCCTATTTCAAATAGGTCTGGAGACCTTAATAATTGGAATATCTCTTAAAGAAGAATAAAGGGCCATCGATAATGAGGTCAAAATTCATTTCCAATCCCTAAATATGTTTTTTATATTTTATTTATACCCCGTAACTATGTTAGAAACAAAAAAGATTCCAAATGTTTCGAAATTGTATATTTTGGAGAAAATGTGAAAAATATCAGTTTTGCGGTTATGATGAATACAGAATAATGTATATTTAAGTCAATCATGGTTAAGATTGTTTGGAATGAAGCAATATTTTTGCCGAACGTCTATAGAGTCCTTAACACCATTGGGTAGTCATTGGGACAACCTAGGGTATATCTGGGTGTTAGACATGGAACATACCCTGTCACGTGCTGCCAATCAGGGTAAATTGATTGAAGTAAATTTTCTATCATGAGATATAAACTGGTGACAGGGAGCAGAGTAGTCTCTATATAATCAAGGCCATCATTCTTACCCATACACAACTTACCTATAACAAGTAAAGCTACTTAGTTTAATCAAGAGTAATGTGAAAGGGATGCCTCTTTGTACTAATTAGAGAGTATATTCATACACCATTCTCCAGAGCACTTTCCATTAATCATTATGACAACCTAGGTCGTCATAATGACTAGGAACCTTCCTCTGGGTTTTCAGTGTAGGGTGCTGAGCTGCTCTGGTGAATTAGGATGGTCGAAATGTAAGAGTCGTTATCAAAGGTTTAGGATGGTTGAAACATAAGGGTGGTTTTTAAAGGTTTAACACTACTGTGATGGTGTTTTTAAGTCAGTTAGTCAGAGGGTCTTTGAAGCTTGATTGACAATCAGGGTTTAATCAGGGGATATCATTACATGCTGTATATGGCAAGTGCGGAGGGTGGAGGTGGGAAGATTCACACAGGCAAATATCAGCGTCAGCCAATGTCGCCAATACTACCCTCATACAAGGGTCAAGCACTGCTGGACTATAATAGATGGGTCAAGGGCCATTCTAGTGAGGGTCAGGCTAGGCTGGACATTCAATAACAGGCTGGACTTTGACAAACATGCTTGAAAGTCTGGCCATGCTGGATCCTCATGCCACAGTCTGACAATGCTGGACTCTTGCAGGCTGAAAGAGACTCTCCCCAGAGTCCAACATTGTCAGATTATGGCATGAGGATCCAGCATGGCCAGACTTTCAAGCATGTTTGCCAAAGTCCAGCCTGTTATTGAATGTCCAGCCTAGCCTGACCCTCACTAGAATGGCCCTTGACCCATCTATTATAGTCCAGCAGTGCCTGACCCTTGTATGGGGGTAGTATTGGCGACATTGAGTGACTCTCATATTTGCCTCTGTGTTGGTGTATAGAAGTGATTTAAGTACCCGGCCTCAACCTTTTGAGATAGACCAAGAGATTTTGTGCCAGAAATTCCATATGGGATGGGATTTTTATGAATTCAATGTAATGCATTTAAAAAAAAGTGTGCAAGCGTGCCCAATCAGGTGATGTTGACCAATAATGGTATTTTACATGTACTATCAAAAAACCACTGAAGGAAAAGATCATGAGATGTTCTAACATACAATAAGGAAGCAGTAAATCGAATCTCTAATGTAATATGATAGTATGCATAGCCTATTGTAAAAGGGTATGTGTCTCAGGCTAGCTGCTCATGTCATAGATTGCACACACACCATAGTTAGTGCCACACTATTGATGGCACAAGAAGTGTAGCCTAATTGAGACAAACTAAAACATTAAGATTGTACTGTTTTATTGTTGATTTGGGGTCTATCATCTGATTGCAAAGAGTACTGTTGGATAGAGAGATGTATTAGTTCCTATATATGTGATGATTAACATTTACATAAAAGCACATCTGCCTAGAGTAGAACCTGAATACCAATTTGAATAATATAGACAAAATCGAAATCAGTTCCCAGCGCTATAAGTACTGTGATCATTAAATTCTGCCACCATCCTATACCCTTTCACCCCTGGGTCCCCTCCCCCCCCCCTCACTGACCCTCCACAAGGGGGGTGTGATCGGGGCGTTGAATGGTCTATTCAGGTCACGCAGCAGTGGCTAGCAGCAGAATGCACAGCACCACCTGTCTGGGTGTGATAACACTAGTCTGATGGTATCCAGTCCTGCACGTTAACTCAATCTCATCCTAGGAGGAAGCCCACCTCTAGAAGTACCAATTTACTGTGTGTATATCCGGGGTGGATGGAGTCTAGACCTGTGTTTTATTTCATGGTGAAAACAGCAGCCCTATTGATTTAACCAAAGAAAGCTGTTTCTCAAACCCTCTGATATCATCAAAATACGCAGTTATATCACTCCTTTTACTGAAATTTACTGAAGGAGCACTCAAAGTGTTCACCACCGATTCGCCTTGTGAGATAACCATCAGTGCAAAACATTTTTGGTGAAGTTTTGTAAAGATCGCACAATTAGAACCCACTCAAAAAAACTAAAATTAGTAAACCTTTGTCTTTTTACCTTGTGCCCCCAATTAGTGTATTGAATTGAATATTTATACTAGAACATGTCATCATCAATTCATACATGAAAAGGGACTGTGGGTGATATTCACATTTAAAACATGAATACGCTGGGAAGATTATGTTTATTCCATGGGAATTCATCTGATCAACAACACTTATAAAAGATATCATTTGTCATCTTTGTTTATTGGTCTTTAGTAAAACATTTGACTAATAGAGTTTGCAAACATGAACACGGTAACATGTGTGTAAAATTGAGATGCGTGACCTCTGCATTCAAACACGGGATTCTGCATTCAAACATGGGATCCATATTGGAACACAAAGCATACACAGATGAAAAGCTATTTTTCATTCTTTTAATACTTCTGCATATTTGTTCTGTACTTGAGGTTCAGTTTGTGTCCGCATCTCCCCTTCCTCTAACAGCTCTATGTTCATCTTTAGATACTTTGACACTTCTACTTACCTGGGCCGATACTTAGGAAGTGCTTAATTGTGTCAGGTTATATGTATTATTCATGCGATTTTAGATAGTCCAGTAGATATACACAATGGTCCATTCAATCGACAAAGTCCTTTCAACTTTTGAAAACCCCTTTTCAAAGAACAATTTAGATAAAGTAACAATGTAACCCCTATACCACTAATCCAATGCATTTACCGTGTGTTGTATACCCATTCGCCTACCAGCACATACAAACTTTTTTTTTATCTGTACAATAATGAACAAAACTATTGTTTATTGTTTTATTATATTCAAAGGTCTTGTTTAATGCACGGTAATTTTTGTGACATCATATATGTATATAATGCACCTAGAGCCTTTGGTTTTCTCACTTGACCCAAATCCTAATCTCAATGATATTGAAAAATCTCAATTCATCAGTTCCCAATTCCCAGTTCCAGACAACTGCCATCACCGCATACTTCCACCACGCTATATACCCTTGCCAGGGAACTTACCCAATACAAAGGGCCTGGGGTAAGAATTGCTGATAGGTCTATTTCTGATAGGTTGCTGAATTGCTGATAGGTCTGATAGGTCATGCAGCAGTGGCTAGCAATTAAATTAGAGGTTTATTGATGGACACTGCACAATAGCTTGGTGTGTATATACAGAGGTTCCTGACATCAATTCATAATGGAGTGCGATTGTTATCTTATTGGTAGTAGTTCAGGTCCCAATAAATGATCTGTTTAGCTACAGCTTATATTGAGGATCAAATTCCAATACTATCCTTTCCTAATTATATAGAATTGTATAGCTAATTTCTATTGACCAATTTGCCTAAAAGGACTGTTGTAATAATATCCTGCAAGTATAGGTCAGGGAAGTTCTATTCATGTATTATTTCATTGTGAGCAATATTAAAGTTTTTGAACAAATTTGAATTTATGAAGTATTTTATTTTCACCATATGATTTTCCAAAATACAGTACGAGTATTCAAATCATGAGAACATCATAAAGGGTGTTATTATGATGATGAGTGGTGTTGATTATAATCTCATCCTTGAATGCAAGTTTACATCCATCATAATATCCATTAACGGACAGGTGTCCAGGAGACCCTCATAAATGGCAATCATATAGCGGTACTTTTATAATAACAATTCAAAAACGGGATAAAACATGTATAAATAAACAAATGAAATAAGTGTATGATATTGTAGGTCTTGAATATGAGCTCAAGTTAAACTCAATAGGATTTGTGCAATACCAAAATCAATCTGTGATAAGGCCAAATAAAAAAAAAGGTTTTGTTTCAGGTAACATGGGAGGAAACTCTAGGGTCGGTAAGTCGGATTTTTTTTTTTTTTTAACTTTTTTTTTTTTTTACATAACCCTAAAATTGACCCAAAACAAGTATGAAAATGGGAAGATTTTTTTCAAAACTTTTGAAAACCAAAAATTTACCACCAAAAAAATGTGAAAATATAAAAATGTCTTCAAAATTGCATAAATAAACGTAGGGTCGGCCCTGTTTACATAGGGTCGGTCGGGTGACCCAGTCAACTTTCACTGACACAGAGATTAGTGTGATCATACGTCTTTTGTATGTCTAAGATTCATTCTGATAATCAAACTTGAACGGGAGTTTAAGCATTACTTTGCACAGGTTGTATTCTGAATGACAAACAACAACTGAGTGCAAAGCACCTTCTCAGTCCCCGGGATGAAGTGAGGACGCAGTGCAGTTATAACCTTGTCCACCTGAAAGGGAACACAGTAATGCCTTTAGTGATTGAAATTCAGATTAATGATTGCATATCAAAATACAAAACTAATTAGTGAGAACAGCAGGACTATCTTGTGAAGTAAACCAATTATGTATATATGATGACTATAGACCAACTATTATCAAGGGTATTTAGACATTGGTTTCATAGGTATTTTGATGACATCAGATGGCCAGAAGAGAACCTGACCATGGGGAATGGGATACAGTTTCTCCACATCCCCGTGAAGATCAACGCTCTGTATGATAACTATAGAGACTCTTCACGTGAACTAAGTGTGCTTACCTCCTCTTTTGTGGTCTGCCGTTTCATAATCATTGGCACAAAGCCGTAGTAAGAAGGGCCTGGGTAGGACACATCTAATGTATAGTCAATGGCTGATTCTGCCAAATATAAATGGGACAGTTATCATACAGAAGTGTAGACAGATCTTAGTAGTTGAAGCAAAAGAAACCCAACTGAAATCATCATAATACGGAGAACTAGGGCTAAATGGTTCACTGATCATAATTATTCTAATAAGAATGCTTTAAAATAACAAATAGTAGTGTCACTGGATAATCAGATGATAACATATTAGTATGACTGCATTTTTAACATGCAATTATATATGTATATATATTTTTATATATATATATATATATATATATTTATACATATATATATATATATATATATATATATATATATATATATATATATATATATATATATATATATATATACACACAGTGCCTCACCTGAGAAGTCGGCCCCCATGTCCTCCAGGTAGCCCCTCACCTCGTCCCCATTATCTGCCGGGTCATCCAATGCTGAAGCTGATAGAAGATTGCAACTAGTTTACAGGTTTCATGAGAAGTAATACATGTAAAAGAAAACACCACAGCAATTTCAATCATATCAAGTACATCTTGCTTCCTTGGTATAAAAGTTACACACTTATGAGTTGCATACCCCCTAAAGGAAAGAGAGGAAATTTGAATACCCCACAGAATGTAGCCATATTCCATTGCCTTTGAGATCACTAAATTAAAGCCATTGTAATCTATTTCAAACCATTTTCACATGGTTTATGCAATGGCCCAACCTGCTGCCCAGAAGAGTCGGCATCCATCAATCGTCACTCGTTGGACAATTAGGCTTGTGTAAGAAAAACCCACGGTTGTGGGCTTTTGTCTATGATACTAATTGCCTAGACTTACTTATTAATGTGTTGATTGACTTTGTTTTCTCATGCACCAACAGTATTCTTCCTCCTGTGTTCAGCCACGACAAGGCACGACTTATCTGGAGTGTGAAGGAGTCACCGAAGTAGTAGCCAACATGCGCCATGAGGATGATGTCCGCACCACAGGGGGGACCAGTGTAGGTCTCCATAACACCATGCACATAGTGCTTCTGTGGAGGAAAAATCTGTTACAAGAGCATCTTTGATAGCTAAGGGAGCATTTAATATTTTTCATGAGGGAGAGCACATTTAAGGGATGGGAAATGGCTAGGCTCTCTAGCCGAGGATAAAGGCTCACTGACCCAGACAAACAAACATGTCAACTGAGGATGAAAGCTGAGGGAAATACAGTATTGCCAATATGGTGACTGTTTGAACTACAAGTGGTGGATTCAAGTGCTAAATTCTTGCTGTAAAAATATTGACACAGGAACTGCTAATGGCTGTATAAAGTAGTCTTTATTGGCAGAATAATGACAAACAACAGATGTTGGTAACAATAATAATGAGTCATAAAAAGAATTATAATCAAATCAGTAGTTGTACTAGCAGAAGAGGTGATGTGTCTGTCGAGGCTGGTGGTGGAGAGGTGGCCGGCAGCCAAGGCACTGTCCGTGCCGGCCTCAGAGGGAACACTAATCATATTAGCCCGGGCTCCACTAGGGCGGCACAGGTACCTGCGAAACGTTGCGATCTTTCTATTGTTGTCTTTTGACATATTTTTTAGCCGGACAAAACAACTCTGATGTCTTTCAAGAGAAGTCTTTTTCTCTAATCCCATTGCTAAATAATGACCCTCACTGCCATCGCTGTGAATTCCTCCAGTCGCCCCTTTCAGTGTCCAGTACCCCTGCGTCCAGCTCCACATGTACAGCTGTGTATGTCGTCAGGTTGGGTAGGAGGCTGACCAGGCCATGGTCTATCTCACCAGTACCTGCCATAAAGAGAAACTATTATGTCTATACCACATGTTATAAGTGAGTAGATCGGATCTCACATGTTGGCCGCTCCTTCTTGGTGGCCATGGCATCCAGGGTTGACTCTAGACTTGGCCTTGCCCTGGAGGAGAAGTTCCACTCCTTCAAGGACACGTCGTTAGGGAATCGTGTTGAACAAAAGCTCTCAAGGGCATATGCTGTCTTAGTGTCAGACACCCATGCGCTTGGGTGTAGTCTTCATGATAGGCCAGTCGGTACCCTCCCACACCCCACAAGGGTCATCCCAGTTGTCACTAAGGTCAATCACGACTATAAGAAATCTGAGATCTCTCCCCTTGTTCTCCGGACAATGGCTGCAGAGCAAATAGCCTACATAACGGAAGAGTTCCCTCAAGCGGCTCATCTGTACACAGATGGGAGTGTGCTGCCTGAGACGGGGCACTCTGGCAGTGCGGTTGTTTACCCGGAGAAAAACCAAGAAGCGCTGGCTCGTCTTTCCGACCACTCCACCACTCTGGTGGTGGAATTGTATGCCATCTTCATCGCCCTGGGTAATGTACCTGGCTTAGATGTGATCATACACACAGACTCTCTCAACGCTGTTCTGGCTGTCGCTGACCACCGCACCCCCCACTTTTTGGCTCGGGTCATTCAGGAAGAGGTGGTTTCACGGCACACAGCAGGGTTTAAGACCATTCTACACTGGGTCCCCTCCCATGTGGGGATACCCGGGAATGTCTTGGCTGATGAGGCAGCACGCCGGGCGGCTCTTAGTGATGAAGGAATATTCCATCACGCCCCTCCTTCCAGGGGCCAGGCGCAAGCTGTTCTGTTGAAAACCCACTTAGCGGAGATGGAGGCCACTAACAAAGAGATTGATGCGTTAGACCGCCTGCGCGTCCCGGTTTCCCAGTCCAGGGAATGGCACCTGAAGGTGCAAGCAGCTCTGGATCCGGTCCCGATGACGCTTAGACGGGTAGCCCAGACTATGGTGACCCGTTTCCGGATAGACTACCGGCGGTGGGCTGACGTACCCAAGCGAACGGACTGTGTTTGTGGATGTGAGCAGTTTTCTGCTGTCCACATCCTCACATCCTGTCCAGAGGCAAATTACAGGGCTCTCCTTGGAATGCCGCCAACCTCTAGAGCTGACCAGTTCCCGTCACTCGATGATTTGGCTTTGGCCACATTGAAGTGGGCTTCTACGGAGGACTACAAACCCCTTGTACGGTTCTGTGCTGACAACAGTGCCCTCCTGTGGTGATGTCCGCCGTCCCTTGGGTTTGTTCCCCTACCTGATGGGGGAGGGGTGACAAACACTTGTGTATATATATGTATATTCATGTTGGAGCGTGACTCCATTTTTCCAATAGAGTTAGGTATTTCTACTTCTTATCTTTGGGGCTTTAACCCCCACATTCAATATATACAGCATAAACAACAACAACAACAAAAAAAAAAAAAAAAAAAAAAAATACATATAGTAAAAATACCTAGGAGCTACGGCGACCTATTTAGACCTTCAGTGTCATCCACATTACATTTTATTCTAGTATCTAGGTTTCTCTAGTGTATTCTCCATTTTCTCTTTATGACTTTATGTATATTGCTTTTCTATTTTCCCTCGTTTTTCTTAGTGTATTCACCTTCATGTGTTTGTCTGTGTTGTCCCTCATCTCATTTAAGTGTTAACCATGGACCCTGTTGTCCCAGGTTCGGTCCGTGTGGGCCCTGTGGACCTGCTGACCAGCCTTCGGCTGTGTTGGTTTTAAAACTATATCATCATATAAGTGAGTAGATTTTAAAATGGCTGTATACTCATCCATATGTATCATATATATATCAATTCTGAATCTGCAATATCAACATTGGGTGTCTGCTTTTTGAGTCATTTGCACATTATAATTGGCTAGGTCTAAATGCCCAATTAATCCACTGAAAATTATTATAGGAAGCTCACACTTAATTTCATGTTAAATGCCGATTATCTTTTATACAATTATTATTGTGACGATCTATGCAAATAGGCCATATGATCCAACTACACTTAAGTTTTCTTCCCAATGAGTCTTAAACTACAGTAATTTCAGATTTCTCCGATTTTAGGATAAATAATTGCATCAGCATCCACGGTTATGTTGAATACATTATAACATAAAGAATTTGCAATATAATGCAGATGGTAATAATGGTACATCCGTAGGTGACAATGACATTATAATGTAATGTATGGCCTGCATGGTTTGGTATTTCTTTCACAATGTTCACATTCATTTACTTTATCATCCAGAAAATATTATATAATCTCTGACACCAGTATGGTGGCCGAAGTATCTAGTCTGCTTTCATATCACATTCCTTTACCGATCACATTCCTTTAGAAACAGCTGATGATGATATCCTTACCTGGGCCTATACTAAGGAGGTGTTTAACTGTGTCAGCTCTGATGTATTCTTCATGTGTCTTCAGGTAGTCCAGTAGACGCACATCATGGTCCATCCGACCAGCAAAGTCCTTCCAGCATTCTAGAAACCCTTCCCAAAGAGCCATTTTTGATAAAGCTGCTAATTCAGTCCAAATCTAACACAGGTATACAAATGGTAAAAACCTGGGCTACATCTGGTAGCTGCCCACCTCCGGTTGATACATGTGCAGCGAGGCTAACTAAGTAAACAGCCACTATACGGGGATCATAAATCCTACATACGGGTCATGTTACAGCTCAAAGGCCAGTGGATGATTATATATCAGGATACTACTTTAATACTACTTTAATACTTCATAAAAAGTGTTTAGATTTTGAACATTGTAACGGTTAGTGTTTGGTTGTTGATATGTATATGCATATCAGGTGGCAGCTCTGATTTTGAATGCATTTTATACAATATGCATTCTTTATTGCTATGTTCAAAAAATAAGTTAATCGACTTTATATGATTTCATTCAATAGAAAATATACATACTGTAGGATTGGAGGGTTAAACCCTATATCAGTGGGATAACTGTGCAATAAGGAATTAGTTACTGCACTGCGTTTGTGTAGTGTAAGAATGCATATAGCAAGAGGTTGAGTACCTGCCCCAGCTCCGCTCCTGCTGATGTTGTAGGGGTACCAACTTGTTGACATTAAAGAGATTCCTCCCGAGAAACCCTACACCAACCTAGATGGCATACGTTGAGTACTAGTTGTAGTTCTCTGGCACTCCGATGAGGGCAGCCTTACACCAAGCTTTTCCATAGATGGTCATAATAGAAACCCACACTTGTTTTAGTGCATCCACATCCAAAACCTCCGGGTAAATTCTCAATTTTTGTTTTCGATGAATTGTTGCTGAACCCTCCAAGATGCATACCCTCAAGTCATTTTGAGGAAACTAATGGAAGAAAATGTAGCCTTGGTTGATTTGCTAAGGCTTTAAATACTGTGAAAACCTAGAGCAGTTCCCCGCTTCGGAAACTAACCTGTACCTCCCCCTTGAGTCACAGGCCACTGACTCCCCACAATGGACCTTGGGTGGGAGGCACTGCTGGTCACATGGCAGTGGCTAGCCACCTATCTTGATGTTAAAACAATAGGCTGATGGTATCCAGCCCCACACTATAGGTGCCAGATCTGTATTACCACACACAATTAGGGGAAGGTGTCAACTAGTAGCAGCAGCTACCTGTGTTGGAAAGCCACTAGTGTAACCATGTCTGTTTTTGTATGATTGATTAATGAAAGCATGTCTTCATTTATACATCTGTATGAAAGGTCCACTGACATAAACTATCAATGAGACAGTAAGGATATTGAGTTGAATTGAATATTTCTACCAGGGATATTTTTAATAAAGTATATTGCATGAGATCTGATGCAGACAGAAAAACACACAGATCAGTATTCAAATATTGATAACAATACATATGAGAGGCCCCTCTATGTCAAATAAGGTTGCATTGTTATATTGCTGGAGATGTGTACAGTCTATACATCATAAGCGTATAATTTTAGCAAATTACAGGCATAAAAGAGATCTTACTCTATCAGTAATAAGCCATGCAATAATGCATGATGTGGGCTACGCTGATATGCCTCATATTCTTCATCATTCAGATAATTACCATCAGCTAGGAGGCCCATTTCTTAATCACTGCCTCCGAAATATCTAGACCTGTGCTTATTAATGACCATGTCATCATATCATATAGATTAATAACTATCCGGTTTTTACATTGATTAATTTCACTTTGGTTATTGCCATCAGACATTAGGTTAATGACAAATAACATTTTTTAGTGATCCATGGATACAGGTATATTGGGGGGGGGGGGGGGGGTAGTTGTGGAGGCAGTACGAGAATGGTCATTTTGTAATAATATAGGGAGGGACGTCATTGTTAATAAGGGTTAGCCACAGAGATATCACAGGGGCTCTGGAAGAGGGACATTGTCACCTTCACTGACTCTACTTGTCATTAGGAAATGATATAATTTAAGTAGGGGAAGAGCCATCACTCTCTGTAGCCTGCAATTTCATATAAAAGTTATAATCGGTGATATATTATAGTTAAAGGAAGCATTGGAATGCCTTCTTATACTCTTTGATATCTTACCTGAGGATCCAGAGGTTAATATCAATTGGTTATCACTCTAGTTGTGCTGTATCCTGTACTTGATGGTATACCCTCCCTAATAAGCTTGACAGACCATAAAGACCTAAAGTCTAGTGATATGCCAAGGTCTATCTACAGTTTGGTATTCTTCCATTCTGAGATTTAATTACATTAAACATTTTATCTTATCTGATAATCTTTTGTTAAAATAGCCATACACTATTAAGTGTAATGAAAGTCTATTAGTTGGAAACAGTAAGAAAATTACAAATTATATGAGGAATAAAACAGTGGTTTAATTAAAACTTGGAATATTATAGCACATCCCACCAAGATAAAGATTCTGCGAGGATTAGACGTTAATCCCATCTTGCCTCATGATCTGGTGTTTATTTAACAATGCCTTTACAAATTAGGCTTTGTGTAACGAGACCCAGTGGTCTCCTCTGTTAGATAGAGGTGCTGCAGACTACCTCTCCAGCCAATTTGCACTGGTTCTTATTATATTTAAAGAAGGTTTAAATCCTCATTAATGAGCTTATGATAGAATTTGATGATATAATTAGGTATGAAAGCACTCCCTGTTGAATCTGCTGACATGTTATGAACGGATACATTGGCCAGTATGGCTGAAGTAGCAAGCATATATCTCCATTGTATCATATTATGGTATAATCCATTTTCTGTTTCACCACCTCGTTGAATAGAAAAGAAAGGGGCCTGCCAGGATGTATCAGCTCTACGCTATGCCATATCGGGTCTCAAAGCACCATCTTGCAGTGTACATGTTTTATGTATTAAATTGGTAGAGTCAAGACAGGAGGAAGGAGCAGAAGGGTATTTATAGTTCCAAATTGCCTAAAAGCAGCTTTTGTTTTCAGCAAGCAACTTGCTTTTACAGTATGGATGTAACAGCAGCAGAGGTAGCAAGAAAGAGGAATATTTATTGCATTGAGATATTGACGTGTCCTAAACACACCCCAGCTGTGAGCTAATCCAATGATTGCTTTGTTAATCACTTTTACAAACTCTCACATCCTTCATTTCTAACATGTCTTTCATCTTCAAAAGTCCGATGGGACTCAGAAGAACTGCATTCACATGTGCATTGGAGTTAAAGCCATCCCTAAGTTTCTCCTGCACTTCTATATGCTCTCCCTCTATCATTACAGACAGGTCATCCATTGGTTATAAGATATCATGGACCCAATGTAACAAGGGGAGGGCTGAGGTGTCAAATAACGGAGGCGGGAGCAATTTGGGGCTCTTAATATTGTATTACATATAAATAGGTCATATTGCACTCAAATTATTATCATGAATACATAGTAGTTTAATCCGGGTAATTTATAGTCCAAAGGTCGACCAAGAAGGCGCTAAAATTATCAAATACAATGGTCCTTTCATAATAAATAGTATTCTTAGCATGTATTAGTTCTCTAAGTAATCTCTACTTTTGAAAAGCAATGCATATACCAATACAGTTAACATTGTTATTGCATCAGTGATATACTTTCCTGAAGTGCTGATCATTGTTAGACTCTATATTTCAAAACAGATCCGATCGCCGGATGTAGGCGCCGGAAGTGTCAAAACGGACGTTGATTTGAGCTACGAGTTAAACCTTTTTCCAACATTTCTCTTTTGATAAATTGTATCTCCTTCAATTGCCACTCTATCTCTTACCTACGTACAGGTTATATTGTTCAAGATATAATACACAGGGATCATACCCTAAGCTTTTCCCTAATGTTTAAATATGAAACTTTTCTAAAATTATAAATGTTTACAGTAGGGTAAATGTGGGTAATATCGCGCACCTAGTGACGATATTACCCAAATGTTCCTCACCATTCTTTTCCATTGTCATTTAATAAGAACGATTTTTATAAGTCAATCTTAAAAAAATAATTAAAACAAAAAAAAATGAGAAAAAATAAATGCCAGTTGCACCCCCCTTGTATGGCAAGCAGGGGCCTAAAAGTCTGCTTAAATATTTGGGTTATATCGTTATCATTGTGGTTATATCGCTCACACCTTTGTGTTATATCACTCACCCATTGAAATACAGTGCAATTTACCATATGGGTAATTCCGCTCACCTGTTTTCACACCCAAAAGTGTGAAAACAGGGTGGTTCACCCCAAATACTCTCACACCTGTCTGGTGAGTAGCAGCATCCCTAAATTTACACCACTGTTAGACAACATACAAAGCTACCCTGTAACACTAATCCACTCTTTTTATTTTTATTTATTATATTATTTTTTATTTTATAAACAGGTGCGCGATATTACAACATGCCTGAGCGATATTAGCCCTATGGGAATTAGTATAGAAACTGGTAATTTAGAAAGATTAAGAAATTTGGATTTTTAAATGTTTTTGTTCATATTTAGCTTATTACATACATATATGGACTAGAAACACAAAATATATTGAAATGATATGACATGAAATATGGCTCACTACTGGGAAAAAAAATCGGGAAAAAAATTCGAAAAATCGGCCTTTTAGGGGGGGTGCGCGATATTACCACATGCGCGATATTACCCACATTTACCCTAATCACGTTTTTCGCTTGATTTGCTAGGAACCAGCTACTACAGTAGCCCATGCACGCCTCCCTTGATTAAAACGGGAACTAAAACTTGGTCTCCGTTTCGTAAATGATTATTAAGAATCTCAGAACATGGCTTGGAAGTTGGGTAGGCTATGTGACGGAGGGAGCCACAACAACATAGTGTAGGCCTACTTCATTGAAAGTCTTGTCGTGTAAATTCCCTCCAAAGGCAAGCCAAAGACAGAGTAACAACGTCGCATGACGTCGTCAAGGCAATGTTACCATAACAACCGAGTTGGCGGCGTCAGGAACTAGGCTATTGAGACGCCACACTCTATGTTCCCGCGCTCTGAGACCCGTGTTGTTGGTGGGGTGGGGGGCTGGGTGGGAGCCTGCCAGGGGCGGTGGGTGCAAAGACAAATGGAATTTATATGTAATAGGCCCTTTCCAGCTAGCACAACTAAAATAAATCAAATCATTATTTAGGCCTAGGCTATACGTTTTGCAATAATGATGTGATTTTAGGAACCCTGTGTAAAAAAGGATTCGGGGAACACTGCTGCATGTAGGGCCTAGGCCTAGAGGCTAGGCTAGGCCATTTCTGGATTCCGTTTCTAAGTGATCAAAGATCATGGAAAGAAAATATTTAGGATTAAAAACCGCACGATCCTGTTCGCCGTAGAAGCGGGTGAGTGAATGGTAGTCTTTTAAAAATCAAGGGGGCGGGTTAACATAATTGGGGGGGGGGGGGGGTTAACAAATAGGGCCTATTGGACCCCTCTTGGGTGGGTGGGGGATGAAAATTGCGTAGATGCCCCCCCTCCCCCTCATAAAGATTTGCTTCCTACACCTCTGAGTGCACGATAGCTAAAGCTAATGTGTTATTATTGAAGGATGGCATAGCTTTACATCAGGGCCGGATCCAATAATTTAGGCATGCACTTATAAATATTCTCAGAGACCCACAATACAGTGCCGAAGGCGCTGGTAGCAAAATAAATTAGAGTGTGGACCCCTATAAATAGAGTGAATTAGGCCTGATGTCTAAGGCGATATGGAATCATGGGAAAATCCCCAATCTGTCACTGCAGCACTAGAGAAATCAGGTAAGGCCTGTGCACTGAGAAATATAATCACAATGTACCATGGCTTATGGTTAACTACGCGAGGAAATTGTATATCTATAAGAAAATAACAGTGGCCAAGCCCAACAATGCGCATGACGATTTTACTATTCCATAAACTCTATAATTATAGAGGCCTAAGTGGAAACATTATTTGTGTCGTGCAGCCTTTAACGGGAGCAGTAGATATGGTACAGAACGAAATTGTAGTTTATAAGTAGTGAGCATAGCTAGCTCACACAACTCCCCCAGGAGGTACCACCTCCTTTTATGAGAAGGCTCCAGCTGTGGCACTAGAAACAATACCATTTACCTCTTATATATAGCACATTCCCCCTGTAGGGACACAGTGTGAGTTCCCTTCTTCATAAGGCTGAGGGAATAATGGTTGTGCACAAGGAGGGGGACAGATCAGTGGCTCCAGGTTTAGCACTGAAATGTGGTTGTTAATGAGTTTGTTAGGCCCAAGCCATGAGGTATGGTAAATTGGCAATCAATTGTTCATTGGAGTCATATTTCATGTCCGGAATTACGGCCCCAAGTATATATGCACACACAGAAAAGTGAGAGTCATTGTCGCTAAAACTACCCTGCACTGCCTGACTCTCAGGTGAGGGTATAGTTTTAGCGACAATGACTCTCACCTTTCCGAGGGTGTGTGCTACATCTAAAGGAAGAAGATCACATTGTTGTACAATGTATATCTGATAATGGAGTCAGAAATGTAATAATTATGTTAATGAATTGATCGATGTTATTATTAGATCATGGTTGAGATCCCTTTAATGCAAACGAGAGCGCAACCCATTTTCTGTGTGGAGTCAGCAAGCCAACATGAGATGGATGAGATAAACTGATATAATTGACCCTAAGGGAGAAATCAGTTAACTGAGCATCGTTGATATCAAAGGAAGCAGTACCTGTGAGACCTTTCACTGTACGATATAATAATGGAACACTGAGCTAGGTAACATATAGGGCAACATATAATATGGAGAATATACACCAAAAGCGTGTTTTGGGTTTGGGTAAGCCTTATAAGCACGCCATTCATATGTTTTATTAGAATGAAACAACATACAGCCCTTTTATGATATAGACTCAATAAGAAATATATATCAAAAAAGTCCCCAGGAATTCCCCCTGTGACGTCATAGTATCCCTGATAAAGTATTAAAAATGTCCAGATGGATATTGCCTACACCAAGTCAGGAGTACCTCAATAATTAAAATCAGAACTTTATTAACAGTTATATAGCTTAGGGAAAGAAAGAACGTGGCTGGTTGGGATTTCATGACGCCCTCCAAGTACTTAGTATTAATCATTGTGGAAGAGCAGATGAAAGGGATGGGAAATAGCAGTAACTGGCTTGGTCCTGCAATTATAAAGAATTAAATTCTTCATGCATCGTGATATGGAGTGACCCTGCAACAGGTGTGTGTCTGCACAGTAACAACTATTGGCTAATGTTTACAAAAGCTTTTATATAAAATGCTGATAGTCCTGCTCTATTCCCTACATTTTGAGGCCTAAGATATGATTGTGGGCCTGGCATGAGAAAAGAACGGGTGGAACATTTTTAGCAGGGAAATAACACTTTGTATTTTTCATGGCATGATTGCATTGAAGTGATCGGATTGGACACCATTGCTAAATAATGAGCGCTCCCTAACCTCTATTGCTGTAAATCCATCCAGTCGCCCCTTTACGGTGTCCAGTGCCCCTGCATCCGGCTCCACAGCTGTGTATGACGTTAGGTGGGGTAGGAGGCTCACTACCCCATGGTCTATCTCTCCAGTACCTGTCATAAACAAAAGTGATTTAGCTGTACTGTAATGGCCTGGTAATGGATTATGCTTATACAGGAACCTGCGCTTAAATGACTCTAAACTCCTAAAGGACGAAATGATGCCTTAATGCATCGTGTCCTTGCTTTCTAAGATGAATGCATGCAGCCCGTGAGTAACTTGCCAGTGCTACATTCAAGCATAATGCCGACCCAACAGGATTTAGACACCCCTGAAGGGTCAGCATGATGCACCAATGCAGCCCTGGCAAATTACTCGCTGGGATTGCATTTATGCATCATGACGACAAAAGTCATCTTCTAGTGAAATTCCATCTTTAAAGAGTTAAAGAGGGAATTTGGGTTTCAGGTCTCCCACAATTATAAATGCATATAAAAGGGGGGCATTGATGCTTAGAAAGGTGACATTGCCCAGACACAACGGTTGATTTATGCACAGTCACAGTATAGCTGTGCATGGGAACTTTGATATTAGACTTTTGCAGGGGGGGGGGGGGAGGATCCTGAACATTTATATAATGTATACATTGAAGGTTGTTGAATACATTGTAAGAAAATATTATTAAGATATAAAGTAGAAACAAGGCATGAGTTAAAGTATTCATACAGCATCCTTGTGAATGAGATGAAGATATAGCAAAAATAACAGCTGTGCCGCAAGCTAATTAGCATGATCTCCCTTCTAGCAACAGATTAGATTGGGTTCAATATGTATACCATAACCCAGAATACAAGAATTGGGACATTTAACTTCTGCCATATCTCAAGCACTGTGTCTGAAAGCAGTCTTTGCGAAAACATGTAGGACAGTGGTAATGTCAACCTAAAATGTCAGTGGTCCAGCAGATTGACAAGTGTGGTAAGACCAAATGTCCAGTCACATATCTGGCTTTTCTGAACTAAAAGAATTTAGTGGGATTTATAAAGCTGAAATATGTTTGTTTAAAACTGTGTATCTATCCTGATCTGGCTATAAAATGCATAAAACTTCAGATATCTGGCTATCTGGTCCTTCAAAAATGTAGCCGTTGTAGAACCAATTGTCCTGTGGGATAAAAAATATTTCGCAAATAATGTGAAAGTGTATAATACTTCTTACCAGGGCCTATACTTAGGAGGTGCTTAGTTGTCTCAGGTCTTATGTATTCTTTGTTTGTCTTCAGGTAGTCTAGTAGACATACACGATGGTCAGTCCGACCAGTATAGTCATTCCAACATTCTAGAAACCGTTCCCGGACAGCCATCTTGGTGAAGCAGCTAGTCTCAGTCTTTACTTAACGCAGTTGCGCAAGTGCTCTGAATGATCTGGCCCAGGTTGGTGGGAGGTTGAAGTATGGAGTGGGCGTAAATAATTGTCTAGTCAAAGGTAAGTACACTTTATGGCTGCACCCCTATGCCCTTGAATACTAATATAATTGGATTATTTCGTATACCCCATTAGCCTAACGCTAGGCACTTAACCAACTATTGTGAAGCTGGTTTGACTTCACTCTCTAATTGCCATCAGACATTAGCACACAGCATAATTCAGTATTCCATATATGTATATTGTTATGGGAATGGTAATCTTTCAAAAGTCATAGAACTTGGTGCGCAATTTAATGACAATGTACTAAGTCTCTGTAATGTATTAGTAATGCTCGTTTTTTATGTCATAATTTTATCATAATATGTATTTATATCTCATCTAATGTAAGATAGTCAACTATCCAAATTTAGGCCTAATATATACTGTGTTCAACCTGTTGTTTGTTAGTTAGAAGATAATTCCCTAATGATGTTGAAATGTGAGAAATATTTGATATTTAAATAATCACTTGTCACATGTATCATTTTGTCAGTTGTATGACATATGCTCTATTTGCGTGAAATCATTACATTTACATGTTCTAGGTATCATCTCGTTCCTCATCTCCCATCCCCCATTCCTAAATAAAAGCACCATGTCTGACTTTCTCATGAGTAAACATTCACGTTAGAATTGAAATGGAGGTGCTGTAAAACAAATACAAAAATGGTCTTGCAGCATATCAAAAGCCTGTCCCTAGCTCACACCATGTGTATGTGGTGTCGGAGGTTAAGGAACTCTTACTTTGGTAAATGTGTAGGAGCAGGGCTATATTTCTGTCTTCGGCTCATCTCATAGATTGGATCATCCTGGATAATATCATCCTAGGTAGGCCTATCTTTTACTTTTTAAAAACTCAAACTTGAGAAAACATCCTCTGCATTGCCAATTGAACATTAAACTACACAAACAAACGAACTATGACCTGCGTTATAATGTTCAAAGAAATTTCTCAATATGGTTAAAGGAAGGGCAGTAACATTCGGTAAGCTTCCTTATGCACTTTTATGTAATAATCTAATCTGTTTGGAGAGGTGAGCTTACCTATTGTACCTTGATCTACCAGCAGCCTCCATAGCTCAACCAGGAGAGCCTGGAACTCCCGATCTAAGGGTCCTGGGTTCGGTCCTTGGTGTGGCTTTTAGTGTAACATAGATGGTTACCAAAAGTGGTTACCAAAAGACTATACCCAAACCTTTTGCAAAGGTTCATCAAATGTTTTACAAAAACGTTTTGCCAAAACTTTTGGTGCAAGCTTTTGCAACCGATGGGGTTAAAATGGTAACCACACCTAGCCTGGAGGGGATTTGAACTTAGGTACTGCTAGTCATGAGTCCATTGTCCTAACCACAACCCTATATTGGACAGGTAAAAGATTGCAGGTGTCCTAGCATGCAGGGAATGTAGTAGTTCCACTCTCCAAGCAGAGCTTTGGCCCCCTGATCTGGTCCACATAATTTGCTGAAGCTAGTGACTGGAAAGGAGAGAGTGCATACTGGGACCAGTCCAATATGGCGCTGTCCAGTGGACATCCAGCTAGAGGGGAATAACATTTGATTGAGGATGAAGGTAGATCATGACATTTAAGTAAGGGAAATCTGCAAATATCATAGTTGCGGGTAGTTCGATATGCGTAGATTATATGAAATACCTTTAAGGTGTCAGTGTTTTGGTACAAGGAGTGAGCACAGTGCATCTACCTCTAAGGTGAAGCAGGATCCGTTCATGAGAACAGCTACAGCTGTAGCACTAAAGAAAATACCATTACGGAATAGCTAAATTCCCTCTTATAAGACAACATTACCCCTGCGGGGACACTGTGCGATTTTCCTACTTTTTAAAGGAGTAAGGGAATGATGGGTTGGACAGCTTAGTGGCCCCAGGGTTCGCAGCTGCTGTAAATGAGTATGCACGTGCATGAATGCCTCGGTACCTCGATTAAGGTTTTAACATTGAGATGGCCGTTTTCTGGTCTGTTAGGCAGCAGGAACTAGGTATCAGTGGGTATGGTAAATTGACAATAATGTGTTCATTTTGGACATTGTTACTTGCTGTGTTATATAGGCAAGTAGTTAAGTGCAAAATGGGGCCTGAAAAGTAATCTGAAACTGAAATGGATAAACCAGTTTATCGATTCCGTTACATCAGATCACAAAGACTTACTTTCTGTCATACAAATACACATGGGTACCACATAGGCAGCAGAGAGTGTATAACCGTAAAATATATCGAAGGTAAAAATAATATGCTCCACACAGTAAGCCCTCTTTTAGTCTTGCCATATGACATTTAGCCCATACAATACCATATGGAAAGTAGCCTTCAGGTGGCAGTGGTGTCATATTGACAATGACCTCGGCACTTCTTCATCCCTGAGGGGTAGCCAACTCCTAAATTTGGCAAAGACATCAGCTGCTGTGCTAAGGACAATCCAAGTAATGTTGGGGAAAATGAATTCAGTATAGTCCTTATGGGAATGTAGTGGTCCCACTACTTAAAAGGATAGAACATAGAGTAGAGGACTTGTGGACTTGTGGATTATCGGAAAGATGGGAGCAGCTCAGACGTCCCTAGGGCTGTGAACAGCTCTTGTAACAAAGGATGGTTGAGCAGGAAGGCCCTTAAGCCTCTATTAAATGTTTAACAGTGCTGTGATGGTGTTTTGCATCGGCCCGCGAGAGAGCCATGGTATGCTTGATTGGCAATCAGGGTTTAATTGGGAACATCATTACATGCTATATCTGGCAACTGAGGGTGGAAGGAGTGAAGGCTAGTATACAGTAGTGATTCATGTACTCTTTATCTAATGATCATTTGCATGTGCTATCAAGGTACCATCAATTTACGATAATATGTAATGTGAAATGCTACAATACAATAAGGAGGCAGGAAAATAAGATATTGTATGTAATATGAAAGCGAAACGATGTATATTTCCTTCGATTAACGTGTCCTAGTTGCATTTATTATTAGATCATTAATGCCATGTGTCCCTGTTCAATAACATTCACACACTGTGTTAGTGCCACACTAATGAATGCAGAAGAGGTGTAGCCTAACTGATATGAATAAAACATTAAAACTGTACTGCTTGATTCTTGATTTGAGGTCTACCATCTAATTGCAAAAGGAGGGGTCTTTTAGGTGGTTATAGTACAAGCAATATGTGCATGATTTTCAAGGCAGTGTGAATTTTTTCATAAAAGCAAGAGACTTGGCATGTCTCAAGTCCATATCCACACCAAAAAAATCAGAGGTGGGGCCACAGCAAAATATCGTTATTTTGCCTGTAGCGGCCATTTTAAGTCGGCCATTACCAAAAAATCTGTTTTCTTAAATCAAGCAGCAACTAAATACAGTACTGCAACAAAAAAGGTGTCTAGACCCATGTTTTCAGGGTCATAGAATATAATTATGCAATGAGGAATGGGGTAGTATGGCTAGTTTGACTATGGCGGCCATTTTGGTTCCGCCATTACCAAAAACTGTGTGGTCTTTGATAACTTCACAACCAAATGGAGTATTGAAGCAAGAAAGGTGTCTATACCCACATTTCCAGGGTCAAGGTATAATGTGATGCCATCAGAGAATGTTAATTATGCAATGTTTTACCAGGAAGCTGTTTCACCTCAAATGACAAAAAATTGTGGACCCCACAAATGCTATATGGACTACGGCGAAACATATTTTTCTCAATTACTTCGTAACTAGATGTAGTACTGCCATAAATAAAGTATCTATACCCATGTTTTCAGGGGCAGAGAATATTATTATGTTAGTAGAAAAGGTAATTTACGCCTAGTTTGACAATGGCGGCCATTTTCTTTGGCCATTACCCAAAAACATATATTCTTGAATTACATCACAAAGACTCAGAGCATTGCAACAAACAAGGTTTTTATACCCATATTTCCATGGTCCATTGTGCCATCAAAACATGTCTATAATGCATAGTATGTCCATGGCAGCCATTTTTGCGTGTCCATTAGGGGCCAACCAAAAATCACATTTTCTCGACTGCTTCCTAACCATGGGTAGCAATGCAATAAAGATGGTACGGTAGCAAACCCCATATTACCATGGTTTTTATGGGAATGATACATGAATAAGCGAGCATGAGGGTTGGTTATCCAGGGCAAAGGCACAAGGTGCAGCCGAGTGCCCATGGATAACCAGGCTGAGTGCTCGATTATTCATGTATTATTCCATTTGTACCACAGTTTTAATATTTGAAAAAAAAATCTGATTTATTTTGCCCTGTAAACTCACTGTGTGACATCATAGCAGTGCGGTTATCCACTGGGCACTAATGCACACTGGTTATCCAGTTTAGGCACTGATTTGAGTGCCTGAAGTGGATAACCGTGGTATAAAGAATGATATTATGCTGGTAAGGTGTATGTCATAAGGCAGCAATATTTGGTAGACCATTAAAGAGATCCCTCCATTCTTCCTGTAGCTCTACACCATAACTCCTCCTGGATCTCCTCTCTCTACCATCTCTGACCCCATCTTCAGTATTGTCAGTTCTCATCTCAGCCATCAAACCATTACTTCCTAAGGTCTAATCCCTCCTTCAGGATACCCCTCCTCAAGGGTCACCATGTTTGAAATGTAAAAGCTATTGGGACAATGTTAATCACTAACAACCATCATCTCATTATGCAGCCCCTCCTGTCAAGATGCCCTCTCAATATCAATGTCCCACCAGTGTTGCCGAAATGACATCGGCACATTGGTTTTTGCAAATGTAGAATCATAATGGCCGATGTAAGGCCATTAGACATCGGCCACAATGGCCGGCCATGATCTCAGCTTTCTGACAGTGAAAGAATTTTTCAAATATTCCCATTAGCAGCAGAGTTAGGTACATCCAACTTATAAGCGTATTTTTCAGTGAATTTAAGCACTTTCAAATCGATTTTGTTGCTGTTATTAAAGAATTATCAAGATTTGTATTCATTTGTATGAAAAGAGGGATGATGTGGCCTGTGTAGAAGGTAAATGGCCTGTGTAAGATCTCGCAACACAGGCCACATTGGCCTGTGTGCAAAAAAAGTTTCTGACAACACTGTCCCACCCTTCATCTCAAGGTACTTCCTGCCAATATCTCACCCTCCCTCTCAAAGTACCTCCTCCCAGTCAATGTCCCTGCTTGCCTCTCCCTGCCAGAAAGGGGCACACACTGCAAGTAAAGAAGGAGGATGGCATTGAGGAGCAGGGAGGCATCGGTAATCAGGGAGATTTTGACAAAGAGATAGAAGAGGACGGTTTGGATACTTCAGAGGAATGTTGTTAGACCGGCAATGAGATTTCAAAAATCCTGGAGAAGTGATAGATGCTCAGGGATGCTAGAAGATGCTAGAGCTGAGATAGGGGAGGCTGGAAGAGAGCGTGGGATGCTGGAGGAGGATAGGGGTGACTCGATGAGGATAGTGACTACTGCAGGAGGCTATGGGGATATCGGAGCAGAAGGGATAAGGGAGGGAAGATGGTGTGATAATAAAAGAGAGAGAAGGGGAATTACATGGAGGTGAGGGGATGTGGATATCAAGGGAATATGGTAAATGTAGGTAACATGGAAGTTCAGTGGACTTGGGAGGGGATAGGATAGGACACAATGATAGGGCAGGATAAAGGAGGAAAGAGTGTTTGACATAGGGACATGGGCATTTTTGTGTGAATCTATGGATGCCCTTGGGACTTGAGTGTAAGTGCCTAGGTTGATACACTGATGCAGGTCTTGAGAACACCCTATAGGGGGTTGGTTAAGTATCTTCTGATTGCCTCTGTGTGTACTTAAGTTCTAGCTAGGTCTGTGTAATAGGAAATCCCATAGGCATAGGCAACCAGGCTTATGTCCAAAATTCATTAAACAGGCAATACGACAAAAGGGAAATCAAGACCTACCTGCCACAGTGTCATATTGGGTGGTATTCTATGTTAAAATCTGCTAGTAGTATCTAAAAAGGCTGATTAGATGGTGCCCTACATATACCACCTATGCCTCAGCACTGTGGGAAACCCGGGAGGACACACACCTCATTCTAGGTGCTCATTGCATATAAGGGTGTAATATTAAGTGTCCCATATGAGATTCTGGAAGGATAGGAACCTCTCGCCATACTTCTCACCTTGCTCTCACCATAAATAGGTTCTCCAAGAACTATCTTGAACCTATCCCCATACTTGTCTCCTCATCCATCCCCTGTTCCCAACCCATCAATCTGGGTTGGGCAGGATCAAACTGTATAAGACAGGGGGATGAGGCCAATCACTACCCTTCCAGTCATAATATCATGCATCATAGCTCATTATGTGATGCTCTCAGCCCTCCCCCACCAGGAGCACTTAGCCTCTTTTTCAGGAGGCCGTTTCACCTCAAATCAAAACAATTTATTGAGGCCTGTAAATGATATATGGACCCCCTCAAATGCTTTATGGGTGCCGCATAGGTATGCTTAATCACAGGGTAATCAACCATCATAATTACTGGTATAAAGCATTTGCCACACCCATAAAGCATTTGCCGTAGTCCACATAGCATTTGTGGGGTCCACAAATTATTGTCATTTAAGGTGAAACAGCTTCCTGGTGAAACTAAAAAAAACAACATTCTCTGATGGCATCACATTATTCCTTGACCCTGGAAATGTGGGTATAGACACCTTTCTTGCTTCAAGAAATACTCCATTTGGTTGTGAAGTTATCAAAGACCACACAATTTTTGGTAATGGCGGAACCAAAATGGCCACCATAGTTAAACTAGCCATACTACACCATTTCTCATTGCATAATTATATTCTGTGACCCTGAAAACATGGGTCTAGACACCTTTTTTGTTGCAGTACTGTGTTTAGTTGCTGCTTGATTGAAGAAAACAGATTTTTTGGTAATGGCCGACTTAAAATGGCCGCCACGGCCATAATAATGGGTTTTCTCAGTGGCCCCACCTCTGAAATTCATAACATGGATATGGAGTACAAGCCTGAGAAGTTTCATGCTTTTATGAAAAAATTCACACCTATTTCACATATTGCCTGGACTATTAATCTAGCATAGCTTTCCAATTGGCCCTGAAGCTAAAACTAAATGATATTGACAAAATCTAACTGGTTCCCTTCTCCAGATCTACCATCATCACTACATGCTGCCACCAACCTATACACTCCCCTTGTGTAACAGACCACTGACCCCCCACAAGGTGTCACAGTACAAATTCGGCCCCAGAATAGTGCCAATGAAAAACGGTACTACTGTGCATATAATCAGTGGTAGGTGGCCTTACATTTGTCACAGAATCATAATCTGCAGCCCAAATTGTTGCCAGAGGCCTTGGTAAAAAAAATATAAAAAGTTGGCTGTTGCCATGGTAACCCTGGGTGGTGCTTGGAGGAGTCAAAGGTCAAGGTCAAAGGTCGCTGGGCACCTGTAAAATTTCTCCAATTTGGGTAAGTCAGTTTCCATGGCAACTAGCGCAAAATCGGAATACACTTTTTAATGCGGGATGCAAATCAAAAAATCAGATATGTGTTAAGCTTTGATTTAAGGGGTCATTCATTACTGCACACTCAAAAGAACCCAACCTTTTGCCCATCTGAAGGAGAAAAATAGGGTCAGAACCAGAGATGTGGTTGGCTATTTGTACCGTGACACCACAAGGGCACTGGGATCGGGGGGCGTTGATAGCTTTATTCGGGTCACGCGGCAGTGGCTAGCAGGAGAATGCACAGCGCAACCTGTCTGGGTGTGATAACACTAGTCTGATGGTATCCAGCCCTGCACATTAACCCAATCTCATCCCGGGAGGAAGCCCACCTCCAGAAGCACCAATTGGCTGTGTGTATAGCCAGGGTGAATGGAGTCAGTGTTACCACAAATAGGGAAGGGTCCAACTAGTACCAGAACCTGCTTGCATTGGAAAGGCACTAGGGTTGACAAGAAATATTGTAGGTTAGTTATGAGTATCAAATTAGGGAATATCATTACTATTATTATTATTATTATTATTATTATTATCATTATTATTATTGTTATTATTATTATTATCATTATTATTTCATAGATAGCTGCAGATAAAAGTGCAGTTCTGCCTATGTATCATACTTTCCATACCAAGATAGGAAACTACAAGCCACAAAAGGCTTACTCGATCCATCATAATGAGTGATGCCGTACAGATGTGCGATAGGAGGATGACCATGTCATTATCAAATAAGCGAGTAACTAGCTGTTTTACCTGATTCATAGTTTCACTTTGGCTGATTGCCATTTTACATTAGCTTAATGACACACGACATACTTTGGTAATCTATACATCTATATTACTTGGGAAAGCATAGCAAAGGATAGTCAGGGATTGGTCTTTTTTTTAAACAGGTGGGGCTAGGCTTTTGCGGATTGGCGGGAGGACCAGGCAAATCTACCCATTCTTAGTTAAAATGCAAGCAAAGTACTATAGCTTAATAAGCATGGTATTCCCCAACTCCCCCATCAATTTAAACTTTGCTAGGCTGGGGATAGCAATAATTAGGATCCCTCTTGCAGCAGGCTCTAAAAACCTTGGCATATTCACAGAAAAAATTAACCTTCTCCCTGCTTGAAAGAAAAAGACCATTCCCAGTGACATCGAGACGTCCCATTGACTCTATTTTCTATTGATACTCTCAGATCAACAGTTTGGTATTTCCACCATTTTGAAATGGAATTACATAATAATCCATGTTGAATAACGTTGTATCACTATGATATATAAAGTGTAGTTATGGCTTATTATAGTCTAAACGAAGAGGCTTATATCATAAGCGAGGAAAGATCGTTGGTGTAATTATCAAAACCAATGATTGATTGAAATGTAATCTCATCTTGCCTCATGATCTGGTCTTAACTTACAATATTCTCATAAATGACAATTTATGTAAGGAAACCCAGGAGGCTCCTCTGTTAAACAAAGCCACTGCAGACCTCCTGTCCAGCCACCATACAATGACGTTCATTACACTTAAAGAGGATGAATATATGATAAAAGGGTATGATGATACCATTGAGCTGAGCAGCTTGTTTATATTAATGAATACATTGTCCAGTGTGACAGTGGAGCAAGTGTATTAATTATGTCGCCATTGTATCATATTCCGGTATCCACATTTTGTTACGGTATATATTATATTGTGGGTAGGCATAAACATAAGTTCATTGTATCAGCAATCATTTGCTATTTTAGACTACCTAAATGCTCTGACCTGAGTTCGAAACAATATTGAAACAATAATTATAGCTTTCTAAAAACCTATAGCAGGAAAAGAAACATCATAAATGTTAACCCAAGCCATACTCTCAACTTATTCCTGTCAGTGTCACGTCATAAATAAAGATCCCCAGGGTTACTTAGGTAAACATCCCGTACCCAGTGTGACCAAACTCCTGGGAGACGAGGGGAGTGGTGGCCATATTAGTCTAGTGAATTAAGGGAACGAATTGGCATTATACTTTATTACTGGATAAAAGTGCCAAAAGTGTTTTACACATGGTTTGAACCAAGAACTTTCACTTTTTTCCTTGCTCCAAAAGAAATTTCCATGCTATCACCGTTTTTCAGCCATTTTGAAATGTGATCATCAAAATCATTGAAATAAACAGGAAATCTTAATTTGTAGAACTTTTATAGAAATATTTAGGGCTGAAACCATACAAGATGCTTAACTGGTAACTATCAATGTAGGTTAATATCCAAATCTAAATCATGCATTAAAAATTCAAGATGGCTGCCCTTCATAAAGATGACTGTCAGATCACATGAAACCATATTTTTCAGGTTCATTTAGCTGTTTCTTTTGATTTGAAAAAAGGCTGATTCAGGGGTAAGGGGGGGGGGGATGCAACAGGATTGCCCCCACCCCCAACACAAAAAAAGAGAGAGGAGAGGAAATAGAGAGGAAAAGGAGAGAAGGAATGAACAGAAAGATTGGAAAACTAGCTCTTAATTTAAGAAAAGCATTTCAGGGGAGTAGATAGTATCTTTTCCTGGAGGGGGGGATTCATATATTTCTGAGCAGGTGGGGGAAAATGTGACTGGGGGGGGGGGGGGTAGTTCTAGTTTTGCCCACCAGAGGGCACAGTGATAGCAAAAGAGTGAAAAATAGGCCACAAAATGCACTAGGGTACTTTTAATGTAGAATATTCTCTTCTAAATAATCGTTGGTGCAAGTGTTCTCCATTTATTGTGGGACATAATGCATTTAAAGCTTATTGACTGTTTTCAGTTATACGTTTTAACTCATGTTTGAGAAGTGATTTTGACAAAACGTGCAGAAATATTTGCTATATTTTATATAGATCCTGTACCAGATTATTTCCAAATTCCCCTGAGAGCAGGGGCATTGTCACGCCTTCTGCCACCCCCCCTCCCCCCATTCCTCTTCTCAGGTTTGGGAGGGGGGCATGCTGCGGGCTGAGGGATTTCTTAAAGATGGAGGGGGGACGTGGTCCCTCCCCTACCATACACCTCCAATATCCCTCAACCTCACCTTCCATTCCATGTCCACTCTCCTCCCCTCCAGATCCCCTCCCATGCCCTGGCCTACCCCTGTGGCCTCTACGACCTCTACGACCTCTGTGTACTCAAGCCTAGGGAGAGGGAAGCAGTTGGAGGGAAAGGGAAGCATTAGAAAAAAAAGAACATTCAGGAAATAGGATGCAAAACAAAAGAGTGTGGATTCACAGTCTTCCTTTTTGAAAGAAAAATCAACTAGAACAACCCCTGACTGCTGGCTGAAAATGAATCTATACAGCTCTCAGAACCCACCAGAAAGAACCCTTTTGCCTCTAGATCTCGAAAATATCCTGTGGGTACCAAGCTCGCTGTACCCTGCTTGCAACTTTATATGTGACCGTAAGTTTTTATAGAAGGTCCTCAAGTTCAGTTAAGCTCTCCAGCCGCACCCCTTCTTTCCCCTCAATGCCACTCCCTCCTTCTCAATGTGTTCAAATATATGTTATAGGTGGGGGGCATGCCTTCAGGTGACAAACGTATTTTTCCAAAGGATCTCTCCCTCCAAAAAAATCCCAAACCAAATGATAGAGGCTAGATATAGATCAGACCTTTCATAAAGTGTGTGCAAAATTCATAAGAATGGACTATTTGAAGGCTATAAATTCAAAATTGTCTTGAGGGGGCATGCCCCCAAACCCCCCAGTGTGACAACTGCAGTTTACTTGTGGTGGCTGCAGCCCTTCGTTTGCGGTGTTCTGCTGCAATACCCATTCCATATAGATTGATAACATATCTCCCCTAGATAATCCTACTACTACCACTTCTGTAACCTAACAGGGTATAACATACATGAAAACACATAGAATTACCCTTAAAATATATGAGCAGTTAAAAAAGTACTATTGACAGCTTGTGAAAGTAATTAAAATGAAAGCATCAAGGCACAACTAGTTTTGCCTTTCAGCTTTAATTTTGCACCCATATTGCATTTTTTGGGGGCTGATTCTCTCATATTTATGACAATTAATGTCTATTATGGCAATATTATTAGGTCTCAATGCTAGAAACCTGCAAAAGATTAACTTATAAAATTATTATTGTCATCTATCACATTTTTCAGGAAAATGACCCAAAAATAGTGTTGCAGGACACTTTTTGGTTGGAGCAAGGAAAAATATTCAATAACATATATTTATCTACCTATAAACCAACTTTGGTACTTTTATCCAGAAATAAAGTATATTTCCCTTAATTCACTAGACTATATGCAGGGTGTCTCTAGGGAAGGACTGCATGCAGCGTTGTGGTTTGCCAGAGAATAACACCAACTCCATGGTATATTGGATCTTACCACACCGTCCATAATGCCTGGTTTAGATATTTTAAGTTATAGATGGGTATTTCCCTTCCTTGATCGGCTATCATTATTGCTAGTGTACAGTAGAATTGACTGGTTCTAGATTATGCAGTAGGATGTGTCTAAAATGCATTGCAGAATCGTTATGGTCAATACATTTTAATGGAGCATGTCTGTACATAATTATACGACATAAACACCGGTCTTCGTCACACTCATAGCAGGACTGTTATATCACTTTATGCCAGAAAGTTTCCCGAGATGGATACACCTTTCTATTACATGCTTGATAGTCTGTATATTGGTATCAATGCGCCCCACTATAAGTACATGTACAGCAAGTGATGTCCAGATACGGACACATGGTGGGTATACAGAATTCAAGTCAGAAAGGGGCAACACCTTTCGACATGTTAACCTATTACATACCAGTACTATGTAGGAGTGATGAACTAGTCTGTGCTACAGTCTGCATAGGATGCTGTACATCTTGGAGCACCTATCGATTTATCCTCCAGCTGTATCTGTGATATATAGCATCTACATTATATTTTTTTACTTTCTACTTTATCTAATGGAATAGTTCACCATTAGCACATTAAGGTTCGAAAAGAAATATATGCAGGGAATGCTGATATTAAGTGTATATATGAACACTGATGAAATGTGCCCGTTAACTGGTTAATACAGTATTTATTTAAATCTAGTTCTGTTGGGGAAAAGGAATTCTACGTAGGAGAATACAGGTAATCGCTATTTTATGTGCGTGCTTTGACTAAACCCTTTTATAGTACATTGAGTTTGTATGCAGGTTGATAATTTGATACCATTTATTGTGCATAAATTGATAGGATGAAGATTGATATATCATATCAGGGATGTAGTACAATATGTTTTCCTGAAAACCCCATTATACAGATGTACATATAACAATCATGCTAGCAAGGATACAAAAGTAGAAAGGGGAGTATCTATGTAACTCTTGTATCTAACACAGCGGCAAGGTGACAGTGTTGTGCTATATAACAGTGGATCGAGCTCCCCTAGGGGGAGCCACCTCCCATTATGAGAAAGGCTCAAGCTGTGACAATAAAGACGGTCCCATTTAAAGTGAACACACACTAAATCCCCTCGTACATATAGAGCCTTCCCCCTGAGGGACAAAGTGCGATGTGCCTGCTTTAAAGGGATGAGGGTATGGTGGGAGAGCAAATAGAAGCGGACGGCTCAGTGGCCCCTGGGTCCCCAGCTGCTGTTATAAAGAAGTGTGGGCATACAGGAAGGCCTTGAGCCCTGATATAAGTGATAACATTGGGAGGTGGGGTTATCTTTTTAATGTTTTTGGACAAAGGGCACAATGCATTGCCTGATGGATCAGTTGGGGTGTACCATGTTTTGTCCTGGGCAGCAAAGTGAACCCACATGGGCTTGGCCAGAGTACAAAAGGCTATACTCAGCCCACATCCAACCCACTTTGACACAATACCACAAATTATACTGAAATGGTAGTTCACGTGAAAGATATCAGATGCGTATGCTTTGAGGTTTTTGCAATGAACTTTATAAATAAACTGTTGGCTGAACTCATCTGAATTCCAACTGGCAACTCTATGGATGTAATGATCGAACCCCAGATCTGGGCGAGCCCAGCTGGGAATTGATCATGGTGTATGATGATATTGAATTCCAATATATCAAGTTCCAATCCTGAGTCCCAGGCCACTGACCCTCCACAGGGGACCCGGGGTGGTAGGTGCTGATAGGTCTATTCGGCCCGGGTAGGAGGGGGGGTCACTTCCCATATATTGTATACACGGGTGTGCGGCTGACAAGGGTCCATATTTCCCTTTCACCAAGGGTCATCTTTCACCAAATTCGTTCTCACCTTTCTGTGAATTCAACAATATAAAACCCCTCTAAACAAGGGTTACCTGTTGGAGTTTCCGCCAAAATACAAACAAAGTCATTATTGACCAAAATCCCCCGAGTGACCCCCCGCGCTATTCGGGTCGTGTTGCCCTGACCAGCAGCAACCAGCAGGAGGAGTCACAGCACTACCTGTCGGATGGTGATAACACTAGTGTGATGGTGTCCAGCCCTGCACGTTAACCCAATCTCAGCCCTGGAGCTAGACACCCACCTCCAGTGGCTACCACGTGACTGAGTGTATAACCAGGATTGGGGTCACATCCCCATATACCCTCCACAAATAGGGAGCGGTTGTTGATAGAATTCATTTCGGTAAAGTAATCATAATAGGGATGTATAGATCTCACTATTTTGCCAACAGGAATTTCATTATTAATAATATAGCAGCTTTACTGGTAGTACCAGGGATTGGGAAGCTGTCTAATGTAGTTTTGGGGTGGATCCGCATCGCAGTTAAATGTGTGTAGGGAATGGTCCAGATTATGCCAGACCAGCTAGTCTGATACTAGTAGCAAAAGATGAGCATTAGGTCCTCAGTTTATGTCAATTAGGGGACTATGGCTAACTGTATACATGTTTAACCACAGTGAACGTAGCCATCATTTCATTTTCCCTGTATCTCTTAAAACATAACACAAATGATTCAACTCTGAGTGTATCCAACCCATCAATGACAGTAGCGGCAATGGAAATGGTGCTGGTACAACTTAGCCATTGTATGACAGCAACAGGAGCTTGGAGGATGAGTGCCGAACCACTAGAGTAGGGCTGGAGGCTTCAGGTTAATGCTGTGAATTGCCCATTAGAAGAGTTAGATTTCTAGCGGCAGTAGGCGTGCAAGGAATGGCTGCAGCTAATCTGAGCCTTATATTCAGATGTGACCATGCATGCAGCTTGTCTTGTAGATCATGCTGACCCCGCAACAGTGAATACGCACATCATGACAAAGGGCACATGCATCCATTAAAGGTCAAGGCTAGATAGAACTTACATGTTACTTCTATAGCTACATGTTAAAACCAGGTCATTCTAGTGGCCACAAAGGCCTTAGGCTCATAATAAGATATATATATATAATGATCCTGTGATGCATGCATGGATGCGGCTTCATGATTGACCGCGGCACTGGCGAGCTATTCACAATGACTGCATTTATGCATCACGACGACAAAGGGCGTACTGCATTAAAGCACTAGGTGGCACTTACAGGCCCTCAACTGCAGAATGTCCCTGCTATAGTTGTAGCAGGTTGTGTCTCACCAGATTGGACCAATATACATCTTCGACTGGGTGCCATCTCTGACCGGCCACCATAATAAAAACGTGTTTTTTTTAATTTCTTCTTTGATATTTAAGGGATAAAATGAAGAAAATGGCGGTGGATATTTCTTCATTATATATCTTCACCTGGCCTAAATAAACCGTTTTCTGTTAGGAGTTCAAAGACGGCACTCGGTCAAAGGTGGCAATCGGTCAAAGATGGCACCCAGTCAAAGATGGCACCCAGTCAAAGACGTTCACATTGGCCCGATTTGGTGAGGCGCAGCCAGCAGTGTGTTATCAGGTAAGGAGCATACACCACATCACGTCAGCCTCCTGGGACTGGAGGAGGCTGGTGGCCATATGCAGGGTGTCCCCGGGGATGGTCTGCAGGGTGACGACTGCCAGAAACTATAACACCAGCCTCGTGCCATAATGGTTTCCTCCACGCCATCCTGCATAACCGATAGGTCTGGGATTACATGAAGTACCATAAACTCCGCCTTTATGCCGAATTCGTATGCTATTTTCCCCCCATTTAAGCCGGATCCTTCTTCTCTCGAAGTAGGCGTGGGCTTCTTGCTGGGGTTTGAGAATCCGAATTTTATACCCATTTTATTTGGTCCTATATCAAGGTTTTGGGGTGTAGGCGGCATGGGTGTAGTAATAATATGGTTTTACGGTAAGTAATTGACCATCAAGTACAACCCGGTCATTTCTGGTTGATTATTAGTATTGTTGTTGGTAGTGGTGGTGGTGGTGTTCTTATTAGTGTTGTTCTTGTTGTTCTGCAGGTAATAATAAGGTGACTTTCATCAGTAAAAGAAGTCATATAAACATGTCACCCTATTACTTAAAGTTCCAAGTAAAGATATTGAGCCAGACTATTCACAAATAGCATACTTCCTTTCCTATCTATTCCAGTTTCCTCCATTCCCTATTGTTTTGGTTAAATTTGATTTGTTGCCTGATAAATATGGAACTAATCGTGCACAATTTTATTCTCATTAAAAATACACTGTCGAAGACACAAGTTGGGCCGCATGGGACCAACTTTCTGAGCTGAATGTAGGATTTAGAATTTGGTTAAAATCGGATATACCGATTATAATGTGGTACTGCAGAAACGCTGAATGTAAATGCTACCCTCATCATAACACATCAGTGGCCAACACTGGCATCCGTCTTTCTACATCAACATAAAAAGAAATCCAATGGAAATCCTGGATGGGTGTCGCCCTCCATCCTCTTAGTAGATGATGGGTCTGTCTGATGACGACCCTGGATGGTTTCAGGTGGCATCCCCTTGTAGCTCTCTCTCTAACTAACCATGCCTAGATCTCGCTGCATTCTGCTCAGCTTAGCTGCATACATCTTTTCCTCTAAATATCAGCTCTAGTGCCCTCATCAATGTGGATATTTGATGTTTGACATGTACCTGGATAAGAAACTTATGATATATACATTTAAATAAAACAACAATTATACACACTATTTCAGTGAGACGCCATTTATTTTGATAAGCATTTTGGCTAAACACCTTACTGGGAACTTTTGCTTAAACATGAATTAAGGTCTGACAAAAATGAAATACACATCTAACCACCAAAGGCTTTTCTATCACTTTAACAGCGTACAGATGACCGAACTAGTACCAAATGCTAGACAGAGAAACTAATTCTTGTTGCATTTGGCCTTAAAACGAATACTTAAATGAAGATTTTCAGTATTTTTAAATTACTGCTCATAAAGCCACTTCTATTAATGGTATCAACGTACAACAATGGATAAAATACACTCAACATTAAAAACCGTAAGCTACTGAGATCTGATAATCAAAAGCAAAATAGCAT
The DNA here is from genome assembly GCA_947462335.1 of Harmothoe impar. Taxonomy (NCBI): domain Eukaryota; kingdom Metazoa; phylum Annelida; class Polychaeta; order Phyllodocida; family Polynoidae; genus Harmothoe; species Harmothoe impar. The sequence goes on along the minus strand of OX381704.1, from coordinate 25,202,738 downwards.
ATTAGGAAACTGCCCTATCCATACTCAAATTGCTCTGGGAAATAGTTGTCATTAGCAGGCATGATAGCGTCTGTAAGAGAATGGCTCGCTCCACTAGTGACACAACCTGAAATACCCTGAAATACAAGTTCACCAAAACATGTTTGTGATTGGAACTGATAAACACTAGTGTATCTGTTAAGCCAGGGGCTGACCTTTTAGGAATTATAAGTTATAGTAGCTGCAGGTGCCGCCATAAAGTTTTCATCCAACAAAGACGGCTGGTGTCCCCTGTTGCCACCTAGTGTTTCCTGATAGTCTTAGTAGCAAGCCCGCACGGGGCCAATTTGGTTTTAGATCGGATTTGGGCTCAGATCAGTTTCAAAGCGGGCTGCCCGATTTGGACTATGTGCGATGTCATTTTGATGTAGACATTCAGCTTTTCAAACATTGGTTATTCAGCTGCCAATTGCTTGGTGTTTTGTGAAGCCTGCCAAGAAGGTTTCTGTCCCCTGCTGCCACCTAGTGTATCCTGCTATAACCTAGGGTTAAGGTCCAACACAAGCCATTGCACGATAAAGACAACAGATGGCTCCACCCATGGCGTTGAATCTTATCTCTGTGAAGATGAAGCCATCTTGGAGATCATCTTTATTAACCAGTGGATAATGGCCGCTGTTTTGATCTAATCTAGTCAGGACCAAACATCTGCTAGAGAGTGAGGTCTGTGCCCGAGAACTAAGGCAGGCACAGATTGTCTCCAACACTGGCTTATGGTGACTGGAGGTTCTTTGGAGCCTTGTGCGGTGGACATCCAATTCACTTTGCGACCAGATCAAGCTAACACTGTTGGGTATCCGCAAACAGAATAGAGATGCTGCTCTGATCATATTAATTGTGATAAGATACAGATCTACATTATTTCTAGAACTCATCTCCATGAAATATTCTTTGCACACATAAAGTTGTACTACAATCTTGAATGCAGCTGGTACATTCTTAGTCCGAGATATACAAGGAGTTCAGCTGTTTGAAGTAAAAGAGCTGAAGGTGGGGGTGGGGAGGAAAGAGTAAAGGAGACATGAGAGGGACATCACAACAGGAGAAGAAGGGAGATGGGGAGGTAAGTAGTGACAATGTTTTAAAAGGGTTCATCTAAAGGCTGGCTATATGAAGTAGTATTTGAGTAGCAGTAGCTGGGGCAGTTCCCAGCACTGTGGTACTGATCAGCCTTCTCCTTGAACTGAATCATGATGATGGTGTACGTGAGAAATGTAGCCGATATCTGAAACAACAAAACACCACAAGTGTAGTTGAGGTAAAGTCATATTCTGGTTTGAGCAGATGGAATTGACATGGCAGGGGTTTACTATATGTGTAAGCCAACAAAGTAGATTTGCCTATTAGAAACTCATTGTCCATTCGTTTTATGGGTAATGAGGCAACTATTTCTTGAGATGGAGTATGTAGGATTTTCTCTTATTTTATTAGTATTGTTGCAGGTTGGGAAATCCAGGATTAAATGGCCACATTGATGAACAGATTATCAATTGACTGACATACTATGTATATAAAGATACATTTGACATTTTAATTGCTAGACCCTAACAACTATATATATAGTACACTAAGTTCCCTTAGATACTTTCAGAAAGTGTGATTGTTTTTCTTGAACAATAAGGGAGTGGTCATTTTAACAGAAGGGTTGGTGAATTTTCTGTGGACTAATACAATTTGAACCCATTTAATAGAATGAAAGAAGTATCTGGATCGGCCTCTGTGTGAATTATGAATGAATTAGGATAAGTGTTTTAGAAAGTATGTTGCCCTACAGCAAGTATTGTAGATGGGGCCATGATGAATAGCTTCCCAGCTGAGATACCAGTAGAACCATCGTTTATCCTGCCTAGAAACACCTGGAACTGAAGTAAGTGAAGTAAGTGTACAGTATATTACTGAAAAAAGCAGGGGATTTTCATCTTGTTATCTACTACTCCAAAAGCACATCTAACCATTTGCATTAATTGTATTGATAACTTCTTTTTGGCATACAGTCTGCTAAACAAGAAGAAAAAGAACTGGTGTTGAACTTTGGTCGGCCTATATAGAGCAGGTATTACCAAATCAACTACAATGTTACTCAGACTTACCATTGTGTTGTACTTCTGTCGCAGTCTCATCAGATCTACTCTGTTCATGGCTTCCCTAGGGGCTTCAACCTTAAATCAACAATAATATACATATTTATCATATCCCTAATGTTAAATATGTAGACTTTTACTGATAATAGTTTCTCCTACTTTTCTGTGTTTAATGTAAAAAAACAGTAGTAACATTAAAAAAGCATAATATTATTTTCATGAAAAACAGGTACTTACAAAATATTTCACCATTCCAGAGGACAGGCAGATGAGAATGATCTCAACCATACATTCCACTAAGAGTGTCCATCCCATGTTAGTAAGTGACTTCTTGGATAATGTAAAGGCCAAGCAGCATAGACAAAATAGATCTTGCATGAGAATTAAAGCAATGGGAAAATGTATCACATCATCCACCTGGGAGATTAGAGCTATCAAACTCTCATACTTTAGCCTATAGTTATTGATAACATCCCCCAGAGAGGTTGTTTCATCATCTTGGAGGCACTTGGTCAAGGACCTAGAAACTTTGGCAGCTGCCAATACCAGATTAAAGGAGATAGCAAGAACTGTAGCTATTGTAGAATGCCTCACCGCATTACCAACAATCACTGCTATAGCTAGAAGAATGTTAAGAAGAGAGTCATAATAAATTCTAGAATATAAGCTGATGACTCCACCGACTATCCCAGGAATACTCCACAGTGCGAAGATGATGCAGGGAACAATTGTGCATAAGTAAAAAATGTTACAAATATTCTTCAAGTCATCAGCCATTACCTTATCAAACATTGAAGCTATCTTGACAAAATTGCAGCCAATTCGTATCTGACAAATTTGGAATATAACATAGGTCGAAAAGAATGTCAGCATGACCCAGTTTGATGCATCATATTCAGATATACCCTCGAGCTCTTTATCTCCTTTTGGTATGCCTTCACCCATTGTACTATACACAATACCGTACAGCACAGTACAGCACAGCACAAGACAACTGTAAATCCATTGTACCCACTGACAACCCTTATAAGATGTTAAATCCTTAATAGGTGCTCCTGCAATAGTCATTACCATTACAAGAGGTCTAAACACCTTCAGCATGACATGTTTTGGTGCTGGTTCCTCAGTCTCAGTTCCAATTACACTCACTTTGCTGATGTTCATATTGAGGCAGCTTCCTTTTGTGCACTAGGCTACTATTTACTATCGCAGTAACAAAATGGTAGAGCCTTCAGTTCAGTTGACATATGCTTCAACTTTAACAATGACTCCAGATGTTATAGCTATACAGCGTATGTTTAGCAAATCTGAACAATACCCAGAGAGCTTTTAAATGATTGCATATTACAGAGCAAGACCTAGGTTAGGATACAATAATAAATGGCAACTATCCTGTAACAGCCTGTCAGACCTCAAAACAATACTCCCACTGCAGAGTGTAAACTGGACGCTCCTCCCTATTCTCGCACAGCTTAAAAGAGCTCATAATATTATTTGCTTTAGCAGATTCTATTCATCCTATTACTGTGCAAATGTTTGCATACAATTCAATAAGGTGATGACTTATTCTAAACTTTCCCCAAACTTTTCAGAAGTTTGAGATATTGATATGTCATTAACATAAATGGTTATCTTGGTTCCTAAGTTCCTCAACAGTTTATTTGTGTGTTTGTTACCTTGGTATTAAAATTGACAATCTAGTTTCCGGCTGTTTGGTTCAGATCTATCTGCACAGTGAACACTGACAATATTGTAATATTACCTTGTTTAAACATGAGTGCTGTATTGTTTTACTGTTTGATAAGTGTTTGTTGACTTGGAGAGGCAAACGCTGCCTATACAGTAAAATAAATAACAGTAAAATGTTTGCCCTGCGGCTCATTTCTCAAGTTTATCAGGGAGTATCAGACAAGATACAGATGTACATTTTCTAGTTCTGATATGTATGAAATATTTTTACGCTCATGAAATAATACTACAATTTTGAATTTAGCCGGTACATTCTCAGTGTGAAATAGGCCTATATACAAGTAGTTCAACTGTTTGAATTATAAGGTTAAAGGTGGTGGGGAGAAAAAAAACGGAGACAGGAGAAGTACAAGGCAACAGGATAAGATGGTAAAAAGGCGGGTACCCTAGTAGCAAGCCCGCACGGGGCCAATTTGGTTTTAGCTCGGATTGGCTGTTTGAAGTCGGGCAAAACTGAGCTGGGTTTCATGTTGGGCAGATGGCTGGGCTGAAGTGTGGCCCCGATCGGGCTGCCCATTTTGGGCTCAGATCAGTTTCAAAGCGGGCTGCCCGATTTGGGCTCAGATCAGTTTCAAAGAGGGCTACCCGCTTTGGGTTCATGTTGGCCAGAAGACAGGAAACCCGTCCAAAACCCGTTCTGAGCCCAATTCGGGCAGCCCGCTTGGGGCCACACCAAAACCCAGTGCCCTAAACCAACGGGCGCCCGTCGGTTAGCCCACTCCGGGCCGATGAGGGCTGAGGTTGGGTTTGGACAGGGCAACTGGTCTAATAGTTCTGATGATTGACACCAGATGTCACTACTATACAATATCTAGAGTTTTCCAACAAAGCCAGATGAAATTGACATTATATAATAATACAATAAAATGTTAAAGTGATGTAGAATAGGAAACAATAAATAGATGTTCTCACAGTTTGGAAATAAGATAGAATATATATTTGAATGATGAAAAGGAGGTTCTCTAAGCAGCTATCCAGTGTAAACACTATTTCTGTAGCATTACAATCTTAATAAAAGACTCATGTGCCCCATGTAGGTACGAACTATGGCTTTGAAGGCCAATGTGCACCATAGACACTTGTCTATGCTGCATATGGCTCAAACCTGATGATAATAGGCCTGCTTGATACTTCCATTATTGGGTAGGAAGAGTATGATTATGCCTTGGGTTGATTAGCAGGACCTAGGATATCTGGTTCAACAAATACAAGAAATCTTTGGAGAATGATTGAATAGATTCTAAAAACCCATATTATCCAATCTTAGCCCGCTTTCAACCCGACCAAAAACCGATCTAAGCCCGCTTTCAACCCGTCCAAAAACCGATCTGAACCCAATTTCAGCCGGTCCAAAAACCAATCTGAGCCCAAAGTGGGAAGCCCGTCCAAAAACTGATCTGAGCCCAAAGTGGGCTTCCCATCCAAAACCCGATCTGCGCCCAACATGGGAAGCCCGCACGGGGCCAGACCAAAGCCCAGTGCCCTAAACCGACGGGAGCCCGTCGGTTAGCCCACTCCGGGCCAGACTTGCAAACACAGTCTGGCCCCGTCCGGGGCCACAGTGTGTTTGCTACTAGGGTAAATAGTGAAAACGTATTTAAAAAGATTCCACTAAAGGCTAGCTATATGAAGTAGTATTAGAGTAGCAGTGGCTGGGGCAGTTGCTAGCACTGTGGTCCTGATCAGTTGTCTCCTTGAACTGAATCATGATGATGGTGTAGGTCAGAAATGTAGCTGCTATCTGAAACAATAAAAAAAACATTGCTCTAGGTAATGTCATGTTCAGGTTTGAGAAAAAGGGATTGACCTCGCAGGGTTTAATATATGTGAAGGCCAATAAAGTAGATTTGCCTATTGAAACTAATTGTCCATTTATTTGATGATGTTTTAGGCAACAATGTCTTGAAATTGAGGTGGAGATGTAGGACTATTTTTCTTTTATCAATATTGTTGCATCTAAGGAAATCCAGGAATAATCCCCTAAGGTCCCTTAGATACTTTCCGAAGGTGTGAATCAATAGGGGAGTGGTCATTTTCTAACAAGATGGGGGTGACAGATTTGGGGGGGGGGACAATCATATTTGGACCCCTTAGTGGGGGGGGGGGATTTCACCAAAACGATTTACCTGTTTTTAGTGAAATAGCCAGCGCATTGCTATAGCTCAAAGGGTTCGGTTATCCTCAATTTCACCTGACCTGGGTGGAACCAAAAATTGTTGACCCAGGCTGTTGCGTGGGGAACAAAGGAGTTTCCACCCGATTATAAGAGAATGCACTGAGCTCCACCCTTTTTCTTTAAATGCTTTTTTTTTTAATAATTTGCATAAAATATAATTTAATTTGACAATGATGGAACAATGGGAGAAATGCCTGGATCAGCCTGTCACAGGTACATTGGGTTAAGTAAAAGATATTTTCTGATGTGACTAGGTGATATTATGTTCCAAACCATGCAGAATATGAAATATAAGCTACAATTGCTACTAGAATTCGATTGTAACGGTCCTAAAACATTCACACTTAATCCATGCCAACCAAAAGGAGTTGTATGTTGCCTTACAGTAAGTATCGTAGACGGGGTCATGATGACAAGCTTCCCAGCTGATATACCAGTAGAACCATCGTTTATCCTGCCTAGAAACACCTGTAACTAAAGGAAGTTATAGCTTGAATAATATGAGGGAGGGGAGAATTCTTTCTTGCAATTTACATCAGGGAATTTGCAAATGCAAATGTCCATATAATGATTTGCCTCAATTGTTGTATTTTCACAAATTAATAATTTGCTGGGCACACCAACCAGGACAAAAAGGTACTACTAGTATCAACAACAAAGTTACTCATACTTACCATACTGTGATACTTCTGTGGTAGTCTCATCAGATCTAGTCTGTTCAGGGCCCCCCGAGGGGCTTCAACCTTAAATGCACAATAATATACTCCTTAATCATATCCCAATATCAGTACCTTACATATAATGCTAGATGTTCTATGATTTCTGAAGGTAATGATAGTCTCATCATTGCCTTTTTGGTAGGAAAGTAAATCACTGTATATTTTGAGAAGATATCATATTTCTATATTCTTATGCCATGTACTTACAAAATATTTCACCATTCCAGAGGACCAGCAGATGAGAATGATTTCCACAGTAAATCCTACCAACACTGCTCCCATTATGGGTTCAATTGCTGTCATGATCATTGTAAAGACCACACAGCACAGACAAAACAGATCTTGAATAAGAACTAGAGCAATTGGGAAATGTATCACATCATCCACCTGAGAGATCAAAGCTATCAGTTTCTCATACCTAAGCCTATAGTTATTGATAACATCCCCCAGAGAGGTTGTTTCAATGTCATGCAGGCACTTGGTTAGGGACGTAGAGAATTTGATAGCTGCCAGTACCAGATTAAAGGAGAAAACAAGAACTGAAGCTATCGTAGACTGCCTAACAGCATTACCAACAATCACTAGTATGGCTACAAGAATGCTAACAAGAGGGTCATGACGAATTCCAGAAAATATGATAATGACTCCACCGACTAAACCAGAAATACTCCACAGTGCGAAAATGATGCAGGGGGCAATTGTGCATAAGTGAAAAACATTAGTAATATTCTTCCTGTCATCAGCCATTACCTTGTCAAACATTGAAGCAATCTCAATGAAATTGCAGCCAATTCGTATCTGACAAATTTGGAATATAACATAGGCCAAAATCAATGACATAATAACCCAAGTAGAGGCATCATATTCAGATATACCCTCTCCATCTTTTGGCAGTGGATCTGTTCCCCTTATATAAAACAAAATACAGTACAGCAGAGTACAGCACAACACAAGACAACTGTAAATCCATTGTACCCAACGACAACCCCTATAAGATGTTAGATCCTTAATAGGTGCTCCTGCAATAGTCATTACCACTACAAGAGGCCTAAACACTTTCAGCATGACATGTTTTGGTGCTGGTTCCTCAGTCCCAGGTCCTATTACACTCACTTTGTTGGTACTCATCTTCAGGTGGTTCTTCCTATGAATATTACTATCTGCTATCTTGGAAAAAAAATATAGGCTTCAGTTCATTTGCCAAATGGTTCAAATTTGACTATCACTTTAGGTATAATGATGGCTACTGCTATAAATAGTATTCTCAGCAAATATATATAAACCAGAGGGTTTTTTAAATATTACAATCGTGATGCAATGAGAGCGGAATTTAGAACAGCTACTGAGACTAAGGTTAGACTATGATAACAAATGGCAATTGTTCTGTTCTCCAACTGTGCACCATTCACTTATGCCACACTGGAGACGGGGTGTTTCTCCTTTTTATCCCATGCACACCTCAACATCATCTGATGTTCATAATGTTCACGATTTAAGAAGCGAATGACTCGTCATAGACTTATACCACAAAGGGTTGTTTTCAAAGCTTTAAGATGTTGATATGTCATTAACATGAATGATTTAATGTCAGTTCCTAGGTTCCAAACACTTTATGTGTTTGTTTTGTTACCTTGGTATCAAAATTGACAAAACCAGTCTTTGGCAGTTTTGTTCGGATCCATATGTGCAGGGAACATTCACATTTTTATTAAATTGCTTTGTTTGAGTATCAAGGTGATGTCTTGTATTTCTACATTGGGTTGACTTGGAAAGACAAACATCTGCAGTTAAGTAAATAAAAGAGAAATGATCAACTGTTCTGACTCAAACTTTGATGTTACACTAAAAAAGCAGAGGCAGGAGACTAGTCATTATGACGACCTAATGAGAGGCATATCTTTCACATATTTGGTGTACTCTTGATTGAAATAAGTAGTATTACTTATTATAAATAAATTGCCAATGGGTGAGAATGATGGCCACAAAGGTATAGAGACCACTCTTCTCCCTGTCACCAGTTTATGGCTTAGAATAGAAAAAGTTATGCAGATATTAACACTAGGTGGCAGTTCTGTGCATGTTTAATGTGCTATAGCATTGGGTGGCATTGGGTAGTCATTGGAACAACCTAGGACTTGAGAGTTGTCAATGCTGATGACTTTAGGTCTTCAAAAGCGACAATACCTAAATTGACAACCTTAAGGTAGTCTTAGCCGCTGCCTTGTTTCTAATTTTGCGGGGTGCGAGAGTGTTTAATATTCAACAGATTGATGTAAGTAGTTAAGTCAACTCCTTAGTGTATTACATGTATGCCTTTGTGTTTGTTACCTTGGTATTATGATTGATGAACCAGTCTTTGGATATTTGGTTAATATCTGTCTACAAGATTTATATAGAACACGGTATCATATTGCCTTCTTGAATACTCAAGTAATGTACATTGTATTCTTTTACTATTATGTGATGAAAGTCAAATGTCAGCTGTTAAGTGATTAAAAGTGTTGAGTGTAAATATTTGCATTGTTCTGTAGTTGCCTTAGATTAGCAGCAATGGGTGGCTCTTAAGGCTGGAATCAATATTCTGAAAGCTAGTAACCATAGTATAAAGATCTGATGTTCCTGACCCATGACATACACAGATGAACATGTTTTATGGAATGCTTATCTACCACATACACTGATGCAGCAGTACAAGTAGGTCTACTACTAAAGAATGATGGGAATCATTGTCCATAATTTGTGCGTCTTGTCTATCCAACCTACTTCGCTTTACATTGATATAGCTAATAAGTGTTTTATCTATAACGGCCCAAAATGCCAGATGCTATGAATTATGTTTTTTACAGTCGGCCCTCACTTCCTCGAATTTGGAAACTGAAAGGAAAAATGTCTGAGAAAGCAAGTTTAGCGAGGAATTATGTCCAAAATAGAGTGGAACAAATAAGAAAGGTTCCCAAGCAACTGTCTGAGGAAGTGAGGGATCCGACTAATTACACTTTCAAGGTAGTGAGGGCTGGCTGTACTAGGTTTATTCGAATACAATTGGTAACAACATTCAATATAGATTAGATATTGCTCTATTCTGTACTAAGCCTTAGAGACGTCTATACATACCTTTAGTTTAAACCATGAGCTGCTCCTCCCTCCCTGAGCTACTGCCCTGACTAGCAGTAATCAACTCACAAACATAAACATGGTCTGACGGCTTGCGCTGTGTTGGGTCCATGAAGTGGGAGGGGACGAGAGAAGCAGAGTTGAAGAAACTTAAGGAGACTAGAGGGAGAATGGAAGGAGGATGAGAGAGTGGAGACAGAGTGGAGCGGAAAGAGAATGGGAGGGGGAGTGATGAGGGAGGAAGGGAGAACTGGGGGAAGACAGGGAAGTGTGTGAGGAAGAACTGCAGAGTGGCGGGTGATTAGACGGGAGGTGGAGGATAGGTAACAGAAGGGAGAATGGAGGTAACACGCAGGCCAGTCATGTTTGGGTAGTCAGGCAGGAGGGAGGGGTCAGAGAGTGGACTGAGACCATGAGGCCAACAGAACTAGAGAATTGGATATATGTGTTTGTTTTGGGAGGAGAGAATGGACGTATGGTGGAGGTATGGAAGGAGGGAGTAGAAGTGTGTGGAGGAAGGAAGATTGGGGAGGAGGAACATAGCCAGGCTAGCTGTTAGAAATAGAGAGAGGGCCGGAAAGTGGAGGGGAAGGAGCGAATGAAGAAATGAAGGAACGAACGAACGAATGAATGAAAGGGCAAAGGGGTCATTCAGACTAAGAAGGGGGCAGCTGGACAAAAAAGTAAGTGGGGGAGGAGAAAGATAGTTTTAATGAGGAGAAAGGGATAGAGGGGTTGAGATGTTACTACAGATAAAATGAAAATGGGGATATAGTGGCATTAGAATTACAGTTGCAGGGGGTACAATTCAAGTCCTCTTGAACTGTCTCCTTGAACTGAATCATGATGATGGTGTAGGTGAGAAAAGTTGTGGCAATCTGTAAAACCATGATACAAAGAAAACGTCAAGTACAGTTCTCATGGATAATACTAGGCTCCAGTTATATCAATCCCTGAAAGCCTTGGAGTAATATTTGTTGTCATAACGCAGTAAGGCAGCGCCAGTGAATAGCTAACACTGCATTGGTTCACAACGTTCTTCAGTAGTGTATAAATCCCATAGACATGATATGAAGCATGAATCCAGCACTGGTGACTCACCAATGTCGCATTCATGCATCATGGCGGCAAATAGTACATTGAATTACTAGTACATAAAAGCAACATGACATTATTCAAACGACAGTATACCTGACTGTTCAGTGTAAACTAGGAAGTTATATGATTTATGAGACTATCTAATGTTATAGCAAATTTTATAGATGATACCAGAAGCTCACAGAAAATAATTACACGTTCATAACAGCACTTACCGTCAGTATTGTAGACGGGGTCATAATGACAAGTTTCCCAGCTGATATACCAGTAGAACCATCATTTATTCTGGCTAGGAACACCTGGAACTAGACACTTGAATATACATGAACAATGAAGCCACATACATTAGCTGCAATGGCAGAGCAAAAGAAAATTCCATATCATGCCGCATCTACTTTATTAATATCACTGCCAATACCTTCTTTAATTATTACCATATTTACATAAAAGAAAAAAAGGTGAAACCATTGACTACTTACCATGCTATGGTATTGCTGTGGCAGAATCCTCAGATCTATTCTATTCAGGATATCACGTGGGGCCTCAATCTTTCGACAAAAGAAAGGTACAGAAAATGAAAATGTATTGCATGCCATTGACATGTGTGAGAATTGGTAAATGGACTTGTTTTCTTCTCTTTTTTTGAAATACAAGACTTCCTATGCTTTAGCACTGAAGGGCCGTATTCAATGCCCCCATTGAATATAATGTAGCCGTATTCAATGGGCTAGGAAAAGATAGTTTTTTCTTCATTAAATGGCTTTAAATAAAAAATAAATAGACAAATGCCAACGCCCATTGATACCGTCTCTGCTGTATTTCACGAGTGGGGGCTTGGGCCATATCCCATGAAGCCGCAGGCTCAGTGGGATATGCCCCAGCCCCCATGAGTGAAATACAGCAGAGTGGTATCAATTAGTTGGCATTTGCATTTATTTTTTTATTTGAAGCCATTTAATGAAGAAATCCAGGTTTTTCTTAGCCCATTGAATACGGACACATTGTATTCAATGGGGGCCATTGAATACGGCCCTTCCTATAGTTAAGCATAGTAAGTCTTGTATTTCAAAAAAATAAACACAAATGCCAACTACATTGATACCATCTCTGATGGATTTCACTTGTGGGGGCTGGGGCACATCCCACTCAGCCTGCGGCTTCGTGGGATATGGCCCCAGCCTCCACTCGTGAAAAACAACAGAGACAGTATCAATGGGCATTGGCATTTGTCTATATATATATATATATATATATATATATATATATATATATATATATATATATATATATATATATATATACATATACATATATGCCATCTATATTTCAACAACAAACGGCAATGTCATTTTCTCTAATATAAGACATTCTATTACTTTAAATCGTTGTAACTAAGAAATTTAAGTTTCCAAAAAGAATGAGAAAGGAAACATAACGGTATTAGAGACAGGAACTGCAAAAAGTATGGTCACCTTGTGGTAATCAGATGTACTACCCATTATTACTTACAAAGTATTTCACCATTCCACAGGATAAGCAGATGAGAATGATTTCCAGTATACATCCAATCATGAAGACTCCCAAGTCATAAAACCATTGTGAATCATTGACAAATATAAAGACGATGGAACATATACAAAAAAGATCTTGCAGGAGGATTAATGCGATTGGAAAATGAATCACATCATCTACATGGGAGATCAATACTATCAGTTGCTCATATTTAAGCCGGTATTCCTCAACCAGTTCACCAACTGAGGATGGTGGGTCTGTAGATTGGAGATCCACATTAAAGGAGCTTGAGAATTTTGCTACTGCCAGGACGAGAGTAAAGGACAGAACAAGAACTGAAGCTGCCATTGAAAATCTAACAGCCCACCCAATTGGCACTACAGATACATTCAAATATTCTGTAAATGAAACCATTGAGCCGTCAGAAGCATAGCGAATTAATATATTCACCATGCGGAACAAAGCATAGAGACTCTCTACAATAAAATATGTGCAGTGAAGGATTGTGCAAACATGAATGATACAAGATAATTTCTTTGTGTCTATGGTCATTACCTCATCAAACTTTGAACATATTCCAACAAAGTAACGGCCAATCTGTGTTAGAGAAAGGTGTAAAATAGGAAGGGTTGAAGACATTGCCAAGTTGGCCCATATAAGGGCATCGGTTTCAGATATACCCTTTTCAATGAAGTTAGGTACCTCCCTTGGAATACAGAGTATACAGAAACAGAACACTAAAACACTGTAAAACCATTGTATCCAGTGACAAGCTTTACGAGAAGTTTTATCCTTAATAGGTGCTCCTGTAATAGTCATTACCACTACTAAAGGTCTAAGCATCTTCAGCATGACCTGTTTGGGTGCTCCTTCCTCGACCTCACGTCCCATAGCAGTCCCAGTATCACGAGGCATCTCAAGATGTATCTACTTAGCGCTGTGTAAAAATATAAACGATGTCAGTTTTAAACTCTAAATTAAAAGTCGTCAAACTTGTAAATAGGGGCTTCAAATCCCAGAGAATCAGAGAATCAGATCAAATAAGACTGTCCTGCAATTGGAATTGGAATTGGAGAGCTGTACAATTTACGTTTCTAATCAAATAGGACCTGACCCGAAGCAGTGCTAGACAAAGGCTTGAATCACCAAAATATCCTAACAAAGATGAATCATTCTGTCACAGCCTGCCAGGCCTTTAAATATTCCTCCCAGTACACCATTCAGCTCAGTGGAAACTGGATGTCCCTCTTTTTTATACATGAACAAATATTTTCTACAAATAAGGGAATGGATGATCCTCACTTTTAACGATATCAAATTTCTACAAATGAGGTAATGGAGATAGATCATATTTGCCTGAGCATATTTTACTTATTCAGCGCCCTTTACAGTGCTCATATTCAAACTTGAAACTCCGAAAGTTTCTGCATATATTTTAATTTGGTGTATGTGATGGCACACTTAAAATCTTTTTACAGGGATTGCAATTTGGCTGCCAGGTTGAGATGATGTAGATGTAGAGATGTTATTTGCATAAATCTTTGGGTCAAATCCTCATTTCCTGAAGTGTTAACTTGTGTGCATGTTGCCTTGGTATTATAATTGACTTATCTCTGGATCTTTCTGTGCAGTAAACATTAATTATAGCATCTCTACCAGCAGTAAGACAGGTCAACAGGGCATCAATAGTGCTGCAATTCTCTATTCATTTGTATGGTACATACTTGATATTTTGGGAACCAGTTATGAACACTACAGAGATGTGCTTAAATCTAAAGACATTATTCTTATATGTAAAGATCGATGGAGATACATAATTGCTATCTGCAAACATCAATATCATGACAGAATCCCTATTTGAACATATGAATTAATGTATCAACTTTTATGTTCCTCATAGACAACAATACTCCCATCTGAACCAATGATCACAATGAGCTAACATTGTGATTGAGCTGTATTCTCACATTTGTAATACATCTGTCTTTCGTGACACTAATGGCCGCTGACCCTTAGCAAACATTAAAATGTAGTCTCAGTAGGGGACGTGATATTTGCCTTGACATGGTAACAAACAGTGGAAAATGAAACCGCTGAGGGCTCTGTTGGTAAACGTGAAAACTAGATTGTCTATAATTTGGAGCAGCATACACTGATATTCCTAGGCTCCCTATACGCCCAACCTCTCAGTCACTAGTGCCCAACCTAGTTAGTCATTTTTTGGATCCCTATACCACCAACCTAGATTAGTTATTATTGCCAGGTTGGTCACTACTGACCAACCCACCTTAGTCTTTTTAGTTCCAGGGGGAGCCACTGAGTGGTCATCACAGGTGGCCCTAACTAGTGGCATACAAATACAACACACCAATGATGGACCTAGGTTAGCCACTACTGACTGACCTCTTGGTCATTTTTGAATATAACTTTGCCCTTGTGACTAACACTCATATGACCAACCTGGGTTAGTCTGTACTGACTAACCCTTTCAATCTATGGATTTTCAGTGAAAACCGTGTCAGGACATAAAGGTTAAATCCTAGTAACTATCTCCAAATCGTATATATAAACCCCTTGAGACTTTTCATAGGTCATTTACAACATATAATCAATGCTTACCCCAAATATGGAAGTGATTGCCCGAGCCATATTGATACTACAGCCTTCCACAGGATGGGCATCTTCACATTGAAAATGACAGAGGTCTGTCCTAATGACATGACATTTGTTAGGAATGGTCGATGGACTCCTCACCAGACTTATTCAGAGGTTGGGGACATATCCATACTCTAACATACCGAAATATCAGAGGGGGTTATAGTTATAATTTCTATGATATCTTGGGAAATGAATAGCCATGCAACATATTATCCAAGTGGAACATTCCAAACTATAGTCATGGACCATTGACTTTCTCATCAATAGACCATAATGACACTTGTCTGGATAGCTCAGTCAGTAGGGTGCCTCCCTCTGGATCCTAGGGTTGAGGGTTCGAGGCTCTCTTGGAGAAATTTACTAAAATATTTTCTAAAATTAGGCCTGAACCAACACACAGCAGGATGAGCCAGTGAATTACTAAAGATTTTGAGAATGCCCACCAGGTGGGATTAGAGAGTTTCTAAAGTTCCCGCCACTAGTTTGTCAGAATTGTGAGTTCATTGCCCGGTAGCGGGTAATGAAAGGTCATTACTATACACAGGGTCCAACTCCGACCCACCACTCACGGTGCTCCCCTCACCTACCTACCAAACCCCTACCTCACCTCCGCTCTCCATACCCTCTCCCTCACTCCCCGGCTACACGCCGACCACAACACTACTACTTTGTTCACAGCGCACCAACCATACGGCTATACAACTTTTGGCCGCTCAGTCCCCAACTCTGTTGGCAGACTTACTACCACTATAAGTATACATTATAACTCACTTTTAACCCAAGTTTTATCCAGTATACGGTAGCACACCATAGCGCAGAACACAGTCAGAGGTCTCACCTTGCCGGCATCCAAAATGGCGCCCAAGAAGAAGACCCCGGGAGTGACCACGAGGGGGAAACTCGCCAAGAGGGCAAGCAGCAATCCAGGCCCTCTAGGTAAGAACCCCTACAAGCCCAAGACCAAGAAGGCTTCCGCCCACATCGACGTGGACCCCATCCCCATTATCATATCCCCTGGAGCTAAGCCGGTACCCTCTGTGTTGACTCAGGATACCACGACGAAGTCCACGAGGGGTGACCGCTCTAATACCTCCATGCGGGTGTCGGTACTGGAGGGTGACGTCGAGACCATCAAGACGCAGGTGGGCTGCATCAACGACAAGCTGGACCTCTTGATAGAGTCCAGCCTGTCCAAGGACGCCAGCAAGACCTGCAGCACCCCGAGGAGAGGCACATGGCCCCTCCAAGCCCCCGGGACATCCATGGCGTTCCCCGGGGCAGCGCACCCCGGGCCGCTCAGGTTCGACGACACACACAGGTTCCCCAGCGCCAACGACCTCATCAGAGCCCCCGGCGCATCAAACTTCATTACACACGAGCTGCTTAAACAGGCGTACAACCCACAGCAGACCGATGGTAAGGCCCTTTTCATGAACAACCCATTTCAAAAACAATTGCATGCAAAGCCATACATGTACCTCGACCGCCCTGGGTGTACGACCTTGAAACAAAAGCTGGATGCTCGTCACTCCATGACCTCTCTTGAATACATTGATGCCCTGTCCACCCTGCTCAGGCGGACACAGGACTACCCCGGAGAGGACTTCTCATTCATGATGGAGCACCTAACTGATGTAACCAAGGACGCACGACAAAGGTCCTGGGGCGGTGTCCTTACCTGGTCCCAGTTTGTGTTCGACAGCATCGAGAGAGACGACTTCAAGTGGCGTGACTGGCATAAAGTCCAACAGGCACGTAACATGTACTCATTTGCACCCCCGTCGCTGAACCGGGCCCACCAGGCAGGTGGCGGCCGGTCACAACAACAACAGACCGGGGCCGGCACGAACGTCAACACAGCTGCTGATCTGTGCTCGGCGTTCAACGGGTCACAGGGATGTAAACAGCGGTCCCACCACGATGGGGCCCAACATTACTGTTCATATTGTTTCCTCGCAGTTGGGAAACTGTGTACACACTCACACGCCCGCTGCGATCGTAAATACAGGGAACTCAACGGCGGCCGGTCACAGTTCAACTCCGGCCAGGCAGCCGGGCACGCCTCCAGCAGCAACTGGCGCGCGCCTAACGAGCAGTCTCAGCAGCACAACACGGCGTCAAAAAACGCCTAGACGGGTCTGTTCCGCCGATTAACGGCGGGGATGGACCCCCACAGTCCCCCATCAAACGACAGACACGTATGTTGTATTCAATCCATAATCCTGTCATAAAATCCACAGCAATAGATGTAAACTACGACGCAGACCGCCATGCTCATGGGCGCCGCCATCTTGGTGCGCCCTACGTCACCGACCCGTGTGTACACAACATGGCGGCCCCCACTGGGCGCCGCCATCTTGGGTGTGGTGACGTCACTCAACCTGCGCTCCTAGTCCAAGATGGCGCACCTCACCTTCTGGAAAGCACACCGGGCCCTCCTCGTACACGGAATAACCCGGTTTTAGACAATATTTCAGCACCATTCTACGCCCCCGGCGCCACAAACAGCGAACTGACTGCTCCGGTCATCAATACAAACAGCAAGCAGCCCCCACACAATGAACAAAGCGCTGGGTTGGGCGCCGGACCACCCGGCCCCGCGCCCTCCACCGCAGAACAAGAAGTGAGTACCGAAATAGACTTTTCCCGCATCAAGCAAATGTGCGAACTTGACATCTACGATACCACTGTTAACATTGATCCATCAACATTCATGTCCCATAGAATCAACTTTTGGCCACACATGGATCAAAAATGTAACGACCCCGCCATATATGAAATATACGAGGCAGTTCGAGGCACGGGTCTCCCCAATGCCCTCGGCGCTCGCATACCACTCCCCACAAACCTTAACATCGTAAACTGGCAAGCCAAACTGTCAAAGTCTGACGACCACAAACAACTGTTAGACTTTCTGACTTTCGGTTTCCCTCTGGGGTACATAGGCCCTACATCTGGTAACACAGATACACCTAACCACAGTAGCTCAATGGAATTCCCTACACACTTTCAGCAGTTTATAAACAAAGAAATCGAGCTGGGAGGGCCCTGGGAGGGCCCCTACAGCCAACCCCCATTCGTAGAATGGTCGCACGTCTCCCCTCTCATGACAAGGCCCAAGAGGGACACAGAGGAGAGACGTGTGATCACAGACATGAGCTTCCCCCGGGAAAAATCCGTAAACGCTTATATCAAAAAGAACACTGTGGTAGGCCGATAACAGACCCACAGCCTCCCCACGGTAGAGGCTGTATCCTTAGAAATCTTGAGGCAGGGCAGTGGCTGCTTCCTCTCCAGCCTCGACATCAAAAGGGCCTACAAATGTCTGAATAGCGACCCTCTAGATTATCCGCTCCTCTGCTTTAAATGGGGAAGTAAATTCTACTTGGACAAAGCCGTCCCATTCGGGGCACGAGCAAGCGCCAGCCACATGCAGCGCGTGGCCGAGGCAATTGTAGACATGCTCGCCAAGGATGATGTGTTTGCAAAAATGTACTTAGATGACATCATTATTGTTTCACCCAACAGGCAAAAAGCGGAACGAGACTTTGGAGTAGCAAGACAGCTCCTCAAGGACCTTGGACTCCCCGAGGCCGTCGCCAAGGCCCAGGAGCCGGCGTTGGCCGTCACATGGCTGGGAGTGGCCATTGACACCGACTCCATGACCCTCTCTGTCCCACCAAGCAAACTGCAACAGGTAAAGCAAAAGATTGACCGTCTGGCCCCCAGGCGCTCGGTATCCAAAAAACAATTCCAGAGCCTGCTGGGTGCACTCCTTCATGTGGCAAAATGCATAGCCCCAGCCAGGCTCTTCATCAGTCGCCTCCTAGAAACTCTCAGGTCCTCAAAGGGTAGATATGTCAGGTTCAATGGCGAGATGAGGAAAGACCTCAGGTGGTTTAAGGAGTTTGCCGAAGAATGGAATGGTGTGGGTATGATCAAAAGCACACACTATACACAAACAATCTACGTCGACGAAATGGTAGATCGGCGTACGCAGCGCAGGTCTGTCATAAAGAAGACGGGGTCGTCAATATCTGCCATCTAGAGGCGGCTAACGTGGTTATGGCATTGCATACTTTTGTTGGCACCAAAGACTACTCAGGCCACATACATGTCTACTGTGATAACGAGGCGGCAGTCAGGGTGTTCAGTACCGGTAGAGGACATGATAAGGTCCTACTTGACTGCGCCCGGGGTGCATGGATGATACAAGCCATGTACAATATAAGCATTACTTATGACCATGTCCCCGGCAAATACAATGACTTTGCAGACGACCTTAGCAGGGCCCATCTGGCCGATGTACACGCAGATAGAGCCAGTAAACATATGATTGACAATGGCATTAATGTGATCAAAGGATGTGACTACTTCTTACGACAGATCCAACCTTCTATACCTTGCAGATCGGGTGTTCACCTTACTTCAGCAGAGAGCAGCATCCCGCCAACAGAAGTCGAGGGCAGCCGGAACCTTTAAAAACAGGAAGGCTACCCTACGTCACTATCTGGCCTTTGCGTTCAGCATGAAGTTCAACCCGCAGGCCCCGACCTACCAGGAGTTCACAGCCTACCTCGAGTTCATGATGCTCGAGGCACCCTCACCAAGAACAATCCTCAACAAGATAGCCCACATCAGAGTACACATGACCAACATAGGAGCCAGTCAGGCCCCTTTCTACCACCCCAAGGTCATGGCGGCGATAGAGGCAATAAAGAGGGACAAGTCGTATGTGCCGCGCCCAAAGCTCCCCCTACCAATGAACACTCTACGGGACGTCCTCAGCCAGCTGACAGTGGACAGGCTGGGACGTATCCAAAGCGCCATCATCCTAACAATCTACTATGCAGCCCTCAGGCAGTCCGACATTCTACCCCCGTCAGTGAGGACATTCACTTGTACCTCCCACCTCACAAGAGGAGACGTGAGGCTGGCACAAGGGTTCGCCATGATAAGGATAACTGGAGGGAAGACCCAGCAGTATCACGACCAATTCAGGGACGTGACCCTACACCAGGCCCAGGACCCAAAGTACTGTCCCATCATAGCGCTCACTCGGGTCATTCAGGACACACCCACGGAATCCCCCCTCGACCTAATGTTCATGTTCCCGGGGTCAAGGAACCCAATACCCATCACCTACATGAACGGAGTATGGGCCAAGGCGGATCCCAATTGCCACATTCAGCCTGCACTCACTACGAAAAGCGGCAGCCACTCAGGCACACCGAGCAGGCTGCAGTGACAATGACATCAAACACTTCGGCGGATGGGCATCTGATGCATACAAGGCATACATAGCAAGAGAGCCACAGACACATGTACAAAAGGCAGTGGCCAATGCTATCAACTCATAAATCAATCCAATCATACCATTCATATACCAAAATACCGGTATTTTACCCCCACCCACCCACACCTTCAATAACATCAATAGTTATATCAAACCAATGTATCATTATCAGTAATCTACTTCTATCACCCATCTGTTTTAATTACCAATCAATTGTGTTTTACCATGTATTTATATTATTTATGTATATTATCTACGGTTGTCTCTATTAAATACAACCTCTTTAAAGTTTACACTACTACATTAAACTTTAAATGTCTCCAAGCCTGCCTTCATTGTCCTCCTTTAACCTAGTGGGAATTAGTAATGATCATTTAATAAAGGAAGTATGATATAATCTCTCACTGTAACTGCTGTAGCAACAGCAAAAGAGTGATGTTGTACTAAAAGCTTGCCTCTGATCCATGACTAAGACCACCTAAAGGGAGTGAAGTAACTATGTGTGTGCTCCCCCTGTGTGCAAGGTATAATATCTATCGGATTTATCCATACAATGTACCATGTATTTGTGACCAGGAGGGTTTATCATTATTGGGGTTGTGTATTGCATTTACTGCACACATCTATTGGATCCTGGAATCAGTAGGAGCTTATCAGTGAAAAGCAGAGATCTACGTAATGCTAGTAATCATTATAAGGCTGATCATTGAAACGTATCACTTAAAGGGGCATTCTCACCACTCGCACTTACCACATAGCAGACTAAAACAGTACTAGAATTGTGAGTGGGAAACGCTCGGTGAGAATGCCACTTTAACTAATTAAAGTCTGTTATCCATGAAATGAAGAATAAAGAAGGACTCGGTCGTGTCAATGTACACCATTTATTCTATAGTGGAATCTTTAACTTTATTGTCCAATGAAAACGAGTTCCTTTTAGTATTTATTTTTTCCTATATACTTAACCAATAATGAATGGATATGGGGCACGAGGGTTGTGTATTGATGAATAACGCCCGAGTCGCGTAGCGAGGAGGGTGTTATTCATCAATACACACCCTGAGTGACCCCATATCCATTCAATATTAGGTTTATTATACTAATATTCGAAAAGACGAGGTTGTTGCTCCGCTACTACATCCAGAACTGACCAGGTAAGGCGATTTTGGCGCTCCCTGACATGTTAAATTGACATGTGACCACATGCTGTGTTTCCATTGGTTTGTATTTATTAATTAGGTCATGATAAATACATTTGTTTACCCAAGAAATAGTTCCCTATTTGTACTTTCAGCAGAACACCCAAAAGATACAATTTTAGGGTTCCTTAGAGGAGACTATTTATTTCTGGTTCACAGAAAATAAAAGTTTGGGTATGGGAAAAAATAAAATAGACAATTTTATTTTTTCTGGTTCAATGGACATTCAGCATTGAATGTGTGGTTGGTTGAGTTCAGGATGTTTCATCTTATTCCAAGATTCATCAGGTAGACATTCAGGAGTTTGTGGGTTCAGGTAATTAAATTAAAATGAATTAATTTAAGCCTAGTTTTGATTTTATCTAGACACCATAAGTGTAGATGGTAATCAGGGCTGACCCAGATTTTGTGACCTAGTTTAGGACTTCTCAGTCAATCAGGACATGTGGGAGCTGCACTGTCTAGGTGCAACCTACCTATTCAGGTAGGGAATCTTATTTACTTGGTCAAAACTATATCTCATAGTTTTAGGTTAGGTGTAGGATCAATCTTTCAATTGATATTTTCCCTGTACCAATTTTTAATTGGACACACGTGACTGTTACCGGGGTTGTCAGTACATTTTGAAAAAATGAACTTTACCCTTTCACTACACTGAGAGTGTGTTTTAGCGTTGGGGAAAAAATGACGAGGCCTTTTAGGGGTACATCTAACCAAAGCCTTTCTCCATTATGTTCATCCCTTGCGGGATAACAGTCTTTAGGCGTTGTATCCAGTTCCATTCTACTGACTTCCTCAGTTTATTGGCATGTTTGGATTGTGGATGTTCATAAATGAAATCCAAAATATAGACTTTCACATCATCCATACGGTTGTGGTCTGGTCTATTGAAGTGGTAAGCCACTTCACTTTTCCCATATCGTTTAAATTCGATATCTTTTAGGTGTTCGCCTATACGAATTTGGGCACTTCTTTGGGTCTCCCCAATGTACCGTTTATTGCATGTCTTGCATTCCACACAATATACTATATTTGAGCTTTCACAACAAATATTTTTCTTTGTGTCTTTGTACACATTTTTGCTTTGTTTTATCTTTCCAGATTTGTCCAGACGGTGACACACGTCACAATCCTCGGTGATGCATTTGTTGCTCCGGATTTTGGGGGTACCATCCTCCGAGCTTTCATCCCTTACAGGATGATAGTCAATTCTTGCTCGACATAGTAAGTCTCTCAGGTTTTTGGGTCTTTTATACCCTACCACCAGTTTTTTCCTTTGTAAAGGTCTGGTGGAGCAAGACTCAGATAGGTTATCCCATCTTGATTTGACCAGGTTTTGTATTTTGTTGTAATTTGGCCTGAAGGTGATACTTAGGAAGATGCGTTCGTCTTCCTCCTTCTTTTGAGCATTGGTCTTTGCCTTCTCCTTCAGGAGCTCAGCGCGATCTATGCTCATGGCTTTTTCCTTAGCCTCTTTTAGCACATCTTCCGGGTAGCCCCGGTCACGGAATAAAGATTCCTTGGCTAGTAGATTTCTTTCAAAATCACTTTGTTCCTGACATATTCTCCTCAGTCGGAGATATTGACTATATGGTAGGCCTTTTTTCACATGTGGAGGGTGAGCCGAGTCATATAGAAGGTAGCTATTTGTAGCTGTTGGTTTTGTATACAGATCCGTGTACAAAGTGCCATCCTCATTTTTTTCCCCAACGCTAAAACACACTCTCAGTGTAGTGAAAGGGTAAAGTTCATTTTTTCAAAATGTACTGACAACCCCGGTAACAGTCACGTGTGTCCAATTAAAAATTGGTACAGGGAAAATATCAATTGAAAGGTTTATTATACTAATATTCGATTCAAATGTAAAAATTTACCTTATATAGGTCCTAATTTCGCCATTCTGAAGGATATATACGTAGACTAGATAGAGCAAGGTGGGCGCCATGTTGATTTTGACATCCCACCAACCCTGGTCTCTGATTGGTCGAGCTGAGCTGGGAGCATTCATTACTTTAAATCCTACCTACCCTCAGTGTTAACGTATACGAGTGAACTCACTCGGCGCAACCTGCTGGTTTGAAAACTAACCGCTCCCCAGCAGACTTGAATATATGCAGCGTTTCCCTCCCGTAGTACCATCTCCGCTGTGGCCAAGCAACTAGCGCGTCAGACTCACACACCAAAGGTCCCGGGTTCGACCCTGGGACAAAAAACGGCCCCTTTTTAAATTGCATACATACTTGTAAAAAAAATGGCCCTAGAATTATTTTAACGAAAAGATAAGTAAAGTCCAACTTCTACCTTTATAATAATAAAAAAATATAAAAAAATTTCAAAGAAATTATACCAAAAAATGTCTTTTCTTCTGTAACTCGGTAAATAAGGGCCCTATGGAGCTGAAAATCTGCCTATAGACTCCTTGTTTCGCCCCCTTCTGTTACCAGCACCTTCACGGTGTGGTACATAGAGCGTTCGACTTCAAGTCTTGGGGTAGCATGTTCGAATCACCATGAAACCTCGGATGTTATGGGTGACGAAATCTCCCCCGGAATCATGCTGATATCCATTAAATTGTGCTGATATCCATTAAATCTTGCTGATATCCGTGAATATCAGCACGATTTCCACCTGGTATATGCATGAATATCAGCACGGGGATATCACCTAAAAAGCACGATGAACGACGAAATCGTATAATAAAGAATAATAACACTTGACAGATAACTCTAACTAAAACAATAAAACATGTACACTCTTTCCTGAACGAATTACACATCTAATAAAATTATCATCATCATCATTGTCTTCTCAATAACAAGTATTTTGATATCATTATCTTAATACTAAAATATTCTATTACTAATATGATTATCCAGGATGCACCTCGATGAAAAGTTATTGAGATGAAATACGCACAACTTCATAACTTCTCATAGTATCATGGTGGACATGATGGTGTCTGTCATGGTATGCTGAAACTTTCCAGATCATTTTGTAGACATTGCGGCCTGCCTAGTTTTACCTCTCTGTACTTGCATTCTTGTGTGAGACAATGCAATGCACTTCACAGGTGATGGCCTGGGCCGTAAAGGAGATAGGGAGGGAGAGGATGGATTTAAATATCTGAGTTTAGAGTATCATTTAAAAAGTAGGGGCAGGGGACGCAACTTGCAGTGTTCTGATCCGTCTCCTTGAACTGAATCATGATGATGGTGTAGGTAAGAAAGGTTGTGGCAATCTGAGAGAAAATAAAACAGAAACAGGATCTAAGCAAAAGCTTTATTGGTGATCATAATGAAAATAGTTCACCGGTGGAATGACTGGCAGCAAGTGTATATATTATGGTTTTTTGTGTGATTCAAAAACTGAAATCCAGTTCTAAGAAACAACACTTTCCTTGTTTGTAATGAAAAATGTTCTTATCTAATAATGTGTAGTGTAATCAGTGGACTATTAAATATGATATGAGATGATCAAAAATAAGTTCTCTGACAAGGTATGCCCTTACAGTATAGGTTGCAAGGATTATCAGTCACCCTAAGCAAGCCTTTAATTACTGACATTATGTATTATGTACTTTTTTGAAACAGTGAAAGAAAATCTAGAAGTGATGCTGTTTATTAATAAACACTTGACTGGGGATGTTACATTTATCACAGCACTGACAGAAAGAATCATGGATGATATTGACATATTTATATATAATCACACTTACTGCAAGTATTGTAGATGGGGTCATGGTGACAAGTCTTCCAGCTGAGATGCCAGTGGAACCATCATTTATTCTGGCCAAGAACACCTGGAACTAAAAAAACAAAGAACTTATACATTTTTATTCTAGAGAAATCTAGAGAAATCAGGCTAGATTCCTATATGTGGAAAGTAGTGGTGGCCGAATAGTAACACATTGGCTTACCTCAGCCCAGTAGCCATTTCTTATTAAACGGGCGGTATAGGCAGATACATTTTAAGTAGGTTGCAAGCTGGGGGGGGGGGGACTTGGTGGATATGTGGGGGGGGGGGAGGGCATGATCGAAAGTAGGCCTATGATGAGCGGGGCCAAGATAACTTGTATTCCCGTGGCCACATTGGTTAATTATGTGACATCATGAGAAAATCCATGAGAAGCCTGCCAGGCTATTAATGTATGGCACATTTAAATGATAGAGTAAAATAGCCCGAGGCCAAAGATAAACTACTATGGGAAAAACCTTGAGAAATGTCTAGGGACCAAACAAAAAGCTCCTATGGCGGATACAACGAAGAGTCTATTGTCTGACACATACTTTATTTCTTATTACCATAGATACAAAGGAGAAAACAGCTTAATTACCATGCTATGATATTGTTGTGGCAGTGTCCTCAGATCTATTCTATTCAGACTATCACGTGGAGTCTCAATCTTTTAGGAAAATAAATAAATAAAATCATAAGTACATGTAATAGTGATTAAGATCGCTGAAGATGATTCAATATTATTTATATCAGTGGTTTCTAGTTGTTGTTATCAGAATTTGTTGCAATTGGTCTCATTGATGGTGCATCAATATATTATATAATTCAATTTTATATTCCAGTAAAATGGTTTATATCATTTCTACCACTTATATTTGAAATTTATAGAAGCTGGAAAAAGATTAATGACTAAAACAAAGAGTAAGAACTGTCAGAAGTTTAATATTGTGATGATTAACTTAAAAAATAAACTTGACTGCTATAATTGGTACTTACAAAGTATTTCAAAGTTCCACAGGATAAGCAGATCAGAACGATTTCCACCACATATCCAGCCATAAGTGTTCCCAGAGTCACAAATGAATGTGGTTTATTGGCCAATAGAAATACAATGCATGATAAGCAAAATAGATCTTGCATGAGAATTAATGCAATTGGGAAATTGATCACATCGTTCACCTTGGAGATCAGCATTATCAGTTCTTCATAATTATTTGAGTCTGTATTTTTCCAACACCTCCCCAGTTGAGGAGGTATCTGTGGACTGAAGACGCACCTTCACAGACCTTGAGAATTTGACCGCTGCCAGTACTAGGGTGAAAGTGAGCACAAGAACAGAAACTACTGTTGCATACCTAACAGCAAAGCCAATGGGCAGCATGCTTCTTACTGAAAGTTCTTTCAATGAGCATGTATAGAAATGGTGAATAACATGATTTATTTGTTTGAATAAAGAAAAGAGACACCCTACTGTAAAGTATATGCAGGGAAGGATTACACAAACATGAATAATACAGGATAATTTCACTGTGTCTATAACCATCACAAACTTTGAACATATTTCTATAAGGCTTCGGCCAATTTGTATCTGGAGAAGGTGGAACATAAAAAAGGTTGAGACAATTGCGTAGCTGCTCCAAATAAATGCATCATCTTCAGATATACCCTCTTGCTGATTTACCCTAACATGGAGCTTCTTCTCCCATGGAATAGAGGCAATACAAGAGCAGAAAACTAGAAAACTGTAAGGCCATTGTATCTTGCAACAGACCTTACGAGATGTTAGATCCTTGACAGGGGCACCGGTAATAGTCATTATCACTACCAAAGGGCTCAACACTTTCAGCATAAACTGTTTTGGTGCTCTTTCCTGAGCATCAGATGCAATTACAGTCGCTTTGTTGGTGCTCATCTCAAGATTTGTGTCTGTTGTACAGATTGGCATTGGCATCGGATATCACAGGAGGAAATGGTAGAGACTTCAGTTAAGTGGTTCTGTTGTTCTAAATCGGCGAGAGGTCAAAGAACGAGAATACAAAGTCATTAAATGGTAGGAGAATAGTTGTAATTATTGTAATCCTGCTCCCATAGGACCAGATGGTTGATTGGCTCTAGACCAAAGATCTATCAGCCAAACTTGCCAAACAGATTCTATCACAGCTAGGCGTCCAGGCTTTTAGACAATTGTCCCAATGCACACGATTCAATCACGCCAGACTGCAAACTGATCACTGTGCGCTATCCTATCCTAACAGAGAGTGTCTACAAAGCTAATGGAGAGAATATTGCCTTGTTTGAATAATGTTTTAGTATTTTGGGCTGATTTAGAAAGTCAAATACATAAAATAAAGTAAACAAAGAGAACTGTTTGCCCAATTCTCCTCGTTGGTGTCGGCATTATTCTGCAATGGACCACAAGCAAGGGTTGGGCCCTGTGTGTGCCGCCTCTATTCTGCATGCTGGCTATAACTATACAGCAGACAGAGAAATGCCTTTAGCAAAATCATTATTCCAGACAGAAAATATGGTGATGTTGCAACCAGCCTTTTATACATAACACTGTACTTCTTTACTGTGAAAACTGGAAGCATATTTTGGCTTAACAATCATAGCAGAATAGCACTCCCATTTAGCTGCCCCCCCCCCCCCCCTCACATTGATTTACAGTCATCCTTGTTTAACCTGAGTTATAATGATAAACATGGGACATGCAGTCAAAGTCGATAATTCCCATTGGTCGAGACATGGGTACACAATGTGTCCAAATATGCATATCTGGTGTCTACAGTGGCCCAGAAGGGCCAAAAAATAGAAAAGCGAAAAGTGGAAAGTGCAAATCAAAAAGTGAAAAGTGAAAATCAAAAAGTGGAAAGTGAAAATCAAAAAGTGAAAAGTGAAAAGTGAAAATCAAAAAGTGAAAAGTGCAAACCTAAAATGGAAAAGTGCAAACCTAAAAGTGAAAAGTGCAAACCTAAAAGTGAAAAGTGAAAATCAAAAAGTGAAAACCAAAAAGTAAAAAGTGGTTTGAG
The DNA here is from genome assembly GCA_947462335.1 of Harmothoe impar. Taxonomy (NCBI): domain Eukaryota; kingdom Metazoa; phylum Annelida; class Polychaeta; order Phyllodocida; family Polynoidae; genus Harmothoe; species Harmothoe impar. The sequence goes on along the minus strand of OX381704.1, from coordinate 25,174,333 downwards.
GTTTGAGGTTTGAGGTTTCCACTTTCAGTGTCACGCTGTCAATCTGTCAACAGGTTGTGACAGGTATCTTTTAGCATTGGGTCAGAATTTCCAAAAATGTGATTTTGCGGGAAATTGGCAGAAATGGCGAGAAAAAAGGTCAGAAACGAAAAAAAGTCAAGTACACTTTTTTGGCACCTTATTTCTGGGCCATTTCCCAGGGCCTATAATTCAGAAATCGCTTGGGTTGAGGATGTGTCCTTCTCTGAACTGGTTCTATGGGTTACTGGCATTAGGCAAATGTAATATCAAAGTGTATAATATAGAATTTCCCATTTTGCTATGTCGTCAAACTTGGGAAATACACCTTTCCCTTTGAGCATGAAGGCAGGTTCAGAGAGTTCTCCCACCAGTATTTGTCATTACAATTGGGCCATAATTAATTTTCGGTGTCTATATAACTATGTTGATAGGCATATGTGTTACCATAAGTAAACCAAGATTATTTTTAGGGAAATATGACTGTCTGAAAATGACACAGAAATAGTGAAAAGTGCAAATCAAGAAGTGAAAAGTGCAAATCAAAAAGTGACAACCAAAAAGTTGTTTGAGGTTTGAGGTTTGAGGTTTGAGGTTTCCACTTTCAGTGTCACGCTGTCAATCTGTCAACAGGTTGTGACAGGTATCTTAATATAGCATTGGGTCAGAATTTCCAAAAATGTGATTTTTTGGGAAATTGGCAGAAATGGCGAGATAAAAGGTCAGAAACGAAAAAAGTCTTATTTTTTCCGGGAAAATTTCCAATTGGGCGAGAAAAATGGTTAGAATTGCCAAAAATGTGATTTTCGGGAAATTGGCCGAAATGGCGAAAAAAAAGGTCAGAAATGAAAAAAGTCAATTTTTTCCGGGAAAATGTCCAATTGGGCAAGAAAAATGGTCAAAAGCTCAAAAAATGAGATTTCCAGGAAATATAATATATGCATATTTGGCGAGAAAAAAGGTTATAGACCTTTTTCATTTCTGACTTTTTTCTCGCCATTTCTGCCAATTTCCCGAAAATCACATTTTTGGCAATTCTAACCATTTTTCTGGCCCAATTGGAAATTTTCCCGGAAAAAATGAGACCTTTTTGGTTTCTAACCTTTTTTCTCGCCATTTCTGCCAATTTCCCGAAAAATCACATTTTTGGAAATTCTGACCCAATGCTATAAGATACCTGTCACAACCTGTTGACAGATTGACAGCGTGACACTGAAAGTGGAAACTTCAAACCTCAAACCTCAAACCTCAAACAACTTTTTGGTTGTCACTTTTTGATTTGCACTTTTCACTTCTTGATTAGCACTTTTCACTATTTCGGTGTCATTTTCAGACAGTCATATTTCCCTAAATAATCTTGGTTTACTTATGGTAACACATATGCCTATTGACATAGTTATATAGACACTGAAAATTAATTATGGCCCAATTGTAATGACAAATACTGGTGGGGAGAACTCTCTGAACCTGCCTTCATGCTCAAAGGGAAAGGTGTATTTCCCAAGTTTGACGACATAGCAAAATGGGAAATTCTATATTTTACACTTTGATGTTACATTTGCCTCATGCCAGTAACCCATATAACCAGTTCAAAGAAGGACACATCCTCAACCCAAGCGATTTCTGAATTATAGGCCCTGGGAAATGGCCCAGAAGTAAGGTACCAAAAAAGTGTACTTGACTTTTTTTCATTTCTGACCTTTTTTCTCGCCATTTCTGCCAATTTCCCGAAAATCACATTTTTGGCAATTCTTACCATTTTCTCGCCCAATTGGAAATTTTCCCGGAAAAAATGACTTTTTTCGTTTCTGACCTTTTTTCTCGCCATTTCTGCCAATTTCCCGAAAATCACATTTTTGGAAATTCTGACCATTTTTTCTCGCCCAATTGGAAATTTTCCCTGAAAAAATGACTTTTTTCGTTTCTGACCATTTTTCTCGCCATTTCTGCCAATTTCCCGCAAAATCACATTTCTGGAAATTCTGACCATTTTTCTCGCCCAATTGGACATTTTCCCGGAAAAAATTGACTTTTTTCGTTTCTGACCTTTTTTCTCGCCATTTCTGCCAATTTCCCGCAAAATCACATTTCTGGAAATTCTGACCATTTTTCTCGCCCAATTGGACATTTTCCCGGAAAAAATTGACTTTTTTCGTTTCTGACCATTTTTCTCGCCATTTCTGCCAATTTCCCGCAAAATCACATTTCTGGAAATTCTGACCATTTTTCTCACCCAATTGGACATTTTCCCGGAAAAAATTGACTTTTTTCGTTTCTGACCATTTTTCTCGCCATTTCTGCCAATTTCCCGCATAATCACATTTCTGGAAATTCTGACCATTTTTCTCGCCCAATTGGACATTTTCCCGGAAAAAATTGACTTTTTTCGTTTCTGACCATTTTTCTCGCCATTTCTGCCAATTTCCCGCAAAATCACATTTCTGGAAATTCTGACCATTTTTCTCGCCCAATTGGACATTTTCCTGGAAAAAATTGACTTTTTTCGTTTCTGACCATTTTTCTCGCCATTTCTGCCAATTTCCCGCAAAATCACATTTCTGGAAATTCTGACCATTTTTCTCGCCCAATTGGACATTTTCCCGGAAAAAATTGACTTTTTTCGTTTCTGACCTTTTTTCTCGCCATTTCTGCCAATTTCCCGCAAAATCACATTTTTGGAAATTCTGACCATTTTTCTCGCCCTTGGAATTGGACATTTTCCCGGAAAAAATTGACTTTTTTCGTTTCTGACCATTTTTCTCGCCATTTCTGCCAATTTCCCGCAAAATCACATTTTTGGAAATTCTGACCATTTTTCTCGCCCAATTGGACATTTTCCCGGAAAAAATTGACTTTTTTCGTTTCTGACCTTTTTTCTCGCCATTTCTGCCAATTTCCCGCAAAATCACATTTTTGGAAATTCTGACCCAATGCTAAAAGATACCTGTCACAACCTGTTGACAGATTGACAGCGTGACACTGAAAGTGGAAACCTCAAACCTCAAACCTCAAACCACTATTTACTTTTTGGTTTTCACTTTTTGATTTTCACTTTTCACTTTTTGATTTTCACTTTTCACTTTTAGGTTTGCACTTTTCACTTTTAGGTTTGCACTTTTCACTTTTTGATTTTCACTTTTCACTTTTTGATTTTCACTTTTCACTTTTTGATTTTCACTTTCCACTTTTTGATTTTCACTTTTCACTTTTTGATTTTCACTTTCCACTTTTCACTTTTCTATTTTTTTGGCCCTTCTGGGCCACTGTAGGTGTCATACATCAAATCAATAAGGGGCTTGCAGGATCAGCTATTATGCGCTTGAGCTCGCACTGTTAGAAGTAAGTAGTGTTCCTGTACACCAAATACTGGGGGCAACTTTGGTTCCAGTAGATTCTGCTGTAGACCTACAGCAGGTCAGCTTGTGTATATTACAGCAATATATACTGTACAGGGACAGCATAATCTTCTGTTACTGTACAGCAAAATTGATTGTAAATCATAGTTTGAATGTCCTGGGTTCGCCTCCCAGTGCTGGTGATATTTTTTAATCATTTTGTGAGGGCAAAACGAATTTTGGGTGGATGTAGGTGAAACAAGAGATATGGCTGGACCAAGGATTGAACTCACAACCTATGGTGTTTGAGACAGGCCCTGATCCTTTACTCCACAGAGCTGGTGTTACAAACATTCATATTGGGATATATCTCTACTCTACTTCTCAACTGATTGGCTATAATTTGTAAAGGGCTGGGGTTCGCCTCCCAGTACTGTTGACGTTTTTAACCATCCATGTGAGGTAAAAACTAATTTTAGGTGGATGTAGGTAAAAAAAGAGACATGGCTCGACCAAGGATTGAACTCACCGCCTGTGTTGGAGATGGGTCCTGATCCATTGCGCCACAGAGCCTGTGTTACAAATGGTCAGCAAAATTTGCTGTATCATTCTTTACAGCTAGAGTACTGTACAGTTACAGCAAATTTTGCTGTTCACGAACACCAACTTTTTACAGTGGATCCTTGGTGTTAAAGACACATGCTAGTAGTTGGGAGGTTCTGATGTTCTACTGATTTTTCCTAATAACTGGGAATGAATGGGAAAACGGTGTTATTTCCACAATATCTATGATGGGTAATCTTCTGCTACTGATTTATGTACTAAACTTCTCAGGTGTGTAGGAGGAGATATTTGTAAACATATTAGAAGGAAAAAAAATGGGGGGATCATGGTTGAAATAAAAAAGAATTTATCCAAAGTATTTCTATTTCCTTAACTATAAGATTATATGGGTGATTAGACACCTAATAAAGATGATAAACATAGGTGTAATTACAGAATTATGTCATTTAGGGACTGTGTTCCATGTAGGGATGTGAATGAAGTTGAATTTGAGAATTGGGCAATACTGATTTTTGCAACCAGGAGGCTCTTTCAGAACAGACTCGTCAGGCATCATACTGCGATTTAATTTCGTCAATATTGCAATATATAATAATCCAGCCTAGGAGTTCTGTCGCCAAGCAAAAGTGGTGTCCAGATTATGCATATATACTTAGATTACTAAGGCATATCCACATTGGGTATCCACTACCCTGATACTTCACATCACCATCATTCACCGTGTTACCCATTCACCATGTCACCATTTTACTCATGTAAATGTATATATATAGAGTTTGATACAGGATAATTGTTATAAATCATATGAATTGTTACTAACAAAATGTACAAGTTGACTTACTACTTACTAAAGTGAAAGGCCCTTTTGGGGCCTTTGAACCTAAAATTCCCTTTTGGGGCATTTGAACTTACCAGTCATATAGTTCAATACAGAACAATGGATTTTAGTCATGTCATATAAATGTCATATAAATTCTATCATAATTATATGTAAACATGTCAGTTGATGTATTTGACCTATTAATTGAAAGGCCCTTTAGCTGCCTTTAATCTTGCCATAGGGTCATATATTTCAAAACAGAAGCTTAATCACTCTCCATACCCTGGATCATTATGCTGGGCCTTAGTTCTTTTAGATCAAATCATCAAAATTATAATGGAGTAAACCTGTCAGTTGACCTACTAATTTGACCTACTAAACTGAAAGGCCCTTTTGGCCCCCTTTGAAACTAAAAGACCTCTTTCGCACATTTGAACCTGTTGTAGTCATACAATTAAATAAAGATCAAATCGTGAAAATTATCATGAGGTAAACCTGTCCCTTTACATACTTAATTAAACTGAAAAGGCCCCTTTGGGGCCCTTGAACCAAAAAAGGCCCTTTTGGGGCATTTGAAGTTGCACCCATTAAAGGGCAATATAAAACAGCCTAGACTAAAGCATAGATATTAAATACTTAGTGTGGGTAGTGCTCGCCCAGATCGGGTAGAGAGGCCACAAGTATCCTACATATATTGGTAGAATTAAAAAGTAATTGTCCCACATTTTTGTAAAGTATCATACTTATCTGAATAACTATTGTCAAATTCAGTCACATATGGCCATATTGAAGGCTAGGGAGTTGTCCTTATCAGGTGTGAGCCTATCTTTGACCACTGGAGGCACCCTCCAGTTAACACCTGCCTCCAGTCTGTGAAAATAAGGAAAAGTGACCTGTTTTATCCCAGTTAAAAAGGGTACCATCCCAACTCATATATGCATGATACTTCACATATTTGTTGTTTATTATCCAATAAAGCTATATGTGGAGGTGTGATCACTATATAGGCAAGTCTTAAGATTTTCTGCAACTTTCAAAATGACCTCAGAGTTCAGATGACTCTAGTTTAGCCAATAACGGGAATTTTTCATCCCTGATTTCGCTGGGGGGTAGCTTAATATCTTGGCTTTCATAATAAGTGTAGACAGTGCATAGCTGCAGCATATTAATGCAAAAAATCGGCGATTCCCGCCAATGCGGAAATCGGGAGCCCTCAGCCTTCCAACCAGAACCTTATCACACCTCTGCCAGCTTATCTGACGCCTCACTGCAGCGTTATCAAAGTGCCTAGGGTCGGACGTCCATCCATGACTATTGCGAAAAAACGGGAGTGAACTTGTTCCCGTGATCAACACGTGCAGGCAGACACAGGCAATCTTGCGGGAAGTTGGCTCTGTCCACGGAACGCAGCTTGTTCCTGGCATATAATGATGCTTGAGTGCCTGATACCCATCTGAATCTCGCGGGATATTCGTTGGACAGAACTAACATGGCCGCGCATATGGAGCCACCAGAACTATCATTATAATCACCTATAGCCGTGACTGAAAATCACCTGTGATGATTCCCTGACTCTGCCAACCTGCCCCCCCGCCCACCTACAAAGCCAGCTCTCTCTTTTGCTCCCAAACGCTTATTCTTCTCCTGGGCCAACAACAGTTGTTGCTGTAACTTCTGCTCTTACTATACATATCGTTTTTTAGACTCTCACTGCCACCCACCCCACCCCCGCCTCCCCTGCTAGTAGCTACATGTAGAGAAACCAGATTTCACCCTTTCCTCATATATTATCTGAAGGTTTCGACTCTCCTTGTGAAAGAAAATCAGGTGTAATAGTATATTGTGAAGGGGAAAGAGGAAGAGTGAAGGTTGACAGGAAAGGCAAGAAAGAATATTAAATATTATTGTAGGGTATGGTAGTATTTGTATAGCAGTCACAGGTGAAGTGATTCAAATTGTTATTGTCCGTCTCCTTGAACTGAATCATGATGATGGTGTAGGTGAGAAAGGTCGGTGCAATCTGGAAAATAATTGAGACAACATACCAATGAATTTAGTATTATGCAGTTATGGTCTTTTGATGAACGGCTTAAAACTGCACACAGAACGAGAATAATGACATGTGTACAACGGCACTTACAGCAAGTATTGTAGCCGGGGTAATGATGACAAGCTTCCCAGCTGAGATACCAATGGAACCATCGTTTATCCTACCCAGGAACGCATGGAACTGCAAATAACATATGTAGCATTTATAACTGGTTCCCGACTGATTGTCCACAAAATTATAACTTCTGTCCGCACACTTGAACAGCCCTTTACAACAACACCTGCTACCACTGTCCCCTACGCCCTTCTTCTTTACACATGTGTAACAGACCCTGACTTTGTATACTAAAGCATATCGAAAGAAAGAGTCAAGGCAGTTCGGGTACAGTGTAACAGGTTGCAAAGTGAAGGTGTATTTAGGAAAGAAATACGTTCCTCACACACAGTCCAGAAACGATATGAGTATACCGGATACAAACGGTTTCATAATTTCTGGCAACGCGGTGCTCCTCTAACCCAAACACTTGTAGGCTGGTGCAGAGATATCCTAGACTCGATAATAATACATTCACCCATTCCTCTTTGGTTTTTAAGGTATGCAGTTGGCATTATTGATCAGCTTTGCATCCTCTGTGACACCACGTTTACAATTGGTATACAGCTCACAGAATCCATTGAAGAAACATCCCTCCCCCCCCCCACACACACATACACACACAGACACACAGAATATTTCCCTATAAATTTGTGAAAGACAGTAGCTATGCAGCCCGTCTGTAAGCTCATTAAGGCACCCCTATTTATCGGTATACTAACCATGCTATGGTATTGTTGCGGCAGTTTCCTCAGATCTATTCGGTTCAAGACGTCACGTGGGGCATCAGCCTAGAGACAAAAGAAAAAAACGTCATTGATTATTTCAAATATTTACTGAACTATTAATGTGGTATATTTACTGGTATTTGGGAAGACTCAGTTATTGCTATGTTTCAAGCGATTACAGAAAAAATACCGTATTACTGATAGCATATATGTACTTCAGTGATATTTACAAAAAGGGGAATAATTATCGAAAGCCTTTACTTACGAAATACTTTAGGGATCCACAGGAAAAGCAAATGACACCAATCTCCGATGCAAGCCCCGCCATAAAAGCAACAGTAGAAAAGGAAAGAGGTTTGTTCACCAATATAAAGACATAAGCAGACAGACAAAATAGATCTTGCACCAGAACCAATGCAATTGGGAAATGAATCACATCATCCACCTTGGAGATTAACTGTATCAGTTTTTCATATTTGAGTCTGTATTCTTCCACCAGTTCACCGGCTGAGGCGGTTTCTGTAGATTGGATATCCACCTTCAGAGACCGTGAGAAGTTAGCCATTGCCAGAACCAAGGTAGAGGAAAGCCCAAAAACTGAAGCTACTGTTGAAAATCGTACGGCATAGCCAATGGGTGTAACACATGTTATCACTAAGACCTCAAATGGAACCATCAAGTCCAAAGAGACATAGGTAATACAACTATCTATCATGTTGTATAAACATATGAGATACCCTATTGCAAAGTATATGCAGGGAAATGATGTGCAAACATGAATGATGAAAGATAATTTCTTTGTTTCAATGACCATCACCTCATCAAACCCTGAGCATATTTCTATTAGGTTGCGGCCGATCCGTATCTGACAGACATGGAATACAATAAAAGTGGAAAACATTGACAAGATGGTCCACATCATGGCATCAGAATTAGAAATAGCCCCTCTAAGTGCACGTGGATCACTCATCTGTCTTGGAATACAGATAACACAGCAACAGAGCACTAGAAAACTACAGAACCATTGTATCCCATGGCAAACCTTACGGGATGATAAACCATTTATAGGTGCTCCTGCAATGGTCATTGCTACTAGCAATGGACGAAACATTTTTAGCATGATATGCTTAGATTCTTCCTTTTCAGCTTTAGGTCTTATAACTGTCACCTGGTTGGTCTTCATTGTTATTTTTTGTACAGTTCGGATATAATGATAAACAAACCCGATGAAAGGCAGAGCTCTATAACCACGTGATAAAACTTCATGTGTGGGAAGTCAGTGTTTTCGAATAGCCAGTAGTCAGACAATGGCTTTATACATGGTGTTCCCTTCAACAATAAAGGTTGCTGCCATCCTAGCAAAATGTTGTTATATGTTATGGAAGTCCAGTGTTTCAGGCCGACCAAAGGCAAAGCAGGGCACTGTAGTTGATGCCGAAAGTTTTGCAGTCCATTCAGTGTACCATAACATGTCTGGCAAGGTGGCTGAGAGTTTCCCCACTTTATACCAATAGCTTTAAATCTTAATCTTGGTTAAAGGCAAATTGACATAGATAATATAGACATAGTAGAATCATTACAAATGTGGCTTTATTTATTTAGCTTTCCACAACTGAAGCCTTTTGGAATTCTCAAACTTTTCACATTAGGGTTTAGTCAATTAAATACACACCGATATGGAAATTTGCGATGTAGATTTGTTATTAGCATAAATGATTTTGTCAACTCTTCCTTTTGTTAGAAGTGGACCATGTTACGCACCTGCTGATGCAATTGGTATTCCGGCCACATTGATTTGATATCGATCCCAGTATGCATTATTCCAATAATAATGTGTTTCAGTCAACATACACAGAGAAAAGAAGTATAATCACTGTGACTCCCGACTTTATCACTGAAGTAACTCTCCACAGGACTCTAAAGTGACTCCCTGACATTAGCAGGACTCTATAATAACTCTATAATGATTCCTATTCTAAGACTCCCTAAGGATTGGGCGTCACTTTAGAGTCGTGGAGCGAGTTACCTCAGTGATCAAGTCCAGATTGGGAGTCATTGTGATTTTACTTCTTTTCTATGTGTATAGTTAACCCCATGTGAAGGCCTCATCTTCCTCTGTCAGCTAACCTGAAGCCTGCCTCTCCCCCCATTTTGTTGGTGTTTGCCGGTCAATCAGAGAACAGTGAGCATTGAACATTGACCATTGTATCACCTTTCCTTGCTGACATTTCAAAGTATAATCACCTCTGCAGACTTTCACGGACAAAGGTATAAAGTAAAATGAATAAAACTGTCTCCTGAAATGTTTATGACGTTTTGTCGAATCAGGTGTAATAAAGGCAGATTTTTATTTGACATAATGATCACAATAAATCTGTGAAAGGGAAAGGAGAAAACATAAGCCGTCGGGAGATTTTAAGTGCTCTCTCCGTCCACAAACAGGTAGATTTACTTTTTAATTGCATCAAAACTGAATTTAGGAATAAACGACACAGGAATTTGTATCATTATCCACCTGATAGGCAATCCGGGTTAACGGTGCTACGATGGTGGAATATTTAGGTTGTAGCTAAGCTCTCATGATAGGGACATATGGGACAGGGAAGAGGAGACACCAAGAAGAGATATTGAAAGTGATGGGCATAGAGGAGGGAGTCGTATAAATATTTGGGAGTGATGATAGATTCTCATTTAAAATATGGTGTAGATGCCTATTAATAAAAACGTTATTAGTATTAGCAAGTCTAAGACCATCAATGACTGAAAGTATAGCGCTGAAAATATACAGCTCCTAAATCATCCCATATTTTTATTATGGTGACATATCCTGTCATATCTAAGTTTCACTGTGATGCATATACTATTGCTCAATTGAACATTATGACTCAATGACCCGGAATGCCTTACCACATGTATGATAGGCAGATGAGAATGATTTCCAATCCATATTCAACTGCAATTGCCCCCATGCTCTGAGACAAATCTGAACCATTGGCTAATAATACAGGACTTTTAGGTTTTTACCGTGAATAAAATAATGCAAAGCTGAAAATTTCAGGAATGTTTGGTTTGGGTATGGTTATCACTGTACTAAAAGTCCTGGAGTGTCCTGTGTGTGCTTCCATTAAAAAACGGGGTAATCCAATATGGCTGCCAAAAATCTCAGAATCCCATCTCCAATGACAACAATATTGAAACAGTAATTTAACATAGCAACCTGCTCTTAATATGAACAAATATCTAAAGCTAGTCCAAGAATACCATTCAGGAAGATCCTGACATAGTTAAAAGTCACCCAGCCCCACTAAACTAATTCATTGATTGGTGGGACTAGGACCCCTAGTTACCTAGCAGCAGCAGGGTTGCTTAGCAACAGCAGGTTTGCATAGCAACCTGGGTTTAGATGCAAGTATCTACAGCATGTTGTCTTTTAAGAAGACTATAGTATCATTCAACCCCACTATATCAAGTGATGCATTGTTGTTCTTGCTTTGAACTCTAGTTGCTAAGGAGATTGCTTCAAATTGTATGATTGCCTAGCAACTCACATACAACTTTTTCCTATTTGAAGTTCTACAAAATCAATAGCTATCAACCCCCTTTCTGAATCTGCCTTAAGAAACTCAGTTGCCTAGCAAAAGGCATATGATTGATACAAATGTAAGAGAAATCAACATAGGGCAAAGGTATCCTGACTCGGACAGATGCCTTGAGTCAGATACCATTGGCTTTGAGGTACATAGTTGATACAGATGTAGTCCATCATGAACATTAACCCTTTTACCACTGGGTTTCTGGTAACTCAATGCAATTTTGTGCAATATATTGCTCAATTTATTGTGATCTCATCAGGAATATAACCTATAGAGATAATGTGTCCAATTGGGTAATAACATCTTACAAAGGTGTTTATTTCAACAGGCAAAAGTGACCACCTCTTCATTGTCAATGAGCATCCGAAAGGGTTGCTTTACCCTATGATTGAATGAAAGGGCACATATACGGCCTGAATCAAGTGCCTAGTTGGTACAAGCAATGAATTAAATCCATGCATCTGATATTGTTGAATATCATGCTGCTATCCGGCACCCCCCCTCCCCCACCTCCCCCCCACGAAACTGCCCCTCCCTCCTGGATTTGTCTCTCTTGCTTGGTAAGTATGCAAACTGCCCTGTCACAGAACATGTCTATGGACTCATACACTGCTGCTTTGATTCACTGCCCACAGAAAAATAACATAGTGAGCTAATTGCTTGGGTCTTTGCTTCCCAGTGCTGTACCACTGAAATGTCATTTTGATCCAAAGCCCTGTCAAAAGGGTAACTGCTATTGAGAGCACCATTGTGAGACTGCAGAGTCCACTATGAAACAGACCTACATTTTCTTAAGAATCCAGTATCATGGAGCCAAGAATATATACCAAAGGCTAATCTTGTCCTGCCTCCTCACCCAGCAGGATCATACCTGGCCATCCCCTTACAAATCCTAGACCTAACAGTATATTACAGAATGCTGGACACTATCCCATTGACCCTAGCGGCAGAAAAGACTGAGAATACATGAACATCTATTATTATGTCTTATAATTATGTGCTAACCTACTTTGGTAGGGTCAAAACCCCAATATCTTCTTGCAACCCAACATCTTAATGTACTTGACCTCAAGGTGATTCCATGCACAACAGGCAATCAATCAATAAACACAGTACTGTAAAACCTTGTGTATAGGCTGAGGCTACTACACAAGTCAGATTGCTAGTATGGCTTATAGGACTCATTAGTAAACCGAGAAGACCAGGCACACCTCTCTCAAGAACAAAAAACAACTACCCCTCTACAGAGACCATCTCACCATTGCTGCCACTTTTTGGAAAGTCCCTATTGTTTTTCCCTTTACATATAATAAACTACCCCTAATGCGACCACGCCTCTAATGTGACCACCCCACCCTCTGACCACCAAATTATCAGTCTCAAATAGCATTTTAATTTTGAATGTGACCACCAGGTATCCACTCAGAGGTGAGGGAGCTTGGGCCCTCTGCCCCTCTCCACTAGGACCACTAGTCGAGTGTGTGAGGGGACCTCAGCCCCTCTCCACTAGGACCACTAGTCAAGTGTATGAGGGGACCTCTGCCCCTCCCCACTGCGAAATTGAACTACGAACAATTTATAACTGTGCTGCTAAGCAACTAGAGGTCCAAGCCAAACCAATCAATGAATTAATTTGGTGGGGCTACACAGCCAAAAATAATTTTCTCATTTTCAGAAAATATTTCTTGTTTTAAGTAAAATTAACTTAAAACAAGTTTGTCCGTAGGATAACAAAATTTTACTTGAAAGCATGGTTGAGTTTAATAGACTTAGAGTAAGAAAAACAAACAAGAAAAACAAACAAGAAAGAAATTCTTAAATCAAGTATTTTATACTGGAATCAAGATGATATTTCCCGACATATTTCTCAAAATAAGATAATCTTTCTTACAGAATGGACCTTTTTTCTAGAAAACAAATTTCTTGAGTAAGTTTTAATTTCTTATTCAAGTAAATAAACAAGATTGATGTTCTTGCCTAGGAAAGGGGTATGATTATATTTAATTTTAGTCTTAGAGAGAAAGGATTGATGCCAGGGCATCAGAAAGAGGTTCATCAGATTAAATGCAGCTTTTTGTAGCTACAATAGAAGTTTAAGCAAACAGACCTTTATTCAAAGTCATTTCACTTTATGTAATGGGACAGGTAATCCTTCCCTTTATCTAAATGATATTACCAAGCAAATGGTGTCTCTTATCATTTCTCCGTAATAGTTATCATAATTTATTCACTGGAACAAGGGTTCTTACATCAAATTAATCCCTAACAAATTTCCCCTTTTTCCACATATTTTTACCCTCTTCTGTTTCTTTGGGACTTATTTTGAGGCACAAATGTATACCCTGTTTGATAAGAAAGTTGTTGTATTGCATAGTGGTGGCCTCTTGTGGCAAAACATGTAACTAATGTTCTTAATTTAAGAAAAATAATTCTTATTCAGTAGTATGTATACTTGATCCCTATAGAACCTAACTAAACTCACATTCCACACTTATAAAATTCCCAAATAATGGAAGGAATTTGATGAAGGCATTAAGCATGGTCATAACCATCACATAATAGAGTATACTTGCATATTTTTCTGCCCTAATAGACACTTTGGATTCATGGTTTCAGGTTTTCAAGACATAGCAATCTTAAATCTAGAAATAGAACTTTCTTATTTCAGGAATGTAAGATATAATCTTGTTGGGTGCACAAATTGCCATTTTTAAGAAAATTTCTAAAGAAAAATAATCTTGAATACTTGTTTCTAGAAGAATACTAGATAAATATAAGATATTTTTTTTAGCATCCCCTTTCTGAAAACAAGATAAACGTAAAAACTCAGAATGAGTTTATTCCTTGAATCGAGAAAATTTAATCTTGATTCTAGTATTTTCTTGGGGTAAGAAAATTATTTTTGGCTGTGTAGGTGGATTTTAATCAGGTCTTCCTGATGATCTTCATAGGTTGCTATGCAAAACAACTGTTGCTAAGGAAAAAGGTTGTCTGTGAGTTGCTAGGCAATCATACAATTGAAAGTAATGTTGCTTAGAAACTATAGTTCAAAGAAAGAATAACGATGAATTCCTTGATATAGTGGGGCTGAATGATACTATAGTCTTCTTAAATGACAACATGGACATTTTTCTGTAGATACTTGCTTCTAAGCCCAGGTTGCTATGCAAATCTGCTGTTGCTAAGCAACCCTGCTATTGCTAAGTAACTCAATGAATTAGTTTAGTGAGGCTAGGTGACTTTTAACTATGTCAGGATCTTCCTGAGTGGTATTCTGGGACTTGCTTTAGATATTTGTTCATATTAAGAGCAGGTTGCTATGTAAAACTACTGTTGCTAAGCAACCGCTTGTCCTAGCAACAAACTAAGAACACCAGTGAATTCCTTGGACCCAATTGAGGGGGTAGGTAAGGTTAAAATCCCCCTAGGATCAATATTGTTGTCATGGGAGATGGGATTCTGATTATTTGGTGGCCATATTGGATTACCCCCGTTTTTTAATGGAAGCACACACAGGACACTCCAAGCATTTTGAGAGGTCAAACCTGATATAAAGCCAAGCCATTCCTGAAATTTTCAGCTTTGCATTATTTTATTCCCGCTTTGGCCTATAATTCACCTAAAAGTTCTGTACTATAACATAAAGACAATCGAAGATAAACTAAATAGATCTTGCAGGATAATTAATGCAATTGGAAAATGAATTGCATCATCCACCTTGGAGATCAGCATTATCAGCTGTTCATATTTATCTAAGATCATATTTCCCTGTAGGAAACCTATAGTTAAGTGCAGGTGTGCTCTGTTAACTGTTATTCTAATTTGTACGCTTGCAAAAAAACACTTGGAAAGTGAAAAAAAAAAGTATCCACATACTTAAGTAACATGCTATTACAAATGAAAAGGGCTCTCAAACGTACGTACGAGTTTTGAGGCAGGCCCCGTTCAATGCTCTTTAATAGAATGATTAACACATTTTGGATAAAACCTTTATTGAAAAGAGAAGATTGATTCTGTGTTAGGCTTGGTATCATAACTGACGTATCAGCTCTGCCATCCAAGGCATTAATTTTCACTGTTGTGTGCCTCAAACACTCTAGGTTACATGGGTAGAAATTCTAGTGCTGTGTTTTCTGTTTTCAAACAAACACCTATAAATCAGTTTGTTTTACTATATTGATACTGGCATCTGCACAGGCTTGGATTTTCATGAATATTTGCCTCTACACCACTCTCCATGTTACCTATATTTGTGTAAATCTCAGGTATACATGCAATATATGAATCCGAGATATTGTCAATGTTGCCTGACAGCTGAGAGAACCGAGAACCAATGTTGTCAGTCTACAAAAACCTGCAAGGTCTTAAGTGTAAAGATGAGCAAAGTTACAGTTGATGAATCTAAATAAATACAAACCACCGAGGCAAATATCATTTATCTTCATCTCCAAATTTGTAGAGAATATCGATCTATGAGCATTGCAAATAGTCTTGGATGACTCTCATTGAACAAGTGCATTTTGTTTCGATATTTCAGCCGTGCTATAGGGCCACTTGCCTCTTTGGTCCCATTTGATGAGGTTTAAACTCTGGAGGTTCACAATCTTTACAGTACTTCTGCTACTTCTCAATATTTGTCGGATTTAATTAGGTTCCATTTCAGTTAGTGCCTGATTGTCACTGTCTGAGTTGCCAGAGATTTGCACCTTTAACACTAATAGTCGCAAAGACTAGAAACTCTAGAACTATAAAACTTTTCAATTCAGGATGAGCACGAACAGAGTGACCGTAGATGTACCTGAGGCTGGGGAAGCAGCACCAAAACATCGACTGCTGAAAGTGTTCAGACCACTAGTAATTTTAATGACTATTACAGGGGCACCTATTAAGAGTTTAACATCTCACAAGGTCTATCGTTGGATACAATGGATTTACAGTTGTATCATTCTTTCTTTCTGTATTGGATGTATTCCAATGGTGAAGCTTGACCGATTTAGACAGGGTATATCGCCAAATGATGCCTTTAAGTGGGTCATGTTGACATTGGTTTTAAGCTTTGTTATATTCCAAATTTGCCAGATACGAATTGGCCAGAATCTTATGCAGATGTGTTCAATGTTTGATGCAGTAATGGTGAGGGACACAAAGAACTATCCCAGGCCTATATCCTTTTGTATGATTATTCCCTACATATATTTTGCCCTAGGGAATGCTTTTGCATTGTTTATTGGAGTAATATTAGTATGTCACGGAACTCATTATGGAGTCGTTATCTTTGTTATTCTTGTAATCATACCAATGGTTGTTGGTAATGCTGTGAGGCTTTCTACTATAACTTCTGTTACTGTTCTGTCCTTTAACGTAGCATTGGCAGCCCAGAAATTCTCATGGTCTCTGAAAAAGTCACTTCATGATGAGGCGACCTCTGTAGGGGACCTTGTGGAGGACTTTAGGCTCAAGTATGAAAAGCTTATAACTTTAATCTCCGAAGTGGACAAAGTAATTCATTTGCCCATTGCTTTGGCTCTCATGCAAGATATATTTAGTGTATGCTGCATGGTCTTTAGTTTGACTGAAAGTGCATATAGTCTTGCCGTTATGGCAATGTTGGTTGGATTTACTGTGGAAATCATTCTCATCTGCCTGTCCTGTGGAATGGTGAAATATTTTGTAAGTACCAAATAATGTACATAACTCAGCAGCTTTTGGAAGTTCCAAAATGGTCAGTTAATGCTTCCCTATTAAAGTAAAGGTATAATGTAAAGGTCAGATAAAGACCTATATATTACAATGTAACAGTATGTGCCAGTGAAGCAATGCCAGTGAAATGCTTTTGTTCTTTTTCCCAATAAGAAAGAAAAGAATTCCTTGACTACCAGAGATCATGTTGAATATAAAGTAAAGGTATAATCATGGTTCTTTGGTTCTTATAGGTCGAGACCCCACGTGACGTTCTTAACGGCATCAATCTGAGAAATCTGCCGCAGAACTTTCTCAGCATGGTAATTTTTTTAATTAATGATACATAAACGCAGCACAAGATAGTAATTCATAAGAACTACACTCATAAGACATGACGATGTTGAATGCGAAGGACAAGGAGAGGGTAATATCCAGACTTCTTTCAGTTCCAGGTGTTCTTGGCCAGAATAAATGACGGTTCTATTGGCATCTCAGCTGGGAAACTTGTCATCATGACCCCATCTACAATACTTGGTGTATGTGCTGTCATCAACTCAGTGTCAGATCATGTTATGTTGTGTCATATATTTAACTGGTTATATTGACTGAGTCAACATTGTTTGCTGTTCAGTGAAGATAAAAGTGATTAAAGTATTAACTGAGACTGCACTTCTTCCCAATGGTAAACAATATTTCAAAAATTAAATACTGTTCCTTTGCAATTTATTCTTATTATTCTGAAGAAACAACATGTCATTGTTACGACCTAACACTATATGTGAAATGTATTCATGGCTATTTATGTTTTTGCAGATTGTAGCTACACTTCTCACCTACACCATCATCATGATTCAGTTCAAAGCTAAGGATCTGAATCCTATTCCATGGTATTCAAATACTACTTTACCCCCAGATCTGGTCAATTGAAACCAGTCCCAACCCCCATCTCTCTTCTGCCTATCTACATATCCGTTTCTTTTACCCCTGAGCTTCACTATATGCTTGTACCATACGCCACACAGTTGTTCCCACAACCACCTAGTTCCGATACTGAGACTTTCATGATATGAAGATCTCCCTCTCTACTTCCTGAAGGGTGGTGGGGGTCTCCCTCTCCCAAGGCAAGATGGAGGTTCATCTCAGCAAGCTCTACACTACCTCCAAGACACCGCCACCCAGGCCATGTGCATACTAGCCCCCCTGCTTTCTACAAGGACAGTATCTGAGAGTAGTGTATAGGACATACGGTTCAGCTGTTCTAGCTGTGTCTGCAGAACGATGCACTGAATGACAAGACATACACCATCATACCTATCATGATGCAGATATGATTTTCTATTAAAGATAGTATTGCACCTAAAACAGTTCAAACAACATCCCTATGCTGTTTGCAGATATTGTTACATTACCTGATTTTCTATTACCTGAGATGGTTCATTGCAGAGAAAATCCTGCCTTTATAGCATATTTGAGTGTAATCTTTGAAATAATGGCAATTAGACTCTCTTCTAGGGGCAGTTACAAGGTGTGGATTGTTATGAGAAGGTAACATGTATCATTCCTGTTTATTTATCTTGGACTATTGGAGAGACCTTATTCAGCTTGGAACATATCCCAGGCCAGAATAATTATTATTTCTCTATGATGATATGATGATTATACTTGCTAGTCTAGTTAGATAATCTCTTAGTGTGAGACTGATTTATAGAAGTGCATCATGTAGTAGTGACAACCTAATTAGATATATATGTAAATGCTTTATTTCTAAACGTGTACTTTGGTTGTTTTTTTGTATTCCTTTAAAGTTAGCTGTACAATAGATGCCAGGATGGTCATACATAAGTGGACTTCTTTATTGATATAGGATATGCCTGAAGCCTAGAAACACTCTCCTAGATTATATAACCTGTTTAAATGATGAGTTTCAAATAATAACTCTTTTCAGGACATGAAAAGTTAGGCATCGCTGCAAACTAATGATAAAACCATCTAATATATATATATATATAGGTATTATGAATTTTTCATAAGACTGGTAAACTCAGTGTGGTCATCGTACCAACAGGGTGCTGATGATGACGACAAAAATCTGTTACTCATTATAACATGCAAACGAATGTGTCCGTGCATTCATGTGAACTTTTTTATTATTGCATATTTGCGTAAAAAAGGCAAAGTTATCATGAATCACATGTTTCCTTCTTGTAGTATGATGTGCACTCTATAATGGACGCAATCATAATCAGGAGCTTGTAAAACTTCTATATTGACTAATAAAGTTTGAATTTGTTCAAAAAGAAAGGTTGTTCATTGCAAATTATCAGCGTATTATTACATCAGATTTTTGTTTATCAGAATTGTTTATGCAAGCTCTAGACAATATAGTTTCTTTTCAGAATCGAGAAACTAGTCTCTCGATTCTGATACCATAGTACACAAGTAAACACTTCAGAGAATAAGCAGTTGACACAATTTGTTCATGCAGACAACATATATCTTGAACTTTCAACTAAGTGAGTAAAAAACTGCCATTTTATTCCAAAAATCTTTCATTTTGCCATCACATGCGCTTTATTAAAAGCCTGGCAGGATCTCACTGAATAATAATTCATCTTTGTTTGATTAGTTTGGGTATTCTACTCTTGGTCTATCACTACTCTACCATTTATTTCTATGTGATCAGAACACTTGTCGTAACGCAAGTCAGATCATCAGTGTGGCTTCTATGATCAGCCCAAAGTCGGGATGCAGCTTATAAATGGGAGTTTACAATACAGTACTAAATTCACAATTTTCAGACACCCTAATACAGAAGTTTATGTGTGAGAATTTCTGGTAGATCAAATACCGGATGTCTGAACGTATCACAGATCATGTCTACCATAATAACGTGAGAGCTAGGTTTCAATGAACCACAATTAGGACAATTTCCCAATGACCAGTATATAACATGTGCAACATGTGCACATTAGTAGTAGAATGCTGTAGTATTGAAACTATGATATTGAAATAACATGCAATTGAAAAAAAGGATATCCAGTATGGTTATAATTTCATTAGATGTTGAATCGTTTCACATAAGAGTTTAACAGTCATAAATTAATATTGAGATTCTTGGGGATGTAAGATACGGATATAAGCTGTTCTTTCTAAGCAGACTTGTTATTTTGCATAAACAAATTGTGAACGTGTACTGTTTTATATAATGGTTGTAGCAAGCAACAGTTATACTGACCGCTACAATCATTAACTTTACTTCACCGAATTTATGTGAATATTGTTCCTTGTAAGGCCTAAGTAGGGCAAAAGAGATTGATATGTTAAGTATGTAAAATTGCATACGACAATTTAATATCTGTACCAATTAGTCAAACTAGTACATATAAAAGCATAATATACACGCCAAGGAACAGCAAAGGAAAATTCGTTGTTACAAGACTACATCCTCTTCTGGTGAATAAAGTTGAATTATTACTTTAAAGTGGCATGCTTGTTGTAACACGCTTAAATGACACACAGATAACTAGGAATAATGCGGAGTTTTTCAGTTGTTTAACTTTTCATTTTTGTCGTCTAAGCTGGTAGTCTGAGTCAGCACATTATAGTAATACAATACATTATTTTGACATTTAAACAAGGCAACAAGATACTATGGTCAATTTTCATTATATAGATATATCAGGAACAAATACCCAAATCCTGGTGTGTTAATGCTATTATAAATACCAAGGTTACCAACACAAAGTAATCTTTTCAGAAACTGTGGAGTTGACATATTGATACACAGTATTTTCTACAGGAAGAATAAACATTAGGATTGACACAGTTGATGGAACTGAAAAACACAACCTGCTGAGGCAAATTATCACCACCATTAGCTTGGGGTTAAGGGGGATCATCCCATTTCCATTTTAAATGAGAGTTTATGGAAGCTGCGCAGGGACAATTGTATTATATGATGGATATCAGGATATAACAGGATAATTCTGGTTTTCAATTACTTGGGTATTCAAGCCCTGCTCTACAGTCTTCTCCTACTTGATAAGGATGGAAATCTCCCTACTTCCTACATATATTTGACAAATTATATTTACCTAAAACCAGCCGTATGGTGGTAGGAATCTTGTATAACGTAATTGTTTGACCAACTTTTGGGGGCTCTATAATTTTAATACTGAGATAGTAACTGTCATTGTCATCAAGATGAGCACTACTAAACCCACTGTTGTAGAACCTGGGATTGAAGAAGGAGAAACAGAACAGGTTATGCTGAAATTTTTCCGACCTTTGATAATACTAATGAATATTGCAGGTGTCTACATTTCATTCTTAGAGCAGTTCCAAGCAAACTTCACAGAGAGGAATTTGGTGCAGAAAGTTAACTGAGCATCATGTATTATTGCGGGACAACACGTGCATCAGGTGCATACTAGTATTTGTAGTATTGAGATTGAGAATCATTGATTAAGAAAATAATCCAGTGTTGTTACAATTTTGATACATGTGTAATTTTTTCAAGGGAGAGCGTCTAAGTGCTACAGAAATGTTGCTTATTTCTTCACAGTTGTCTATACAATAAATCATAGGTCATACATTAATATTGAGTTCTTTGTTGATATAACTTTCAGATTGCAGCGGCATGTTTGTTGTGACACGTCTAAATGACACACAGATAACTATATGAATAATGCTGAGACACACCCTCAGAAAAGTGAGAGTCATTGTCGCTAAAACTACCCTCATCTGAGCGTCAGGCAGTGCCTGACCCTCAGGTGAGGGTAGTTTTAGCGACAATGACTCTCACTTTTCTGTGTGTGCATATTATAATTTTTCATTTTTATTTGTTTAGCTTTTGACTTTTGCCGTCTGGGCCGGGCATCTGAGTCAGCACATTACAGTAACACAAAACATTAATTTGACATTTAAAGAAGGCAATATGATACTGTGATCTATGTTGTCTGCACAGACAGAACTTAACCAAACAGCCAATGACTGATTATTCAATTCTATTACCAAGGTAACTAATAAACAGGTAAATATTTCAGGCACTGAGGGGAGTTGACATAAGTCTCTACATTCATCTCTAAAACGTTTCAAGCAGAAAGATAACATGGGCAGATCTTAGTTCAACATACCTGATCCATTGAGGCAAATATCATCTCCATTAGCGTATTTGTAGAGAACATGGGTAATGATGGATATATTTAACCATTATATGTGTCATAACTGTCATCTGTGTCACTAGCATCTGACCATCCAACCACTATCTGTGACAAACCATCTGGAGTTGCAAGGCCAAGGGCAAAGTCAATGCAATATAAGAGTAAAGATAGTGGAAGATATGAGTGAAGGAGATTAATCATACATGAATTAAGCGAGAAATAAAATAAGTGTGAAATAAGCATGGAATAAGCATAAAACACTTGCAAAATAAGTGAAAGGACATACTTGTTTTAAAATAATTCTTATTGGACACTTATTTCATACTTAGTTCATACTTTACCTAATACTTATTTCATGCTTCAGAAAAATGTTTCACGGTTATTACCTATTATTCAAACTTAATTCACACTTATTTCGCATTTAAATTCATAGCTACGACAAAGGCAGGAGGCCAGGGAAGATAGGGTACTGATCTTAGTAGCCACTAAAATACCTTTAAGGGCCTTCATCCCACTATCCGTGATAATAGCATAATCTTTATCAACCATATCAGGAGGAGTATAGTAGTTAGGCAAGGACAAAAGTGTATGTATACTCGAGGGCAGGACATCAGGGTAGGACATTGGCTCTATAAATGACTCTTTCCATACTGCGTCTGATACTCAGTCAAGGTAGGACAGTACACTGATCTTAGTATTCCCATCGCTACATTATAAGTATGATACAGATAGTGTTTCTATACAGATAGCGGTGGGATGTCCCTATATACAGTGTTATACAGACGTGACTATGGATAGTATTGGTTACTGCAGATAAAGGTTGGATGAGTACTACTGGTATGCATGGTCAGCCTCTATACATTTTGACACAGATAGTGAACATGACACCGATGGTGGTTGCACAGTGGGACTATTCTACGTGAAGTTTGGTGAAAGGTGTGCATGGGACCATACGATAGGGGCTGAGAGGGTTGTGACAGACTGATAGCATTTTGCTATTTCTTTGGCATTTAGTTAGAGCTGCTCTGTGGTGTGGTCCTGTCTGCTTAGGATTGTATTTTCTCAGCACTAATATGTTTATTTACATGAGCCAAATTACCTAGCTGTGCGGTATTGTAGGAGGAATCTTGTATATTTCATCGTCTGATCCATTGGGGTAACTCATCAAACCACTGACATTAGGTTTCTACACTTTTGCTACAGAGTGGTTTCAGAACTGAACAAAAGTTCCCAGGATGAGCAATAACAGAGGGAATGTCACAGGACCTGCAGTTGAGGAGGGAGCACCAAAGAATACAAATCTAAAGGTGTTTAGACCCTTAGTAGTGGCGATGATTATTACAGGGGCACCTGTTAAGGATTTAACATCTCGCACAATCCTTTATTGGATACAATGGTTTTATAGTTTTCTTGTGTTTTGTTGTTGCATTGCAATCGTTCCATATTTTTATGAAGATAACCCATACCCACATAAATATGGTATATCTGAAGACGATGCTCAACTATGGGAACAGTTGGCAGTGTTTTCCACTTTTGTTATGTTTCAGCTTTGTCAGATACAAATTGGGCGGAAACTTGTAGACATATGGTCAAAGTTTGAAGAGGTGATGGTCTTCGACACAGAAAAATTCTCTTGTGCTATTTGCCTTTGTTCAACCCTTCCTTTTATATATTTCATAATAGGGTGTGCTTATACTTTGTATGAGACAATAGATCTGCTGATTTTATGCTGTTTTGATGTCTCATTTTTCTCTTTCGATTTTCCCTTTGTAATGTCCATTATACCCATTGGATATGCTGTTAGATATTCAACAATAACTTCAGTTTGTGTGCTGTCCTCTAGCCTGGTACTTGCAGCAACCAAATTCTTAAAGTCTCTGAAGGCAGATCTTCAGTCTGTAGATACTACCTCAGTCGGTGAGCTGGTGGAGGAATACAGGCTTAAGTATGAACAACTGATAGAGTTGGTCTCCAAGGTGGATGATGTGATTAATTTTCCAATTGCATTGGTTCTGGTGCAAGATTTGTTTTGTCTATCCATCTGTGCCTTTCTATTTGTCAACTATCCACTTGGTCTTTATGCTGTAGCCATTACAGTACAATTTGTTTTGGAAATCATTTTCATCTGCCTATCCTGTGGAATAGTGAAATATTTGGTGAGTATCCTTTAAACAGGTTTAATTATGATAACATCAATGTGATTATACTAATTTCGGTTAATAAGTCTTTCCAATTGGTCAGCCTAAATTATCAATACGGGCATAACAAGTGTTGAAGTTTAAAAATAAATCTTGTTCTAAATTCAAAAAACTTATTTTTTATAGTGTTAAACTATAATGAGCAAGCTGTTCTCTTCATATTAGGTACATAATTTTATTAACTTCATATTGAGATATTATCTGAAGGTTTTGTATAAAGGTCTTTTTTTCACATTGAAAGGTTGAGGCCCCACGTGACGTCCTGAACAGAATAGATTTGAGGAAACTTCCAGAGCGATACCACAGCATGGTAACCATTGAACACAATTTCCAATCTCTTATTAGTAGAATTTATATAACAATGATCATACTGTATGTCCATCGGTAAATTTGTGGGCACAATAGATATACAACTGTTCCATCTTGGCTGCTCTGGAAGGTGTTTCAGAAGGGCGCTATTAAAACAGAATAAAATAAAGGGTTTCTAAAGCAGCCTCACTAGTAACAAATTCCTACTAGTGATCAGAAGGCGCACTGCTCGTTAGTATATTCCTCACTCATAAGTAGGTTTAAAAGAAAGTGTTTCACAAGGATTTACTAGCGATAAGTACCAGTGGTGACTGCAATCCGACGCAACTTACCAGTGAAAATAAAGTATTGAAAAGGCCCCAAACGTGTGGAGCTATGTACCCTCACACATTTGTAATTTTTTCCTTTTTTTTTGCACATTTTTCTATTTATTTTCCCCAGTATGGTACCGTATATATATATAAGTACCACTGTAAAATTTGAACGGAAAATATACACTATTTAGTAAAGCAAACGCGAAGCAGTAAAGTTATTCTTACACGGTATGGTTTATTATTCCTTGTACAGGCAAACCGCTCGTAAATATCTCGTCTTGTTCCAAGAATCTATATATGTAGGATTTTGGTGGTTATCCCTGTACTAATCTATTGGTCTGTGTGCTCATTGCTATTCCTACCTACACACCGTTCCCTCTTTGAGGCTACAAAATCTTAGGTTGACTAACGTTGACTGGGTCCATGGAGAATATTATTTCTGGCATATTCCACGTTCCTACGAGCGCTGAATAAGTTGCGGAATAGAACAGAAAAACCACTATTCACAAAGTGTTTCCCAAAGAATATTCTAATAGTGCTATTACGAGTGACAAAAAGTCAATGAAATAGAACAGACTTTGTGAAACACTTTGTTAATATTGGTTTTTCTGTTCTATTCCGCGCTCTTATTCAGCGATTGTAGGAACGTGGAATATTCCAGAAATAATATTCCTTTTGAAACACCTTCCTGGTATTTATTTCCATTACTCTTTTGAGGTTAGTGCAGGCAGATCTACCGCTATTGAGTATTGTAGACAAGTGCTGGGCTCATATTTAGTGATAACACCGCTATGTCACTATGCCGCTATGTCACATTTGATATTAATCTATTTACACTGGACAACATTAGGCTTCTTAAGCCGGGTCGAGAAATCCCGCCATGTAGTATGGAGGTAGTTGGTGGAATCATGGTATTCATATAAAAAAAAATAAACTTTGTCTTTATGGAAGTATATGATGTATATAATCGTCTTTTAGTTCCAGGTGTTCTTGGCCAGAATATACAATGGTTCCATTGGTATCTCAGCTGGCAAGCTTGTCCTCATGACCCCGTCTACAATACTTGCTGTAGGTGCTGTTCTGGAATTCTCTTGATCATCTTTATTTCTGAAAGATTTCCAAATGATGTTGCCTGAAGATACCCTTTAATTATAATTTATAACTGTCATTCTCATCTTTTACCTGTGTCTGATTTTCCAGATTGCTGCAACCTTTCTCACGTATACCGTCATCATGATTCAGTTCAAGGAGAAGAATGCACATCCTAGCACTTGTGACTGCTTTGTGAATGCTTCTTCATCCCCATTACCCATTAGTTAGAATTAGTGTTTTGTGTACGACCTCAGTTCACTGGACATGACAGCTACATAGAATAGTGCCTAGAAAAAACGTAATGTGACACTGATAATTGTATCTGAACATTTCTGGGTCAGTGTAGAAATAGAGATCTTGGAACCAGGGCCATTTTTCTTTTAGGCAAATTATCCCAAATATCGTCTTAGATTAGGACTATGGAAATTAACTTTCACCCCCACTCAGAAAAGAACAAAAGTGATAAATAGAACTGATAAACTGGAACCATAGTCTCTGGTATAGAGTGAGAGAAACTAAGATGACATTGTAGTCATTTGTCAAAGATGACATCATGTTTCAACTGGTATAATTATAAGTATACATGTATTGCTGCTTTCTAATTCATGTATCTCATATTTATTATTTATGGCATTTGAAATAAAATCGTTACCCGAATTTAACATGTTCTCTGTTGCTTTCAATACACTTTTATAATCTAGAATGGCAGTATGAAATTTCGAAATATAACAATTTAAAGGCTGAAACGTTAATTGCATGCTGAACAAGGATTCTGAAGGTTAATGTAATGCAATGTGAAGGCCGTATTATGAAGATCATTAACTTTATGGCGGATCGTGACCCAGT
Organism: Harmothoe impar; assembly: GCA_947462335.1. Lineage (NCBI taxonomy): Eukaryota > Metazoa > Annelida > Polychaeta > Phyllodocida > Polynoidae > Harmothoe > Harmothoe impar. The sequence goes on along the minus strand of OX381704.1, from coordinate 25,147,529 downwards.
GGATCTACTCTGGACAGTGGCATCAGCTCATGACCGCCCCCAGTCCACCAACCCATGTGGGGCCCAGGATATAACATGTAAAGTTTCATTCTGTGGTGCTGCTGCTGTTATTATATAGTGTTGTAGTAAATATTCCAAGTTGTTGCCTTACCCAATAAACAAAAAACGTTATACAACGTTAAATAACGTTTCTCTATGGCTGCTTATGTTGGGAAAACGTTATATAACGTTAAGAACGTTATTTCTATGTAACATAACGTTGTTAGCTGGGTCCACCCCTGCCCACGACTCCTGCGTTTCAAATATTGTGCAAAGGTACTAGGTGAAAGGTGTTTTGAACGGAAACACTAGATGTGAGATTTGAACCCACGCTTCCTTCATCCAGATTCCAAAGTGCTACCACTACACTAATTCGGCTCCTACTGATCAGAGCTGGTAACCTTGTACATATCAGTCATGGGGGATGCCGAGGGCCCGATCCAGAATGGGTCCCCACTATCCCTACCAGTTCCAAGCATAGGCAATGGTGCATACGTAGAAGAGCCGATGCTTGGACTCTGACACCATCAGACACCCAAGGGACCAATATACCACCTTTTTACAAAAGCACAGCTGTCCGGGTCCGGGTAACGCGCACATCTGGTGCCAGTGTAAAGGTACCAGGTGAAAAGTGTTTCACCAGATGTGAGATTTGAACCCACTCTTCCTTCATCCAGATTCCAAAGTGCTACCACTACACCAATCCGGCTCCTACTGATCAGAGCTGGTAACCTTGTACATATCAGTCATGGGGGATGCCTAGGGTCCGATCCAGAATGGGCCCCTACACTTGTATCTGTGAAACTTATTTCTGACTCCACAAAGGGTTGGTATAATACATGCATGACATCCTTGCATCATGATGACAACGGACATTGAAGCACCTTGCGGTCATTGACGGGTTCAGTGCATGTAGCTTGCTGATCCGATTCTGCCAAGAACATGATACAGTCTTTATGAAATCCTGTCGGACATGGGAAATGTCCGGCACCCCACCTTGCACAGCAGGACCGGGTGTCCGGCAGCTTTTCAACAATGAAAGAATTTTTCAAATACATTGTGTATTCCTACTAGAACCAGACTTATGGCCAAAAGAAGTTGTGTCTATATTATATTCTAGTATTGTAAATTTTTTTCAAATCTGTTGAGAAATTAATAATCCAAATCCCATTCAGGATCCGATCCTGCAAAATTCTATCTGGTCCTGCAAATTTGGAAATCTGCAGGACTGAATGTCCTGCAGGATAAAAAAGATTTCATAAAGACTGATGATATGAATGTGATTTTGCCGGCAATACATATGTTTCAAAAAACAGTCATACTAGAAGCGGATCCGTGCTACACTACATTCATGTGATTGCTATAGCAAAGTCTCGGATTTCTCCGTATGGGCGGCCATGTTAGTTCTGAGCTCGCATTTTATCATGAGACTTAGGCAGTGACCAGACACTCACACACCATAGCTTCCGGGGAACAGGCTACAATATGAAAGCGGAACCAAGGTCTCACGAGATTGCTGATTTCAGTGTAAACATTGAAGCTGCGGGAACAAGTCCGCACCAGTTAGAGAGCTATGAGGCACCTGGCCGTTGATAGCAGCACCACCTGTGCTAAGTTGAGAACCTTCAGTACAGGCCCTTGGCCACTAGGTAGGGCAGCTAACCGGGGGTTATGACATCACAGGGCAGGCCACTATTGCTTCTATCTGAAGTGGTTCCCAGGACTTAGCCCTTCAGTGAGTAGGCCTACACCCTAGGAAAAGTGAGAGTCATTGTCACTAAAACTACCCTCAAGTGAGAGTCAGGCAGTTTTTTTCTGTGTGTGTAGTTACTGAGGGCCAATGCTATTCACATGTCTTCAGGGTAGCACAGACTGAAGCAATTACTATCCTGACTTAGGCCCCATATAGAGGCAACCAAAGGAAGCACCGGGGGTTGGACATGGCCGCGCCCATGGCCTAACCCCTAGGAGCCCTATACCACGTAAGGCTCTGTGATACCAAGTACAGGATACATTACTGGCTGTTTGCCCACTATGCCAACATATATCATTGATGTACGCAGCACAGCAGCATATATATATATTATTTAATTTTAACTGTATCAACGTCATCTCCCTCTTATATATAATTTACATCAGCATTGCGCTATGTAGGATACCATGCAACTGGCAACGGCTCAATACAGGGCACATTTCATATCCATATGCATACACGAAGACACATTCAAAACCTCATTACAATCTCCTATTTATAAATATATCATTGACATCAGCAGGGCCTATGTGCAACCTTTGTGTATTAATATTGTATTAACCTGTTAACGCTTTAACAATGATATATACAGCTGCTTTGATATGATATTAAATTGTGGCATTAATGCTTATATATAGCCGACCATGATGGACCGACATCAATGCAGGGCTGGTGAGCTACTCGCTGACACTCCATTGTGCTACAAGACGACAAATGTTGCTTTCAGGCAAATACCTTAAATATTTATATATATATATATATATATATATATATATATATATATATATATATATATATGTATATATATATATAGTAATTAGTCGCTCCTAGACCTCAGACAACTTAAGCCTTAAGGAAATCTCGGGATTTACCTTGAAAGCCGCAGAGACGTGCTCAGGCCCAGACGTAAAACTAGCACACCAATATTTAGTTAGAGTATATCTATTTATGTTTCTTTGTTGCCATTTCTTATTTCGGTTTAATTAGTGGTAATATGTTGTTATGCATTTGATCAATTTCGAAGCTATTTACCAATCGAGCATGTGCAATGCTGTATAGGGGGTTTACACATTGGCACCTTAGCCTGTTCAGATCAATAATGCAATTCTTGAACTTTCTCCAGTAGATTTAGTTAATTTACTCATCCTAATAGTACATGTAGTACAAATGCATCTAAAGCTATACGTAACTGAGTTGTTGTCAAAGCTGTGAAAGCACCCCCCCCCCCACGCGCAACCACGTGCAGCGTCAGACCAGAAGTTTACCATACCTATAACACATAACGGCCTACACTTATGTTATAACACTACGTCTATCCGGCCTGCACCAAAAACTGCTATTGGGTCCAATGTTGACATACCTGTGTTGTTTGTACTATAGGTACTCCACATCCACCCAGTCTATACCTGAGGCGGAACAAGTTAATCAATATTTGGTCAATACTCGTGAGCAAGTCTAGTGCCTTGGCATGCTTTAAGTCAGGTTACACTGGTTTCCCGTGGTATACTACCCAATACTACTACTGATAACCACCAGACTATTAATCCTCAGCTTCCATCCCTGGATTATATACCTTGGGGTACTGGATTAGCAATTACCTGCTATGTTTTCAGTGAGTGTATTTATCAGCTGACACGGTTGTTTTATTACATGGACAGCGCACCAGTAAATTTGTGTTAACTGCATGCTGTACTGCGTGCTAGCCCTCCTCCTTACACTGTTACAGGATTAACCAATTGGACTTTGGAGTTGTCCGAGCCTTTTTTGTTTGATCAGCTTGGGGTACCAGCGTATTTGCTTTGCTCTAATGCCAATACCTGACCTCATTCAGGGGGTGCCGTGTCCCTACATGTGCTGGAGGAAATTAAGGTAACACTGGAGGAAACACTGACATCATAGTTAATCTATATCCCTTTGGAGGAAGGGTCTACATTATAGGAGCCTGCCCACAACTGGAGGAAATTGTGACTCTATACTATAGTTAGTTCATATACCATATAGCACCCAGGAGGAAGGGTCTGCATTATAACACATGACAACACCACCAAGACACAGTGACTCAGGTACAGGAGGAAACACAGGTAACCTCACAGGTAACCCCCTGGAGGAAGGGTCCACTCAATAACACCCTGGTGATCACACTACCAGTACCATGGAGTCTAAGGGGGTGTTCCTTATTAAGGCTGCTGGGGCTCCCACCCTTCAGGCCACAGGAGGAGGCGGCGAACACACACAGACGACTTTATCTGTTAGAGAGCAGGCTAAACTGATTGAGAACAGACTACAGAGTGACGTACCAACAGTAAAACCTCCTGTCCAAGGACTCACAAGGAAGGTACTCTCACAATGGCCGCCAGAAAAGTCGTCTGCCGAGGAGTCAGGGCGGGAAAGTGTGGATTTAGAGTTTGATCTGTCAGTTAAAGAAGTTCAGAGCCATTTTGAGGGACAAGAGGGGAGGACAGAAGTAAACAACAAGCAGACGAATGTGTCTGGGCGCGCTGTTCACCAATGGCCGCCGCCTGTGGCGCCCTCTAGCGTACAGGTGGCGCACCTCGTCCAAAAGTCGTCTGCTATGAGCAAAATGACGTCTGCTGATGATAATAAACCAGTAAATGCTGCTTCTAAAGCAGGGAGTGTTGTCTTTAAAGCCGGTATAAGAGGTAACACTTCTAATGCTACAAATGACTCTCCTAAAGTGGGAAATGACGTTTCTAGTGAAGCAAACAAAGATAAATCGGAGCAGAAAACAGCTGCAATTAGTGTCAAGGACATCATCAAACGACTACAATACGAGAAGGAGGCTGGTGCAGAGGAAATCAGTGCCAATGACAACAGAACTGGGAATGTTGGAGGTAAATCTGAAATAAACATTCAAACTGAGAAAGAGTGCATCATTGTCCACTCCGATGTCAAAGTGGAGGATCTTGAACAATCACAAAATCTGGAACTAGGGGAACAGGAACCAACACGAGACGCTCATACTAAAAGGAGCGGTTCCTCCAGTAAAAGTAACAGCAGCTCTGAGGGGTCCTCAGCTAACCTTGACCTTGTGGCTGAGGGCATGACGGGTGACCTTGAGTTGACCTGGAGGAATGAAACCGTCCTTGAGAACTCCCTAAGGCAGGCTGTTACCCAGATGTTACACCCTCCCCCCGTACACTGCCTGTACCCTGAGGAGGGGGAGGAGGATGGTGATACAGGGGATGCCCTACTGGGTGAAGCCTCATCAGAGAACAGCCCGTCTCTACACAGTAGTGCTGCCTCTGGCGGCTTGTTAGATGTCAGGAATACGGGATGGGATGCCCCTAACGTGAGCCCCCAAGTAGAGGCATCTGTACGTCATGAGCCTAATGCTAACACAGAGGAGCAGATCTACATACCTATTGAGGCGGATACTGCACACACTTCGGATTTGGATCCTATTGTGACGTCACCGCGACGAGTGACGTCGTTATCATATGACGTGACGTCATCAGCCATGGAGGAGATGGCCTTGACATCTGACTTCCTGTTGTCTAATGACACAGTGACAGAGGAGGCAAAGGTCAAGGACGTCCAGTCGCACCCTGCCCTGGGTCTGGATCCTAGCGATGTGGAGATTCTGAATAAGGTATTTTTTGTCCGATATTTATTGGTTTACTTCTTCATGCATGGTATTTTGTATATTAATCCATTGCTTTAATTAAGAGATTAGTGTAATACGCTCACGTTTTAGCCCTTTATCAAATGTCCGCACATTGTTTTAATGCATGGTCTTTGACATCCTGATGCATGAATGCAATCGAGTGAACTGGCATGGCTGCATGAATGCATAATGACGGCCAAGGATAAAGCAGTATGCAGACCTGAACGGGTTAAGGAAAACGTTGTAAAAGGCGTTGTGCTGTGAATATAGACACATCCTAAGTAGCTTTACAGTGGAATAACTGGTAGTTTAACCCTGGTCCCAGTGCTAAACTCAGTATGATTGAAGTGATCATGCTAGCAAAGGCCACATCACATAAACGCATTATGTAACGCTTAACATAAGAAGACTAAAAACCAAAACATGAAATCATTCACAATAATTCTCATTCGGTCCCTGGCGGTATACATTGCATCTTTAGATTCTGGATGACTTGGACGCTGTGTTGCTGGCTGAGCTGAGCTCTGAGCTGAACTCTGGTGGAGAAGGAAACAGTCTGAGTCAGACAGAACAGCTCTACCAGCGTCTCACTGACCTCAGTACACACAGGGTCAAGGTCATGGTGGAGGTCATACAAAAGGTACATGGTGTGCAAAACGTGTGTGTGTAGATTCTAAATTCACCTTGGTGTACTAGTTTTACGTTTAGTTGATTACGATATCAAAGAGTGCAAATTGTGTGGATTGTTGGGCCCCGATGGGATAAGGGCCAACGCATACCAGAGTCTTTAATGATCTGTTATTTGACCACTATACAGAACCACAATTACTAACATTAAGAAGTAGTCTAGCTTAAGCCCTAATAATCACAGGTTCTATCTTTCTTATATTGCATGGTATTTTTTTTTAATTTAACATGTTCTATATAAACGAGTTCATCCGGTCATGCAGCATGTAGATAGAGTCTCTATAGTGACACGACACCACTCACAGATAAGTGAGCTGGTCGGGCCTCGTCTCAGATACAGGGGATTCGTAGCAAAGTCCAATGAGAGGATTTTCACTGAACAGAAACAATGACATCACAAGTACAATAGAAATAATTCAACATGAATGGATGATTATGTAAGGCTAAGGCCATACTAATTTTGATATGCATAGACAAGTTTCAACAATTAGTTATGGGATTATACCAATATCCTCATAGAATAGATCTATATGTATCCTTTGATTTAGTTAACTGTGAACTGCCTTAGCCCTAGATAAATTCAACTTACCAAAATTTTCAGAAAAACCAAGATGGCTCGCCGGTACAAGAGCCTCTGATAGATCTCGCCTACAACAAGGTATGCCTCTTACACATAATTATTCATTTACAGTGAAGTCTTGATATATCAATTTATGGCTGACGTTGACCCCCTACTGTAAAGGCTCTTGTACAACCCGCACAAAAAGAAGTTCCAATATGTATACAGAGATAAAGGTGAGTCGGCCAAAACTACCCCATTCGAGCACAGGGCACAGGCTTGAACCGATGGCTCGTCCCATAACTATTCAGTAGCTATAGGGAATAGGGTAATGGTCTGACGGTCCGTGGTACCCCCTGATCTCTGTACTAGATCTATTGTTCACTATACAAAGAGGGAGTTCTCCCTTCAAGCACTAGAGGGCTCTAGTGTCAGTAGTATAGTCCCGGGGGGGGGGGGCACTTGGTATATTTTGTATACACAGGTGTGCGGCTGGCAAGGGTCATTTTTTAGCAAAATCCCTCTAGCCAAGGGTCAGTTTTCAGTAAATTCCCTCTAGCCAAGGATCTGTTTTCACCAAAATCCCTCTAGCCAGGGGTCTATTTTCACTAAAATTCCTCTACCCAAGGGTCACTTTTTCGAATTTTCACTAAAATTCATGCAAAAACGGTCACTTTTGACTGAAATCCCTCCAATTTTCGGCAATTTTCTCTACACAGAAGCACTTTTAAGTCGTAGCCTGTGTTTTCGAGAATCCCCTATTGCTAGCCTCTGAAAAGAGTGTCCAGCTTTCCCAGACACCCATTGAGTCTGGTAACACTGAACATTTTCCCAGGTGTATATTGCAAGACCATGCTGGATTCTGGATTGATAGTTAATCTTTGTGGACTGTGAAAGAAGAGTATAGATTGGCTACATTTGCAAACTCTCAATCTTTTCTCTGTATGTGTACCATTAATCATTATCATTAGAGGAAAATAAAATCTGCTTATCTTCCTTCAAACAGGAAGTGCAGGAGTTGAACAGGAAGATGGCCGACTCGTTAACGTCCCCGCTCAGAACGGTGAACGAGGAGGAGATACGAGCCATGGTCGCCGACCACCAGCACCAACAGCGGAACATCTTCTCTAAATTCTTCTCTCCTGTCTCGAATAAAGAAGAAACCTCAACGCAGTCGCAGCGAGCAGCGAAACCGGAACCGGAAGCAGCAGTGAGGGTAGACGTCCTGTCACAGCTTGCAGATGATGCCTCTCCTGAGGCGCCCCCTGGTGGCAATATGGATGACACAGGGGGCATCTGGCTGCCCAAAGATGCTGAGTCATTGAGTTCAAACTATCCCACCAGTACCACTACCACATCGACAACCACCTTCAGGATTGGGCAGGCGGACAATTCAAAACATGACCAAAACTCCTCCGGTGAGAATGATGACAGTTCTCTGGAGGATATACCGGGTATTTCATTGAGTCATGTTTCATTTTCTATGGCCATGGGGTCAGGGTCAGGGGAGGCGGCAGAGGAACACGTTACTATAAGTTTACCTGATGCTGAGTCAATGTCTGCGAATAGCCACATCAGCAATAACAACAAGCAACTATGTGATAGCGATAAAGTTGGCTTGAACAACCCACCACAACATCAAATGAACTTAAAGAGCGACACGGATGGTAAAACACAGACAATGAATGCCACCTTCGTCACTGTACCAGGGACATTTAAGACAGAGACGTTTTCACATGTTAAGGGTGACCTTGGTGAAGGTGACCCACAGGAGGAGGAGACTACCTCAATGTGTGGTACCTTTGTCATGAATTCAGCTGTAGTGGACACACACACCTTCTCCAGGGTCAAAGTAAGTGCAAATCAAAAGTGAATCGAAAGAGTCAAAATTTTCTATTTTTTTAAATCCAACATTGATTAATCTCGTTAACTCTTAACATTTTTATAACCGCTTAGTGCTGTAATGCACTATACCCATCGGCATGATGTTGTGTCCATGCATCATGATCACAGAGCACATTTATGCACTACCCTGCCCTTAAAGGGTTAACCAAAGTCATAGAGAATTGTGTATTTTTACCAGGGTAGTTTGTTCTTCTCCCAGGTGGATGAGGATGAGGATGTGTCTGGCTCAGAGTCAGACGCCATGAGCTGCTCGGGAGACGAGTCGTCGGCCATCTTGTCGGACGGGGACGAGGATGACGACATGAGGCGCCTACAGCAACGTTACGGGGAGATCCTACAGTGGTCCGACTCTGAGGTAGTTATACGCTTTATCCTCAATTCAATTCAATTCAATTTCAAAGGTTTTTATTGTTTTCAAGTCATTAATTGTCTTTCAGACATGAACTGGGCCGATATACCCTCGTGCAATGAAAAGTTACAAAAATGGTGGATGTTTTATAGATAGTTGCAAAAATTAAGATAATTCATGAACAGGGAAATAGCGATTGCATAAATAATCATATGGAAATATGAAGATAGTGTATAATAATCACACCTAGGTGTACAGTGACGAAATTACTAATAAAGTCATCAATATTACCCTTAAGATTGTTATTCAGCATAGGAGTTACCCTTCTATTTTGAGACGTTGATGCAATCACTGATTTAATTGTATTCCAATGTGTGATCCAACGTGTTAACCATCATATATAATACACATTATTGGCAATGCTTGTGGTTAACTTGTGGTTTGGTTTTGCTAACTTAACAGAAGCTTTCGGGTGCTAGTGACGACGAAGAAAGTATGGATGAATCCGATGAGGTAAACTTTGCTTCCTAAATATTAAAAAAATGGGTGTACCTTTAAAAAGAGCCCTTCTGTAATTTAACACCCCAGAGGTTAGGGATGCATAACCATGAGATAACAAATGAGTGTGGTTTAGATATAACTACCCTCGACTTTGAAGACTGTGTAGCTTTGAATGCTCATAACTGAGGTATGATATAATTGACAGTGGTTCAAAAGAGGTAATACTTGAGTGTGCTATGTATACAGTACATACAGCTTAACAATTTTAGGGTAGCCTATAGTGTTCTAACGCAACATGCCCTTCTGTAGGCATGATACATTAATACAACACTGGCTAGTATCTTGGCAGTCCTGCATTCATGCATCATGACGAGACTACAAGGTTGAGACTCTCCATAAGGCTCTAATACAAATCCGACAAGTTCTTCGCTAACACTGGGGGTGCATCATATATAGCAACAAATGAACATGTATAATTGAGTTCCACCCAGTCCTTCAGATGCCCATCATACCAACACAAAATATAGACTTAAACCTCATCATATTTTCTGTAAATAACAGACGGAGGACAGTCAGCAGCAGAACCTGGAGCAAAGTCTGAAGATGTCGTTAACTCTGGACATTAAGGAGAAACTGCCCACCCTGACTGGTGAGTAGATGGGTAGTAATATGTCAATGTCAAATTATGTTCAGTATCATTATCCCTTTTACCACACATTTCCTATCGTCAGAATCAAAGCATGCACTCCGATAGTGCCATATTAAACATACATCTAACATTTAGATCAAACATGAGACAAATTTAAGGGATTAGATTAAATGAGGTAACAACTAAAGGATGGTCTTGGTGAGCATTTTTTTGGTCCAATTTTATTGAAAATCATTTTTAACTGGGAATTTCTTTGAAAACAGAGAAGGACTTCAGCAGCATGATGTCCGACTACAGAGACGTCCTGAAGCAGGCGGAGAAGAACAACTTCAGCATCAAGCCGGAGGTGGAGACCGGGCGGTTTGAGACAGAGACGGGGCGGTTTGAGACAGCGAAGTCACGCTTTGAGAGTGCACGGTCACAGTTCGCTGCTGCTGATGGTAGTGATGCAGCGTCTGATGAGGATGATGAGGCTGATGCTACTGAATATCTAGAGACAGTCATGGTGAGGAAATGGTTTCTGAGGTAGCATTTCAATTTTCACATCAGGGCCAAGGTCTGGAAAGTGTACTGAGTGATATTTTGTACAAGTCTATTACCATTAAAAATCGAAGTCTCATTGCAGTGACAAATCATATATACATTTTGTGTACAAGTAACTAGCACAATCTATGTCTCAGTTCATATTTATATGATATAAGTCTTGATATATAAGATACCATTTTGAATTGATTTAACCATCGCAACAATAATAAAACACAACCTTTAGATTTACATCACAATATATGTTTAGGGCGTTGACTTTCCATTTACAGTTCCAGCCCAAACCAGAAGACTCCCAGTCTGACACCCAAACTATGGACTCCGGTCTGGGTGAGGATACACTCCGTGACAATGCCGCCTCCTGTGACATGGCTACCGGCATGGGAGGCACCCTTCTACATACACAACAAACTCTACAAACCATCAAACTCATGTGTGACGCCTCCACCAGTATGGGTGTTGGTACTCTGAGGGCATGCCTTGGTATGGGCAGTGGCTCAGCGATAGTAGCGACGTCAGAATCAGGCGTCATGACGTCAGAATCAGGCGTCGTGACGTCCGAAACGGCCGTTATGGCGTCACAGACGTTGGTGACGTCACAAAATACGTCAGAGACGCAGACAGAGCCTGGAGCGGTAACCAAGGACGCCATTGTTGGCGGAGAGGATTCTGGGTACTCTGTTCAGGATAAGGAGCTGGCTGCTGAGTTCAGGACAATATCTCAGGTTGGTGTTTATTTTATTTTATATATTTTTGTATGTGTGTTTTTTTTCGAAAAACTATTACTTCTTGAGGTATTTGCCATTTCTGATGCCCAAATTTGACTTGTCTGTCACTTTGTCTTTTGTGAATATTTTCCAAAAATGCTTCAGAGCCGTTTGTAATAGGACTAACGAAATAAACTTTTTTGTGATATGGGATTTGAATCTCAAGTGATGGAATAGAATAAACGTGTTTGATAATGCCATATCCAAACCTCACAAACTTTAATGTCCACCAAACGAGGCCTAGAAAGGTGTGAAAACATCTGAACATGTCCAGTAATTCACTCACTCAACCTAATGCTTTCTTAGAACTGTCAACCTCGGCGATGGAGGTGTGAAAGCAGGTTCATAAATTCATCCATGTCAGAAAATGCCACTCTCACAGCTGCGCTTGATCTGAGCATAATACTTACTAACAGTGACCTTCTCTGTGAACTATCATTAGAGGAGCCAGGCAGTATCATAGTATGAGGCCAGAGGGGGCAGGATAGTCAGATCAGGATTAAATAGAAGAAATGCCTTTGCAAATGTAATTGTATCAAATTTAACCCAGTAAATACTTACCTTAGAAACACACCTTACACCAACCCCAAACAGGACCTGGAGGCGTCAGACAAGGAGATGGTGGACACACTGCTGCGTTCTACCCACGGTGCTGGGGAGGAGCAGCTCACCCGGCAGTGGACGGAGCTACTCACCGAGTATGTGGAGCAGAGCGAGTCACTCAGGATGAGCCGCCAACTGGAGGTACAGAGGCATAACCACAAACTACACACCAAACTACTGCAGTCTAAGGCTACACGCACTGACACACAAGGGGAAGAGGGACAGGTTGGTGCCATGACAATCATCTATTTTTATTAAAACGTTAAGTGCAGCCTATAATGCGTTAACATGTTTGTCCTTTGTCGTCATGATGTCTGGATACAGCCCTGGCGACTGCATCCTGGCTGCATCCCTGCATCATACCAATGTAGAGATTTGAGACCCAGCGATACACTATTGCTCTCCAGCGCTGCATTGGTGCATCATGATGACAAATGTTGCGTTATCGCAACACCCCGTCTTGAATCGGTTAATGCAAGTGCTACTCATTAGGCCGTCCTTAAAGTTCCATGTGCAATATTATCAGGCTCACTTCGAATACATATTCAATAATTATACACACATAAAGATATTTGTTGGTCTTCTAGGAATAAACGAATAGATAACTTGCAATGAAACAACGAAGTAAGGTGATTAAAGCACACCTTTATTATGTATGACACAGAAGAAAATTCCTTAGTTCAAGCTGGCAGTTTCTATTTTTTCTTGAATTCATTGAAGGCATGAACGTTTCTTCTGATGAAAATATCAAGAAGTACATGATACAATTTTCATTGACAGAAGAAGACCACCTCCACTACCAGCACGTCGTCTACAGAGTGTCAGACTCAGGGTGTACAAGTGGTCATGATGGGCATACAAGTGGAAGAGGTAGGTACTTGTTTTTATAAGTGTTAGTACTTAGCTAACAAATATGTATCATCTATGAGACAGAGAAAAGGTTGAATCAGCCTGATGATCAACAATTCTCAAACATGTGTTCTTTCTAAAGCATTGTTCCGAGACCCAAGTATTTTAACAATATTATAGCAATGCTTGACTCTTCTTTTATGACTCCAAGAGCATTGTCAGACTCTGATTAATAGCTCTGACTCTCGAAACTGGTTTAGACCCATCAGAGCTATGTAGCCTTCACGGGTTTAACACACAATTATTTTGAAAGAGGGTCTGTTATATCACGTTATATCATTACAGTACTGGCTAATGCTGAAGGAGGATCGGTTATATCTCATGTTGTTGGGTTATAAATGTCATTGAGGCCATGCTAAAACTAAAGAAGAACCTGTTATAGATCATGTTATATCATTACAGGACATGCTATGGAGGACCTGTTATATATCATGTTGTATTATTACAGGATATGCTACGACTAAAGGAGGACCTGTTATATATCATGTTGTATTATTACAGGATATGCTACGACTAAAGGAGGGCCTGTTATATATCATGTTGTATTATTACAGGACATGCTACGACTAAAGGAGGACCTGTTATATATCATGTTGTATTATTACAGGACATCTACGACTAAAGGAGGACCTGTTATATATCATGTTGTATTATTACAGGACATGCTACGACTAAAGGAGGGCCTGTTATATATCATGTTGTATTGTTACAGGACATGCTACGACTAAAGGAGGACCTGTTATATATCATGTTGTATTATTACAGGACATGCTATGACTAAAGGAGGGCCTGTTATATATCATGTTGTATTGTTACAGGACATGCTACGACTAAAGGAGGACCTGTTATATATCATGTTGTATTGTTACAGGACATGCTACGACTAAAGGAGGACCTGTTATATATCATGTTGTATTGTTACAGGACATGCTACGACTAAAGGAGGACCTGTTATATATCATGTTATATTGTTACAGGACATGCTACGACTAAAGGAGGACCTGTTAACCCGTATCCGGAGTAAGGACACCCAGGTGCTGGACCAGGAGGAGATGATGAAGATCTTCTCTGAGTACAGAGAGGGGCAGCGCGTCCTGGTGGAGCGCCGCCTCTCAGACAAAGCCAGGGCTAACCAGAAACTACAGGAACGACTACAGGCCAAACGGGAACTAAGGGTAGGGACGGCTATTGCTTAACCCCCATAACCTGTTAAAACCATTTGAATAGGTCGTCGTGATGCATAAACGCAGCGTTGACGTGAAACTCACCAGCCCTGCCTTGGTGGACCATGCATACCCCCAATGAATGATGCATGCATGCACTCAGGCTGCATCCTTGCATCATCGTGATAAAGGGTGGCATCGTGATTTAATGTTTTACACCCTTATGTTGGTATGGTAAATGGTCTGATAAGGCATGTGCCCGTGATAAACTATCTATGTCTCCTACCCTATCGAAATATTTCATCCCAAATCAAAAAGGATGACACAAGAAGCTACAAGATCGCATAAGATCACACATTGCTCAATAATTCCAGATAACAGATGCCACAGGAAAAAAGGTCTTACACCATCACAGAGTATTTGCTAATTTGCTGGAGCCATGCAAAAACGGCTTACTTGACTATTACTATGGGTATTTCCATCGTGTTTAGATATTTCCATCAATTACATAATCACAGAAGGCCCGTGAGCAAGCTCAGGGACCGTCCATAAAAGACAAAGTGCGGGAACTTGACGACGCCTTCTACAGCGACCTCTGTGAGCGCCAACGGACACTAACCGTCACCAACGAGGAATTACGAGATCTCGTCTCAGGTCACGTGGACAAGACGGAGAAGTTCCGGCGGAAGTTGGAGGAGGAAGTGGCGAGAACGAGGCAGGAGGCGATACAGAAGAGGCTGGCACTGACTGAGGTAACCAAGGAGACCATCTTTGAAAATCACATCCCTCATTATAATCTTCTCCATTACTCACCCGGCAAATGCGATCCAATGTAATAATGTTGGACAAGTCGTCGGGAATACATGTTTAGGGAGCTTTTTAAATCAGTATGTATATATGGTGAAAGGCATCAAGATAACCGGTATTATGACCAGACTTGTCCAAGGAAACCCTAAAATAGAACTTGACATTGTTATAATTCCGCTTATGATGATATATATCGACTGAGATAGGGAAGCGTCACATGTATATCATACATTGTACACACAGCAAAAATGAAAGATGAGAGTCACTAAAGTACAATCAGCTTCTCTTTTTATACTCAGTCATTTACGCTATCATTACAGTACATGGCATACATACCTAAGACATGTAGCCTACACAACTATAAGAGCGTTTACCTTACACATGCCTGTTATTCATCTACATCAGGAGAACACGGACAATAAAGAGAGGGACGCCACTTTGGCAAACCAGCTGGTCAAGAAGGAAAAGGAAAACGCAGATATTGTGAAGAACGTACGCGAACGGGAACGTGCGAGGTTTGACGAGAAACTTAAACTGAAACTTGCTGAACGAAAGGTAACTTTCTAATTCCTTCTTGACACGGGAATAAGATTATACACAAAATAATTATTTTCAATTATTTTTTCATGGTGGTGATAGTTAAAGAATACGCAGAAGGAGCAATTAGTTTCCATTGAATAGATAAACAATGTTTATGATCTTTCAATATCGTTGCACATGTAAAGCCATAGCATGATTGCCATATCACGGAAAATATGTACTATACCGTTCGGATGTTGAACAAGTTGCATCGAATTGTCAGGATTTTGAAATGAATGCCTTTCTGTCATTGCAGAGACGAAAAGATCAAAAGGACGTGGAGGGAACAACCGGCGACTAGATGTTAACTTACCACAGATCTGATTATTACATACACAAATCTGATGTATATAACCATGCCAAATATTTGCCAAAATTATATAGAAAACGGAAAATGTATATATATTTGTACAGCTGTGCTTAGGTATTAAGATAAAGAGCAATCCGGAGGGTTCGTTAAACCCAAGAAGTGCTACACGGTCCTCAATGGGTTAACTTGACAATGCATCCGGCTCAATCAATATGAGGACAGAGAATAAACCTTAGTAAAGAACTATAGTCTTTTTCATCTTCATAATTATCTATATTATAGATAATTATGAAGATGAAAAAGATATTCCAATCGAAATTTGCTGTTGCATTTTAATGCACTATCAAATTCCCCATAAAACTTGCTTATTCTGTAATGAAATTATTTCTTTACACTTTGCTGTTTTTGATCAATACATCATTATCATTAATTTCAACTTTACATAAAAACGCAAATAATTGTCCTACGTTTCGTCTTCGTACTATTTCAAATTAGATTAAATCAAAATAATAATATGATAATTAGAGTGTGTCGAAACTAATGAGGAAATTTATCATATTGTTGGATAACTGTAACTTTCTAGGGTGATAGAGGAATGCATAGGCCATCTTATTTCTTGATGTGCTCATATTTATACTACATAGACAACTGTATGGTACCCCAGATTTTATTTCCCACTGAAATGGGTTGTGTTACCTTACAATGTGATGTTGAACAATGGAGTTGTAAATATACAAGTTCTGTACAAGAAATAAAAGTGTTTATATTTTGATTGATGTCTTGGTTTCCTTCCCTACTTTTGGACGTTTTGAAATAGTTGAAGCTGTCAAATACTGGCGTTTAACGCATGAAGTAGAATATTTGTGTTGCTTTAGTAGGTGTATTCATTGTTGGAGTACGATTGGGAAAGATCTCTCGATTAATCCCATTGGCAGAAGCTCAAAAGCGCCCCTTGAATTTTGCTAAATAGATAAATAATCAATCAATATGAACCCGTTAAATCCTGTTGCTGAAGAATGTTATGACAGATAGAAAATTGCTTGATTAAACTGACCGTTGCTATGCAACTTTCTTCTAGCAACGATTTCGATGGATACCATCTATATTCAATCGAGGCTGTTACATTATGATTTGATTCTTTCCGTGCGCATGATGTTGCATTATGATAATGAAAATGATAATGTAGTACATTGCGTACAGCTACAACTGTGTATGCATTATATTGGCCTCAGTCCAAACTGATCACGAGTCGATGATGAGTGTACCTAACCGTGCTAACATCACCGTAGCTGCACCATATCTTACGTCAATACCACTAATGATTGTATTGTACAATATATCTATACAGGTTGTTTCTTTTCTTTTGTTCTCTCAGCCTCTTCACTGTTCCTCCATATCACCTCTAGTTACGCTATAGATATTCGGTTTGAACCAGCTCAAGTGGTACTCAAATACCTTGACTACAGTTTATAATATAGAACAGGTGCCAGTCGAATACTGACCTTTATGTTAAATTAAATATGGGTGAATTGCTTACACATTCCGTAAGCTATGGTGTAATGTGTACATGATATCATTTAGTGAACATCTGATCTGCCTGTACAACCCAGGTAATTTACCATACCTGACTGAATTCGTTAACATTTAAGCACAGCATGATGTACCATTTGTATTCATGATGCACCAACGCAGGAACTCGTCGGCATATGCATGGCATATTGGTGCAACATGCTAGGCGTGGGCACATGTGATGCATGGATACAGGCCTGGCAAGGTACTCGCAAAGTTTGGATTAATAAACGCTAGCGACAAAATGGGAAAATGCATTGAAGGACTAGCCTGCCCTTAAAGGCTTAATATGTATGTATCAGTGTGTATATATACATACTGAGTGAACCAACACAAAGTTTACCAAACTACCTTCTATACAATGTATAACTACAGCTGCAGGTTAATAAGATGTTCCACATGACTAGTTACTCTGAACTCTTTATGGATAGCAAGCTAAAGGCGCCATTTTGTCCCCTAGGAGGAGTCTCTGTTTCCATAGAATAAGAGATCGACTGAACTGATTAGTTGGAAGCTAATGCCTGCTTCGTTCTGGCCTGCCACCCCTTCTGGCACTGAGGCTCTACTATGCATTCCTTACACCCCTACAGACCTATAAAGGCATATATATATATATATATATATATATATATATATATATATATATATATATATATATATATATATATATATATATACATATATATATATATATATATATATATAAACATCCACGCTGATACATGTATTGAACCATCTAATGGCAGCATGCTGCTTACTCACATGGTCTGCAGTGAGGCAGCATGCCTACAAATAAACATGTTATGCGGCGCTTAAAGGGTTATATTAAAATGCACTGAGTTAATTGTCTGCCTATATCTGACCGACCTCCAACTGAGTTATAGACCTGCCTAACATGGAGCTACGTGGGTCTCTGGTATGTTGCTGTTCAGGTGAAGAAGTAACCTAGTACATTTGCTTCGCACCTCCTGATCATATTTTTAAACAGGATTATGAAAACTGGATCAGCTGCCTTGGATTAAGTAGAAACAACATCTACAACATTTTAGCAGTTATGATACACATTATATGGATGATCTATTATATCTCCTGCCGGATTATTCCTGTGACGTACCTTGGTGAATCATGTAGAGGAAACTTCATAACAAAAATTGGATGTGTAGTGGACTAAGTAGAATTAGAACATAAGTATTCCTCTGGAGTATTATATAGCAAGTACGCTATACCAATTACTAGACAACTCAGGCACGATTTGAAAATGTATCATGTTTCTATAAATGGTTTTGCCTTCATAGCAGACTAGATGTATTTATTGAGGTATTATCAGGCATGGCAGAGGAATCCTGTAGAGGGGATAGGATACATGTAAGCTAGTTGTTATACATACATGTGGCAACATGGGGACGTGTATTGCCCCATCCATAAAACCCATTGATAATATATCTATCAACCAGAATGGCCAAATCACCAAACTAAATAATGGCAAAACACAGTTGAATAAATCATCGGATAAAATCAAGATATCAATCCAGCCTAAAAAGTCATCTCTGTCTAAGAAAAGAACTAGAAATGACCCTGCGACACATATGGACAATGGCTTTGGTGTATTCCAATGCTGGGGCTCGGTTCGAAATGACCCAACGAGAACTGACCGGCAACGCAGCCCAGGACTATTACCAACCCGCAAGAAACCACCACCTCATCCAAAACTTAAAAGAACTAAAGCATCATTAAAACCAGTCTTCCTGAGGACCAAACCACGGTTTGCGAGCACCCCGGAGGTGTTTGACCTCCCCGAGTTGGACTACCCGGATGATGGGGGGTCTATAGGGGGTGTGAGTTTTGACGATGAAAATGGCACCTCTGTGTCAGCTATATCCTCACAGAAGACGGTCAGTGTAACCTCTATGGAGACAGTGATGACGACTGTCACACATCACAGTAGGGCAGCCAGCAGGATGAGTGACAAGGTAAAGTATTTTCAAATTATCAATTATGTACCGGTAGTCTAGTATCGTTTCTCTAAACAGCAACACCGTCAAATAAAAACATTGGCGTATAGAACCATGGAAACCCTACAATAAGCACCTGATCAAGGTGTTATTCCCTCAGTTGTGTCCATTATCAGATCTGTGATGAATGGCACTCCGGTCATTTGACATAAGAATATTGTGGCCAAGGTACCATTAGAACAACCAATGAAATATTTGATCCAATTATTGTCCAATCATGTATGCGGCAGAATTCCTTGTGTTCTTAGGAATGGAGTAATCCATGTCCTGTTCAATTTAAAAAGTGTTGATGTAGCCCTACACCACAGGTTTTAACAAGACCTCAGCTTGGCGAGTGAGATGGCTGTAAAGGGTATCATGGGAAGGTGTGCAACTAGGAGTCGACGGTGAAGTATGGACGTGACAAAGACGTGAAATAGACTCTACATACCACTAGTGTCTACAACAACCACTCGATGGGGCTAATAATGCCCTAGTGGTTGTTGTATACACTACTGATGTGTAGAGGCTATTTGTCACGTCCATAGACCAGGGCGGACTTCCAGTTGCACACCTTCCCATGTTACCCTATATAGCCTACTCACTCTCCAAGCTGATGTCTTGTTAAAACCTGTGCCCTACACAGAGTCCCCTGAATAGCTACCATTGTTTACAGGTGCTGGTGTACCCCTACATAGAAAGCCCTCTGAACACTAAGGACCCTGTAGGGCTGACACAGGACTTCACATACTACTGTTATGGTGCCCAGGGCCCCCCACATGGCAGGACTCTCCCCATAAGACCTGACAGTAGGAGTGTGTCACTCAGGGAAGTGCCAGCAGAGCGGTGGAAGAGCAGCCTGGAAGACCTACAGGCTCACCAGGCTCAGCAGCTCAAACAGGTGGGTGCAGGGGGTTGTGTTCCAAATCTCTTTTTCCGTTTTGTCAATTACCACAGAAATCTGAGATCTCCTTACATATTTCATGATCAGTGACAAATCAGTCACCATGGCTCATTTTCCTGAGAATAATCTGTTCTAAATATGCCAGTCCACAGCAAAAGTAATGCTTATGGACATCAGGAAAGCATTTGATACGGTACATCATGGGAGAATGTTAGACAACCTTGGACAATTGGGTGTGAAGAGAGTTACTTTGAGATGGTTCTATAGCTATCATGTTGACAGAAAGCACAGAACTATTTCTAATACCTATCTATCAGAGACCATTAATGCAAACTGCAGGGATCCGTGTTAGGGTCCTTCTTTGTTTTTTTTGTATCTTTTAATGACTTCAGAGAATCGCACATCCCAACCTTCACTAGTATTATACTTGAATGGGTTGCCATTAATAGATAAACCATAAATAGTGACAAGACTATGTAGGAAAATTAGGACACCAAAGCAAGTACAGAACCAGCACAGGGCTTCAACCTAGAAATCTCACACGAGCTCATTAAATATCTACCATAATTTAGCTTAACAACACCCATATGACCAAATATGTGAGAAAGAGTTCAGGCTTCAAGTTGTATCAGCTACTTAAAATCAAGAAATGAATAAACAGGGAGACTACCTTGAAACAAAAGGGCTGCAAATGAATAATACTGAAACTGTATACTTGGTAGTGCAACATTAAATCAACTGAGGCACTCTAGAAAAAAGATTGCAGAGAATGAAAGTGGATGGCCAAGGTAGGTTGGTAGCCAACCACCCACTACACAGACTAATGTCAATAGATCGAACTGCTAATGTATACAGGTGATGGCAAACATCTTATTACCATGACATTCTTATCCTATTTATCAGAAACTGATTGAACTCAAGGATGCTGGGATAGAGTATGACCGTGAGTCGGGTGTGACAGACATCAGTGACAGACACAGCCGGGCACTCAATGAGCTGGTCGAAGGAAGCTCAGTGAATTCTGTATGTTTAACTTTGGCACAATCTCTGTATGTATAGGATTTTTGATACTCTTAGCCAACTGCCTAATTCATATTGTCTTCTTAACGAAGTATGATTGAGTATTGGTAATGCATATTTTAGAACATATTGAGTCATTATTGATCATACTTATATGACCCAATTGACTAAACAATGTGAGAAGTCATGCAGATTTATAGTAATCTTATGAATGAATTACCTCTTAAATAAAGGGCTTCATGATGCCTCAAGGCAAAACTTGTCATCCTGCTTATGACTAACTTACTGCATTGAAGTTTCAGCGGAGTAGCGCTGTGAGACGACACATCACCCCAAACAGAAGACACAGACCGCAGTCCTCCCTGTCCGGTCATGGCAGTACGACACGGTAAGGGAGCATTGAACAATGAATCAATTATGTAGTTCAGCAGGCATAACGATTAATTTAAATTGTATTTGGGTCATGCAATTATTGAACTGAAGCTGAGATTTTCTGACATGCCCATTTTTGTAGAAGTAATGTTGATATTAAGAACATTGGGCCATTTCGTACGAGTTATTGCATGGCAAGATCTAGTACATGTATCAGCAATTAATTTGTATTTGAGAATATTTTTATTTTAGCAGCAGTACCTACAGCGATGCCAGCAGTAGAGTCCACCTAGTAGCAACACCCGAAGATGACCTAGATCGTGATGAAGCTATCATTGCCCTTCACAATGAACTAGCATCGAAGCGGAACATTAACAACTGGATTCCTGATGCTAGGGCAGAAACCACCAAGGCCAAACAGGAGGAGGAAGAAGAGATGGGAGGGAATGAGGAAATTGAGTTGGATGTGGAGGTCGGGAAGGAGAAAAAGTTGGGGAAGAAAAAGGGAAAGAAGAGAAAGAAGCAAATGTTGGAGAAAAGTGAAACCACTGATCCTCTGCCAGATACAACAGACCTGTCTCCCCCTGGTAGATGGAGTGCTGACGTAGAGATTGCTAGCAGCGATGCAGAGGAGGCAGTGATTATGGTCCAAGAGGTCACTCATGCAATTATTCACTCTGAGCCTCAGGAACTTAGCGAGGCAGTGTCATACACAGGGACAGATGTCGAGCCAGAGACAATCAATGAGATGTATCCCGAGCCAACTAAAGAGACAGAAACAAATGAGGAAAGTCATAAAGTAACAGAGACACAGCTTGAAACAAGGGAAGAGACGGACACAAAAGAGCCAGAAACGCCCAATGAGCAAAGTAGAGAGTCAGAACTGAATGTCGAAGAGATAAAAGAGACAACAGTTATTGACACAGTGAAAGAGGATGAGACATTGGTCAAGGTCAAAGAAATCACTGCTATTGTGGTTCAACCTAAGGAGGAGAACGATGTAGAGGAAGAAACAGATATGGAAGCTTTGGTATACATTGATCCATATGATGCGATTGGGAAACCCCCAGAGACTGTCAAGGATATGAAGATAAATGATGAACGGCAGGCAGGAACAGAGACATTTACTGAGGTTAATAAAGAGACAGAGATAGATGGGGAAAAGGAGGCAGAAAAGGAAATCGAGACAGTAGTCAATGTCAATCAAGTTACACATAGTATGGTCAACTCTAAGGAAGAGGAGATGGCATATTCTGAGACAATTGAAGAGCCAGAGAGACTTTTGGTGAAGGAGGAAATTGAAACAAAATCAAATACTGACCCAGGAAAAGAGCAAGTAACCCATATTCTAGTTCACACACAACAGGAGGAAGCGTCAGAGACAGAAATAACCGCAGCAACAGTAGCAAATACTGACATGGAGGAAAAGACTGTAATAGGGTCAGAGGGGGCAAGGGCCAGCGAAAATAATGTAATGGATAAGAAGATGGATACACCTACCGAGGTAAATAATATGGGAGAAGCAGGATCTGCCACAGAACTAGAAACGATCACAATCCCTGAACCTGCAGTAAAAGAGCAGGAGACTGAACATGAGGGAGTTCCAGAGGAAAGTGAAGAGCAGGAGCGAGGACAGAAAGCAGACAAGAAGAAGGCAGCTCGTGTAAAGTCTCCACTACCAAAGCAGACAAAGGTTGGTAGTTTAATATCAGGCAAGGCTAGCTCCATTATTCATAAATCCCGAGAGACAGCTCATCCATTGGTCAAGTGTGAAAAACACTCTGTAGAGCCTTTCTTGTTACCCCAACAGGACCTTAGATTTAACTATACTGTCACTATACAACCCCTTTTCTCTTCAAATTAATGCTAACATTTAATATCTTTTCCATTTACCACACATTTCCAATAATATTTTTTCATTTTCCATCTACCACCCAGGACCCTACCAGTGTGATAGACGTGATAATCTCAGCGGCCACCGAGGCGCTGGTCAGCCACATCGCCGTGAGCACAGAGCCAGGTATACGCAGGATGCTCAGTGTGTTCAGGCAGGGCAGCAGTCTAGCGGCCGGGTCAGCTGTCGTAGACCATGAGAAGCTCAATAAAAGTCTACTACATATATTCGGCAGAGCTCTCAATACCAGTGTAAGCTTTCTATATATTTTATTTTTGATGAATGATATATTGCTGAAATACATTATTTTTATATACATACACAAGACACCTGCGTACTGGTGACTATGACTCAATTAGGTGCAATAGTATCATCTATTGGCCAAGTGTGAATAATAATGAACTGCCATCAGTGTCATAAGTGCAACAGTGCCTAGTCAATTCTTGCAGCCACAACCGATTCTTACCGATGCTGCATGTTCTGATGTTACAAAATAATTCAGAATGCAGGACCTTCATTACTTAATTGGTCTCTCTGTCGACTACCAGTGCATATGTGTATTTACATCATTTAGCATGTAACCCTTCTTTCTGCAGGGCAACGAGGACACTCCGGTAAAGGACGTCAGGGTAAGTGTTGGACGTTGATATTGACATTACATGATTCCTTAAGCTGTGAAGTGTTTGCCAAAATAATAGTCTATGTTTGTTGAAAACCATGCTCATCTTGAGAATGATATATAAAAAGAGGAAAGGATACTCGCCCAACGTGCAAGTCGTGATTACCTGTTGTGACGGGTATGAAAATGGTCTCACTCATGAGGCATGTATATAGATAAGTTCCGCCTTCTCAGATTTTGACACAGTCCGGGCTTGATGTTCCAAAGGATGGCCTCCGTCGTTCCGTCTCTCGGTATCTTTCTTCGTATATTCCTCAGTGTGAACATTATGGTCTATTGTACTGCTTAAAGTGGATCAGCTACGTGGAGAAGATGCTAAGTTCATCCCAGTATGAGTACGAGGCACCCTTTCTCTTTGACTGTTCTGAATCATGATATTATATGTGTTATATAAACGCCATTGACCACCAGTTTATATGTACCTTGCCATAAGACATAAACGCCCTTGGCCACCAGTTCTGTGTCTTGCTATAAAATATAAACACCCTTGACCACCAGCTATATGTGCCTTACTATAAGACATATACGCCCTTTACCACCAGTTATATGTATCTTTCAGGAGGAGATTTAAACACATTTGACCTCCAGTTATAAATGTATCCTTCAGGAGGACATAAACGCCCTTGACCTGCAGTTCTACGAGGAGGTGCAGGGGCTGCAGCGGGAGGGTAACATCCAGGACACGTCGGTGAGGTGTGTCTTCACCTACTACCAGCAGAAGCTGAACCTACTCCGTGTGAGAGGGCTGAGGACCTCACTGTTACACAAACAGAAACAGCGGGAGGAGGAGGTCAGTCAGAGTGGGGTCTTACACTGGGTAGTTAGATGTGGGCACTGCCAAGATCAGAGGGTCATTAGGACCTGACTACTACATTATAAACCAAGGCCATGGACAGAGACAACGAAAGGGGTCAGAAGTTAAATGCATCGATTGGAAAATTGACTCTAAAGACTTACTTTAGGGTAATTTCAGGTGAATTCAACTTTTTTTCCTTAACTTTTTTGTTGCCTTGTAGGATGGTCAGCTGGAGCAGGAGGCGCGGCAGCTGCTGGTGGAGCTGGATGACGTCAGACGCTCCATCCGGGACCTGCGCGGCAAGGAACGCCAGGCTCTGGACGTGCGTCTCATGGAGAAGTTACGCAGTAAGCGGCACAAGGTGGCACCACTAGACATACCTCCTCCAGCAGGGGATCTCTGAAGGTAGGCTGTCATGCATATCTTTATAAGAGGAAATGAATTAAGAAATAAACAATAAATTTAAGTTACTGCGGTATTTATTTTACATCTGGTTGTAGTTAGAGTTGTGTTCAGGATGTGTGATTTGCTGATAATATTGTCTCTTTCACAGGTGGACCTTTCCAAAAAGAGCCTCCAGTATGCCAGGAACAAGAAGAACGTGGTGTCCGGAATATGTATATACAATAAACACGGATACAGGCATAAACACGGGACAACTATATCATGTAATGACGAGTCTCTCTGTGCAGACTCTACCTTCTTGTCATCATGATATCGATGCACCACAGCACCTGACTAGTACGTTCCATCGGGATGCCTCGACATATATGCATTATACTGACCTTGAAGGATTATACTATTTATAGCTCACACGCATTTCAAATTCTAAAGGTACTGTACTAGACGGATCACCACATCGGCCGCGCGTGACTACCGATTTCTCCCATTAAAAATAGGAATACATGTAGTAACCAAAATATTGTTCATAGTTCTGTTAAAAAAAGCTGTTTCTTCAGGTTATACAATAACGTATGTCACTGATTTGTGAAACTTGTTTTTAATGCCTAAGGATTTTGCTAAAAATATTCTCCAAATATGGACAATGATACTGTGTAATAATTTGATTTCCAAAATTTAGAAAAGAAAATACTACAGGGTCTGGTTGTCCGAAACACTTTTCCCTACAAGGGACATGATATAATAGGCTATGTGGCTGTATTAATTAAGCTGATGATGCAGCTCAGCACGATTTTGAGACAACAATCACGTCATACATTATCTAATTCTATTTCATTATGTGTTTGTATCATTAAATTACCTTACAGTAGTGACAATTAGACAGTGACGAATGCAATAAAAGATGAGAATTGCCGAAAATGTCATCTTGTGCTATTACTCAAATCTCACATCTACTTGATCTGCAGTGTGAACCGTGACAATGCATCGACACTTTTTTTTCCAATAAAATATGGGCCATTCATTAACACATCAGGGTGGGTCAGCAAATCAAATAGATTGCCATAACAGTCACATGGGTCTATCTATTGCTTACCTGTTTTCACCATAATGTCTTACTGATATGATGACATTTGCGGAAGTACGATAAGAACGACAGACAAAAAGAAGACATCATATATCATAGTACAGGGCACTAGCTCTGCTTGAGGCATCTATTATATAATTATTTAATAATATAGATGGTACAATGCACCAGCAATGCCCTCTAATATATATTTATAGTCTTATGATAATTGATTTTGAAATATGAGTAGACCAACACTCGATACTCCAGAGTCCTGCATCTATTTCATTGAGCAAAAATGATATACCGCCATACCAGGCAGTGACCTAAAAGTCTATGCTTTAACATAGTATTATGGTCGTTACTTTAACATAGTATTACTTTATAAATTCATGACATGATAACTTTTGCTTGTACATATGTTGGCATTCTTCAGCTTTTGAAAATCGCAGTGTGAACCGTGACCTAGTATAAAAATAAAAATCTTCAATCTTGAACCTTAACATGCCTATATATATAAGCCTTCGTCCCAGAACTCACAAGTCTAATACATGTAAGCCCCGACACGCCTATGATATAGGTTTACTGTTAGATGTGTAGGCCCTAAGTGCATAGCCATACATACCATATGTCTATGGTAAGGGTAACCTGGAGTAGACCTAAGTATCCTACAAATCACAGCTCATTTTTATCGCACATTTACAACCTTTTTTTCACGAGGTCAGCCCGGGTCAGCCCAGGTAACACTCTGTTCAAACTCGGCCCGTGACGTAAATCCGTGTTACTGCCTCACATCTGTACGTCACAGGTCGTCATCACGTGACTGGCACCTCTGTAGCAGCCCACCAGGGGGCGACGCAGTTCAGTACCAGGCCGCTAGTTGGCACCACTCTACACGGGGGAGAACTGACCAATCAGGGGCCGTGGCGGTACTATGGATGTAAATGTCATGGTTGATGTACAGAGTGCTGGATTTACCATCATATTGACATTATCTATCCTGGTTCTGATTTATAATGTGCTAGAAATAAACGACTGAACCTCTCCCAGACTATGTGTGGATAATGTGATTACTATCAAGTTGACGCTATCTGGGGAGGTTTTATAGAAATGTCAAACGATATGCTTGGACTCTTTTTTCTTGTAGACCACTGACATATGATTAATGACCCTGTAAGGGCTACACAGTGTTTTCATGTACCTGTGTCAGCATGAATGCAGCCCTGACACAACTGTATACTCGATGGGCATGAATGCAGCATGCTGGCCTTTTAGGAATGTATCAACCCCGTATGGTCAGCATGGTGCGCGAATGCAATTAAGATTGGCGAGTTACCAGCCACAACTGATAACAGAGGGCATAATACATTATGGCGACAAATGGCATAATACATCATGACAAAAAAAGGCACAATACATTATGACAACAAATAGTTTAAAAGAAATTAACGCACTATGCGACCCCTAAAGGTTTTTAATCAATCAAGAGCAAAGGAGGAAGCCTAATCACTGGAAATTATTTTATATCCGGAGGTGTTTCTTTTTTTAGAATGAACGTGTTTCGCACTTTATGGGCTCCAGGGGCCGCATAGTGTTTTAATTCGCATTGCCCTTTGTCGTCAAGATGCATGAATACAGCCCTGGTGTGTCACTGTGTCAGGGTAGTCTACATATCAAATCTACCCCTAGTATATATTAATTTAGGCTGCTATACATTTATGGTGACGAATCACCCAATTAAAGCCTACAATGGGTTAAGAGTTCTAGCTCACAATCGTGCTCTGCCGTGGGCTCATAATACGACCAGACGCTAAAAGTCTATTAACCCTCTTAGGGTAGCATACAGCTTTAAAGCATAATGTCCTTGTCATAGAGTAACTCGCCTGTGCTGCATTCATGCACCATGGTGACCATACAGGGTTAACTGACATACTTCCAAAGGGTCGTAATGATGTAATAATCTAGCGCTGGTGTGTTACTCGCGGCACTGAGCTGATGTATCATGTCGACAAAATCGCCTTGGGGCATCATAGGATCCTTAAATTGCTAACTCCAAATTGCAAGGGTTCTATTGCAAGAGTGCTTTCCCCAAAACTCTACAGCATGATATTTGTGACACTCAAGCTTTGTAATTATTATATATGCGTGTCCACAATTCAATTGGCTTAACAGGAAATGCCATATTTGGAGGTCTCTAATACACAATATTCAGATTCTAAATTGCAGAAATATGCCAGCATGAATTGTACATGTCAATTTCGGGGTGGGGGGACCCAGCACATTACCATAAATCACAAGGGGTGGTTGGGAGGAGTGGGCGCACGTTCACGCAACAATCAAGCAGAAGCCCTAAATAATGAACGCTCCATAAACCATATGTGTGCCTATGTTTACTTTAAACAATTTGCTTTCCCTGACTGTGATGGAAAATAATATGAGCGATAAAAGAAAGAAATCTCTTTCAAGTTGCAAACCTCCCGTCTAGTTGAATTATGTGCGCAGCCCGCGCCGCCCATGATTAGTGCGTCCCTGTGGTGCTAGGGGGCGCGGTGGTGCTCTGCATCACAGCTATACGGCCATACCGCCCGGGGGCCCCGCTAGGAGGCCTCACGTACCATGCCCCCAGCTCTCCGCCACAGGGGGCAGGCCAGCCTCAATTTAATTGCGAGTTAGAAATGAAAATGTTCAGAAATCAGCAGTGATTTTGTCTGAAATCAAGTGAACTGGGATTAAATCTATGAAAACCGAAGGATATTTTACCAATAAATGAACACTCGACGCTGAAATTATGAACATAGTAACAATATTTTTAATGGCTGGTTTCGTTTGGGACACGGTTGTGCCAGATTTTAATTACCATGGAAACAATTTTGGATTTAAAGAGGAAACACTTTCATCATTGGTTGAGCCTGGCCATGTGCATGACCATAACAGTAGCTTGATGGCCGTACAGGTTTAGTCCATCATTGGGACGGTGAGGTACAGGTGAATACACAGGTGAGCCGGACTACACCAACCATGTGATGGTAGACAGGTACCTATCTACTGTGGAATATCATGGACTAACTGCATATCCAATGCACAGAGTGGATTTAGTATACTCCATTGGATTTCAGACCAGCAGTGATAGTTGATGGTTTAGATAGGATACAGGAGATCAGTCAGGATGTAGGATTACTGGGACTACCTGAGTGAAGCAGGTGGAGGGATACAACAATAGGGGATAAGGTAGGAACTTATTGTAGGTACTGGTACTTCTTTCTCCATTGTTGATCAAAATGGTAGTAGGTTGTTTTCTGGTTCTTGGGCGAATTCGCAAGTGCAGTTTGGGATATGTACACATCATATGTAAGGCCCTATACATTGACATATTTTTCCATTATGTGCATTAAACATGATATTTGCAGATGATATATGATTTGCAAAATGCATCGTCCAAGCGGAGCAAATCCACCGGAGAATGCTTTCTGCTTGGCTGGTTACATATATTTCAACACTCCTTAACCCTTTAAGGCCCGCATAGTGCTTTGATATGTTCTGCCCTTTGTTATCACGATGATTAGATAAATGCAGCCCTGGCCTACACGCCAAGCCTGCACCCATGCATCATGTAGACCCTTTGGATAAACCCCATAATGGCTGGGATGATGCATGAATGTAGCCCTGGTGATTTCCTTGCCAGGGCTGCATTCATGCATCATGAAGAAGAGGGGCACAATGCAATACTTAAAGCAGTGTGTGACCATCAAAGGGTTAAAGGTCCTAACATTTACAGTATAGAATCAGGTGGATGCAGAGGACGGTCCTTCAGAGACTCTATTACCTTATCGATAAAACGTTAAGCATGGAAGCACAACGCACACTTTGTTACTAAGCATGGTGCACGATGCAGCACCAGTGAGTCGCTTTGCGGGGCTGATAATCAAGCATGCTAGAAGCATCGGGCACCTCCAAGGTAGCCCTAAAAGGGTTCATCACCCGTTCATGGCCAGTTATTCAGTGGCGGATCCAGGATTGTCTAGAAGGGGGGGGGCAAACGTGGCCAACCTGGAGTCACTATTCTGTTTCCCGCGAGCGAAGCGTATTAGCTATAGCAGGGGGGTTTGGAGGCATGCCCCCTAAGAAAATCTTGTTGATCTAGACTTGAAATGGTGCATTCTCACACATTTTAAGACTCAGCCCCCTCCCCACCATCCAGATCAGAGGCACTCATTCAGGCCCTATGAATCATACTCCACAATAATCTTTCTCTCTTTCTCTCTTTTCTTCTTTCTTTTCTCTTCTTCCTCTTTTTCTTTCTAAATCTTTTTTTTGGGGGGGAGGGGGGACAAGGCCCGTCGCCCCCCCCCCCCTGGATCCGCCAATGCAGAACAAGTTTTATCTTTTGACCAGCTTGGAAAGTTGTCACTCGGTCGAATCCGAATAAGAACAAGTTTAATTGCTCTTATTCTAAATTACGAACCAGTTCATAGATAATGTATCTGGATTGACACGATCACTAAATGTGTTTGACAACTAAGAAATGAAGAATTAATGCTATAACTTCTTAGGCTAGAAAATTCATTTAATAAGTAATTGAATGCACCCTGTTATTATAGCGACGCAGTTGGTGCATTTAAAAAAATAGTCGTTGCCACCTGGTTCTGTTTGATTTACAAATCACGGATTTATGTCAAATATATCTCATATAGCCGGGAGAGATCTGGATGACCAACTCAGCCCGACTTAAGGGGTCATACCAATAAATAATTCAGGCGGTCAGGTACCGGTAAATTGTCGATGTTTAATTACCGGATCTTGTCATGACAATGTCATGTAAACGTCGCACACACGTCACGCAAACGTCACAAAAACCGATTGACGACTTCGAGCCTGGACGTGATCGGTGAAGTAAAGTTTATTATACCCGGTTACTATGCAACATATAGAAGGGGACTCATTATAAATTTCTGTTCCATGTTACAATTTACACGGCTGACATATACGACATACCTATCTGTTGATAGTGAGACATTTTTGATATAAGAGGAAAACTGGGTTTAAATCTTTCACTTTTGTATATATACACATGTATATCTTTCCAGCCGGCTCTGTGATAGTTTAAACCCCCTAAAATACAGCCGATTGATGCCCCAGATCCAGCAGTATTGATAATTATATGGCGTTAAATTGAGTTAATTATGAGAATTGGTATTTGTGATACATGTTTTTCAATGACTGATTTGCAATCTGTATGAAATTTCCTTTCACATGGTGGCACAATAGCAGGTCATGTCTGTTCAAAATATTTATTGGTGGTGCTCAGGATAATAGCATGATACCAAATATAATGCACTAGCCGTTTTCGACCAGATTGTACATTAATGCACTACCCAGCTGGAAAGAGATTCATAACTTTTGTGAGTAGCCACACAGAAAGGATACACTGTAGAGTAGTGTGCTCTTTTCCAAATGTATTGAAATTTATATCAGTGTAATAGCCTATGCAGTACTGCAGCCAAGCATCATGCCGAACTTACGGAGTTGGCACTAGAGTCAGCATGATGCAGAATGCATCATTATAACAAAGGCATATCACAGAAAAGCACTATGTCAACAGGAATCCCATTATTATAGATGATATCTGGTTACTATGACAACAAACCTTAACATCAACTATCTATTCACACCCAACAGCGATAAAAACACGTTTATGACAATTAACTTCAAAGAGTGGCTGAAGCCAGAAAAGCTACCAGAACGGTCATAAAACGAGATAAAAAGAAACATGGAGAGGGAGATATAATTATAAGCTCTATGATATTCCAACCACAAATCAAGCTTGAAAGGTAGATGAAAACAATCATGGGCGAGTCCAGCGGCAAATAATGGGGCTATCACAGGGAGGTTAATGTAAACATATATAAAAGCCACAGGTTACAGTCATATACATTACAGTCATCCTCACAGCTGGTGGTGGGAGCATTAAGGGATGAATGGTGCTTTATAATATTAATGTTCTATTCCCTTTGTCATTATGATGCATGCATGCAGCCCTGCATGAATGCATCATGCCAACTTTATACGAGTGCATCAACCCTGTACCTAAGCATGACGAGTGGACTCGCCAGGACTGCATTAATACATTAGTGCCAAGCCCACAAAGTATCACCAAACGTATGGTGACAAAGGGAATATCACATTAAAAAAGACTGCTGTTATAACCGGGCTCCACAATAGTATCCCCTGGGATAACAACAGACGTATAAGGCAGCCTCTGTACATGTGGTCATCAACATCATCATACTAGTGTCTAGTGTCCAAATATGAAAGGCAGACCCCTGGCCCTGGGCACTTCTTGGACAGCTTTGCAACAATTCTCAGTGGTGTCTACCTTGCATGAAACATTTGTAGACTGCTCTGAGGGGGTGACTGATCCACGCCTTGCAATTGGGACCAATGCCTATACCTGATGCTTTCCAGGTGCGTTTAAGCCCTTTGTGGTGGATTCTCACTCACTGTATTCTTTTTTTATTACTAAGACTGATTACACTGAGTTTCTGCACTTTAGTCTACATCACCATAAACCACATCACTCAGAAGGTAGCAGCGTGTCGTTCAACAATGTTCAAAGACACAGTCACCGCAGGAGGGAGTCCTCGTTCCAGGGAGTGCCCATCATTAAGCACATATAAATATAGAGTGCTAGGCATCCCTGGAGAGAACTGTAGTCATAGATGAGGTTAATATCCACCAGGGGTCATTTTAGGACATAATTGCAACTTAGGTACACCCGCACACAGTGTCAGTTAATCTATCTGTGGGTTCTATTCATGGTCATGTACCACATTTGAAGGGAGATAAATTCAGGGTATCAGGAGTCAATTAATCCGTTTAAGCCTTAAAGCGACACATGTCGGCATGATGCACCAACGCAGAGCTGGCCAGTAACTCGCCAACATTGAGGTAGTACCATGGGTTAGTTCTGCAGTGACTCGCTGTACTACTTTCCATAGAGTGCGGTGCTTTAGCCAGTGGTTCACGGGTTCTCCTGGATTGCATTGACTAATTCACATGTTGTAGTATACGTGGGACATGCTTCCCCCGACCCCCAATATGGAATCCTTTCAATGGCCAACAGCTACAGTACTAATTAATGCCGATCCTTCGGGAATCGATCAGCCTTGTTTAAGCACAAGTAGCTGCACTCTCGTGGGAGCGTGTGCAAGAAAATCGAGTTTTAAAAATGCCAAACTTAAAGATATTAAATTGAAGATTCCAAAAGCCAGGTGGCACCACTGTATATTTTCCGTAGATGTCCATAGTTTTGTTTGATATCAGTTTCGAAAAAGAAAGAAGAAAAAGAAAGAAAGAGCCCCCGATATAATACAATAATATTACAAAAAATAAATGAATAAGGATTCAAAAAGAAAAGAAAAGGGTAATACCACCTTATGTTATCATGTATACTAAATGTTTTCAGTCCTCCATAGATGATCTTAAAATAATCTTAAATAAATCGAATTTAAGATTGGAAAGATTTTCTTGTCCACACTCCCATGGATGTGTGTCCCAACGAGACTTGTTTAAGGTCAGCCATCGGATACAGCACTGGTGAGTCACTCACTAGGGCTGCAATTATGCATAAAGCACTATGCCATCCTTGAATGGTAGTACCATTGTGTGCAAGCAGGGCAACTTGTATTGATATAATGATGAGGCTTGGTGAGAGGCTAAGTGGAGACCGGCGAGGCCAGCACCGTGTTAACCCTTTAAGAACGGACTGGGCCTCAAGGCTTAATTCGTGTTCATTTGTCATCATGATGCATCAGTGCATGACTCGCTGCAACTGCATTGGTGCATAATATTGTCCCTCTGTGATTGGGTTCAACAGTCACCCACCAGTGCTGTTTCCATGCATCATGACAACAGAAGGCGAGATGTTGAGTGTATTAAAGCATGCCGCCGTCATGTAAGGGTTAACCACCATAATATAACAGTATGGTACTTCCACATGAAACACACAGTGCAGTAATTAGAGCAGAGCTATAATTACAAAAACTCTATCTATGTCAACTACAGACGGGGCTGTGAAAAAGGTGCACATGGTACCTACAACGAGATTTATGACAACTATAAAATGACTACAAAACCACAAAGTCTGCACGGCAAGGCCAATAATAGCTGCACCAATGCAAT
Source organism: Harmothoe impar (assembly GCA_947462335.1). Classification (NCBI taxonomy): domain Eukaryota; kingdom Metazoa; phylum Annelida; class Polychaeta; order Phyllodocida; family Polynoidae; genus Harmothoe; species Harmothoe impar. The sequence goes on along the minus strand of OX381704.1, from coordinate 25,112,913 downwards.
AACTGTACAGGAATACATGTACTGTAAAACCTTGCGTATAAGCCTAACTCGCGTATAAGCCGCACCTAGTTTGGGCCGATCCTATAAGCCGTAATGGAGATCTGATTATTAAATTATGGTGACTGTTCCATAGTAGCAAACACTCGCGTACAAGCCGCACTCTGACCCTGGGACGATCCTATAAGCCACACCGCCGATCTGACTCACGTACTAGCCGCGGCTTATACACGAGGTTCTACGGCTACATGTAGTATTATCCTCTCTACTATGTGAATAAATAAGTATAACTACTTTATCACACTCAAGTTGATTCAGATCAAACCAATCTTATACATTCTTAAAATGCCATTGAATCTACTAATCTTGTTATGAGATTCAGGCCATGCTCGGCTCTTTTTTTAAGCTGATAAGAGTCAAGCATTCTCAGACTTAAAGTCGTCTTTGCTGATCAAATCACTTGCCCATCTGACAGATACCAGTTGCTCGAACGATTTTCCCATTGAATCATTGTTCGTAGTTCACCTAACTATTAAACTCTGTTTTTTGATGACGCTGTATTTACCTTGCAGGGGCGAGTGTAGGCATGGCGTTGGTCGTTGTGTTTGGGACCTCCCTCCTCTTCCTTCTCCTGGTTGGGGGAGGCGTGGGGGCAGACAGTCCTAACCAACCTGTTCACAGCATCAAGCAGGGTGAGTTTCATGTATTCCGAAATGTTGATATTGTCAATATAGATCGTTGATGCATTAACTCTTTTTCATCACAAATATGACTCCAGACCACAGGCCGAGCTCAGATCTCTATGTGGAGGATCCTTTGTGCATGCCTACTCCTTTTTTGCATTGGCTCGGTATTTGAAGGAGTTTCAAGAGGGCACTTAACTGATGCAATCACATTAGGGCACTTATTTATTGCACTCATACTGGAAGAACATAGCATTGCACCTCAAATAATAACACAACTGTCTTTGGAAATAAAAAAAACGCAATCTTGTTGTCCATTTGAGGATCGTACTGAATCATGTGCACATCCATACAATATTATCATGTATAATCTTTGGTTTCAGGGCTCCAGAAGAGTTTGTACAATGTATCATATACTCTATATATCATATAATGTAGTCTTCATGTATGTGGTTTCAGGGCGCCAAAAGAGTTCAGTTAGTTCCCATGTTGGCCTGTGTGAGGCGCTGCAGTACCCGTGCCTTATCGGTACGGTCCTCCCGCACCCCTCAGCCTGTCAGCTCTACCTCCAGTGTGTGTTCCCGGGGGTGGGACAGGTCGGCGTCTCCAACAACTGGATCGTCAGGGCTTGCAGCCAGGGTACCATGTTTGACAGGTAAGTGCCAGTGTGTTAAACAGTTCATGCATTGATGACGTTACTAAAGCTCAATCATAAACAGCGTTGAGAATGTTCCTCTCTTGAGGAAGCGCATGATGCATGAGGAACTGAGATCAGTAAGGGGCAGTTCACAGATGAACGCTTCCATGCAAGAAGCTAACTGTTTAATTGCTATCACAAGGGGGAAATGAGTAGTCCATGTCTTCAATCTCTATTAGGAACTTAGTACTAAATTAAGCATTGTGTTACTGCTCTTAAATGACAAGAACAATTGTACTTTCTGGTTTCAGGCGTCAGCTGTTCTGCGTTCTACCGTCGGGAGTTGAATGTGCAAAAAAGTGCAAAAACAACGGGACAATACCGGGTTTATCTGGCAAAGAAGTTACCCAAGACTCCAACGTTGAACAAAGCCCTCGACCCAAACCCCAAGAGAAGACATTTGGGGAACAGGCCCTTCCTAACGGTGAGCGACCAGAGGGGAGGCCATCCATACCCCTGTCAGAGACCTTATACCTACCTGAGCAACTCAAGTCTGAGCTACCTCCCCAGGACTACAATACAATGAGCAATAGCCCTGGTAATGCTCAAGGAAGGGGAGCAGCTCAGGGAGGGGAAGCAGCTCAGAGGGAGGGATACAACCCTGTGTATAGATCCACTGACCACTCTCAGGAGTCTAGAGGTCCTAGAGAGGCATTGGCACCAGGGCAGCAGCACTACCCTCAACACCGGCCTGGTGACCACTCTCACGAGTCTGGCCTGAGAGAGGAGTACGCTGAGCAGATCGAGCCTAGAAAGGGGCGCTTTCCTGAATATAGACCCACTGATTATGAAACTGATGATCATAAAGGGGCGTGGAAGGAAAAACAGTACCCGGAGTATGTGCCCGATGGCAATCCGGACGCATTGATTGACAGGCATAAGTCGGGTGTACAGGGGGACCATCATTCTGATTTCAGATTTGCTGACAACTCCCACAAACATTTAGATACTAAGGAGGGAGCAAGTAATGACAGAGGAGGCTTTGATACAGACCTGTTCAAGCCTAGGGCCAGTCGGGATGCCCAAGATAGGCTGAGATATGGTAGTTCGCCTCCGGGCCAACAGACAGCAGCACAAGATGCTACAGGGAGGGATGTAGAGGCTAAGCAGGCCCCCGAGAACCAGGGAAGTCCTGAACAGTTCTGGTGGGATGCCCTTAACCTACTCTACGGCCAGGAGGCTAAGGCCAAGGCTGATGTTGCAGGGGGAAGGGACAGACTTGAGGGGGAGAGGGGAATTGACGCTCGCCCCAAATCTAGGAACTGGAGAAGGAAGGATCAAACTGCTACGAATTGGAATAATAATGGTAACGATTTTCCACCACCAAGGAGTCGAAACAGAAAGGAGCCAAAAGCAGCAAACTGGGAACTTCCAAGGGATAGGAATTTGAACAGGCAGAATCCCCCAATGAGGAATGAGGAGGGTCCACCACAGAGAGGAGGTTCAAATAGAGAGAATCCCCCACAGAAGAGGAGGGACAAGGTAGACCCACCTTGGAGAACAAGGGAGATTTTCCCTGTATTCCCTGCTCCGACCCAGGCACCAGCCATCCAGCAACAGCAGCAGCAGAGTCCATACCCAGTGAGGTTAGCCATCCCCACCCCTCTCCCCATCCCTGAACCCAGCACCCTGGGTGGAACAAAGCCCCAGGGTCCAGCATCCACCCCCAGGAGCAGTGGAAGGGACGCTGCGAGAAGCAGTAGGTTCCCCATGGGTTACAGAGCAAAGACCAGAGATGTTACCAAGAGCGCAAAGCCTGAAAAGACTGAGTACGACCGGCGGAAGACGCCAACCACTAGAAGTGTCTTTGGTGATCATGTGACCCAGCCTGGGGCTACCACAGAGGCACCCAGCACCATTATGCCCTGGGGGACGTTCTATAAACTACTCAGGAAGTATGCCTTGGGTCCTGGTGATGCTGCCCCTGGTCCAAAGGATGGTGCACCCAATATACGACTCGGGCCAACGACGATATCTATGATCGATGAGCAGAGGGAGGGGAAGGGGTCTAAGGCAGGTATATCAGACTCTGATGGAGGGGATTCCGGTCGTGTGACCAGCCCTAGGATTCCCTACCTGGGAGCTAAGATGGACAAGGATTACAGAATGGGACACTCAATATCTCAATCTATAAATGGTAGAAATAGAGAGGGTGAGCATAAAGTAAGATATGGTGACAATAGAGGTACAAGTATCCAGCAGGGAAAGAGTGACAACACGAACACTCAGTCTAGACAAGGGCATGGGGCTATGCCATCACATGCTGCTACTGATGTGAGACCAATAGGGACGAGTGCTAGGGGAACCGCATTGCCGAAAGCAAGAGGAATAGACCCAGAGACCATTGGAGGCAGATCCATGACAGGAGTACCCGGACCAGTAGGGTCTGTACGGACTAATCCCAAACAGGATTATGATGTCTCATCCCAGGAGGGGAGTTCTGAGTACTCCATAGAGGAGCCCCCTGTCGGAGAAGCTGGTACTATTGGTGGTGAGCTGCTCAGGAGCATAGAGGGCATGTTCCCTGACCTTGACCTGTCTGACCTTGATGCTGCTGAACTGGAGAGGTTCCTGAATAGGCAGATATCTTCGGCTGAGATGGTTGATACTGCTACTATCGATACTACAGATACTACTAGTACTACTGAACGGGCAACCACTTCCAAAGGTAGTGATACTACTGCTGCAACTATAGCACCTGCACCAGTAGGTAAGGAACTGTCACAGTAAAATGTAAAACGTACAGGCCTACTTGATATGCAACCAATCCACCAGCCATATACACTGTTAAGTTAAACTTATTCTCAAAATAAAGCCAAATGCCCCCCCCCCTCTAGTGATAATGATTATTGTATATTACCAAGGACCTAAAATATCTCTCTCTATGATATTACAGATATTTGCCCCTCAAAATCCATGCAAGGAATAATAACTTTACCGAAGTATGAACAAATATGGTTTGACATAGAAACTAAATAATACTAAAATTTAGCCCCACACAGGAACAAACATGGCGAGACCAAATCTACAATTCCATTTTTTTGTATTTTTTAGGAACCACCCAAGCCAATTCATCAGAAAAGGCAAAATTGCCCTCAGAGCAGCCAAGGACGGTGCGGATCCCACTGAGCGGCTTGACAGATCAACGTCTGCAGCAGGAGTTAAGGGACCCGTCCTCCCAGAGTTCAGCGGCCGAGGCAGCGAGTCGTGTCAGGACGCTGTACAGGTACCTACAGAGGAGGCTGCGACTACAGGGCTACAGACCTGTGTTGAAGATAGCCGAGCTACCTGTCACTACCAGCACTACTACTGCCACAAGTAAGTTAAAGCTCCTATAAAAAAAAACTGACACACTCAAAAAAGTAGTTTTTTTCATTTGTATTGTACCTGATTAATAAATCCCTTTCCCTCTGATAATATGCTAATTATTCCTCGATATATTCAATCAATGCAAAACGGATATGCTATCTAACTATTCCCTATTCCTTTGTTGCAGCTGAACTTGCTACCGAACGACAGGTGCAGAAGGCGGAAAGTACTACTACAAGAGTCTCTGAGCAGGATCTCTGGAGGAGCCTTGTGGAGGAGAGCCAGGCTGCTACCGCTACCCTCCCTCCAAGTACTACCCAACACTCAACCTCAACCCAACCTACAAAGACTCACACTACTCAAAGTACAGCCGCTCCCAGACCAACCACTACTACTCGACTTACAACTGAGTCTGATGTTACTCAACATAAAACAAAGTTGAGTCAGCCAGCTGAAGAATTGATAGAGACAGGAAGACATTACAAAGAACAATGGTACAAGGATAGTAAGGATGTACTAACTCATGGGACAAAAGAAGATGATTTAAAGCAATCAGGAGTTGAGCACAGTTTTAGCAGAGGTACCTTCCTTTCAGAAAATGCCCCGAAAGACTCAAGAATCACAGAGGGTACTATTGCTTCTGACACTAGTACTGATACCACCTCTAATGCTAACCCATCTACGAGGCCCAATATTAAGGATGATAAAAAGAGTATTAAGAAAGCATCAGAATTCTTTGAGGCAAACACTGAAGACCTCCCAGGTGAAAGGGATGGGACAGAAGCCAAAGACCCCAGAGACAAAGATGTCTTCCACCTCCCTCAAACTACAGTCAGCCATACCCCCAGTACACAGGGTGTTATCTTGGAGTATGGGCACGTTGCTATGCCAACCAAGCATGAAGGGGACAGCAGGTCATTAGAAATGGTGTATTCTGTAAGTAAGGAGCAATCGGGAGGAAGAGGAAATCATCAAAATTCAAACCAAACATTGCACAGAGAAGGGGATTATACTGCTAAAGTACCCGGTGGGAATCCTTACCAAAATGCAAGCCCTGGAGGAGATTCCCCATCTGAAAGAGATTCTTCATCTGCAAAGGATTCCCAATCTGAAAGGGATTCCCCATCTAAAGGGGATTCCCCCACTGCTAACACTGAAGCTTCCCCTGATGGGGATTCCCCAAAACCACTGATTATACCAGGGGCCATGCCCCCACCAGGAGGCTGGAGGAAGGTGGAACACAAGATGCTGCTCGGCATGGAGGGGGTGAGGGAGCATCTGGGTGAGAGACTGGGCGAGGGGCCAGGTGAGGGACTAGGTGAGGGAATGAGGGAGCATCTGGGTAAGGGAATGAGGGAGCCTGTGGGTGAGGGAATGAGGGAGCCTGTGGGTGAGGGAATGAGGGAGCATTTGGGTGAGGCACTGGGTGAGGGAATGAGGGAGCATTTGGGTGAGGGACTGGGTGAGGGAATGAGGGAGCATCTTGGTGAGGGACCGAGTGAGAGTGTGAGGGAGGGACTGGGTAAGGACCTAAGTAATGAGTTGAAGGACAGTATCGGGGACAGTATGAGGGATTCCCACTTGTTTGAGCACATCCACCCAGAGATGGCACCATCCTATGAGCAGGTAGATGGTGTGGATTACTCGAGTAGTGCGGAGCGTGGTAACCGTACTGGTAAAGCTTCCGTGACTTCCACAGACACTACTACTGATACTACAAGCAGAACCAAGAGTACACCAGCAGACAATGCTGGTGCTGAGCATACTAAAGGCGATAATAGGGATGGTTACCAACCTTCTGAGATGGCTAAAGCTGGTTCTACTTCCCCTCTGCCGATAACAACACCAACTACTCCCCCCGTTATAACCATGGACATGGGGACTTATCACACAAACACAGACAGGCAGCCAGGGTTTACCAATCTGAGAGAAGAACCTAGCAAAGGCCACACTGCAATTGGCGCTACTGATCTTCCTCATACAAATCCGGTCACCCGGCCGACTGGCAGTGAACAGGCATCTAAGGAAAGGGTCAAATCTGTGGACTCACCTAAATTGATTATCACTCTCCCTGTTAGCTCAACTACCGTGATATATGACACTACCAGTACTAAACTAGCTATGACTTCGCCGGTTACACCTTCGACCCATGAGGATGGCCCGAAGGCTCCACCTACCCCCAAGCAGGGGGTTAATAGGACACTGAGTGTGCTACATGTGGACACACCTAGCCAGGTGAATGTAAGCGGGGATGCTGGAGAAGGCCAGCAGGGCACTACAGACAGGACCGCAGACACCACCACCAGCGTCACCATGAAATGTGAGTTTAATTTGATCGATTGGCTGATCTACTTTTATTGATACATTTATTTCATTTTAGAGTATGTCTAAATTATCCACAGCAATGTCTGAAAGACCATTCAGGCCTCAAAAGCAGTGATAATTTTGACCTATCAGAGACCCCATAGAGTTGTACAGCAAAGACTATTTTAATTCAATATAGAAGTATTAATTTTATCATGTTTACCTGTTCTGTTTAGTAGTTTTAAAGGCAACTAAAAGCAGTTGGTTACCAGACTTAGCCACGTTTTGATTGAGTTTACTGATCGGTATTAAGGAACCATAACATTTCGTGAGATCAATGTTAGACATTGACCATATTCTGATATTGGGGAAGGGGATAGTTTGTTGGTACTACCACTCTGATAAGCCTTCTCCATTTGGGCGTTCAAGGACAGTGCCCATGGACTACAGTGCTCATTCAATTTCTTAGCCAAGGGTATTGGTCGGGTCTACATTATCTTAACTTCTTTACAGTTAAAGGGGTGTCAGTTCGGTTGATTGTTAATGTTATTTAACCTTCATTCCAGCTGAGGGGGTGTCTGTCGGCCTGATTGTCGGCATAAGTTTTGTTGTTCTGCTGCTGATAGCTATCGCCATGCTGCCTCTGATCTTCTGTGCTATTTACAAAAAGGATCGGAAACGGATGAAGTAAGTGCCATTCCTGCTACATATACATATATATATAGACAAATGCCAACACCCATTGCTACCATCTCACCTGTGGGGGCTAAGGCCATAGCCGCAGGCTGAGTGGGATATGCCCCAGCCCCCACGACTGAAATACGACAGAGACAGTATCAAAGTAGTTGCCATCTGTGTTAAATGTTTTTATTTGAAGCCATGAAGGAAAGAACCCTTTCCCTAGCCCATTGCATATGGTCACATTGCATTCAATGGGGGCATTAAATACGGTGCTTCAGTGCTTAAGCATAGAACATCTTGTATTTCAAGTAACTCGCCAGTGATACATTCATGCATTATGCTGACCCTGTAGGGGTGATACGCTGCCGCGGAGTTGGTATAATGCTGCTATAGATGCAGTGTTCACTTTAGTTACTGGATGGTGATGTTATCATATATCTGTTACCTTGAGGCATTCTGTTATCCTTCTTAAATATCTGTATTTCTTTATTATGTTAACAATTTAGCAACACCAGGGCCACAAACACTTAGTTTGTTTACATCATTTGAATTGTCCAAGGCGACCAATCAATTGCCATATGGATGGAACATTTTTGTCCCAAAGGAGATACATACCATCATGGGGTATATCGCTGATGCCATTGAGTCAAGGTCGTGGATCCAGGATTACTTTTCTGATTAGCCACTAGGTGGCATGAGTAGTATAGTATGTATCGGAACGGGACTATAGTTAAGTACTGTTTATTACTCAATCGACATGCAGCCAATCAGAGGCCTCCATTTGGTCACGTGACCCGTTGCCATGGTAACGTGACCTACTTAGGGCTCTCAGCCAATCAGAAGCCAGCATTCTGGGTGACCTACTGACCTACTTAGAAGCTCTCAGCCAATCAGAGGCCGGCATTCTGGTAACCATGGTAACGTGACCTACTTACGTCACGTGACCTACTTAGGCTCAGCCAATCAGAAGCCGGCATTCTGGTAACTAGGGTAACGTGACCTACTTAGGGTTTGTTTGTAAACAACACCACGTGGCTTTCTTGTTTGTAAACAACACCACGTGACACGTGACTGTTTGTAAACAAACAAACAAAAAAAAGTTATGTAACTTATATATAGAAATAAAAACACAACAAGATAATTTCTTTTCTTTTCATTTTATTCTTTATTTTCATTTCAATCAGAAAAAACACACAAGTTTATGCTTTTTTAGCTTGCTTCTTCGATTTGCAGCAACTCAACAGGCCGCAAAGTCTCACGCCGCCGTCACTCGCACCACCACACCCCGGACGACTTTTCTCCAATAGACATTGCACGACTTTGGATAAATCCAACACCATTTCGGCAAGGCAGAGAATCTTTGCCTCCATGAAACGGCCGCCATCGCAACAACCCGTCACAACAGCATCATCGATAGCTTCTGACTCACGACCCGGTCGCTCAGCTTTGGGATTTTGCTCATGCGCATGACGCACTTCTTGGGGTTTCTTGTTCGACATGCTTCAATTAGGAAATGAACGCAATGAGGTCCACAGGTGTCAGCAGAAGTGTCTTGTAGTTGAATGCGGTTTCTTTGCCACTTGAACGGAGCAGAGCGTTCCACGAAAGACAAGAACTCCGCACTCAGCGGCGGTAAGCCGAAGGAATCAAAGTAGTACACTTCACCCGTGCTCGACACGTAAAACGCCACCCAATGCTGACCTGGTAAATGTTGCGGATCTGTGTTGCTCACGAAACAAGTGTCTTTGATAGGGTGCTTCGGAATAGTGTCACAAGAGAAAACGCCCAGGAAACGATGTTTTGTGTGAACGTTTTCCTTCAACACTCTGCTTATTTCAAGCGTGTTCATACGATACGCCAAGTACCGCCGTCTTGTCTTCAGTTCATGTGGTAGTCGGTGACGGGGTGTCGATCTCGGGTCAGCTCGACGACGTTGTCGTACACCAAGTAGAGTAGCACCGTTGTTGTCGCTTGTAGCGCCGAGCGGAAACTGACTTCCACCCTCAGCTGACCCGCTCTTATAAGGTTCACGCGACACCCGTCGTGCGATCTGTCTGGGGTTAAGTCGAGGGGGAACACCGTGTAACCGTTCAGGAATTGTTCGTATGAAATACCGCAGGAGCGCGCGCCCTCGTACATCCCCGTTTCCGTGTGTAGCGCCAAGTACTCTCTCACGGCCGCTTTGGTCTTAAAGTCGGGCACGTAGGCGTCGTTCGGCACTTTCTGATCGTTCACTATCACTTGAAGCGAGCTGATGTCGTAATGCTTCATCTCGAACGGGTTCTTGGTGTAGCTACCGTTGAAGGCGTCGTGGTCAAGGAAGCAAATCATCATCGACTTGGGAAGCTGGCCTGTGTTGGAGTGCGTGTAGCTGTGATCTCTGTTACCTTGAGGGATGGCGTAGGTCGTCACCTCCACTCTGTTCACCGGGTAGTCGAAGGGCCCGTGTTCTATCACCGCTCTCTCGTGCGTTTCCGCTACAGCGTCCGCCACCAGCACGCGTCGCACGTAGAGCTTTGCTTTGTAGATCTTCAAGCTGTAGCCTCCGTCAGCGGCGCACATCAGATAGAAAGAGGGCGCCGCTTGTTTCAGAGTGAGATTGATTTCTGTCTCTCCAACGATGAGCTTCGGTTGATGAGCCAGGTCAAAGTGCAGTCGCGCCATCAGCGAAAAGCGCTTGTTGGAGATTAGCTTCTTGCGCGCTTTGTACCCCGCATTCGCGTCAGTCAACGTGTCAAACTGACCGGGCGTATCTTCATGCCACCCCTGGGCGCTCATGACGCCGTCCTTCACGTCTTTGTTGTAGTTGAGTAACCCTTCCAAGTAAGCTCGGTAAGGGTAGGTCTCGGTGTTGCCAGACACTTTGAAACCGCCGATGGAGACTTGGACGTCTTTGAAGAGCGAGTGAGCCAAGTTGTTCACCGGAGCTACCGCGTCGGTGTCCTCGATCGCCGCTCCGTCCTTTAGCACTTGACATTCCAGATGAAGGTAATTCTCGTTCAGGTCTGTGTACTCTTGCGACTTGTTGATGGTGAAATTTATGTTACCTCCATCCTCTAAAGAGTTTTTTGTTTCTATCCCCAGGAAAGACGACTTTAAGATAGTAGTCTGAGTCGGCGCTACGGTGTGCAGGTCGAGCTCAGAGAGCGCGCACTCGTTACTGCTCTCGTGTACGTAAGCCATTGTGTTCTCTCTTCATGCGGCCGACAGACTGACGCCGGCCGCCTCCAGTCTTTTTATTTATACCTGAACGCCTAGGCGCTTACCGGTCGAATACATCCCCTCTACGTCTCTTGCAAGAGCCACCGCCCGTCTGAGGAGAATGCCGGCGACGTTTCGACCCTTTCTTAGACGCGACAGGCGTCTTTCCTCCCGAGAACGCCGTACTCGCCAGTCTCTTCAGAGCGCCTGCGCCTCGGTCTTTCACGCTGCTCTTTAAAGTCCGACCCGCCAGGACATCTTTAGCTACGCCCACACCGGCGCGGAGCAGCGTTTTTCCCACCGACTTCAATAGCGGGGTAGCCGAGCGCATCAGACCTAACAGAGCGCCGCCTAAACCGTGCCCGCTCTGGAAAGAGCGCCCGCTGTACACGTTGACGCCGTTGCCCAGCTGCGCGTTGTAGTAATCGCTGTACCCTCTGCCGACGGTGCGCCTGGGTGGAAAGTACGGAACGCGTTGACGCATCATTTTTCTCTCTTTCAGCGCTCAATAGGTCTCAGATGAAGTGTCACGGTCACCTCGCCTCTACCGAATGGGATGGAATGACCGGATCGGTCTCTTAAATAGATGCCGACCTCGGTAAACCTCTTGGATTTCAAGGGGAAATAATCCAAATGGGGAAAACTGATAGCTTGCACGCCACCTCGACGCTTTCCGCCTCTGTCCACCGCCACGCAGCGCAACAGCGGCACTTGCATGTCGCCCACACGTCTCTCCTGGATCATGTCGGTGTATATGTACACAGAGTGCACGTCCCCGTAAACATCCATCGAGTAGGCGCCGGTAGTCGGCGACGCGAAACACGTCTTCTCTCCGAAGCCTAGAACGCATGCGAGATGCTGACTCAGCAGGACAGCACAGTGTCTCGGCGGTTTGATGGTGACGCGTTTCGTCTTGGCGTCGTACGATAAGATCCGCATCGGTTTGAGCAAGAAGCTGTCGCCCTCTAGTCTGTCATCTCGCAACGTCTCACTCAAGCGCTCGATTAGGGTGTGGTTGCTTCCGGTGAAAATAGGAGGTATCTCGAATATGTTTGGCATGAAACTGCGCACTCCCATGTCCTTCTCCATCTTTTCGATCATCTGTCTTGCTTGATGGCTGATCGTCTTCTTCTTCACCGCCGGGGACAAGAACTGCTTGTATACGGCATTCGTCTGTCTCAAGTCGACCTCTCTCTTGAACCTTTTTGTTTCCGGTTTCAATTGCTGCTCTTCCGACGTGTCTGATATCTCTTCCACCGTTACATAGCTCGCTTCCTTCCAGTTCAGCGGGAATTTTGAGCTGAACGTTAGCTTGCTCAGACCGTTCGCGTTTTTCATTCTCTTCCAGTCTACCTGTGGTTTTTTTCCTTCGGAGAATTTAGTTTCTTTTAAAACCTGGATCGCCTCCTCTAGCGAACCTTTGGTGCGCAGAGGAACAACGATGATCAAGTCGTCGTCGTGCACGTTAGTCCATTCTGTAGGGAGGATGATCTCAGTCAGAGCCGCTTCGTACGCTTCGGGCAGAAGGAGCGGCGAGTCGAAGTGAGTTCGGAAAGACGTCAAGCTGTTGTCAGGATAATACTCCATAGAGCTGTTGCTAGGTAGAGTGATGTTCATTTTTTTTTTTTTTTTTTTTTTTCTACGTTATTTTTTTGACGGGGATCCACTCGTTGAACTTGTCGTCGTAACCTAACCAACGTACGAAAGCTAACTCTTTACCGTCGACGGTCTTGCGGCGCAACACCTCGTCTATCAGGTAGTTGTTGTCGTAACGACTCTTGTACACCTTCTGAACCTCTTCCGGGTAGAAGACGCCTTTTATCTCCTCGCCCTTGTCGTCTTTCAGCTCGAACCCTCTGCTTCCCAACGTCTTAGCAACGTCGACCACTTCCTCGCGCCAGTTTCCCTCGTACCCTTTGTCGAAGGCGCCTTTAGTTCTCAACATCCTCACTCTGTCACCCGGAGCGATGACGTCGACGGCGGACGTCTTTGTTTTTTTCTTCTTTTTCCATATTTCGTCGATTTGTTTGTTAGTTGGGAGATCTTGTCGGTAGAAAACTGTTTCGCTGTTTTCCGAGCTGACTTGAGCCGGCGCCATTTTCAACGTCTTGTGGTGAGTGCGATTGTAAGAAGACACTACATGGTGCAGTACGTCTACGTAGCGATACGTGCGCTTGTGTGTGAAATAACGCCACAGCTTCTCCTTCAGACTGCGGTTCAAGCGCTCCACTAGACTAGCTTTGATGTCGTCGTTCTCGCCAGTGAAGAACTCTATGCCCTCGCTCTTCAAGTGATCTTGAAAGATCTTGTTCAAAAACTCTTTCCCCTTGTCTGTCTGAACAGTGCGCGGTCGTCTCTCGCCAGTGCCTGTCATCTCTCGGAAGGCCTCGGTGACATCAGCGCCGCTCTTGGATTTAATGGGAACGGCCCACGCGTACCTAGAGAAAACGTCGATCGCCGTCACCACGTACCGGAAGCGGTCGTTGTGAGACGCCAAAGCTAGCATGTCCATCAGATCTATCTGCCACTGCTGATCGATTGCGCCGGTTATAGTCTTGTTCCTTGCGAATTTTCTCCGAATGGGTTTATGTTTAGTGTAGGCATCCAGCGACACTAAAGCATCTCGGATGACGGCCGGGTTCAGGTGGCGAAAATGATGTTTCTGGAGTTTAGTCACGCTAGTGAAACTGGAGGGCGCTTTGACGTCGGTATATCTAGCTACTACGCGCTTCTTTTCTTTTTCCTTCTTGGTCAGTCTCTTCACTGGTTTGCCCATGGTGGGCTTGTTGAGGGCGTGAACGACGAGCTCGCCGCTAGGCGGTTGCGCCCTTTCCTTTTCTTACGCGGCACGCTCCTATAGGAAGTCGGAGTTTGGAAAAGTTCACGGTCGTCCTCCTCGTCTTCAGAGGATTGATCGTCCACCACCTGGAGAGAAGAGTCTGCTGCTGCTACTGCTGCTGCTGCTGCTGCTGCTTCTCCTTCTTCCGAGTCGAAGCTCGGTCGTTTCCGACCTCTGTCAGCAAGCCGTGTGTCCAAACTTTGGCCAGGTCCGCTCGCTTTATACAGATGGTTTCCGATCAAGGAGTCTGTGGGAACTGCTTCGCGCAGCGCTTTCGTGAACGGCGAGTAGCCCGCCGGTCTGGGCGCCGTCTTCCTGAACCTGGCGGCGTCGTTCAGTAAGTCCACTATGTTGATGCGACGCTCAGGTGGTATTCTCCGACCCGACATCTCGCGCACCGCACCGTCCTCGTTCCACTTGATCACACCGGATTTCTCCAATTGTTTGTACAGCGCCACGGTCCGAGTGCGATTCCTCTTGGGAACTTGGTTCACCAACCGCTCGAGTAGGGACGCGCTGGCCTCTTCAGCAGACTGACGGAGGTGAGCCGGGGGCGAAGAAGAGTAGGACGAAGAGATGTTGCTGTTGTGGGGATTCGCGAGAAAAAATTGCAATCTATTCAACAACCTTCGGTATTTCAACATTTTCTCGCGCGATTCCAAAGTGGGGTCGTTCAACACTAAATCCAAGTCCCTGTAGATAAACTGTAGCACCTGGTGCAAGGCCGCGTCGGGATGAAGGGACTGTTCTGCCTGCTTGTGGTAATAGGCCATGTCGGCAGGTAGGCGGGCGGCGGTGGCAGGAGCGGAACTCTCGTTCTTTTCAGTGCGCTCATCAGGAAGAGGAGGAAGGTTTGGAGCAGTAGAAGTACTAGCAGCAGCGACTGCAGTAGTAGCAGCGCTAGTAGTAGCAGCAGCAGCAGCGGGCACATGATGAAGTAGACCTGCTCGTGATGATTTGTAGAGCGTCTCAGGATCCACGAGCGCTAAACGTTTGTAGTGTTGTTGCTGCTCTGAGTCCGTCATGGGGACGACGGTGGCAATGACGCTGGTGGTGGCGGTAGTGGTGGTGGTGGTGGTGGTGGTGGTGCTGTCGGCGAGTAGGTGTCGAATGAGGTGTCTCATATACGGAGAATGCTCTTTATAAGCGGTAAGGCCATCCCTATGAGAGCCGGAATGAGGAAACCTCCCTCTTGTACCAAGACGCGTCTCTTTTTTTTGATGGGCGTAGATTTTTTGCCGACCTCCCTCAACACGTCAGCCGATTCTCGAAGCTTGTCCAGTTGTTTGTCGCTGAGCGGGATGTTCCCTACCAGTAAATTGTGACAGATCTCACTTAACGCTGCGATCAGATCGTCGCTTCCAGAGTCTATTAGATGCGAGCAGTCCTTTGGCGAGCACTTAGCTAAGTGCTTGAGAGTACCAAAGTGTCTTTCGAGTAGATGAGAAGACATTTTTTTTGCTACTGCTTTCTCTTGTTCTTTTTTTTGTCTAGCGGTACGAACACTAGCTGAGAGTGTATGGACGTCAAAGAGGAGCGTATTCTCAGATCGTCAGGTGTTGACTGCTTGAAGTCCAGAAGGAGGTATGAGTGAGGTCGCTTGAGTTCATGGGTAAATATACTAGAGAGGGCCGCCGCGTTGGACGGAAACACCTGGCGAGACAGACTAGCTATTTGCCCCATGTCGCGCGGGTTCTTGAAAACGATCATGTAGTGAGCGTTCAGACTCATAGTTCGAAAGTCGGGTGATTTCTGGAATAGGTTCTGAGTGATGTATATGACGCTCACGTTCCAGTGATGCGAGTATTTAGTAAAGATGTCGGCTACCACTTGCTGATTGGAACTGCTCATCAGATCGTCCAATATCAGTAGAGTGTGGGGTCGTAAAGCGTCTTCTGCTACTTCCACGTCTCCCGCTATAGACTCTTTGCTAGGAAGACCTTCTCTGAATTCCACACCGTACTGATTTTGCATTTTTTCAAACAGAGGTTGCCACTCGCCGTAATGGTAAAAAGTCTTTTCCACCGGCGGCGTGACCAAATTGTTCACGTCGCTCAGAAATTGATCCACCAAGCGCGATTTTCCACAACCCGACGGACCGCTAATGATACAACTAAAGGGTCCTTGTAGTCGAGCGTCGAAATGAATTTCTGTGAAGAGTTTGCTTTTACTACTGGACATTTTTTTTTGTTTTTTTTTCAGGACGCGTCAGAGAGCGGTTGTGTGTCTGACTGTCTGCTGTGTTTCTCACTCGAACGGTCGGTAGTGAATGGTTGTGGAGAAAAGTCAGCCGACCTTTTTATTGATACCGGCCGGTGTCACAGTAGCGGCGGCAGAAGTGACTTTTTTTTGCGATAAAATTCTATTTTCACTCAATAGTCATAAATGTTTGTATCAGACTCCAGAGGAGTCTGATACAAATATTTATTTTTTTTTAAAAAAAGAAGAAGAGGAGGAGGAGGAGGAGGAGGAGGAGGAGGAGGAGGAGGAGGAGGAGGAGGAGGAGATTAATTTTTTTTTTTTTTTTTTTTTTTTTTTTTTTTTTGATCATTTAGGCAAAGCTCGTCGCTTTGCCGTTTTTTTTTCTATTTCTGTGTTGTGACACGATCGTCTCGAAAAAGCAATAAGGCGTGTGAGCGCGGCGGTGACAAATACATATTGGAGCGTATGGTTTAAAATAGTGCGTCCCTATCTTCTTCAATTCGGCTGCGTTGCAATATGCGGGATAACAAGTGACGACGTCGAAACGTTTAGAGACCGTGTTCACGTCGGCCACAACGCGCGCCCACCGAGTGGGAGCTGCAGTCGCTCCCAAGAAACCGATCGGCTTGTCGAATCGTTTCATAGCACTTATTCTCACTTTATAAGAGGAGGCAGGGTGAGGAGAGTAGCGGCGCTCTTTCTTTTCATGAAACGCCCAACGAGTGGGGGCGCTGAGAGCAGCTGTTATGCAATAGTAGAGTAAATGCTGTTCTGAGAAGACGGCTCTCGGCCATGTCGCTACGTTTTCCTTTTCCGCTCTTGTATAACGACGATGGCGCTCAGCTTTGCATTTCTCGAGAATTCGGTACGCCTCAAGAGAAGCGTGAACCTCAACTACGTGACGCTCTCTCCTTTGAGATAAAAAAATAGCCGGGCAGTTGAGGAGAGCGCTTTGTTCGCGCGACCGTCTTTTAGAAACTCGCGCCCTCTGCAGCGCCATATTTCTTTCCTCCGAAACAAAAAAGACTGAGTGAAAATAAAAATTTAAGAAAACAAAAAGCTCAAAGAAAAAAAATAAGCAATAAGCAGACTCAGCTCGAAATTCCCTGCTGGCGTGATGGCGGTGACTGCAGGCGGTGGCGGCGGTCGGCTGGCCGGCCGGCGGTGGCGGTGTCGGCGGCGATGGTAGAAGGGTGTGTGGAAAGAGAGACGCATCTCAGTCTTTTATAGGAGCGGCGAGTCTGACATTTTCAGCTGTCGCATGCTGACCTGCTGCTATCATAAGAGAAACAAAAGCCCTAATCACACTTTTCAGCTGGATCCTTCCACCCCGCCAGACATGGATCCCAGATGGGAAGGCGGTTTAAAATTAAATCCGTGTACCGACTGTCATACAATAGGGTAATTAGTTGAACGCGTGTTACCTGTATAAAGGATTAACGGGTCATGGGCTCAGCGTGTGTATAGAAAAACAACTACAGGTAGCGTGAACAAAGCGACCCCCTCCCTTTCTGTCACTCTGTCTGTGACTAGAGGGTGCGCGTGTGGTAAGCGGCTTATATCTAAAGAAAAAAACAAATCAGCAGACAGCCGGCCGGCGGCTGGAAAATGCGATTAGAGGGATGATGAGCCACGTAGTAAGCGACTTAAGGCTGATCTAAAGACCTGCCGTGAAGGGGCAGCTGGCCGGTGGCTTGAAAAAAGGCGGGGCGTAAGGGTATATAAGGGGAGTGAAACCACATTCAGCATCGTCATCATCGTTCACGCTACTACTACTACTACTACTACTACTACTACTACTACCACCACCAGCACCGCGCCTCAATTTGCAGATCCTCGTGATGGAAAGTTGCTACCGTGACATGAAGCGGAATGACGAAGCGGCGCGCGAATGTGAAGCTGATGCTGTAGCCTCTGCTACTGCTGCTGCTAGTGCTGCTCAGCGTGCTACTGCTGCATTTACTGCGGCTGTTAGTGACGCGGGTCGTGATGACGTTGTTGTTGTTGCCGCTGCGGCTGTGACTGCTGCTGTTGCTGCCGCCGATGCAGCTACTCATGCCACCGATGCCGACGCTGCTGCTGCTGATGCTGTTGCGGCTGCCGATGACGCCGCTGATAACGCTACTAGTGCCCGCTCTGCCGCCCTTGCTACTGTCGCTGCTGCTGTTGTTGCTAATGCTCACGCTACTGCTGCTGCCGCTGCTGCTACTGCTGCTACCGCTGCTGCCGAGGCTGCTGCCGCTGCTGCCGATGCTGCTGCCGATGCTGCCGATGCTGCTGCCGATGCTGATGTTAGCAGTCGCGTCGACAAAGAATCGTCATTTGTCACTCTTAAAGCCGCTCCAGTGGAACGCGCGACGGGTAGTAGGGCTACCAACGCGACGGCCGGATGGTGCAAATGGTGTCGTCGCTTCTGCTCGTGCGCTTGCTTTTCTTCCGGTCCTACCTGCTGCTGCTACGGTATGATAGTGTTATAGTGTTTGAATGAGAACGCGCGTAGTTACACATAGACGCTGTTACAGATGTGCTTTTTTATTCGAAAATATAATTTTAACATAAGATGGAACTTGTTGTGTTTTTTTCTATATATACGTCGTTTGTTTACAAACAGTCACGTGTCACGTGGTGTTGTTTACAAACAAGAGAGCCACGTGGTGTTGTTTACAAACAAACCCTAAGTAGGTCACGTTACCCTAGTTACCAGAATGCCGGCTTCTGATTGGCTGAGCCTAAGTAGGTCACGTGACGTAAGTAGGTCACGTTACCATAGTTACCAGAATGCCAGCCTCTCATTGGCTGAGAGCTTCTAAGTAGGTCAGTAGGTCACCCAGAATGCTGGCTTCTGATTGGCTGAGAGCCCTAAGTAGGTCACGTTACCATGGCAACGGGTCACGTGACCAAATGGAGGCCTCTGATTGGCTGCATGTCGATTGAGTAATAAACAGTACTTAACTATAGTCCCGTTCCGATACATACTATACTACTGGCATGATTGACCCATCTGATTCCAAATGACTCCCCTCACAGATCTACCTTTGCCAAATGGGCGCCGTGTAGCCCAGCTGCACTGGGCTTGCCAAAATCTGCATTCTAACCAACACAAATGTCTTTGTTTCAGTGATAACTACATGGACCGTACTGATATCACCACTCTGGCCAGTTATGGCACCAATGTAAGTAAATATTCACCCTCTTTCTTCAACTGCCTAGTAGGGAAACAAGAGGTCAATTAACGATCCTTGATGGATTCTCACATTTTGTATTCCACTGTGTGAAAACTGATTTGAAGTCCTATCACGTAAAATTAATAATGTTCTAGGGTGGCTCTAAAGGCACATAGACTTTTCTGGACTTTAGATATCATGATCCTGCTTGAATCGACCGAATGCTTTAGTACAGTCACTATAATGATATCTACACTATGTGCAGAAGCACTGCATATATGAAATTACAGTAGCCTTATGTATTATTTCATTGGTGTATATGCAAGCACAGTATACTGTCAGATTTTTTACTTTCGCAATATATCTTTAGATAATTTTAGTCAAACGCTTTAGAGTTATCTTTAACATATCTCCATATTTGACCTTTTTACGAGACATAATATCATTGAAGACTGTGGAAATTGACTGATAGATTTCTGCTGTGGTCAGAGAGAACTCGTGTACATATGGGGCCCAATTCATAGTTTTAGAAATTTGATGAAAAACCAAAGCTACAAATACAAGTGTTACATAGCAATGATGCTAACCAGATAGGTCTTTTCTATTGTGGTTTAGAGACTATAGGTAGACTATGCATACCATATAATAGCTACTTCCTCCTTACCTTAGAACCGTAACTACACTAGTACCACTACTCTGGCCTCGGTGGGCTCCACCAGGCCCCTGATCAGAACGCCGAGCTGGATTAACAAAATGATGCTCTTCAAGAAACTTAACCGGAAGTCCGTCTCCGACCACTGTCTTGTCAACATGTACCACGAGCGGCAACACCCATCAACAGAGGACCTCTACGGTAGCCATGGCAACCAGTCCTGCCACCTAGCAACCAAGTATGCGTCGCTAAGTACAGAAAGAGCGGCCTCTCGCAAAAAGAGGAAGTCTCGCGAGAGTTCATCGCGGATGGATGATGTTATTTCAGATTTTACGGATGAAAGTGTTTTCTATTTGAAAAGGCCGAAGGTTAAGACAAAACAGTATACTCCTTCTGTTGTATAGCCTGATAAGGATTTATAATGAACTTTCATTCCAATTAATTACCCTACATTATTCCACATGTGGCAACTTTGTTTGTAGCAGTAACGGAGCCACACATAATAAGGTTCCAACAGGATTCCTATCTCCATAGTTGTTGATGACTGTAAGCTGAACGTTCTTATCTTAATATTCGAGATGACATATTCATTAGAAATATCATGAACACATTTCTGATAGTTTGATTTTGCCCAAAGACGAGATTTGGGGTGATCTTTAATCTGGAATTTTGCCAAAATAGGGGTGGGTGTTTGTTTGAGTATACATGTGCATTAAACATATAAAATATGGTGAAACTTGATAAGGAAAGGGAAAGCAATCTGTGTCCTGAGGTTTCCTTACAGAGGTGCCTTAGGCTCAGTCTCATGAGTTTGTAACATTTCAAACGTCTTTGACCGGTGCTGTCTTTGACCGGTGCCTTCTTTGACCGGTGCCATCTTTGACCGGGTATGTGATTAAAATGAAGAAAAAAGTACTTATATAGTAAAGAAATTTAAGCTTCAACTTCTTCATGTAATGAACAGTCTATGGTTGATTTACCCAATTAAAAAAAAAAATTAATGCACATATTAAGGGTTCCTTTTGGGCTTTTTTTCTTCAGCAGGTCAAAGACGTCACCGGTCAAAGACGACGCCGGTCAAAGACGTTTCAACTGTTACAAACTCATGAGACTGAGCCAGTAACATAAATATATGAAATATATCAATTTTAAATAATGCCTCGAAATGATGTGTTATAACATATTATACAAAAAATTTACCCATTTCTTTACTGTACACTACTTTTTTCCTCATTTTAATCACATACCCGGTCAAAGACGGCACCGGTCAAAGACGGCACCGGTCAAAGACGTTTGAAATGTTACAAACTCATGAGACTGAGCCCTTATAACAAAAATTACCTACATCAGAAGTCCACGGTTTGTACCAATCTAATTTCAATTTCGTCGCGATCGATGGGCCACCATAGGAAGATTGAAAATGCATACAACTTGCTGGGGTCCTCATGACGTGGTTTAATGTACCAATTGAATATAAACATACAGAGGAATAAACATGTATAAGTATATTGTATGTTGCATTATGTATAACCTCTTGAAATGCCTTCTTGTGGACTTGACACATTGTATGTACAATATACTAGATTATAGGTGCAACAATCGTATTGTATTTGTGTCATTCATATTGTAACGGTCAGTACCTCATGCAGAAAGGAGAGGTAAATATTTTCAATCTATATCCAATATATTGTGTATCAATTATCCCACAAGATATAACAAATCTTCACATTTTACATCAAATACAATGCGCTCATACCTTTGACAGAAAAGGACACAAGAAAATATTTTTAAAAATATTTCCACACGTAAATCTCTTACACAAAATGCCACTGTTTAAATTGCGTGAAAATTAAGTTGTTAACATATATAAGTAGTCACTGGTAGTAATCATCATCAAGTGTGTATAAGAATTAAAGTTAACTGTACAAGTGTTCATGTTACATACCAATTTCAATCACAGACATCGACTTTCCTTTCTAATGCAGAAATACGGTAACAAAGAGAGATGTATTTCATATTGATATATTGTAAATAAAGTTATATGTATACACATGATAATATATGAAAAGTATTCTGCAGAATAAAACCCTATCAGATGTATATCAATCTATGTTTTTAATCAATATTCAATGCAATGGTAAATCTCAACAAATGGTGTACAAAGAATGGCCATAGTTTGGCATCGAATATGTATAAGTAAACAGTGTATTTACAAAGGGAGGAGACATACCATATTAGCTAGACATCTACTTAAAATGAATAATATTATACCAATGTTTACAGTCTCCAAATTATTATTTTTTATATACAACTCCAATCTTCCTAAGAAATGCCATTTGCTTTCAATAACTTCAAATCCCATTGCCTGTTGTATGTACATACTTAACGACCTTTAACTCTAAGTTGGTATAACCTAAGATCTACACAGTCTCCATATATTCGGGTTCCTCATCCTCGTCCGCTACACCATTGGCCATGCTCTTCATGGAGGTGGGGTGACCACCGGGGAGTGGTGGGGGTGGGGCACTAATGGTACTAGTGGTAGACTTCACAGTAGCATTCTGTGTCCGGGCCCGGATCGCCTCCTTGTCCTTCCCAAACCCGTGGTTGTCGTATTCTGCCGTCTCAAAAGTCGGCCCGTTGTCGTAAACAGCTTCTTGTCTCTGTTAGGGAGAAATAGTGTGAAATGTAAAATGGCGTTTCAGTAATTATTTCATTAAATATACCAATTTGGTTGTAACTAAATCTGATGTGATTTGTGTCAGGCAGAATATCGTTGATGCATAAGCATGATACTTTGTTGTAATGATGCATGATAGTAACGCAACAAGTAGCCTGTCAGTGTTTCATTCATGTATCATGATCACCCTTCATGGCTGATACACTCCCAAAAGGTCGGAATGATGCACCAATGCAGTCCTTTGATAGTCTTGGACTTTTACCCAAAGCTGGACAAAACCTAACCACTAGCCTTCCCCTACCAAGCCTCTCGATTCTCGCATGTCGGGTTACCGCCGTTACAGACGAAACTTAGTCTAGACAAACCCTGCATAGAGTCTTACCTTCAAGTCGTTGATATCCTCATAGTTCATGGACTTGACTGAATACTGTGGTCCAAGTGATGGTGTCATCCTATAATGAAATGCGGATTAATTAGATAAACTCCCGACATACCATAATAAATAGGAACATAGTCGAGATCTAGCCTACTGAGACGTACTCCTGTCATGGGTGTAGATAATATTCAGCAATAACTAGCTGAACCTAGCCAGCTGATAACAGTTACTATTATCAGTTTTTGGGCAGTATAGGTGGAAATATTGTCGACCATTTTGAATTGTTGCTGTTTCCATGATTACCAATTTGGTGCTAGAATCAATCTGCATGACTAAATGGGCACAGCTTTCTTCAAATTTATCGCTTTTGTACGGTGAAGATTATGTTCCAAAATTGAAGGAACTGGACCTTATCATTGGGGAACTTTAGCTGATTAATTAAGTCTGTACTTTTAATTGTGTTCTATAAGAGCCTAGTGGATGGTGCCCATTATTAAAGTACTCACGGTCGTGCCTGCTGCGCCTGCCGCCTCTTCATCAGCAGCACGATAACGATGATGAGGATGACGATGACGAGGACACCAACAACTACACCTGCTATCAGGGCAGTGTTATTACCCCCTAGCGACCCAGGTGTTGGTTTGGCTGCAGTATAGAAACGTATAACAAAGGTTATCTATACTATAATCAGAAAGATAGAAGTCAATGGCCATGGCCAACGGTGGCTTAAGCTCACAACATGTATAGCAAGGACACAGCCAAGGGAAGGCTGCTCCCAAGGGAAAAGCTAACCAGCTAAAATGCACGCAATAGTTTTAGGTTAATTGCAATGATATATCGAGCAAGTTGACCATCCTAATGGCCCCGGTAATGGGCACCACCCAATGGGCTCTAATCGGCCTAATAATGCATATATAGTAAATGTAAAGACTCAATATGGTGGTTGCCATATGCATAATGACCAGCACCCAGTGGAGAGGTTCGGCCGTTTGAGCCCATACATTTCCCACATGATATTGGCCGGTTACAGTGCAGTGGGTGGTGGCCATGATTAAGAAGTCCTTGCTCAAGTG
Organism: Harmothoe impar; assembly: GCA_947462335.1. NCBI lineage: Eukaryota > Metazoa > Annelida > Polychaeta > Phyllodocida > Polynoidae > Harmothoe > Harmothoe impar. Next base: position 25,089,055 of record OX381704.1, on the reverse strand, counting down.
ATTTGAAATGTATCTATATTTTGGACATTTCCTTAAGTCATTGCTCATGACTACCACCCACGTCCACAGCGCTATATATTTATATACAAGGGTGGCAAGTGTGAAAAATTCAACCTCCCGATTGGGCGTATTTCTCAGACAGCCCCAGGCGACCCAGCTGAGAGTTTCATCCACTGACACCGCGGATTCAGGCATATATTTCATATATAAATTCGGCCAATTAGAGCCATACGGACGGTGATATTAATATATATATACACACATATACATATATATATATATGTATATATATATATATATATATATATATATATATATATATATATATATATATATATATATATATATATATATATATATATATAAAGATTTGTATACAGGAAAATAACACAGTTATCTTACGTGTTGGTGGTGCTCTTCCATCTGGACAGGTACAGTTGGCATAGAAGGAGGGTACACAGGTTCCTTGTGTTGTATTCCACATAAGCCCAGGTGCACAAGGACAGTCAAAGATGACGAAATTACCACAGGTAAACCGCCGGCTACAGTCTGCCGGGTTTGCCATCTGCAGTGCAGTGAGAGAGGCGCAGGGAAAGACAGTGATGTCCTCACAGGCCCCTGTAATACACATAGAATACATAGAATACGATTTACAGTAATCATGATAGATGATTACATATGTTGAGGCATTGGGGTGGGAAAAAACATGACATTGGTGAACAAACATAAAGAAGGTCAGTCTTACTCGTTCTTTTATATGTGTAAATCGTGTAGTGAGCTGCTAGCTTCACTTGATCAGAAATCATCTCGAAATGTACACTTTCTTTCTTGTGATTGTTGACAATCTTAATTGCCTGTTGACTAAGAGTTATGACTCCTATTAATCAATTCCATATAGTTTGTTTCACTAATAAAATTAATTATCGTATTGACAATTGTATAGTAAAATGTTCTATTCTTGGAAATCATTAAGTTCTTACCTTTGAACACATCGGTTGATACATTGGCCTGGAAGATAGGACGACAGGCTGCTGTCGCTGCTGCTGGTGTCGTTGTGGCTGAAGGATCAATGCAAAGATGATCACTACACATACACACATAAACATTATAGATACTTCTAGGAACAGCACCTGACTGGGCCACACCCAGCAAAATAATGTGAGGTAGGGCAAGACTTGTGTAAGCATGCCCATTGTGCTAAGCAGTGTCAGCACTGTGTGGACAGGCTTACCTTATGCGCTAGATTGGGTAAGGCTTGTGCCTACACCCTCCTCTGCCAAAACCCAGACTGAGGGTCAGCCTCTGGTCTGTGTGCTTGACCCAGTATACATATAGTATATTCCTACAGTGCTGACACACCATCTTACCCAAGTTCACCCAAACATGCACAATACAGTGTCTGGTATAGCAGGCTGTGTATTGCCATGTTGGATAAATAGAGGTTCCTTGCTATGGCCATCTAACACAGGACCCATATTATAGTGGTTATAAAGCTTGTATTAAAAGCCTAAGGTCCAGGGTTCTAGATTAGGCCATGTCACCCTATCCATCTTTTTATCTTAGATTGTTTATTTTAATAAAGATAACATCACAATTATCAACAGGATACATACCATAGGTAACTTTAACATAAAAGAAATCATGACATTTTTGTAACCATTTTGGATTTCTGTGTTCCGGTTGCCAAAAATAATTGGGGAACTTTAGGGAACCTTTTCTTTTGACATTCCAAGTCCGTTCTGCCTCATCAATAAATGTTGCAATTTGTGGTGGGTGTATTTCTATAGTAATACTGCTATTCACCAGCTGTCATATGGGGTGCCATGAACTGAAGACATGGACTCTGACCTGGCTTCTTCCTGGGAATACTTTAAATTTTAGAGAAATAGCGCATTAACACCTCTATCCTTATCAATATTATATGAAGAAAGAAGGAAAGAAAGAAAGAAAGAAATGAAGGAAGGAATTAACGAACGAACAAACAAACAAAGGAACGAACAAACAAACTAACAAACAAAGGAGCTAAGGAAACAACAAACGAAGGAATGAAAGAAAGGAAAATTTTCTATCATTTAGTAAATGACAGATCAATTGGAAAAGAAGAACGGAAGGAATGAAGTAAAGACAGAAAAAGAGAAAGAAGCAACAGAGAGGAAAATAAGGGAATAAAAGGCAATACATACATCTAGATGACTCACCAATTATTGCATGTCTACGGTGCGCTGGTTTATTGGTTTTTACAGAAACAGAACCTGGTTCATGTTACCCTTACACTGTAGAGGTTGTATATTGTGAGCACTACAATCCACTAAAGATCGTATAACTGTACTAGGCAAAATTTCCTATTGTTTAACAACACCAATCTTTTGTATTATCACACCTCCCATTCTGTACTAGACCTGTCAATCTATTTTACCAACTAATATGTATCTTCAATGGGTAGTAGTAACTGCTTATAGCTATCATGTCATCGGACCTCTTGCCACACAACCATGGCTAATTGTGAGGGCCGTGTTACTTTCCTCATTCCAACTATAGTGTGATATGTGTAGACGTTACAGGGGTATGCCATACACACTCCCTTCTGGCTACCTTTTACAGAGGTTGGCCCGACTAAAATGGCCATACAGTTCCTATGTATAATGGCCTATACTTTTTTATAACATCGACTGATAAGAGCCCAAACTAATGTTTGAGTGAATGTAGAAACTAGTCAACCACCCCAGGTACATTGGGCCATGATTGGGCCAATATACCACTTAGAAATGGGCCAATATTGGCATTTTGATTTTGACCCACTGCTGGTTTGACCGCTGGCCCAGTAATGGCCCATGCTCGGAAAAAGGGATATTGATTTCATGTTGGCCCAATGGTGGGCCAACATTACAATGTTTTTACATTATTCCAAGGTTATAAATTAAACATCTGGGCAACCCTGAAATACATATGTCACCCCAACATATAATTTTCAATATAGGACCACTGCAACAATCGCTAATATTGAACAATACTATTTTTATGTGTATAATTGAATGTGCAAGCATACTAAAGACATGGCTGTCAAGTATCATCAGTTTAGAAAAAGCCATTTCTGTCTTTTTAATCCATCTTGATCTCTATCCTAAACTGTTTAGACATGATACAAACTGTATTACTATCATCTAGGACTTATCTAACTCCATTACCCACACATGAGGTGTCTTCAAGTTACTTTTGACGAATTCCCACCGATGTCATACAGTAAATGGCACTTTTAGGTATCAAATTTCATCTATGAGCTTCCTCTGACCTTTAAACATGTAGAGCACACTGGGGATCACATTTATAACCCAATATGATGGCAAAGTAGGAGCCATCCTGTAAGATATTCTTCAGGCAACATTGAATCCCCCTGGTGTAAATCACAGCCAATATTGGACAAGTGTCGGCACCGTCGCGGGCAATATTTTGACGTTGGGCCAACATTGGTCTGCCAACGTTGATACAATTTGTGTTGGTCCAACATCAGAAATATGATGGCCAACACTGGGTCAATATCAGCCATATCAAGCATGGACCAGCTCTGGGCCAGCGGTCAACCCAGCAATGGCCCATTATCGGAATTGCCAAGGGTGGGCCATCATTGTAATTTGTATGTTGAACCAATGTGTGCATTACCAACAATGGGCCATGGTTGCATGGTATAACGATTGCGATGGAGTCGATCATTGCCGACATTGGCCCAATATACCCTTGCTACCTGGGACAGAGCTGCCATCTGGTATGTGTTTGATGTACTATGATCTAAACACTACATGTTTACATCCTTAACACCAATTTTTCATACTGTTTAAATACTAAACATCTAATCATATTCAACATAACTGTTTAGGTGTTTAGAATAAAAGTGTTTAATTCCTAAACAGAAGGATTCAAAGACACAAACCTAGTAAAATGTTTAGACTTTAAACGTGTTTAGATCTAAACATGTTTAAACCTAAGCACCTTTTTTGCAGTGTGTAAGCGTTTAAAATAACTATTGGGAAAGTTGTTTAGTCACACGAACTAAAGGTGTCCCAGCCATGATGTGCCAAGGAAGATCCACCCTGAGTGTGCATAGTTCTTATACAAGTCAAAGTCAAAGCTTCCTGGTGCTACAGAATACATCCTTACAGAGACCGGGTAGCATGTATACTGGTCATGTGATGTGTCTACGTATTATCCATATTAACTCCCACCCAGTTCACTGATACTCATTGTCAGATTCTAGGAGAGGAGTCCATCATTGCCAGACAGGTATATGCTGGACTCTCTATAGAGAGTCCAGCATTGTGTAGCCACACTTGGACTACACATTCTCTTGTTTGGTGTATGATGTTTCTTGGAATGTATCCGTGTTAGCCGAGATAGTGCTTCAAGTACTTTTATTTCGCTTTTTTTTTGGAGCTTCGGCATTTACATTTGAGACTTTATTTAGTAAGAGTATTACTGGGTTGAGGCCCCTCTACAACATGTTTGTTTATCTAAAATAAATTGCGCTTTTTCTCCAAATATAAAGTAAAATTGAAAAGGTAAAAGCCTTTACATGTAGTAAGTGCTATTACCAGAGGTGACTGTATCTAGGTGCACACATGATTGCCGGTGAGGGGTCCACCCTTAGTTTGTTTACACGTAAGCCAAGACTTCCTTGTCATTGTAGGAAACATCCGCACCGAAATGGTGTCGTGTTCCGAGTTTTTATTCTCATTCACCCTCAGCGATGAAAGGATATCAGGCCCGGGGTGGGCACTGAGTCTTTGAGGGTGGATAACTACTGCCGCCCTGCTTATCACAGTTTGGGAAATTTGACCGCCCTACTTTTCAGAAGTTGGGAGACATGACCGCCCTACCACCCACCCTTATCAGATATTGGAAAATGTGACCGCCCTATGTTTTAATGGAAACTGTCACTGTGTGGACTAGTGAAAGCCTAGGCCTTCTGGAAGTTAGTCGGAATTCACCCCCTTTACATCAAAACATTTTCAATTTCAAGGTTATAATTTTGACCGCCCTATTTATCAGGGTTTTGAGGACTTCCGACCACCCGTCTTTTCAGGATGAAATGATAATTGACCCCCACCGCTCTTAAATGGACAGTCATGCTGCAGTGGTTATCAGATCCATGGGAGAGTGCCCCCCCCCCAGGATATCAGGATATCCTTAAATCCATTTATGGTGCATGGTCTATCACTATCTATAGTAAGGGTATGCCAATATGCAAATGTCGATGCAACACACAATTTAGATCTATAATTTCAGCGTGAGTAAAGGCGTGACACCAGGGTGAAAATAAACACAATGTATTATGGGAAATCCACCTACACCCCGTGCCTCTTTATTTAAACAGCCTATTTTTACTCTTGCTATTGTGTAGTACCAGGCCTCTGTTAGGGGCACACAATGTGGATACACTGGGGTTGAGGATGTGGGTACGGGGTATTCCCTTTATGCATTTGTGACTTGTAGGCGTGGTACTAGTCAACTCGATGTCAGTGTAAATGAACTATTTTGAATGCCTTGACCTGATAACCTCTTGGAGTGATTTATAATCACAGATTGTAGATCTTTCTAGTCTAGTTATGAAGTATACTACTGACGCAGTGATAAATAGAGTAATTTTTAATCCCTGGCTTCGAGAACCACGTGATACCTTAAGGCTTGATGTTCATTTGTCGTCCTGATACATGAATGCAGCGCTAGCAAGTCGATTTATGCTGACGCTGGAGGAGTGTATCAACCCCGCGGGGTGGACGTCATGCTTGACTGACGAGTAACTGCCCTCAAAGGGTTTAATGTCACTAAAGTATAATGCACAATCTTATGGCTGTGTCTCATGACCTTGGGCCAATGTTTTTGTCTCTGACCGGGTGCCAGCTCTGACCGGGTGCCACCTCTGACCGGGTGCCAGCTCTGACCGGCCTGAATAAAATCGGGTTATTTAGGGCAGATGTAGATAGAATTTGTCTGAAAAGGTTACTGGATGCTATTACGCTCTAAACTAGTCATTAGTTGTCCATTTTTATCATCATCTACCCTAAATAACCCGTTTTTATTCAGGCCGGTCAGAGCTGGCACCCGGTCAGAGCTGGCACCCGGTCAGAGCTGGCACCCAGTCAGAGACAGAAACATTGGCCCAAGGTCGTGAGACACAGCCTTATACGGTCACAAATCTACATATGGGAGTCACATAATTCCCTGACTCACCCTGTTGAATAAATGGTCGCTCTCTTATCTCTGGGAGCCAGTATTGACTATTTCAGGCGTGCAGATTTGTAATCAAAATCACATGATCCGAATAGCATGCATATTTATAAAATGAGGAAAACATTGACAAAGGGGGGTTCTTTTCATTGGTCTAAGTATTGCAGCATATAATTATATGTGTTAATTTGCATCATGGGCGTGCACAAGATCTAATGTCTGTATAAAGTCCTACTACATAACTAGGTCATACCATACACAGGGAAATACACAGGTACATGTACATAATATACATGTATATTAGTATAGCCCTACTGGGCTACTGCTACAAAGGGGTACATATACTTGCTGATATTATATAGACAAAAGTGTTATTCTTTTATATGCAAATGTATATGAAAATGTATATTGTGTAGCAAAACGTTTGTTTGCATATGTATTCGTCCTTGTAAATGTTTTTAGGGATCGGCATCGGGTGCAGTTGCTGCATTGATGCAAACGTATAATACTCGAGGCAACGCCATTGACATTTGATATCAAAACACTATGGATAAAGATAATAAACAATGAATACTTTACTTTGTTTTGACACAGATATGCGACTGAGAACCCCCTATCCTTTAACACTAGGGGACTTGCATCCCAATAACCTAACCCTACTTTGGGAACCTTTGACCCCAAACCCATTTTTATTGGTGAGAACACCTCGAAAATATGGGAAACACGTTCAGTGAAAACTGGTAGATATGTTATGAAAATCTGGTTAACTTTGTGATATTTTTGGGGAAACTAGAGGGGGAACAAGCGGGGGAACAAGACATACCCGGTACTTTCCAAGTATGAAAAGTACGCCCCTTTCCTCCGCCTACTGGAAGTCAGCAATGATAGACTTACAATAGGGGGGGGGGACAACCCTTAGACTTATAAAACCTCCAATATGTCCCACTTACATTGTTGTGTAGTTGTTGTAACTGTATGTAGTAGGGTTAACAACAAGATGCTCCATGCCGCCCCCCATGACCACGTCCCCCTCCTCCTGCTGCTGGATCTACAGGTAGATACACCTCCTGCAGCCTGCAGGCCTGTCTCACCCCTCCTCCTCTCAGGCAGCAAACTCCTCCTGGGTCGTATTGTACCTCCAGTAGGGGCACAGCCGCAGCCTCCACAGCAGTAGGAGCCCTGTAGCCTGCTCATGGTGATATCCTCCATGGTATTGGTAGTGTCCTCCATGGTGTAATAATGTCCTGTGTGAGGTGGGTACTCCTGTGTATACTGCTGGTGGGGTGGGGTGGGAACTGCTTAATGTACTGTCTTATTACCCTACTACCCCACTCCCTCTGGTTTGTGATTCTCACAGGGTACTAGAGGGGGCGCTGCGAAAGTTGTATAGGGGTAGAACAGGTCCACTCATCTAGATGAATTTGGTTGGTATGTATATAAAAGGATCCGGAGGGTAGACTGGTCCCACTGAAACATAGGGGGCGTTTTTGTCCAATTTTCCCTAAATAAAAGCATTTTAAGAACACACAATATTCCTCCTTTTTTTGGGGGGGGGGGGGGTTGAAATATGCAAGCTGCTTAATACTGCGCGCGACTGATGGCGTGCTACCAAAGGTACCAAGTCATATTGTTGAAATTTAAAGACTTTAAAGTACACCTTTAAGAACTTAAGTTGACCGTGGGACTATGTGGGGGCTTTAAACGTCGAACTGTGAACTTTGAAGTGGCTCATTGGTAGTTTTGAATGTAGCGATGGTTGAACGGTCCGATTTTCTTTTAAAGACATCTACTTAAAGCTGAAGTTTGGAAACTTTGAAACGTGTCCTTTAGGAATGTTTGACATTGATCTCCCCCCCCCCCCCCCAGAATGTGTAGAAATTCTAAAGTGTGCAGTTTTACATATACATAATGGTGGACACGATGACTGCATATACAAGAGGGACAAGATGGCTGCCTACACACCGGAACCCCTTATACCCTATATATAGCCCATCCGGGTACCCACCACGACACAGACCCGGTGGTCACGGTCAGTGGATGAGTGTACAGTACTGGGGACAGGTGGGTCTCTCCAGGTGCTAACCCTTTAAGGGCAACATGACCACCCAATGCCTCAGGTCCGTTCATCTGCATGATGCAAGAATGCAGCGCCACTGGCGAGTCTCTCCCTTCTTTGCTTTGCAGCATCATGCCGGCTCCTTTTGGAGTACATCAATCTTGTAGAGTTGGTATGGCGCATGACTACGGCACTGTTAAGTTATTCGCACTGTGCTGTCATTAGATGGTTAAGTAGGCTGTAGAGGCCACGCCTGGATGACCACTATATATACCATGTAAGGAAATAAATGAGAAAAAAAATGGAAAGGTGAAGGAAAGAGTTAGGTCATGAGGATGACAGCCAAAATATCATGTATATATACGTAGGCTGTGTGAGCCTCTTTTATTGGAAATAGGTTGTATAGGGAATAATCAAAATCCCAAATCTGTCATAAAACTTCCTCCATATGGAATACTTGTGTGACCAAGTTGTAAGGTTATGTGGGAGTTGAAAGAAATGAAAGGGTGTGACAAATTGGCATCATGGATCGAATATGTTGCTTTCTGCCAAAATATTAGATGTTGCATCTATGCATCTCTTGGTATGCTTGAAATGTAATCAGAAGTATACTTCCCCATACCACAGTGGTGTAATATAGACAGGTATTATTTATCTGTGAATGATTATGAATTCAGCACATGTATAGATTATTAGGCAAGTTACTTTCCTTCTGCCTTGTTAAGCGTTTTATTTGTTATTTTATTTTGAGTAGTTACGATCTGAAATGTGTGGGTCCATTTGACAAATCCCTACAATTGTTGCGCATAGACTCTATAGTGATTCTGAAAAAGTCAAAGCTCAGCAAATAATCATGGCCATGTCATGATAGACCCAGACCTGCCACTCCCCAGCTCTTGGCAGTCATATATCTTTAAGTCTAATTAATATATTGATGCAATGTATACTTCTGTGGCTGTGCAACACCGGCTAGTTAATCCCGATGAGACATTGTTACATCGTGTCGATAAAGTATATTTAGCATGAATCCTTGACGCGTCATGCTGTCCTAGAAGGGTTAACGTCTTCTCCATCTAGATAACCCTAGTGGGGATACAATACATGTCGCTATGTAAGCTATATAAGTACAAACCTCCTCCTGTAGTGACGTCACGTGTGGCCTGGTTAGCCACTCACCATGACAACCAGGGTGAGACGGTCACGACCAGGGACTGAGGGGGATACATCAGCACATGTGACTTTCATAGTCATGTCCAGAATAGACACACACCTACTAAATTTAGTTACCTCCTTTCCCTATTTATTTGATACTATTGGTAAGGTAGAATGCCAAGTCATTGATTGAGGTCAGGGATTGTAGCGCCCACGGTGGGGAATGGGGGTGGGGAGCTGCGGAGGCGGGGAGCATTATCTAGCATTGTTTTCATGATTATCATTGTTTCTTTTAGCAGGTAACCTTTCTAGGTAATCCAGACCTTCACTTGCTCAAGCTTTTCTCTAGTATTGGTTATTGACTCCATTAAATGAGGAAAGCTATTATAATGCTACTTTCCACTGCAGCCTTGATTGAATTAAGATAGAAACCATGCTGGCATGGCTGGTTGTCCGATACCGCATCTATTGAATGAAGGAGAAACATCCCGAAGAAAACCCCGAGAAAACTACTGCAGGGGCACATCGCCTACTCTATTTTCAATATGGCAAATGTGTTTGATCCCTCTGCTCCTGTAGAACTCTCGACGGCCCGACACACCAGATGATTAAGCCGTCATCGATGGACAACTGGGTCTACAATGACAGCTAGCAGAAACGCCCCCTCCCCCTCTCTGGATTTACATTTTAAGCAGCATTCACATAGCTATATAATAGGGCAGTTTAGAAACTGGTTGATTGTATAGTTGTATAGTTTCTTGTCTGCACGAACAACAATTATTATAGGGAATTGCAATGGTTGCTATATTTTCGCCAACTTCTCCTTGACATAATTGTCTCCTCTCTTATTTGGGTTTTCTTATTTCTATTCATACCATTCACTGTTTTATTTCGAACATATTTTGTATAGATTTAATTCGTTCTTCCTGTCCTCGACCATAAAAATATGTCTCTTGCACCTGTATATTCCTAATGTGTCTGTATTAGACTACAAACCACCTGTCGTGCCCCCAGTGTAGGTGACTTCACTGTGTACCTAGGTGTGGATGACTTAGTCAGGTGGTGGCTGCCCCCACAGGTACCTGGAACCCCATATAAGGAGTTCCTCCTACGGGTAGGCACCCTTCCTGTCATTTTGACGTGCATGTCCTCATGTGTATGTCACAGGACATGGCTTTCCCCGTTGTTGAGATTAGCACGTGTATTTTAAACACGTTGTCTGATACCTCTATCATAGCATAGCATGATGTATTATATAAGACTTACTGCCCATGATAGATATATGATGCATGAATGCAGCCCTGGCCACTGACTCGCCAGTACAGGTATCATGCCAACCCTATTACGATTGATGCACTCTTTGCAGGGTCGGCATGATACAGGAGTGTAAACCTGATTAAATGGCAGACCCCTTTTCCCTGCTGTCAATATAGTCGTAATTAGCCTACCAATTCAGAGATTTAGTATAGTTTGAGATTTTGAGGGAAGGCCAACATATATTCCTCTATTCAGCAAAAAAAAAAGAAATCGTTACTCTGGTTTGAAAGGATCATTTTAAAAAGAAAAAAGGGGAAAAACTCCTAGCGACCACTCCCTTAAAAATGGTGAACCGGTGCCACCACACAGAAACTCTAAATGTCCCGGTCCTTAGTCTGAGGTAGCTATCCTAGGTTAGTCATAGGTACGTTAGTCAGGCATGACCAAGTGCTATTCAAAAATGACTGAGGCAAAAGAACAAATGACTAACGCCTTACTCAAAAGGACTTAGCCTAAAACTCATTGAAATGGAGGTGAGTAATGTGGGTTGGTCAGTACTGAACAACCTGACAATATTAACTAACCTAGGTTGGTCATATATAGAGCCAAAAAAATGGCTAACTTGGCTAGGTTAGGGACTGAGAAATAGGGAGCCAAAGAATATCAGTGCATGTAAGGAGTTCCTCCCCCTGTGGCAGCAGGCACCAGTGTGTTTCCTGGTGTGGCTGGTGTGGTCCTACTTTCCGGCTTCAAGCTGACCCCGGGTGACCTCTACCCAGACACACCTACACAGAGGCAGTGGCAGTCACGAGCAGACGACATTTACACCGAGTGGGGCACATGTGTACACACACCTTATTATGGAGACAGAATCTGTACCTGTATTGTTGTCAGACTATAACCGCACACACACGACCAGCAGAGGAAGAGGTTTCTTTCCCTTTCCTTATTATCAGAGATTAGATATGTGCAATAGGTAATCCGAATTACAATAACATTTCAATGGTCTCTTCTTTTTTTTCTCTTTTTTTTGTATATCTTTTTCTAATAACATATACGGTACAGGGTAGAAAGGTGATTTTCAGAGAATATGTTGAGAATATGTTGATAAGGTCGTTAGACATCTCTCCAGATCAACTGATATAGACGTGAATATATTCTCGAAATGATGCATCATATATATTATAGTATTTGAATGATACTTGTCTTGTGAATCTCCTTGTGTACAGGGTGATATCCTACACACATGATGTAAACTACAGATCAATGGGATTGAATACAACACAGGAGAGGTTGAAGCGATTTATTTTTGGTTTAATTGTTCTCCCCAGGGGGAGTGGGCCGATCCCGGAGGTACTGCAATACCGGGCCAACCCGTGACGGTGGAGGAGTAAACTCCCGAGCCACCATCCAGTTCCAAAAATCAGTTTAATATCGTAGAGGTGCATGCACCTCGTATCAGATATTAAGCTGATAAGAACAGATACTACACTTTGATCTTAGCCAAAAGGCCGAGAAGCGATACTTGCAAATGGCTTGCCAATCTATTTGAATATATGGTGTGACCTGATAAAAGGTGTTTCTAACTTACCCTACTCTACCAGTGAATATCCAAAGCATAAAAACATCCAATTGCACATAAAACATATATCTGATAAAAGTTCTCTCACTGCCAGGACTTCAAGACAGTTTTGAAAAGCCATTATAGGCAAAGAATTTTGATAAACGAGGGGTACAGCAGATACAATTCTCATGCAAACACCCAAACAGCGTTCCTCCCCTAGGTGTAGAAATGGGAACTACAAATAGCCTAACTAATGCTGCGTTTCTGCGGCAGATGGAGCCACAGTCCCGTTACTCACCACTCGTCCCCCACCAGGCACCACCATGTGGAGGCCTACTAGTGTTACCTGCTACATAATGCCTGGTGGGTGGCTGCTGTGTAGTGTTGACATACATAGTGACCTAGTTACAGTTAAGTATACCTCAAAATAGAAATTACAGGAAAAATACAGCTGCAATCATCATAGACATAAGAAAAGCATTTGACACAATCACTGTTTATAGCAGGGAATACTGGTTTTGCATAGAATAATGTATAATCTTAGGGGATTTTCAAAATTTGTTTACCAAATGATGGATTTTATCAGGATTTAAACAAGTGAGTATAATTGCTATCTTCATTGACTTTTAAATTGTCTTTGACATTATCAATCACAAAAAGAAATAGTTCAAAAGGAGCCTAGGCATGTGTAATAGATAATTGAAAAAAGATAACCTTTTGGATGTATAAATGATAGATATGATAAATAATAACTTGTGGTAGACCTTTTCACAAAACTGAAAACCGCTGTATGCTATCTTAGGCCTGACTAGCCCTTCCTATGTGTATGCGAAAGAACAAGAATGACCTCAACTGCTAGGGATAAACATCACAAATTTTATGGTCTATTACTGCTGAATGTGATTCAGAGACATGTTATCTCTATCAAGTGGACAAAATGGACAGTTCCTCATCCCCGTTTTTTTTAGGCCGTTGGACAGTGTTATTGCCCTTTTCAAGATTTAATTTTCATTATTCACGAATTTTGTACAATGCCCTTAAAGAGGTACTAGTAAAGCTTAAGACCATCTATATACACTGATTCCTATTCAGCACCAAGGATCTCCTTTAGTCACGGTTCTTTTTCATGTCGCTATTATTTACACAGCCAATTTTTCTCAGTTGTAAAGCTTTTTGTCCATAACTTGGCCTCTAATAATGCTCAGATATATATGAGACATATAAGTAAGTCATATTCCATGTCCATTAATTCGTAAGTAACATAGGAAATACAGAGTGAAATACCAGTAGAAGCTTTGAGATTTAGAATGAGAGGAAACACCACCGCTTGTTCAGCAGAGGGGCATAGTTAAAAAGATGGATAATTCTGATTAAACATGAGGGACAGGCAGAGTGAGGGATAGTCACAATGATATTTAGGTAGTCTGGGTGATTGTGCCTAGCTATGTCTGAGTCTACACCCTAATGTACCAGAGAGTAAACAAGAGTTAAGGAGAGGGGTTAGCTTTACCCTTTAAGCATTTGGAGGGATGAACTAATTTAAGAGAACGTTCTAATTCAAGGCAACTTGAGGCATACGTAGGCTGATGGATAGGCAGTGTGTAGAATAGGTAGAGTGATACACAGAAGAGTGCCTGTCATATTGAGGGATAGATAGATATAATGTTTATTGCAAAATATGGCATTTTCCCGAAAATCTTATTTTTTACATTTTTGCCTCACCACAGACCTTCTCTGGCTTCTGAACCATACCAAATGCTAAAAGATACCTGTCACAAGCTGTTGACAGATTGACAGTGTGACTTTGAAAGTGGAAAACTCAAAGCTGAAATCACTTTTCACTTTTGGTTTACACTTTTTGATTTTCACTTTTTGATTTTCAATTTTCAATTTTCACTTTTTGATTTTCACTTTCCACTTTTTAGTTTACACTTTTTTGATTTTCACTCTTTGATTTTCACTTTCCACTTTTTGATTACCACTTTCCACTTTTTGATTTCCACTTTTCCCTTTTTGATTTCCACTTTCCACTCTTTGGATTTCCGCTTTTCACTTTTTACTTTTCTATCCATTTGGCCATTCTGGGCCACTGTATGTATCTTAATCTTCCTGATTAACAGACAACATGTTTACAAATATAACATTCTAAAAGTAGACGTAAATAATATAGCCAGCTTCTCTGTCTGCTTTAATATGGTACAGGGAATGACCTACTATACAGAAGTTGTTAGTGATAAGTTAAAGCAGGATTCAAAAGTACCAACTTTAATATAGCTGCAGTCATGTGGATAATCAATAACTGGCATGAACAATTTCGCCCCCTTTCTAAAGGGGAGGGCTATAAAGGAATTGCCTATTTTTCATGTTGTCGTTAGGATACGCCAAGGAAGTAACATCAAACAACTTGCCAGCACTGGTTTGATGCATCACGCCGACCCTTTTGGGACTGTATAGTGTTGGCATGATCAAGGAAACAAGCACTAGTAACTTATGGGAGTGATTGTTTTTTAACAACAGGAGGGGGGAGGTTTACACCCCCCCCCCCCGGTATAATAGACACCCAAATGACCTCAACAGCTGGTATCCATCAGAGCCCCTCACTCTCCAGGCACATATCAGGTTACAATGTTACTGGGTTGAATATCAATGAGAGATCCAGTGTCCCTTTTGTTTTATCAGTTCAGTAGCAGCGTAATCTGATATCTGCATTAAAAGTGAGAGGCTCTGATGGATACCAGATGTTGAGGTCATTTGGGTGTCTATTACATCCGCAGGAAGATGTAGTCGTGATGTAGTCAGGCCAAAGATGCAGCCTTGTGGCATACTATATTTCTTGTACATTGGTTTTAAGTTTTTGGTAGATCTGCCACAGGATTTTATTTGTTATTCGAAAATTTATTCTGAATTATTTTCATCTGTCTATTACATAGCCAGTGCCCATTTAAAAATGTTTGTTTCATGATTACAATGTCAAAGACCTTTTCAAGTCCGTTATAATAGCTTGTTAACATTAAGATAAAATCCAGAAATTGGTCAGCTGATTTTTAGAATTTGCTATTCAAGATTCTATACATGCTATTCTTAGTAAAACTACATTCTATGTTGTAGTATAGAGGAATTGTGCCATACTCCTTTTCTTACACAGGTATATGACTGCTGCAGTTGTCCCTTTTCTTTTCCTTTTCTGTAGCATACGGCGGTATAAAGTTTTGTGAGATCATATACCACTAGTTTTTATTTACTATATTTTTCATTTATTAATTTTATTCAAAGGGTTACCTTTTTTCAACTATCTACTACATGCCTAAGCTCCCTTTTTTAACTAGTTTTCTTTATGATTGATAATGTCAAAGACATTCGTCAATGAAGATAGCAATTATATCCACTTGTTTATATTCTGGTAAAATCCACCGTTTGGTAATCTAGTTCTGAAAATGAGAAGAATGAGTAAGATTAAAGATTATTCAATGCAAAACTAGCATTCCCTGCTATATGCAGTAATTGTGTCAAATGCTTTTCTTATATCTACAATAACCTGGCATTTCTACTTTGAGGTACACAAAACTGTGAATAGGTCAGTATATGTGTGTCACTACACAGCAGTCACCCACCTGGCATTATGTAACTGGTAGCACTAGTAGGCCTCCACATGGTGGTGGGGGGGGACAAGTGGTGAGTAGCAGGACCGTGGCTCCATCTGCCGCAGAAACGCAGCGTTATTTGTAGTTCCCATTTCTACTGCTAGGGGAGGAATGCTGTTAGGGTGTTTGCATGAGAATTGTATCCACTATGCCCCTGTTTTGTTGCAATTCCTTGTCTAATGGCTTTTTAAAACTGACTTCAACTCCTGGAAGTGAGAGAATCTTCATCTGATATATGTTTTATGTGTAATTGGATGTTTTTTTATTTTGAATATTCATAAAAACGGTAGGGTAAGTTAGAAACACCTTTTATCAGGTCACACCATATATTCAAATAGATTGGTGAGCCATTTGCAAGTATCGCTTCTCGGCCTTTTGGCTAAGATCAAAGTGTAGTATCTGTTCTTATCAGCTTAATATCTGATACGAGGTGCATGCACCTCTACGATATTAAACTGATTTTTGGAACTGGATGGTGGCTCGGGAGTTTACTCCTCCACCGTCACGGGTTGGCCCGGTATTGCAGTACCTCCGGGATCGGCCCACTCCCCCTGGGGAGAACAATTAAACCAAAAATAAATCCCTTGCTTCCCCCCTTATCTGTTCTACATTCTAGTATTCATTGAATTATCATTCTGCGGCCAAATTCCCTTTCCTCCAGCCACCACACATTTCATCTACATATTGGGCAGTATGTACTGCTACCTCCACTTCTACAGTGTAACATGCCTACTTTACTGTTACATTTTTCTCAGAGCTGCCCCAGAACATTTCTAATAATATCATAGTTATCTGCTTCTGCACCCCTTCATGTTCTGATTGATTTCTTCACTTGTAATCATGATAGAATGATAGTTAAATATGTTAAGATATTCAAAACCTAGCTTAACAACCTTTACCCTATTACTAATATAGGGCATTGAAAGTGAAAAGGAAGATAGAAAGCACACTTCGTGGGGACAGGTATTTATTTAACAAAGGATTTCCTCCTTAATGAACTCCTCCCGTCTACATGTGGATATGTAGCTGTGGCCTCAGAACACAGGTGTCTATGTACAGTTGTCTCATTCACTCCTACAGGCACACAAACAGTACAAGGTGGGTCCATCTCTAGCACTTAAACCCTTTGAGGGGAGCAAAGTGCATACCGCCAACATGAGGTTCAATAGACTCCCAAAGGGTCAGCATGAGGCATGAGGAGACTCACCAGGGCTGTATTCATCAATCATGACAAAAGCTGGAGGGCACATCACGTGAAAGCACTTTTCGCCTCTTAAAGGGTTACTATTTTTATTACATAATATACAACAGAGATGAAGACTAGGGGTCCAATGTCATGGATTTGCATTCAATCAATACACCCGGTAGGTTTAACAATTGTAGTGGTGTAAGAAGCAAAGGTAAGGAAACCCATTGGACTGCAGTTAACCCTTGGTCCTTCTCGTCATGATGCATGATATAGCCCTGGCGAGTTACTTACCAATGCTGCATTCATGCATCATCTGACCCTATGAGATTGCTACTCCTAAAGGATCGGCATGATGCACCAATGCAGCGCTGGTAAGTAACTTGCTGTTGCTGTGTTGGTGCATCATGACGAGAGGTGAACATGAAACATGAAAACCGTCTTTTAATGGTTATACAGCTATGCGCACAGATCTCCACAAGTGTGTGTATGAATATTATTGTGCTACATATTCCCTTACTCCTCCAGCTAACATCTGGGCTGTGATCTGTTCCATCGGTTTGGATTTATATGAAAGTACATGTGCAAGGACATATTGGAGGTATGCTTCACTGTTGTATGATTCATGTAGAAACGAATGAATAGTCATATTAATGAATGGAGTAATAACATCATTTCCTTTCAAACTATACAATTCAGAAGTTGATTGGTAGCAACATAACGTGTTATACAGTTTAACATATACTTTAATATTAAAAGGTACGATGTATGCACAGGTTTTTCATGTTCCATCATACATATTGACAAGCCTTCGGGCACCGTCAAAAGTCCACAAATCGTTGCTCTACAGAAATATCATGTTACCTCTAAAAAGGCTAAATATTATTTGACAATGTAATTTTCAATTAGCTGACACGTGAAAATAAAACATCAAAATTCTTGTAATTGAATATACAAAAACTCATGTATAAATACGACAAAAGAATGAATTAAAATGGCACAAGACTTTCATTCATTGCATTCAAAAAGACAAAATGTGTCCGAAAATTGATCACTTTATAAATGTCAAATTAGCAGCAAAGATTGTATCTACGATTATTGCCCTTTTCAAGCTTTAATTTTCATTATCTTTTGTACAATGCCCTCAGAAAGGTACGATTAAAGCTAAAACCTATCTACATACAATGATTCCTATTGGGCACAAAGGATTTCCTATGGTCCCTGCGGGTTTTTTTTCATGTCACTTTTATTTACACAAATATTGCCAATTTGTCTGCGTTGTAAACCTTTTAGTCAAATTTAGGACTTTTCTAGGTTTCTCTAATAATGCTCAGAAATATATGAGACAGAAACGTAAGTCATTATTAATAGCTAAGTATTTATATGCCCATAAATTGGTAAGTAACATAGGAAATACAGAGTGAAATACCAGTAGAAGGTGTGAGATTCAGAATGTTAGGATAGATCACCACTTTAATCCCTGTATCATCAACATAGGTATCTGGAGGTTGTTACCCTGCAAAACACGACAATGATTCTGAATTGATTCATGTTAAATCTATTAATCAATGCAAGTGCAAAATTGAATAAAAAATGGCTTAATTCTAAAAATAGCCAAACCATTTTCAAATAAAATATTTGTCACTGTTTATTGTGAACCTATTCAGTGCTATACAATCTATAATTACAGGGCAATATTGTTCTATGAACAAAATTAGTCTTTAGACTCACACACACCCTCACATACATCATCATAAATTAGGCAGAAACTGTAAAATGTATTATATCTACAAACATGACTCACTACTGCAGGTTTAAGCCTTTGCAGGCCACATGGTGCCTTATGGCTTCATGTTCATTTGTCGTCATGAAGCACCGATACATCGGTGGCGAGTAACTCACCAGTGCCACATTAGCACACTGCCGCCCCTTCAGGAATGTATCATCTCCGTGGGGTCAGTATGATGCATCACTGGCGAGGGCTGCATGAATGCAACATAATGACAAATAGCACAGCGCATTAAAACACTATGCCTGGTTCAGTCCCCACTCAAGCTACGCACAACCCTGAGACAACGTTCACTTATCGCGCTGGCACCCACGCACCGTTCTGCTGATTCATAGCAGTAAAGTGTGCATGGATCGTTTCTCATTGTCCCTATTCACATCATTTACTGCTTTTGGGTTACTTTTCTGTAGGCTGTGCAGTTTAGAATTTGTAGGCTATGCGTCCAGAAACTCTAAATAGAAATAGGTTTGCTAGAATTTCCCCAAGCACTATTGCTCTACTTTGTCAAAACCTAACTGTTTAAAAAATCATGCTAACATTGTAATTGTTAACAACTTCAATGCCAGAAACTGGGTACAATATAGGGTTAGCATCGCACATGATACTGCTACATAGTGGTGCCTCAGCGCCTGCTGATTCTAACCCTCTCAGGGCCACATAATGCATCATGGCTTCATGCTCATATGTCGTTATGATGCACCAATGCAGCACTGTATCATCTTATCATGGCTACCCATCGGGCGTATATCAAACCCATAGGGTTGGCATGATGCATGCCGCATCATGACGATCAAAGGGTATTGTACATTAATGCTTTGCTGCCCTTAAAGGGTCAATTCCCCTTCGTCCCAGGATCTTTATTTAAAACCTTGCGGTTCAATGCAACGATAAAGGTAAATCTTATAGCTATGGAGTCAGGCCCTTCACACAAGCCTTGAAACCCGCTCATGGACCTTTAGACAATCTAGCATCACAGACGTTGTAAGCTGCCTCGGGAAAGCTCCAACAATGAGTAATATACCCCCCACATGTAACAACTTGACGGGTACTCTTCTTCTACCTACCAGTCCCCTTATATCAGTATTCTCACTTATCCCAACACTTATATTAGCACAGCGTCAATATATCACTGAAGGTATAGTGAAGCGTCAGAATTTACATGCGACAAAAATTAATGGAAGTGTGTCTATTTTTAACATGTGAACAAGTAATGGTTATATCGAGTGTCTTGTATAAGGGAAAGGCATGGGAGGTTATATTTTGGCTTGGCACATTTGCTCAGAGGGAGGAACTCTATATAAATGTTATTATAATCCATAGGCACTGTTTTACCCTTTGTCCGCAGTGACCGATTAGTGCACACCAGGTGGTTGACAGCATTCAACATCAATGATCCTTGTAACCTTATATACCAAAAGTATTATCATACCAAGGTATTCTCCACAAAATCTGCCATAAATCTTCAGTCACATGTTTAATATGATGGAGATCAACCTTGTCAAAAGTCGAAATTTTGGAGGTTTGACAAAGATTCTAGCACTTATTGTCTAAGGAATTGGTTAGATAGGCAACTATTAGACCGCTCTGGCGCCAATTTTGGGAATAGGCTATTGTACACTTGTAATGGTAAAAAGCATACCGGTGGTACGCCGATGTACTGGCAGTGTAGAGGCAATATAGGCAGCTTTAGATAATGGCGACTATTCAGACGAATTGAGTTAACTGGATAAACCCAAACTTAAACCTCTTTGAACCATCGGAAATGTCTTGTTTGTCTCCGACGTAACTGGCATATAATGTCGCGCCGGACTAAATAATCACCTCCACTTGTTCGGACTCACTACATGTATTTGTGTATCGTTAAACAATGTATGTACAATGTCAATCACAACCGTCCGTTTTCTACGATACACACCCCATCGATGACGCGTGACAACAGAACACGTAATAATGGATTGAAACAATAACGTTAACGTCTGTGTGAACCAAGTAACAGTGCCCTTGTACGCAGCTTTAACCCTTTAAGGACAGCATGATGCCTCAAGGCTTCATGGCCATTTGTCGTTATGATACACCAACGTAGCGCCAGCGACTTGGTGCATCATGCCGACTCTTTGGGAGTGTATCAATACCATAGGGTCGGCATGATCCTTTAATGCGCAACTGACGGCAACAAAAGGGCATGGTACATTAAAGCACTGTGCTGGCCTTAAAGAGTTAACAGTAGGGAGGCTGAGTAGTCCCCTGTAACAGCCTGCCCCCCTCCCACCCCCGACCCACCCCGTCCCACAACCCGACATAACGCCTGGCCCGCTACTCCTTTCACGGACAATTACAATCTTGTCGCATCAGAAAATATCAACGAATATGGCTCGGAACCAACTTCTGATTTTAGTCTTTTCTTTAAAAAAACGTTCTGCTACATGAGAAAATGTGAGTGTCGCTGTATTACAGAGTTTGGTTGACCCTAAAAATGTTCAGTTCTTGACCACATAAACCGGAATATCAAATGAGCATTTTCCTTTTTAGTACATTGTAGTTTCCACGAGAAATGTGAAAATCCTTTCTATGGAGTACCAGTGCCGGGCCCGCCGGGTATACCCATCCCCTTCCACCCTGCACAACCTGCGACCCAACCATTATAACATGAACAGAAGGAAGGTGACTAAACCCGCAACATGATGACTCAGCGCTTTTTGTCACACCGGGGTACTGCGGTTTGTCCGGATGCCCACTTTCTCGGCGAACGAGTCAAAAAGGCCGGTGAATCCGGTAGAACCATTGCCGAAGCCATTCATGGAGCTGTAGACGTTGAGGAAGGTTCTCCGCACAGCGTCCAACCGCTGCTTACGGACACTCTCCAACGGCTCCTCCGCTATGTCAGAACTGGAGGGAAGAAATAAGTTGACATAACATGAATATGACCAGCTATTTTAGACAAAGCTAGGAAAAAGGGGAAAAAATAGACGTCACTGGAGGTCATTCGAATAAGCTACCGCCATCTACAGTCAACATTATATAAGAATAGTAGAGGAATTTCTATCAGGATCGTCATCCAAGGATCTAAGGGACGCCGACATAGCAAGTAATGTAATTTTTAGTCAGTAGTCAATTGAACACTAAGCTCCCTTAAGGGGCTATGCCATAAGTCACTTTACTTACTGATTATTTGAACTAGAGTCTATAATAGATGAGCGTGGTGATTCTGGTGATGAGGTGCTGCCCCGAAAGCTACCCGTACCGGAGATGATCTGCCAGCTGGAGAAGAAAGTTAAACCTGAATGATACGAGATGTATAAACATTGCTATTCAGTGGGTTGGCAGGAGAGATTAGATGACAGGAATGTAAGCATTGTATTGATGGAGCTTTTTGGGGGAGAAAATTCCTTATGGGAGTTCTCTTTTTTTAACAACAGGGCGCTGGTGGATTTGGGGAGGTCGGGTAAAAATTTTCCTCCCTTGACTGGTGGGGCGGTGAAATATTTCAACCCCTGTTGAGTCTTGGGAGTAGGCAAAATAATTTCAGCTGTTTTCAGCCAAAAAGCCTGAGTGTTACTATTTAACACAGGGGCGCAAAGGCGCGCGATTTTCGACCAGCCGGTGGGAGGGTGGTCAAAACATTTTGCACACTCCACCCCCATCGTTGTGAAAAAAATGAGCACTCCCTAATTTGTTATCCATATACACAGACTGTGTGGTACCTAAATATACTGTGTGGTACCTAAGTTGGCTCTGTTCTCATGTACACACACTGTGTGGTACCTAAGTTGGCTCTGTTCTCATATATACTGTGTGGTACATACCTGCCGCAGGCGGGAGAGTTGGCTCGGTTCTCTTGGACCCGGTGTAGACTGTGAGGTACGGCCATGGGTGTGGTGGAGGCGTACTGACTAGACAGCGGCACCCGGCAGTGCACCGCCTGCACCGGGGGCGGCGTGGGGTCCGGGCTGAACTTGTTGGACGGTGACTGGCGTAACGAGTGGGAGCTGTTACAGTGTGTGGGGTTGGAGCTGGCACCCAGACCTCCCGCGTTCCTGCATGCGACAAACAGACAGAATGAGTCAACCCTTTAAGCGCTGTACAGTGCTTTAAATATATACTATTTTTGTATTCCACGGAAAAGTGGAATACGTTAAGGAAATTATTTTGTGGCATTTTAATACCGTAGTTATCACAAGGAGGGGCATTATTTGCAACACTGGTGAGTTACCAATGGATACCAACATGAAGACACACTGTACATGAGACGTACCCGTTAGGTAGGACTGTGTCGTCCATCTCTGTAGAGTTAGTAGTGAAGTAGATGGGCGCGTTGTCTATACTACTCTTGGTGGAGTTGAGGCTGCTCGTACTGCTTATACTCGTGTTGCTGCCCCGGTAACTCGCACGCTGTAGGTCAGGGTCTGTCAAGGCACACAAAGATATTTAGAATCACCCATAGAATCATCCATAATGGCCAACGCTGCACTATACCATCCTTAAAGTGGCATAGCAAAAGAAAATCATATCTTAATTTGGTTTCAAAATTGTCCAATTTTCTTCTTTAAAAAAAAAAAAAATCCCTTTTTTTAATGTTTATCGAAGACTATTAGTGACACCAACTTTATAATTAAAATCGCTTTCACAATCTCCAGCAATATGTTTGGCATAAAACAGTCAACTTTTACACACGTTATTCTACCAAGTTAATACCTACCTAGTAATACACCATCAATATTACATTCAGAGTCTGTCCGCGCTACATCTTTTATTTTTCGTCTCCTGAAAAACAATGTTGGCCAAATCTTAATATTGCTTTGTAAAATAGGTTATAACATGATGCTCTTTTTCATCCAAGATTAATCACAGGTTATTACCTACACGAGAAGATTGTTTTTTGTGACTAAAATCTTACAATTCTACATCACAACATTCTAAGGGTTGCATAATGGTTTAATGCCGCATTCAAGCACCATGCCGACCTGTCGGCAATGTATGACCCAAAGTAGGGGCTGCATCAATGTAGAACTGGCTGGGGAAGCATTCGTGCATCATGCCGACCCTTCGTGAGTGTATGAACCCCACAGGTGAATTACTTGCCAAAGCTGCATTCATGCATCATCATGTGATAACGACAAAGAGCATAGTGCATCAACTGAAAGTGAAAGTGAAACTCACCGCCTGATGATGCTGAACTCGTCTGATGTGATGTGTTTTAGGAAGTTGAAGCAGAAGAAGAATATCTGAAAGGGAGAACATGGAAATATTAACATTTATCTTAATATATAACAAGGAGACAAATTCAAGGATTTTACGGCAAAGCCGTAGTGGCTTTGGGTTTTATAGGATTGTTATGAACTACAGGTGAGAAAACAAGGGGGCATAGATTTATAATTTTTGGTGTTTCTGGGGTTCTTATGCAATTCGTGTATGGCATAACAATAGAATCCAATATGTGCCAATGTAATCAAATAGGTACCAATGCACCTCCATTGATGCCTATGCAAATACCATCTTGGCAGCCATCTTGAAAATTACCTGGATCAAAAATCGGAGCCTACAAATGGATTCTACACCCCAGAAAACCCTGTTATACATGTGTCATACAAGGAAATCGGACAATCTTGAGTTTTTGGTGGCCATCTTGGCAGCCATCTTGAAAATTTCTCGGATTGAAAATCTGAGCCTGAAAATGGATTCTACATCCTAGAAACCCCTACTATCCATGCATCACACATGGAAATCAGACAATCTTGAGTTTTTGGTGGCCATCTTGGCAGCCATCTTGGAAATTTCCCGGATTGAAAATCTGAGCCTGAAAATGGATTCTATATCCCAGAAAACCCTACTATCCATGTATCACACATGGAAATCAGACAACCTTGACTTTTTGGTGGCCATCTTGGCAGCCATCTTGGAAATTACCCGGATTGAAAATCTGAGCCTGAAAATGGATTCTACATCCTAGAAACCCCTACTATCCATGTATCACACAAGGAAATCAGACAATCTTGAGTTTTTGGTGGCCATCTTGGCAGCCATCTTGGAAATTTCCCGGATTGAAAATCTGAGCCTGAAAATGGATTCTATATCCCAGAAAACCCTACTATCCATGTATCACACATGGAAATCAGACAACCTTGAGTTTTTGGTGGCCATCTTGGCAGCCATCTTGGAAATTTTCCGGATTGAAAATCTGAGCCTGAAAATGGATTCTACATTCCAGAAAACCCTATTATCCATGTATCACACAAGGAAATCAGACAATCTTGAGTTTTCGGCAGCCATCTTGGCAGTCAGAGGGAGGACGAGGGGGCAGAAGGAGGGAAAGCAGAGGGAGGAGAAGGTAACAGGAAGGAGGAAAATGGGGTAGAGTGGGGGGGAGGGGTAGATGGGGTAGTAGGAGGGGGCATAGGAAGGAGGAGAGGGCAGAGGGAGGAGAGGGCAGAGAAAGGAGGGAGGAGGAGGAGAGGGCAGAGGCAGGGGGAGAGGGCAGATGCAGGAGGAGGAGGAGAGGGCACAGGGAAGCACAGGGAGGAGGAGGGGGGCACAAGGAGGACTTGTGATGGCCTAACTTTAAAGACTGTAAAATATTATTTCAGGGCTGGTGCATGTGTGTGTGGGGTGGGGGAGGGGTAATTATGTTGGACTTCACAGTTTGTCTTTGGGCGGGCTTGAGTGATTTCGAGAGCCACCCTGGACCCACTCAACTTCTAGTATAGGTCCTGTATGTGCATAGTATGGGAATTGGCATTGACATTGACAGCTTGGCTTGACATAGGAGTCAATAGTGATTAGGCTGGTACCTATCCTTGCCATTGACAGCCACATTAGAGAACTCAAAATATGGCTGTTCACAAGATGTCTAGGCCTTACCACAAGGTACATTGGTTCTACATGTAGTAACTGAAAACAAGATCTAGGATAAATTAGTCTTGCACATGCCTACAAGGACACATGGGGATACCAGTCCTAAGCAAGGTTTAAGGGCCAGCTAGGGCTATATCTAACAATGAACAAGGGGGCCTATGCTAGTCGTTTCTTGTCGAAAAGCTGACACTCTGGTCAGTGGTGCAAATGGCTTTGGGGACAAGGTCCCAAAGCCAATAACTGTTATTACTGCAATACGTATTCGCATCTCTAATGCGGGGTTAGATAGCTTAGTTCAACAGATTACCGGTATGTCATAATTTTGTTATGCATGGCATCTGACTGGAATTGTGAATTTTAGACATAACCTACCTCTTCTCCCTTCCCTATCCGATCCGGAAAATTATGTCTGCAAAAGATGAATAGAGGTGCATCAATATTAGATATTATTTTAAACAAACGTGATATCCTGAGATATACATGAATTTGCGAAAATATATAGCTTTACAGAATTATTCTTTTTTCGACTGTTTACGGTCCGAATAGTGCGCTTTACTATTTGTAGTCATGATGGATAAAATTGACTTAATGCAGCCCTGGTGTGCGACATGTCAATGCTGCATTCATGCATCATGACGGCAGAGGACATAGTGTATTGGAGCACTATGCGGCCCTTTGTTACATGTATTATACACTTTAAGTTAAAGATTTAATGGTTGACCTACCCGAAAAGGAACCAGTCGTAGGCTATGGTGAGGTAGAGGATCTCGACGGGACCGAGGTTTTGGTGGATGGCGCAGTCGGCCCACAACGAGAGCCGCATTAACGAGATGAAGAGCGGCGTGCGGTCCCAGCCCGAGATGCAGTGTACCAACAGGCCGCAGTCTCCTGCACCGGGCAAGACGGGCAAATAACAATGTTAATTATAATGAAAATAATTAATCATTTAATTGTTTATTTTATTTCTCAATCTGCATTGCTAAATCTGGGTTTCTCGTGAAGAGTATTACAAGCATCATCATAATATAGTCTATTATAGATCGTATCCACATCTAGGCCTGGAGTTAAAACTCTGACAGACACCCTGATGGACGCAGCCCTGGCGAGTTACTCGCAGGATGAATACTACACGTTACATGCTTACCTTCTTTAACGTTGTGCAGCAGCAGCGTCAGGTAGTTTTGGGTGAGCTTCACCAGGTCCCACTTCTGGAAAAAGGGAAAAAACAGAAAATAGCTATTTGTTATCAATATGCCTGTGCTGTATTGCAGTGTAGTGTTAATGTCTTAGGAAAAGGGAGGGATGCTAAAGGGAGCATTGTCTAGGCAAGATGGCGGAGCAATATTTATGATAAATCCCATTTTTCACCACAGATACTCACTGTTACCATCTCAACACTAGTTGACAAGAAGGCCTGGACAGCATAACGGCATTGCCGAGTCCAGAGGCAGATTATGTTTTTACATAATAACTGTACACCTTAATAAAAATAAAAAATAAAATAATAAAAAAAACACTTAAAAAAAAAGAAGCAGAATATCTAATGAATCTCGTCTGTGTCTTTTTTTTGCAGGTGATTAACAAAATAGAATACACAAAAATCTCTACACACTGTTAACAATCTTGCTCCAAAGGTCTTAATGTGTATCGCTATGAGTGTAACGTACCCTGTATTTCGTCCAGTCTATGTCGGGGGGAGGTGAGAGGTTCCCTGGTAGGTCTAACAGAGCGTCCACGTAGCCTTGGTTCCAGTCAAACATCATGCCTTCGGCCATGTAGCCGTTTTCCCGCCAGTCGCGGAAGAACTCACAGCCGGGGTAGGGGACGGACATGATGACAAAGTCCGAGTACCGGTTCTCTTTGTCTACCTTCTCTGAGGACGTTACGCTGTAAGGGCGGGAAGTTATGTTAGATGCGGCAAAACGACACATTATGAATAATCTGTGTGGATGTTTCATAATCTTTCAAGTCTTTGTTATTTCTATAAATATATGGGTGCATGTAAAGCTTGCAAACCAAAGCTAATTTTTCCGTGTTCTCTCCCAGTGACCTATTTTATTTATTTACTTCTAAAACTTTTTTTTCTCCTTTTCTTATTATCTCCTTTTATTGTATTTGTTTTCTATGTACAATTACAGTAACTATATATACCAATGGTTGACATGATCTACGAATGCAGCACCGTAGGCTTGCATCGGTACATCATGACAACGAATTGATATGAATTCTGAGACACCACATTGTCCTTAAAGAGATATTATTCACTAATAACGCAAAATGTGACTTACTTCATGCCAAACTTGACCTTCTTCTTCTCCACCATGAGGTCACAGATGTAGCCCACCGAGAACGTCTTGAGTAGGCGGATGTCGTGTCCGCGTATCCTGTTAAACAGAAGCCACTCGCTACTACCAGTACTAGCTCCACCGCCGCCACTGGTACGCGCAGCAGTGGGGTATACACACTTAGAGTTACTTACACTTAGTAGGTGGGACCACAACATTAAGGCCACACTCAATGTCAAGTCGGTCTATGCATTTCCTGTCCTATTTTTTTTTCTATTTTTTTTTTTTGTGATTTATTTCGTCCCTTTTTCTTGACTTGTTCTACCGGTAGTTGTTAAATTTCTATTAAACCACAGCTCGATCCAGGGAAGCCATTGATAAACCGAAATGACAAACTAAAATGCACTGGCTAAAGTTCTGTTTTAACTACTGGTGACAGAATCTCGATTGACCAACTTTCTATTGGGTATTCCCATTCAGCTTGAATTAATATGGTGGCTCACTTGAAGCCAATCAATGAATATAAGCAGGGAGGGGTTGATCAACTAAAAGTATGAAAATTATTTTTTTCAAATAAATGGTTGAACTTAAAATTTTAAACGGTGATATTAAGGCATAATGTGGGCTAAACTAGTATGGGTACAAGAGGTTGATTACAAGAAGCGACATGAAGCTTAAATACAATGCATGTAAATGTATACAAGATAATTCTCTTAATTCTTTGGCATCAAACCCAAATTCAGAGAAAATGATAGGTGTGGTATAACAACCATCCTTTAAACGATTTAACCCTTAAAGCATTCGTATTTGGTGCATCATGCCGACCCTTTCGGAGTGTATCAAATCCGTACGGTAGACATGTTGTATTCATGCATCATGACGACATAAAGTATAGCACATTAAAGAGCTATGCCATCCTTACAGTGTTCAGTACTCTAAAGAGCTGCGTCAGCCAACAGAACTAACTCTAGCGCTAGTACTGAAATGAACAAAAACCTCAACGTTGCCCATGCTTATATAAATACAAATTGATCTTGACCTTATGTTTTTGTTGATCGGACTTAAAAAAAACGCATACAGCAATACTAGAACATGCAAATGGCCAAAGTATGTGGCTATTTTGAGCACAATATATTGACAATACATTCTTCTGATGCGGAGCTAGACCCCTACGGTGAGGGGCGTGGGTTAAACGAGATAAGATGTCTGACCTGGTTAACAAGCCGCTTTCATCTTCATCAGGAGGATTTTCACCGGCCGTGCCTCCACCGGAGAAAAAGAAGTCGAAGCCTGACCTGCCGTAGATCTCTACTCCACCAGATATTGTAGCGCCTCGACAAATGTGCTATATAATGATAGAAATGGTAAATAGTAGAAACATTCTAACATCAGATGCATACATTTTGTGTATTTCACTATATTGCACGTCTTAAATATCACAAATTCATAATTCTGAAGCTTTAGCAAAGGGTTTACTTTGCATCTTGATATAGGAGGCGATATAGGAAAAGAGCAACCTTTTATAATTTAACAAATGAAATATGATCAATTTGTCACAATGCAAGTTATCAATACAAAATCGATTATCTTCTACATTACTCACCTTTCCTTCAAATAAGATAACAGGTACAGCAAAGCGGGCTCTGCACCGCGCGAACTTAGCCTTGTTGAAGAGGTCACGCAGCTTGGGGAGGTCATACATGGACTGCACACTGGATGAAAAGTGCAAAAAAAAAAGGTTAAAATAAAGTATGCTCTTCTTTCACATTTTCACAACGAATTAAGTCTGGACTACAAAGACATTTTAATGTTGAGAATTTTATATTACCATGAATTCTGTTCATCCACAATGGGACACATATATTATCTTAATGCCATATTCATGCAACATGCCGACCCCGCGGGGTTGATGCACTCCCACAGGGTGGGCATGATGCACTAACCCGGCACTGACAAGGTATAAACCCTGGTGCTGCGTTGGTGCATCATGACGACAAAATGAACATGAGCCCGGAGTCTGTCCTTAAAGGGTTACATACATACCCATCATTGGCCTTGCCGGCCCCTGAGATGGTGTACTCCAGTAGTGGGATCCGCGTGGGGTAGTGACTGCAGAGCTCACCATTGCTATTTGCCAACACCTACAAGACAACAAACAATAATTCTTTCACAAAATCAATTTACTTGCCAAATGAACTAAACTTTCTGTGAATTACTTAGTTTTGAAACCTTTTAGGAGTTGATGTGCTGTATATCTAATACATAAAGTTATAATGTTCTGCAAAATACCAAGTGCATCCTACTACATCATCTTCAGAAATCAGTTATTCCGTCAAATCAGCAAGTATTTTCAAAAGCATACTAAGCTATTCAATTATTGTCCATGAAAGTATTCAATTTTAGATACATATCTTTTTAATATAGCATCCAGTGTACTATAGTCTGTACCTTAAACATGGCTATGTGATAAGTAGTGCTCCCTGTACTTCGGAAGTGGTCAATCGAGAATCAGTACTGATTTTAATTAGAATCGTATCGGTGACATAATGTACTCACTGCATATTTGTAATCTTTTCCAAACAGCTTCAGGCAATTACTTATCAAAGATTCGCTCTGAAAGAGAAATATGAACAATATGACAGTGAACATATGTGAGAAATATTCATTATCTCTGGACTTAACTTAAAAATAAAATACCACCGTTATTTTCATGACGTTATAATTGATCAATGTCATACCGAAGTGAAAAGGCGTGCCGGCGTTACTATGTAGTTGTGTATGCCCGATTACCCCTTACCTCAAATGCATGTGCGACTATTCAAACTCCGGCGCTTAAATGTGACAGTATGGCACATCCCAATGGTGCCAGCACAGCACTGTTATTCTAGACCCAGATGCCCCTTGACCTTCTAGGTTTCTTTTGACACTGCTTTGGGAGTTTCTTTGGCAAGTACCTGATAGCATTAAATTATCCCACCGAGAAAGTCGCCAGTGCTGCATTTATGCATCATGCCGACCCTGCGCCGTTACGGCGTTGATTAACTTGATAACCTCCATCACTATGATGCACCATTACAGTGCCAGCAAGCTTCTCTCCGGCGCTGTGGCAGTGTATTGGGTGAACAAATGTTGATCTGAGGCAAAATGCTGCCCTGCCTTAAAGGGTTTATACAGTACATTTCTCCCTCCAGAAGGATCGCGTAGCAGAATATCTCATCTACAAGATAATTATCAAACCCCATCCTCTGGTCAGAGTAATGCAGGATAATTCATACAACAGTGAAGAGGGTGCTACGGTAAATAACGGTGATAATTGCCCAATTCACCACCAATTGGTCCAATGTGCTGATGGGAGGTCATTGCTAGAGGGTCATTAACGGGGACGGTGTACATAATTCATGTTCTGATACACATATTGCCCTCGTGTCCTTTGGGGGTGTCACTGAGTGCTCACACATCACAAAGATTGAGCGTGTGATTCACATCACAAATGACTCAGGGTCAGGGTGATTAAGTGGTTGAATTGAGTGACTGAAATATTGAATCTTTTCAGGAACAATGAATTATTCGTCAATTCTGAGAACATAAACGTATTGCTTTTTCAAAACCACCCGTTAGATTAAGTCATGTATCACACTAGTCTGAGCCTGCACGACCACCCACGGACCCTACATCAACGACCCACCACCTCCACTTTCCCCATCCGAGAACTTCTGGGAGTGGTCCAGCCCCCAGCCTAGGAGTTACTGGGGTTATCTGCAGCATGTGTGCTCCCGGTGACATGTAAGTCTCTCATGCTACCCCCCCCCCCCCCTCCTCACCCGACCACTCTCCAGCCATTTGGCAAAATTTGGAACTCATTTCTACTCCACTTTCCCCATCGAGTCCTGTGAGTTGTCTAGGAATTCTTGGGGGTTTTCTGAGAGCTCCATAGGCATAGGACCTTTTGTGGGTCTTCCCCCTGAAATATCACAGGGGGCTCATACATAACTCCAAGGAACTATATTCTATATATGACTCCATCAGTGCGGCTTATAGGATCTGACCAAAGACTTTGCCGGGCAAAGTCGTGGTGCGGCTTATACACGCCTAACACGGAGTCTAACTTTGTGATGCCTCCATGGGCCGGCCATGGCCATGCCTCTAAGAGTAAATACCCGGTATTCATCCCACCACGCCCCCCTGCCCCCCCCCCCCCCCCAACTGGGTTCAACCGTTTGTCTTGCCAGCCGACCATTTATTGTACTAATTTGTAGGCCTACATCTATGTACGCTGGTGCCTGGATTGCAGGTGTTCTTCATTTTCAAATTGAATACACACCCCCCCCCCCCCAACTTGCCCAAGGCCAAGGCCAAGGGCCAAACCAAGGCCAAGTACAGATGATTGATAATAGCCTGGACCATGCTAACGTGTAGGTGAACATATGATAACTACCACGAATTATTCAGGTAGAAGGTTAATAACGGGCCCTAGTAAAAACAGCTTGGCAAGCATTCACGCGGACCATGTCACATGGCAT
Source organism: Harmothoe impar (assembly GCA_947462335.1). NCBI lineage: Eukaryota > Metazoa > Annelida > Polychaeta > Phyllodocida > Polynoidae > Harmothoe > Harmothoe impar. The sequence goes on along the minus strand of OX381704.1, from coordinate 25,056,537 downwards.
GTGATGTTTTTGTTTGGGAGTGGGGAGGGAGGGGGAGGAGGCGTGACCGGGAAGCGCCCATGTTTTACCTGCACATCACTGTCCCGGGCGCGGTACGTCGTTTTTGTGACATATTCCAGCAGCTTTCTGAGGTCCTCTACCGGTACTTCCAGTCGGGGTTCCCCCATGGTGTTTCCGGGCTACAGCTGCGTCGTATTCTCGTGTCAAACAGCCTGCTACGTCGTGTTTTCTTACCCAGAGGAGACCGCCATGTTGTCCTTTACTGCGCATGCGCAGTGTGTGATAGACGCCGCCTGGGGGAACTTTTAGACACTAGTGGCCAGTCAATCATGATGTGCAGGGTATTGAAATAAGGTTGAATATATTTCAATTTGAGTGTATGGAAAGCAAAATGTGGGTTGAATCTAAATCATATTGTGAAGATAAGTGAGCAATTTGAATTAGGAATTCATTGCAAATGGTCTGGCTCTAACGCTATTATGAAATGGGTGAGCGGCAGCAGGTGCGCGTCACCATTTTCAATGTCAACAAGCATGGAGGCCGGCAGGCAGAGTGGATTCAGTGTGTCAATCAGTGAAATAATCGTGTTTTAGGTTAATTTAAAGGTAGCACTGCTACTATCATCAAGAGTATGATTAGACGTGTTGTTTGTGGCATGTCTGGTGGGGTTGACAGTGCTGTATCTGCACTGCTGCTCAAGAAAAGGGGTAAGCAGTTAACCACCCGAAGTTCATTTACTTCGGATTTTAATACTAATTTAGTAGGGACCAGCGGCTCCGCCGCCGGGATACTGACCACCACCCCCCTCCTCCAGGGTGCGACGTCCACGCTCTATTTTTAGCTGTCCCGTGACCTCTATGTCCCAGAGTGCACCGTAAACATGGCGCCCTCCATGCAGGTCGGCCGGCCACATAACAGCCGTGCGTTCATTATAAGTGTTCCTAACAACAGGCTAATCACAAATATTGTTCCTAAAAAATCTTGCTATACATCACTAGATAGCTTAGATCATTAAGATGTCAGAAAGCATAGCATCTTTTCTGTACTGTGAAAATTGGATTTTTGAGAGAATTTCTCCCCAAAAAAAATATGATAAAAAGTGCATTTATTTGAACTTTGTGATTTTAAGAATACACACTAAGTTTCAGTTCACATTACACAACCTGTTTTTGGTAGTTTTGGACAAAATCTGGACAAACCATCTAGGATACATCAACTTCAAGGTGTTTTCTTTCAGTTTCCATCACTTTCAATGTGACAGGGGTTCAGAAAATCTACCCCATGGACCAAAAATATGTTGCAGTCCCATACACTACTTTCACGAACTCGCCATTTTGTTTATTTTAATAGGAAAATCGCGCACTTTTACCAGTTGAACCGGCCATCAAAACGAGGCCACTGCTGTAGAAAATGAAAACGCCTATCCTTTAGCATTGTGAACGAATTTTCTGGGCCCTAAACTAATTATCTATGGTTCCCCAACTTTAATAGGGCTATGGACAGGTAGATTTATGTTAGTTCTTGCTATAATCGGTGGTTTCTAGCCGCTTTCTGCTGACTAACACAAGATATTCAGCTCCGAAATCGGCATGGGCGATAAAAGGGGGCACTATCGCTCCGGTAGAAATCTGTTTCTGATAAACTAGTTGCTTTTTCTAACCATTAATGGTTAAACTCGACCTAAACCATTATGATGCCTCTATATTCAACATAATCCCTACTGTAATTGACGCATAATAGTAGATCTAGCGAGTTGTTAGGATGCTCGATTCAAAGATCGCAGCATAAGCCTCGGGAAGACGCTGTGAAAATGGCAAAAGTTGCGTCAGTCACTGCAGCTTGTTCCCGGCGTGGTGGCTCTGTTCTAGCCTCACTACGGGTACCGTAGAACGATCGCAGCGCCCCCGTTGTGTGAAGGTGGTGTATAGACTTAACATAGGATGATAAAAATGTCATATTCCACTGCTTGTTTTGGGTAGTTGCATCCAAAATTCTGACAAACCAGCTAGGATACACCAACTTCAATATGTTTTCTTTCAGAATCTGCCACCTTCAGTATGATAGGTGCTAAGGTCTTGAGATAATTTAGTTACCCCTTGGACCAAAAATGTGTTACACCATCAGTTGATTTTAAAATGAGAGCAGAAAACGCCAGTGGCGCCCTCTGTAGTGCACTGTGGTGCCTAAATTTAGCCATTTTCAATAGGGATTGTTCATTTATTATTAAAGGGAGTGTTCATTTATTAGTTACAGGGGGGGCGTAAAAATTTCCGAACCCTCCTGACGGGGGGGGGGGGAGCGTAAAAGATTCTGATCCCGCTTGAGGGGGGGGGGGGTAAAAACTAAAGCCCTTTTTTTTAGCAAAAAAGCCCGCGCGTTACTATAGTTCAAAGGGGGGGCACAAAACATTCCAGGCGCTCTCCAGGGGGAGACATAAAAAATGTTCGGGCTTCTGCGCGAAATCTCACCACCCCCCCCCCCCCCTTTAATTAATAAATGAACACTCCCTAATCACTGCAGGGGGGGTGAGAGTGAGTTACTCTCCAGGGCTGCATTCATGCATCATGATTGGCGACACCATGCTGCCCTTAAAGGGTTATAGATCTAATTCCTGTTTGCATCCACAGGCTTCGAGGTGCTAGGAGTATTCATGAAGAACTGGGATGTAGCGAATGAAAAAGGCATGTGTTTATCAGACCAGGACCGGGAGGACGCGGCGTATGTCTGTAACCAGCTCGACATCCCCTTCCACGAAGTCAACTTTGTCAAAGAGTACTGGAATGAAGTGTTCAGGTGAGCTAGACCGTGCATACAAGCTAATCCCGCAAACACTGTGCCCTCAATGAACACAATTGAAAAGCTTGAACTTGAAATAAAGTGTACTTGATTTTTTTCTTAAAAACTGCATACCATAAAACCACGGTTATAGGTCTACCTCACCTATAACTCTACCCCCTACTTTTAGAAAAAAAAAACCAAAAAAGTGTTTTCACTACATTCTTATGTATCAAAACCTGGCCTACGAGTCGACACCCTACTTCTAGGGCAAAATTACAGGGGGGGGGGGGAAATTCGAAAGAAACTTTGTATTTTATTGCAGAGGTTTTACAGTATATAAGCCCCCAATTAAATGCACAGGGCTTTATGATAATTGCAATTATTAAAAAAATATTTTTTCTAGGTAGGTATTTTAATAATCATCGGAAAAACATACGGAATGTAGTGCGTAGTATCTAGAAAATTCATTTCTCATTCTCTCTCTTTAGTGAACTTATCCGTGGCTATGAGACTGGCACGACACCCAACCCTGACGTACTCTGTAACCGTCACATAAAGTTTGGTCACTTCTTCACACACGCTACACAAGTACTGGGAGCCGACGCTGTGGCCACCGGGCACTACGCACGCAACAGCCTGGGTGACTTCCTAGAAAACACTCATTCAAATAAAGGTATGCCATCGATCAATTAATGAGAATGCATTACAATTCATGTGCATTTACATGTATTACCTGCGGGTTATACCTAAAGGAGACCTCCTGTGTCGGTTATTATATTTATTTATACAAGGGACTGCAGAAGTATAGGACAGAACAAAATAGCAGGTGAGGATTTACCAGGGTTATACAATATTCTCAATGTCCCGGTGCAGGTTATATGTGAGATGCCATGTGTACCAAAGCTTATTGACTCACCTCCCCCAGGAGCGGACCTGCTGATGCCCGTGGACCGCGTCAAAGACCAGACGCTGTTCCTGTCACAGATCCTGCAAGGGGCGCTGCGTCGCACCATGTTCCCACTAGGGGGCCTCACGAAGACCGAGGTGCGCCGCCTCGCGCGCGACGCGGGCATGGACAAAATAGCCAAACGCAAAGAGGTATGCTCAGTGATATGTCGGTGGTAGTACGACTTATGTAGGAATATGTCTATGGGAACTGTACCCATTTCTGTCCGATTACATGAATGAGGCCTCCTTACATTAAAGCCCCATACTAGATCCCTTAGATGAACACGGTCACCCCTTCCCAACTATAACTTGCCTGTACAAAACCCCACCACTCACCGGTGCTGCATTCAAACATCATGTCAAATCTACGAGGTTGATACACACCCGAAACGTCGGCATGCCCTTGCAAGTCTCCTCACCAGGGCTGCATACATGTATGCGTCTTAACAATATAGGGCATATTACTGAAAGGTTAATCATCTCTTCCTCTCTGTTACAGAGTATGGGAATTTGCTTCATTGGCTCCAGAAACTTCAACAAATTCATAGAAGAGGTAAGGTCCACAGCTACTCCTGATCTCGGAAACGCGCGTGGAATTATGATTCCAATTCAATTCAATCTCATAGATGAAAAGTCAGTTGTCATCAGGAAGTTTCTCTAATGTAAAAGTTTGAATTAGATTCTCCGAACACAATGTCCTGTGCAACATAGTAAAACAATGGTATCATTGAGAAACTTGGAGGTTTTAAAATCTAGTATCAATCATGTGACTTTAAATACTTCATGATATATTGATATATATTGTGATGATAGCAAATAAATTAGTTTATTTGCAGTAGTAATATCCTACAACGGAACCTTTTAAATCATGTTTCAGTATATTGAGCCAAAGACCGGAAAGTTCATAGACTTAGAGACATCTAACATTGTGGGTGCGCATAAAGGTACGTGAAACACAGTCTTTGCGAAAACTTTTTCATCCCACAGGACATTCGGTCCTGCAAATTCTCAATGTTGCAGGACCGGTTACATTTTTGGAGGACCGGATAGCCACATATCTGATGATTTCTGCATTTCAAGTGTAATAAACGATCTTTCGTATCTTTATGATATTGGTAGAGTATCAATTAAAGAACAAAGTCGACACAGTTCGGATCAAGTGTTACAGGTTGCAATATCAGGTTTATTCAGGTAAACCTAAACAAGCAGTCACTAAGTGTGCGAACTCCCTATAGAGTTCGGAACGGGTCAGTAGGCTAAGCAGCCGATATGATCACGGGGTCTCTTCACCAGCGTGGCTCAGAGTAACCGACGAGTACCGTCAGATGCCGGGTATATATAGGCAGCCAGCCTGCGCGCGCACACGCAGACCGGAAGCCTATAGCGACCTCTGTCCACACCCCAAGCCCGGAGCAGGTGTCGCCACCTACCGTCGGACTGAAGGGTCCGGACTGAGCTCGCAACACAGCATCCAACAGCACTCGTCATATAATAACCCCGTATAACCCTAGCCCCTACACTACCCCCTACCAGATAATAACCGGGAGGTAAATAATTAAGGTTATAGTCCGAAAACACTTCGGACTGGCATTATCTTATAAATACCACCTTAGGGGTTTATTAAAGTTATACCTTACAAACAATATGACGTTACTGTTGAACACAAAAGGTATTAATTACACACATATCTACACATATAGATCGTAATTAAAATTACGCCCCATTCCCTAGGATAGATGGAGTTAATCTATACATATAGTATACACAACACTTGAAAAAGTACAATATCACAGTAAAAAAATTTCGTCCCTTCAAGACCCCGAGCTAATTACACTCGTAATGAATAATACTTTATAAGTGATAAACACTATCACTTCTCTTAAGGTTTTTAGAAACATATTAAAGTATTATTAAAAAAGATATCATACGTGATTTTATAGCGAAGATCCGGATCCTCTGTTGTTGATGATGCATTCCGCCCGGCTTTCAGAACCTACTTCATTCAGCTCCTACTAACCGGAACGAGAAAGTTCATAGCTCATGCTCGGGAGCTTATAGTAGTATATAAAAAAAAATTCCAAGTCCTGCCTCCAGGCGATCTTCGGACTTATAATTAGGAGCACTCGGTCCTGATATATATAGTTTATAAAAAAAACATCTCGTATCAGATCCCTGGTGGTAGTGTACTCCTGTCCCGAGCTTTGGGTTTCTCTCCGGATCTCCTCGTCATCCTCCGTCCGTTCTGCCTGGCAGACTGACTCCTTGCGTAGCCAGCCTGCCGCTTCTTCTCGTCCGGATCCTTGAACACCCTATAATAGAGTGTTTTTCACATGTAGGGTTGGTATATTTAAAATACCCCCCCTTCTTCTTGATCGGGTCCTAAGATAGGATAATCCTATCCGGACTCCGAGTCGTCTTTAGGACTCGACTGAGCCGCAGCCTCCTCCTCATCAGAGTCTGACTCAGCTTCCGCCAGAGTCAGCTCCTGGAGCCAGAGCTCGATTTGAGCACGAGTCCCATCCCATTCGTGCATCTCGTGCGCGAAACAGTCTCTGAACCTCCGACGTTCGTGGTCCAGTTTTTCCTCGGCGTTCTTGACTGCCAGCTTCTGCTTTTTCCTTTCGGATTTAGCAGCAACTCGCTCAGTCCGAGCATTCTCACGCTCCTCCTGAACCGACTCCGTGGCCGCTGCTTTCTGAGTAGCGACTTCACTCCGGTGGAGATGATGCACTGTGTCCAGAGACAACATCGCCACCTCCTGACTTAAGCCAGTAAGCAATCGGTGGAAGTTATCCTGCCACCGATTCATGGCCTCCTGTCCGGCTTCGTAGGACTTGAAGTCGGCGGGAGGAAACGAGGGCGGGCCCCTTAGTCGTAAGACATGGTGCCCCTCCGGAGCCTCCTGAGGGGGATCCGGAGTCTGTGTGGGCTTCGGCTTTTGCTTCACCGAAGCCTTGGTTTTCCCCGTCTGGGTGAGAGTCTGTGACTCTGCTCCCGGAACCAAATCTATATTGGGGAATTCGTCAACGAACGCCCCTCCCGTACTGGAGTTCGGATCCTCCGGGCTTTGCCGAGGTGGCTTGCCCTGGGGGCCCGACTTCCAGTCAGTCGTGCGAGAGGTAAATGCCGGTCCTTTGTACCCCGGATCTGCCTTCTCCATAACGGACTGCCTTTCGTCCGTTTTCTGTTTCTTCGGGTCGGTGGGCTCCGAGGATCCGTCGGATTTTCTCGGAGCTCGCCGCTTCCGCGTACTGGTACGCTGCTGATACTCTTCGAATTCATCGTAGAGTTCGCCCTCCGGTACATGGAGATACGTGCGGTCCGGGTTTACCTTGTAGAATACCCGCACCTTCCCTTTCTCGTTGGTGCCAAAATCCACCTCGAGGTTGTCATTCTTGTCTACCGTGGTCCCGAAATGGGAGTAGACTTCTGCGTGAGCGGCCTGAATGCGTTCCGCTGCGGTCTCCATAGCCAAGCCATGGAACTTGGCAAGGTGTCGAATGGTATCTGCTCTGGTGTAGAACAGACCCCCATTCGGACAACCCTTGCTGCCCTTCGAACCCACACTCAGGCAGTCATATCGCATGAGATGACGTACATGAAAGCGGGTAAGATGTCTGGCATACCGAACCTTGGTAGGCCAAGTCCGGGGTTTCTCCAGGGTCTCGTCGATGTCCTGACAAGCTTTGAATGGGCACTTACTAAATGAATGCCATCTAGACATTGCCCATGCCAATTTTGCCTTCTGAAGGAGCGAATGGTATTTGGTGCTACCAGTCCGGACCTTCTCCAGCAATTCGAAGTGGTACAGCTGTACCGACTTGCCTAAAGGATCAGTTTTGATCCATTCTTCGTCGTCGGAGAGACCGTCGGGCCCCACCTCCTCCGGAAGCTTGGATGACCGCTTATCTTTAATACAGTCATTTATACACATGGGTTTAAAGAAATGAAACCCACTAGCGGCATTGGCTCGGAGGGCATTCCGGACCAACAGCTGCAGCTCGTTGTCGGCGATTGTGTTTTTGTCCAATCCCTTCAGAACTACATCCACCTCTTCCGGGGACTGACCCGCGTTCAGAGATGTTAACCGAATGGTCTCTCGTAGGTATTGATGCCTACGACTGGCCTTCTCCATCTTACTAGTGTCAGCAGTTCTAGTAGCAGCTGTGCTCTGTTGGACAATCTCGTCCTCCAGAGTATCATTGAGAATAGACTCGTTAGTCTTTTTCTCCATATTCCGGGCCAGCCTCATGGCCGGCGTCAGATGTCGCCTTTTCTCCTTCCGATTATGCACGACCTTGAATTCTTCTGCGGTTCGCAGGTCGTATTCAAGGGCCGCGAGTAGTTCGGGGCGCCCTTCAGTCTCAGCAACCAAGCGAGCGTTAGCAGCTTGGTCTTTGAAGCCTTCCATGGCAGCCGTCACGTGGGCCGGGAACCAGGTCGGGAACCGGTCGGACAGAATGTCCAGCCCCCGAAAGGTTCTCATCTGGACCAAGTCAAATGACCTGATCTCATCCTTGCTCATCTGTGCGATGATGGCTCCTCGTAGCAGGGATGGGACGTCGGCGTCCTCCTTATCCCATACTTCATGTTGGACTGGGGGGATTACAGGTACCCCCGATCCACCCGGACCACCGCCTGCGGCTTGGTCCAGCTTGCCGACCTCATCAGAAGTATCCATAGTGGATGGCTCCAGACGGGGCTCGGTTTGCTGTTGAGGAGTCTCCACTCGGACGGGGGCTGCTCCTTGAGGAGGCGTCTCCACCCGAACGGGGACTTCTTTTCTTTGCCCCACTGGAGCAGGTAGCTGGAAGGTGATGCCGGACAGCACCTCCTGCACAACTCGGACCGTTTCAGCTGCGGATGATGCATCCATAGCCTCCTCAGTCCTAGTGTCGGATGGGTGAGTTGTCGTTTTCGGACGAGCTCCCCCGTGCCCGGACGTACCAGCCATGGCTGCGGCCGTAGCGGCCACTGCAGAGCTGTTATCCAACCCTCGCGAGAAGGACAACACATCCACGGCTGAAGTCGGAGCAGCTGACGTTCCAACTGCTTTCCCAGCATCCTTCTCCTTGCTAGGGATCGGGATGTTTGACTTAGGAGGGACCGGAGTCTTGACAGCCTGACTGCTGCCGGACGTCTGTCCCTTCTTCTTCAGATCTTTAGCCGATTGCTTCGGATCAGCTTTCTTTTGTTCCTTTGGCACCTTTGGAGTCGGAGCCTTGGGAGTGACCGTCTTCGAATCTTTGGTTACCGTGGCAGTGGCAACCTTCGGATCCGCTTTCTTAGTACCCTGGGTACTAGACTTCTTCGGATCGGGCTTTTTAGGCTCGTCCTTCCCCAGAGGCTTCTTTCCAACACCTGCGTGTTTGAGAGCCTTGGTACTAACCTTGCCATCGGCCGACCGGGACCGATCTCGGGTAGCACCCTTGCCACCGCGCGTCCTCGGACGTGCAGTGTCGGAGTCGCTGTCGCCTCCCATAGACAGTTTTCTGGTAACTGTCTTCTTGAGGCTCGGCGAAATACTCAGACTGCACATCCGAGAGAGATGTCCAGTCGACTCGGAGGGGTTCGATTCTACTGCGCTGTAGGCGATCCCTCGCAACATTCCGGAGTCCTCGCTACCATCGGGTGACGGAGACTTCCGAATCGGTGACACGGCCGGATCCACTCGTAGTTCCGACAGAGTCTGACTGAGCTCATCACCACTGTGGCTCTGAGCGTCCATGTGCTCCTCGGTGGCGGATGCCACCTCGGAGTGACCGGAGAGTTCGGACTGGCGGAGCTGCTGCTCGGCCATCCTCACTTCTGTCAAGTGTCTTACGACGGGAGTTTGACGGGGAAACACTTAGTTCCCCGTCTCCCTCTTTGTCTTAGACGGACCAGGAAAGAGTACTCACAGTTCCTACTCTTTTTATCACTCTTCTACTCTTCTAGTTGCCCAAAAACGCCGACTTCTCCGCTGCTGCCGCACGCACGATTGATCCGGGTGAGCCCCCAAAATCAATATGGCGTTCCCTCGCTTTTGTTTTTAAAACAAAGCGCATGCGCAGCGTCTCGCGTGATTGGACGCGATCCCGTTACCCGGTGTGACCCAATTATCGCTTAATCAGGTCACGACCTTTCCCGCCCGCAACTCGGGCTCGGGGGATCACACTGCCACGTAGGCGGCTCGCAAAAGTCAAAATATACTTCGAATAAAGAGTTCATCAGGAGTATTAGTGGATTAATATGGGAAATCGAAGATTACCCCACCGGATTATCCGTCCACCACCCTCGGGGAGCACTCCAATATTCTTTTCTATTCGACTCTGAGCGCCCCTGTTGGTAGCACACATATAACATATAAAACAACACAGGACACCACACTCGTTGTGTAAACAAGCTAGGTTACCGCCCCTCTGGCCACCAGCCTTGGGCTTCGCCGAACGGGTTTCCCGTTCACCTCTCGTAACCTGGCCGAAGGACTCTCGTTCTTAACTAAAATTCCAGCCTTGATTTTAGTTTTCCGGGCCCTTCTTCCTTCGCCTGCCGAGACTTTCTTTTTCACGGTCTTCTGAGGTTTCTTTCGTACCACTCTCTTAGGGGTATCCGCTGACACCCCTTCCAAAGGTACAAATTTCGCCTCCGAAGTTCCCTCCTCCACCTCCGTTTCCGGGGTGAGCTCCCTTCCAGCCCAAGCACGCAACCGAGCCACATGGCTCGTCCGGATGCGCCCTGCTTCGGACTGAATCAACACAGTCGTCTGACTGATACATTTAACCACTGTGTGTGGTCCATCCCAGTTATTCGCCAGCTTGACGTTGCAGAGCGGTTCGTGTAGGCGGATTACTCTATCCCCCACCACGAAACGTCGCAACTTCAATCCGGTGTCATAACCTACCTTCTGCCAATTCGCAGCTTTGAGCAAATGAGCCCTAACTGTTTCGTAGGCAAATTTGAACCTCTCTCGTAGAGATTCTACAAATAGCACCGTACATGGTGCCTCTGGACTGATCCCTACCACCCCGAATACTAAATCCGCCGGCATGATCAAGTCCTCTCCGAACACCAAGAGGTTTGGTGTGCAATTAGTCGAAGTGTGGACCGTATTGTTATACGCATGTACCACAAATTCGCACTGATCATCCCAATCATCCATATGGGAGTTCACTAATGGCTTCAAAACCTGGATCAAGGTCCGATTGAACCGCTCCACCTGCCCGTCGGACTGTGGTCGGTACGGATTGGTCCGAGTTTTGCATATAGCCAACTGATGACACATAGCTGCCCAAAGTTTGGACTCAAATTCTCTCCCTTGATCGCTATGTAACATCAAGGGAGCCCCCAGATGGAGGATCCACCCCTTCACCAGTGCTTCCGCACAAGTAGCAGCAGTGTGATCCTCTAGTGGGTACACTCGGGTGTATTTGGTATAGTAGTCCGAGACTACCATCATACACGTATTACCCTTCGGAGTGGGTTTCACTCCGCTGATAATATCCACGGCTATTCGAGCAAATCTCACCCCGAATAGCTCCTGCTGCAGTGGCAATTTCCCTAGTCCAGGACCAGGCTTGCCTAAACAACATGCCGGACATGTCTCTATCCACCTCAAAAGGTCGCCAGACATTCCGGGCCAGTAATATCTTCGACTCAGCCGTTCCAAAGAGCGTTTCTTTCCGAAATGCCCACTAGTGGAATGGCCGTGGCAGTAGTACAGGATGTCTTTCCTCATGGCAGCAGGGATTACCATTTGTAATACCCTCCGCTTTCCGGGACAAGTCTTCCACCTGCACAACAACGAATCTCGGACCTCCAGTTCATGGAACTGTGCCAAGAAACGTCGCATTTCACGGTTTTCCAGCGATATTTCGGGTCTCACTGGACAGACCCCAGTAGGGACAAGCTCCCTCAGTCGTGCTATGGTAGGATCGGCCATCTGGTACGTCCTTATAGTGTCGGTGGACCAATCCAACAGGTTTTGCAACAACCCATCATAAGGCAAACGCACACTCGCTACCACAGCATTGTGAGCACCACAATCCCCACATTCCGGACGCACACAACGGCGTACCGGACGTCTACTTAGGCAGTCAGCATTAATATGCTTCGTGCCCGCTCGGTGCTGGATATGAGAGTTCTCCAGTCCGAACTCGCTGAGGTGATTCAACCATCGACCAATCATTCCCTCCGCATCCTTAAAATTAAGGAGCCACCTGAGGGCCGAATGATCGGTACGAAGTGTGAAATTCCCTCCATATAAGAAGTGCCGAAACTTCTTCGTGTATACCACCACCGCGAGCAACTCTCGCTTGGTAGTACAGTAATTTCTCTGTGCCTTGTTCATACTGTTACTAGCGAACGCCAACGGGACCTCTACTCCGTCCTGGATTTGGGACAATGCGGCCCCGATGCTCTCATTGCTCGCATCAGTGTCAAGGATGAAATGCCCCTTCTCCGTAGGGTATCTCAGCACCGGGGTGGTCCGGAATAACGCCTTAATCTCTTTGAAGGCTGCATTCTGTTCCATCCCCCATGGGAAGGGTTCTTTTTTCCTCCCCGGAGTCCAATGGCTCAACCGCTGAAGCGGCTGAGACACCCTCGAGAACCCGGGGATGAAGTCCCTGTAATAGGAACAGAACCCTAAAAAGGATCTGATATCCTTTGGTCCTTTTGGAACTTCCCAAGTCTCCACAGTCTCCAGTTTAGCCGGATCAGCCTGCACACCCTCGGTGGAGATGATCCGGCCCAAATAGACCATGGACTTCCGAAAAAGTTCACACTTCTTTGGCTTTAATGTCAAGCCATTGGACCGAATTCGTTCCAACACCTCTCCGAGGTTCAACGCACACTCCTCAAACGTCTTGCCGAAGACAATGACATCATCCAAGTATACCAAGCACTTGCGCCACAATAGATCACTCAACAGAGTTTCCATCATAGCCTCAAATGTGGCCGGGGCGTTGCATAACCCGAAAGGCATCAGTTCAAACTGATACAGCCCAATGTGACTCGTAAAAGCCGTCTTCTCTTTATCCTCCTCCTTCATCCCGATCTGCCAATACCCGGACTGCAGATCAAGGGTGCAGAACCATTGGTTCCCACCCAGCGAGTCCAGAGTCTCATCAATTCGGGGGAGAGGATATGCATTTTTCTTGGTTACTCCATTCAGGCGTCTATAATCGATACAAAATCGGATAGACCCATCCTTTTTAGTAACCATCTGAACCGGACTGGACCAGGGACTAGTGCTAGGCACTATCACCTTCTGTTCCAGCATGGTTTTCACTTGTTCTTCAACAACAGCTTTCTTACCCAACGGCAAACGTCGGTAAGGCATTTTGAAAGGCTGTGCATCTCCAGTATTGATAGAATGCAACACTTTGTCGGTTCGGCCTAACGGCTCCCCCTCCACCTGCCATGCATCCTGATACTTCACTACCAGCCTCCTTAGAGAGTCGAGATCCATCCGATCCGTCAGATCCGTTTCGGATATCATTTTCTCGAGTCCCTCACTCAAAGGGGTCGGAGAAGGGTCACCCTTCATGCTCACCTGTCCAGCGGACACTACGGCCTCACTGGTGAACACCTTCCCCAACACTGTATCTTTCCTAAGATACTGCGGTTCCAACCCGGGGTTAGAAACCGGCACCACGGTCCAAGCACCATCCCCCACGAGGGTATCCATGCCTGTCAAACCGATGCTTCCCAACATGGCCACATCCGGTTCCACAACTGCTTCTTCCTCTCTCCTAAGCCCCTTGCTTCGGACCAGCACGTCACACGTCTGTCCGGGAGGAATCTTAACAGTTTGGACCACCGTTGCCACTGTCGATACTTGTCGGAGCACACATTGCTCCACCGCACGGTACGGGTGCTCTATTCGGAGTACCCCTGTACCAGGATTCAGGACCGCGTCATACAACGCCGAAAAATCCAACCCCAGTATACCGTCGTCTGCAATATCCGCAATGGTGGGAGAAGCCACATACTCCTTCCCTCCAATTCGGACAGGTATGAACGCGCGCCCATACGTCTGCATACTCGACCCATCGGCCGAACAGGCGTTTACCCTCGTTTTGAAGTTATCACGACTGTCCGGCATAAGAGCATAGAATTTGGAGGAGATAAAGGAGTGGCTAGCTCCCGTATCTACTAAAAATTCGCCCGCCCTACCGGCCACAGTAACAGACACATACCACCGCCTCCCCCCCAGCGGAGACGGGTTTACAGTGAAGCGTTTGAAATCCTTCGGAGCAGCCAGATCAAGGCCATGTTTCTTCAAATGGTCGAAACATGGATGATCCGGGGAAAGCTGGGTACTCCCTACCCACACGGTGTCTGTGACAGCCGCAACTTCCTCGTTCCTATCCGTAATGGGCCTCCCTGCCTCATTGCCGGGCAACTGATGGACTGGAATGTTAATCAGGCCGGCATCCGAGCTCCTGAAGCTCGAAGCCACCCCTGATTCCCTTCCTGTCTTCTGAATTTCACTAGGCTCTACCTCTCTGGTATGTTGGCGTACTTCATCTGCAGGGGTTGTCCGCTCGCCTTTTCGGACTACCCCCTCTAGTTTCCCTCCTTTCCGGGAACTTTCGGACTCGGAGCTGTACACTCCGCAGCAAAGTGACCGATCTCTAAGCACCTATAGCACTTAGCGGTCCTCCGATTGATCTTCCTTCTGTTAGGCTGGGTAGCCCCCTGAATGGAAGTCGTCATCTTCTCAAACAGCGATGTGAAAAACGCTGCGTCCATCATCGGAACCTTCGGATCCGATGACTCCCTTTTTGGAGGGGGGTTCCCACCCCCTTCCGGCTTCTTATTCTTCCACGGCGGTTTAGAGGAATTCCCATTCCTCTTGAACTGAGCCGCTGAAGCTATAGCCCCCTCCTCATCACTGCCCGAACCATCAGACTGTTCCGGAGAACATTCTATAATGGCCGAGGCCCGGGTAGGCATCCGGTCCCCTAACAGTGACTTTTTGAGAGCATGTATGTCGATGGCCTTAAAAAGGTCATCTAGTGACGTATCTGCTCTCCACGTGTCATACACCGTTTGTTGTATGTCAGGATCTCTCAGTCCGGCAACGAACTGAGAGAACAATTCCTTAGAAAATAAGGCATCGTGGATTCCTGAAGCAGGGTGTACCTTCTTCAGGAGTCTCATCAATGCAAGTCCGAAGACCCTCGGAGCTTCGTTCTTGCCTTGCACGCGCTTCTTAAAAGCGACCATCGGATCAATCCGAGCGGAATCTCCGTACAGGATGGTTCCGATTTCTACGAGCTGTTTGAAAGTACCGCGAGGTCCGCAATCCTCCTTCCACTGCTCAACGGCCATGAGACCATCTCCCATGCGTAATCCCTTACACACGTACGGGATTGCATCCTGTTGGTCCCACCCACTGAGGTTTATATCCTCAACGGTGGCTCCCAACCAATCTTCCCACGAATTCTTCTGCCAGTAGGGAAATGGCTCGCTGGCTATGCGTCTAGCAGCGTTGGACGAACCTCTAATTTTAGAGGTTATCGCCAGACATTTAGAAATGGATGCTGTCGCGTCCTTTTCCGCACCGACATTGTGCAATCCGATCCCCGCTATGGCGGGATTCGTATCGTACAATTCTTGCAATTCTGTACTCAGCATGGTTCGTCTCGGAGCCTTCTTCGGGCTCTTCGTACCAGGAGTCGCCCCTGGAGTAGCGCCCATAGCTGGTATGCTACTCTGTCTGTCCAGAAAAGCCTGGTAGGTCCCATACGACACTAAGTCCGTAGTGGGGTCCACGCCTTGTCCGAACCACCAGTTCTTCTCCTGATCAGTCATGTACTGACACTGCTGGGCCAGAGCAAGCGATCGTTGATGCTCTGCCTTCTCCTTTGCCAATTCCTTGACCTGCTTCTCAACCTCCTCCTCTTGCTGAGCTTTCTCCAATTTAGCTTTAGCAGCTTCTCCGGCGGCTCGGAGCCCTTCCTTTCGAGCCCTCAGAACCGCCGCTTCCTGCTCCGCTAACTCCTCTGCGAGGGCCGCGTTCTCCTTCATTCGTTTCTGCTGCTGCTCCAAGGCAGCCTGCTGTTTGCGATACACGTCTCGCCTTTCTATTTCCAAGTTTTTCTGTTCCTGGAACAATATGGTTGCTTGGCACTCCCGCCATTGCAACAAACTTGAAGGAGTCAGATCGGTTTTCGCCGCCTTATCCTGCTCGGCCGCTTTCTTCAAGCGTTCTGCGTCGAGTTCTTGCTCGTCCACTTTCAACTGTGATCGTGGACTCAGAACCAACTCGGACAATCGTCTTCCCCTACCGACTGAGGCTAGACCGGTCGGGGCTGCGAATACCTGTTTTGGTATCGGACGGATACCACCGATCCCCACCCTCGGTGAGTAATCACTCGCCCTGCCTCTGCCCCTGGATCGTCCCACTCCGAGGGGTCGTCCGAAGGGTCGTCCCGGTGTGGAGGTTGACAAGGCAGGTTCCATGGTTACCCCACGTCCCATAGGCTGATTGGGAGTGTCGGTAAAACTCATGTAATGGAGGCCTTCCGGACTACCATTGTTCGCAGATGCGAAAGAGGTACTGTTGTCCTTTATACTCTCTCGTGTTTCCGATAAAAACTGCTGTAAAGCAGTTCTTTTCGCTTTCAGAATGTCACACTCTGTCAACAGACTTCGGCGGACCTCCTGTAAGTCCTCTGTGTCCCGAACAATGGCTGATCGGGCCCCTTCTGCCTCATGCATTACAGCGTCTCGGGCTTTGCAAATATGGTTCAGCTCCGTGTTTGCCTGGACAAACTCGGACCGGATCCCTCGTAGGTCCGCCTCTTTCTGATCGTATTCCGACCGGACTCTGCTGAGAGATTGTACCAATTTCTCATTCTCCTCCAACAAGGTAGACAGCCTTGCGTCCTTTTCCTTGATTTTGGAAGCTCGGTGTGTGACTGCACCCTCCAATGCAATCAGACTGCTTTTCCATTCATTGGATTGCTTCTGAATGGTTAACAATTCCATTTGAGCCATCTGTACACGTTCCTGCACTCGGGCCTCTCTCATGTCGTCAAAGCGACGCTCCTGCAAGAGGGTATACCTCCTCGGAGTCGGCGCGGCTGAGCTTGACCCACCCACATTGAACAAGGACAAGTTCACTTCTTCTAATGAGCGGCTCATTATGGTAGGACCCCTGGGTCCTCGTGCTGCGTCTGTTCCGGATGGAACATTCGCCCTGCTGTGGGTATCTGCCTCATAACTGGCATCTAACCCTTCCGGTGACAAGGCTGCTGCCTCATCCGGGGACCTCGCTGCTCCGTCCAGAGCCCGAGGTCTGTGCTACTGCACAGGCTAACCTGCGTTTCACTCAGAACTGGTCACGGCACCAGTGTAATAAACGATCTTTCGTATCTTTATGATATTGGTAGAGTATCAATTAAAGAACAAAGTCGACACAGTTCGGATCAAGTGTTACAGGTTGCAATATCAGGTTTATTCAGGTAAACCTAAACAAGCAGTCACTAAGTGTGCGAACTCCCTATAGAGTTCGGAACGGGTCAGTAGGCTAAGCAGCCGATATGATCACGGGGTCTCTTCACCAGCGTGGCTCAGAGTAACCGACGAGTACCGTCAGATGCCGGGTATATATAGGCAGCCAGCCTGCGCGCGCACACGCAGACCGGAAGCCTATAGCGACCTCTGTCCACACCCCAAGCCCGGAGCAGGTGTCGCCACCTACCGTCGGACTGAAGGGTCCGGACTGAGCTCGCAACACAGCATCCAACAGCACTCGTCATATAATAACCCCGTATAACCCTAGCCCCTACACAAGTATAAAACAGTTTTGTTCACTAAAAATACACTTTTTTTTGTAATCATTTATGGCCAAATTAGGATAGATATATAGTTTTACACAGTACATTGACACACATATTTCAGCTTTAGAAGCCCAACTGACTTCTTCTAGTTCAGAAAAGCCCAACATGTGACTGGACATTCGGTCCTGCTACACTTGTGAATCTGCTGGACCGGTGGCATTTTAAAAGGACATTGCCACTGTCCTGCATGTTTTCGCAAAGACTGGAAACATATCAATTAAATATCTAGTATCAAAATCGGCATAGCACGGCGGCATAGCAACAGTAAATAGTTGGATTGTGCGTTTTTTTCAGAAGTACCCATCTTGTGCACACATTTCAAGTAGCATGTAGAGAAGCAATTTTCACTTAAGGCGCACTGGAACCCACGACGTCATTTGTGTACAAAACTCGGCAGGGTTAGGTCCTGGGTTGAGTGCACCTTTAAGATGCAATTGAGATCTGTCCTATGTGATGTTCTAACGCGATACCAGCAATACATTGGTGCCTCATGCCGACCCTTTCCGCGTATATCAACCCTGTTGGGTTGCTAAGATAATTGATGGTGCACCACGCACCCTTTCCGAGTGTATCAACCCTGTAAGGTCGCTAAGATGCTTGATGCATAATGCAAATAAAGCACTTTGCTGCCCTAAACAGTTCATGACTCCCATTGTTACAGGCACCCATTACTGGACGGTGGGACAGCGCTGTCATATCGGCGGCAAATCCAAGGCGTACTACGTAGCGGAGATGGATCCCAAAACGCAGGATATATTTGTAGTAAGTAATTTCTATAGGTTGTTAACATAAAGATTGTTAGTTTCCCATCTCTATTTTAAAAAATAGTCTTGTGTACCATCATAGATACATATAGTAAAAATGATTGATTCAATATTTTTGAGTGCAAAACTGTTATCTGGAGCAAATTGCCAGTGCTATATTTGGCTATCATGTTGATCCTACCGGAAGAGCATCGGCGAGCTATCTATGATGCATTGGTTCATCATGATGACAAAGGACCATAGAAAAATTTGATATTGATAAAGTTAACTGACAGTATTCAAAATCACTAAATACTCCCTTGTACCCTCCTCAGGTTCCGGGTACGGACCACCCGGCGCTCTTCACCGACAGCCTGACCCTAGAACCCCCACACTGGATCCACCTACCTCCACATCCGGGCACCAGGGGGCAGCAGCAGGACCACATCCCATGTGACTTCCGCTTCCAGAACCTGCACCCGGTTCTCCGGAGTAGCGTCCTCCCGGCGGCTGACGGGACGCTGACGGTACAACTTGAACACCCGCTCCGGGCCATCACCCGCGGGCAATACGGGGTGCTGTACCAAGACGGCAAGTGTCTCGGGGGGAGTAAGATACTCACCCCGGGTCCGTCCTTGTATGAACAGAAACAGACAGAACCAGTGGAACTTAAGGAGGAATTTAGATGATATATATGTGTTGTGTGATATAGTCAATAAAATGTATTTATTCATAAGAAAACCTCCCTTTCTTGTTAAATTTTTTAAGTCCAAGTAGATATTCCGTTATGAATTCCTGCCCGGATTCCTGACCTTGTCCCCAAAGCCATTTACTCCACTGACCAGAGTGTCTGTTTTCTGACAAGAAAAGACTAGCATAGGCCCCCTTGTTCATTGTTAGATATATCCCTAGCTGGCCTTTAAACCTTGCCTAGGACTGGTATCCCCATGTGTCCGTGTAGGTGTGTGCAAGACTAATTTATCCTAGATCTTGTTTTCAGTTACTACATGTAGAACCAATGTACCTTGTGGTCAGGCCTAGACATCTTGTGCACAGCCATATTTTGAGTTCTCTAATGTGGCTGTCAATGGCAAGGATAGGTACCAGCCTAATAACTATTGACTCCTATGTCAAGCCAAGCTGTCAATGTCAATGCCAATTCTCATACTATGCACATACAGGACCTATACTAGAAGTTAAGTGGTCCAGGGTGGCTCTTGAAATCACTCAAGCCCGCCCAAAGACAAACTGTGAAGTCCAACATAATTACCCCTCCCCCACCCCACACACACACATGCACCAACCCTGAAATAATATTTTACAGGAAGGCCATCACACATCCTCCTTGTGCCCCCCCTCCTCCCTGTGCCTCCTCCTCCTCCATGTGCCCTCTCCTCCTCCTCCTGCCTCTGCCCTCTCCTCCTCCTGCCTCTGCACTCTCCTCCTCCTCCTCCCTCCTTTATCTGCCCTCTCCTCCTCCCTCTGCCCTCTCCTCCTTCCTCTGCCCCCTCCTACTACCCCATCTTTCCCCTCCTCCCCACTCTACCCCATTTTCCTCCTTCCTCTGCCTCCTCCTCCTCCCTCTGCCCCTCCTACTACCCCATCTTTCCCCTCCTCCCCCCCTCCACCCCATTTTCCTCCTTTTTGTTACATTCTCCTCCCTCTGCCCTCCCTCTGCCTTCCCTCCTCCCTCTGCCCCCTCCTCCTCCCTCTGGCTGCCAAGATGGCTGACGAAAACTCAATATTGTCTGATTTCCTTGTGTGATACATGAAGAATAGGGCCTTCTCAGATGTAGAATCCATTTTCTGGCTCACAATTTTAATACGGGAAATTTCCAAGATGGCTGCCAAGATGGCCGCCAAAAACTCAAGATTGTCTGATTTCCTTGTGTGATACATGGATGTTAGGGTTTTCTAGGATGTAGAATCCATTTTCAGGCTCAGATTTTCAATCCGGGAAATAACCAAGATGGCTGCCAAGATGGCCACCAAAAACTCAAGATTGTCTGATTTCCTTGTATGACACATGTATAAAAGGGTTTTCTGGGGTGTAGAATCCATATGTAGGCTCCAATTTTTGATCAAGGTAATTTTCAAGATGGCTGCCAAGATGGTATTTGCATAGGCATCAATGGAGTGCATCGCCACCAATGGAATTGCATTGGTACCTATTTGATTCCATTGGTACATATTGGATTCTATTGTTATACCAGCTGCATTAAAACCAATAAAAATCAAAAAGATTTAGCTAAGTGCATGTAGTTAACTGACCATGCAGTGTTGCTGCAAACCATCAAATATGAATTGCATAAGAACCCCAGAAGCACCAAAAATTATAAATCTATGCCCCCTCGTTTTCTCACCTGTAGTTCATAACAATCCTATAAAACCCAAAGCCACTACGGCTTTGCCGTAAAATCCTTGAATTTGTCCCCTTGTATTTTCATAATTTCCTTGATGCCAAATATGATTACACTAGTAAGGAACATTAAGGCCACACTTTTTTTTTGGGTCACGGGCCCGCCGCACTAGAAAAGCCAGAAATGAAAATATAGATAAAATTGGGAAATACACTTTTTTTTTATTCCCTCCGATGTGGGTTCCAGAGAAAACTATCCGAGGAACAAAATGAAAGTTTTTGCAGTACAATATATTGCTGGAAAGCTAAAGTTGATAGGAAAACCATGATCTAATTCTCACTGATGAAATACTTATTTAAGTTTTCTCAATCTTTGAAAGAAAAAACAACAATATCTGTTTTCTAAAACATTGGTTTTCTATTGTTGGATCATTCTTTTATTTTGCATTGGAACATCCAAATCTAACACGTTTTTTACAAATTACATTTTATCCGCATCCAACTCTCACATAATTGTCCGCATATTGCGATTTTTCTGCATCAAAATATAAGGTATATCCGCAAATTACGTTTTGTTCACATCAACATCAAAGCAGTTTTGTCTGCATTTAATTCAAAAGGACTGCAAATTACATTTTGTTTGTATGAAACTATAACGAATTTTAGACAAGTTAACGTTTCGTCCACATCCAACCAATTGCCCTCAAGTTGGTTCAGTCTTCATATGAAATCAAACAATTTGTCTACACCGAAATGCTGAATTAAATCTGAGAATAATGGAATGTTATGTCTCAAATTGTACTGATAACATTGATAACTTCAGTAACCAAAGTTAAATATAATTTTTTTTTAAAGTGAAATTGATGCTTCAAAAGTTTATTCAAATGAAACACTATGTGGAAGACTTCAGAATATATTCCTATTTGCGCACAGTTTGTTAGATATTAACAAAACATATTTTCTGACAATTCGTTAGATAAAATGTAACTTGCGGACAGTTCGCTCATTTTCAGACAATTCATTGGAGTTGGATGCGGGCAAAATGTAATGTTATAAGACGTCACCACCGAGTCTATGTAACTGGCACCCCTATATAATGCCTTCAACAGCTGGTATCAGAGCTCTACACTCTCCAGCCAAATATTGGGTTACTCTGTCACAAAGGTACACCAGCTTATGTGATGTCATCATACAGGCAGGGGAACCCACATATAATTTTGTAAATCTTAGGTCTTAATGGGTTATGCAAGAATAAGGGTGCAAAGTTACATCATGGCTAAGCCTCTTCATGTTCATGTGTTGGCATATTGCACCAACACAGCCACAGCAAGAATTACCTCGATCACTGCAACTGAATTGGCAGTTATTGAATGAGCGGAGGAGGAATATAACAGAGGGAAGGCAGACAGGATTTATTTTTGGTTTAATTGTTCTCCCCAGGGGGAGTGGGCCGATCCCGGAGGTACTGCAATACTACACTTTGATCTTAGCCAAAAGGCCGAGAAGCGATACTTGCAAATGGCTCGCCAATCTATTTGAATATATGGTGAGACCTGATAAAAGGTGTTTCCAACTCACCATACTCTTCCTGTGATTATCCAAAATATGAATACATCCAATTACATATTACACATATATCTGATAAAAGTTCTCTCACTGCCAGGACTTAAAGTCAGTTTTAAAAAGCCATTAGACAAGAAATTGTGACAAAAGAGGGGCATAGTGGATACAATTCTCATACAAACACCCTAACAGCATTTCTCCCCTAGCAGTAGAAATGGGAACTACAAATAACGCAGGGTTTCTGCGGCAGATGGAGCCACGGTCCTGCTACTCACCACTCGTCCCCCACCACCATGTGGAGGCCTACTAGGTCTCAGACAGGGAAATAAATTTCCACTATAGTTCAATGTAACGTAACATGCAATAAAAAATTCCCAGCCGGGTATTGATGGAAAATCTCTTAGGAATGAATAGGAAAATCTTTTATACACCATATAAAAAATTTAAACAGGTTTTTGTTCACGGAAATCTGAAATGCCGGGTCCTAACATGAATGAACCTCCATAATTGACCATATGTGCAGTGAATAAGTTCATTTCAGACCGAACCTAAATGAACATTGACATATAGGCCTATCCCTGCAATAATCATATATCTTGAGGTGTCATCTCAATCAGGATATGCTGAGGGCCATTTGTGATTTTTTACAGAATTTTAGCAAATTTTCCAAACTATTTTGACCACCCAGAACTCACCTAGTATTTACTGCAGAGTTCTTCTTTCCCTAATCATGTACTCAATGACCCCGGTATTCCCTATCTGAGACCTACTAGTGTTACCTAGTGGGTGGCTGCTGTGTAGTGTTGACATACATAGTGACCTAGTTACAGTTGGTGCAAAGCTGGTGTATCTCAAAATAGAGATGGCAAGATATAAATAGAATGGCTGTATTCATAGACCAGAAAAAAGCATTTGACACCAGTAGGTAATCACAATGCAACATGGATAGTAGTCTTGCATTTGAAATATGTTTGTTTATATAATATTTTTGGCATATATATATCCATGAAGCCATGATATTCTGTCATATGTGGACATTTTAGGTTATATGTATAATGCTGTGGATACAACTGTGACATTTAGCAGAGCTCATCCAATACAAGATCTGTATCTGTATCTTTATTGACAAATCAACGTATTAAAGGTATTTATCATACAATGCTGCAGCAGGTGATCACGGAAAAGGATAGCTGACACAGGATACCATCAAAACACTATGAGTACATAATGTATGTAGATTAGAAACCTTATTGGTGTAAAGAAAGACATCAGGGACACACTTTTCAGCTGTCCATTGAAAGAAAGGTTTGAAATTAGCTTTATATTAGAAAAAAATGTGTAGAAATAAATTAAATACAGCAAGAAATCCCTAAGAACAAACATTCATAGGCCAAAGGTCACATGTCAAAGGTCAAATGATTCTTCGGAATTATGATGTGATATGTTATCACAATTGAACGTGGAGTGTGACCTCTATTATCAAATGTAATGGTATGTTATAGTGTATTAAATAAGCTTATATTCGTGCGTCTATCCCAGAGGTCATTCTTATTTAAGAGGCTTGCAAATTTTGAAATATGCATCACATGTATTACAATTGCCTGCCCGAAAGTCAAGGTCGCACACAACTTTAAATTGTCACCAACAAAGAATCTGTTCTATATAGTGTATTAGCGTGTACATGATTACTGAAAGGTTCTCCTCTTCAGTTTCTGGTAGCATTGAATGCACGATCAACCCTTTAAACCCCCAGCGCCCATATAAAAAGCATTTACCTTGGGTATATGCAAATGACCTCTTAGACCATTGTTATTCCGTAGACGGAAAACCAAATGATTATTATATTGTCCAAGAAGTGAGATATAACTCATAAATATTTCTGTAAAGGAAAAACACTTCCACACTGGAGTACAACGATTTCAAAAGTGATTTTATTATCTTGTTCTTGGTTTACAGTGTTCAGTTCTCAGTTACCATTGGCTGTCCCTTATAAGGAATAGTTTGCCTATCCCCCTTGCTGATTGGTTGTCACTGATAACCAATGAGCAATACACTTGTATACAAGTATCTTGTTACTATAGCCATGCACATATATAACTTCAACTACTCAATTCGAGAAGGAAGATGTAATATAAAAATAAAATTAAAGAATGGAATTAACACCATGGTTTAGCTATAAAATATTTTAACATCCGGCAACACTGTCGAAATTGTGTGACCTGGCGGTGCGTGTTCCTTTATTAAGCGGGCGAGTGAATATATAAATCGATATTATTTTTCTTATATATATTGGCATACAGTGGCGCCACCACTAGTTCTTTATGGTATTATATATTCTCTGTCTCTCGGACATTAGAATAAAGGTCATATGCTAGTATACATAGCGCACTCACCTATCGATCTAGGGTATAAGAGGGTCTATACCCTAGCTGCTTAAGAGAAATCGATAACATTCTTGATCTATATTGGTTTACAGTGGCGCCACCACTAGTTCTTTATAGTATCATGTATTCTGTCTCTCAGACATATGAATAAATGCTTATGCTAGCTTATTCCTGTGCTTATGATTAGTTAGGACTAACTCTACCATATCACAAACCAAAGCCATGTTGTATACGCTATGCACACACTATAGGAGCTGCTATGGTAGCCAGCATAGGTTTGTATACCAAATTAGCACTAAGTTATTTTCTCTATCTCTTCACTGCAACCTGCATTCTGTAATACTTTGTATTTCTGTGACCCTCACTATGTCACTGTATTGCACCCCCTCTCTAGAGTATAATTGTATATGTATGCATATTAATTCCCCGACACAATCATTGTACACATCATCACAGAACCGCCCCCACAAGGTGAAACACAAACCACAAAATGCCTGTAAAAGTTAAAGACTTTATGGAAATGAAAGGTCTCAAGCTTGGTCATGTAAACATCAGAAGCATGCTATTAAAAATGGTGGGTTTGACTAAACTTGTGAAGTTATTTGACATAATGTGTGTGAGCGAATCATGGATGAATAAAGACCTGCCCAATAGTAAAATCTTCATCCCGGACTATCAAATTATCAGATTAGACCGGGTTGTGGATAAAACTGGTGGAGGTCTGGTATGTTATGTAAAAGATACACTATCAGAGTTCTGCACTACGGTGCCGGAACTATGTCAGTCCAATAAGGATACTGAAATCCAGGTTATTAACATCACCCAACCTAAGCACAGGTTACTTACTATCATACATGTATATAGGCCACCTGATGGCATTTGTGCCCAAAGCATAAAGACATTAGTGGATACATGCAAAAGTCCACTACTGGAAGGTAGAGAGCTTTGGGTAGTTGGCGACATTAATGTTGACCTTATGTCTCACACTGATTGGAAGTCCAGGTTATACCATAAATGCATGGCTGGCCTCCCCTTTAATAATCAGATAGAGGAGATAACCCGTCCCAACCCTAACCCTAACATAGCTGGGGGAACCTGCATAGATATAATGACCACCACCTGCCCAATTGTCTCAAATGCTGGTGTACTTCCTATATATCTACCTGACCACTTACCCACCTTCTGTACCCGCAAACTCTATCATGTAAAACCCATAACCAGATCATTCCGTGGAAGATCCTATAGGCACTATAACCGTGAGGACTTTGAGGACACTACATACTTAATGTAAATTGGGATGAATTCCATCATGAGTCTGACGTAAATACCAAGTGGGCAATTATGCTAATGCACATCACCACCTACCTAGACATTACATGTCCAATCAAAGACATCACATTTAAGGACTACAATAAGCCTTGGCTAAGCAAAGATATTTTAGAGCTCATATATGAGCGTAATCAAATTATGTATGAGTACTGCCTTAACAAAAAGCACAATAAACCTTTATTATTAAGAGCACAAATATTAAGAAACCAGATTAATAAACACTGTGAATATGCAAAAAACCAATATTTCTATGAAAAACTAGAGCAATATTCAGAAAACCCCACAAAGTTCTGGCGTCAAATAAATATATTATTAGGAAATATCGACCAAGCAAACCCTAAGGTAGTATACAGCCACCATACCACTGGTGCAGAGGTCAGGGGTGATGATGTACCTGAATATATCAATGACTTCTTCTCCAACATTAGAAGTAATCTATTCAACAGTCTGGGCAATCTGCCAAATGTCTCTAAATTAACCAATACCAAAAACATTGTTCCTGATACTGATCGGGCAGTCTCTGAGGAAGTTTCCTACGAGGAGGCACTGTCCACTATACGTGACATACACACACATAAATCGAGTGGTATTAATGACATCTCCTCAAAGTTGCTTAAAGATGCCCTTCTAATAATGGCACCGCAACTAACATCACTCATAAACACATGCCTGGGAGAGGTTGCTTTCCCTGACGCATGGGCCTGTGCTAAGGTTGTTCCCCTGCCTAAATCAGGCAATCTCCGAGAAATTGGAAACTGGCGTCCTATCTCCCTGTTACCAATACCTAGCAAAATCATGGAACGCATTGTATATTCTAGAGTTTATGGTTGGCTGGAAGCTAACAATAAATTATCGCCGAGCCAATATGGGTTTAGGGCGTCCAGGGGTACGGCGGATGCAGTCTTCAACGTAGTCAATGACCTTTACCGTGCACGTGACAGGGGGGAGACTGTGGCCGCCTGCTTCCTGGACGTCAAAAAGGCTTTTGACTCGATCCACCATGGGGAGTTACTCGCCAGATTGGTGGACCTGGGTATTCCAAAATTATACACTAATTGGTTTCACGCGTACCTAGAAAATCAAAAACAAAGTGTAATTTGTAATAATAAGCAGTCCACCACCCGGAATATCTCTTTCGGAGTGCCACAAGGCTCTATATTAGGGCCGCTACTCTTTATTTGTTACATTAACAGCCTACCCCAAACTATTAAGCACTGTTCTGTGGCCATGTACGCAGATGATGTTGTATTTTATGTAAGCCATAAATCTGCCGTGATTGCTGAAAACCTCCTTCAATATGATGCCAACAGAGTATTTAGGTGGTTTAGCTCCAGTGGGCTAAGCATTAACACCAAAAAGACTGAAGTTGTGATGTTCAATCAAAATGGTATTAGCAACCCCACCATTAGAATGGGGGGTCATATCCTACATGTAAAAAATGAATATGAATACTTAGGTGTTATTATAGATGATAATTTGAATTTCCTGAAAGATACTAACAAAACTGTAAGCACTGCTTGTCATCGCATTTATTTGCTCAGTAAAATCCGTAAGATGATGTCTCAGCATACTGCGATTATGATCTACAAACAAACTGTTTTGCCTGTCATAGAATATTGTGGCCTATTGTATAACGGATTAACCACTACCATACGCAAAAAGCTTCAGCATGTCCAAAACAGAGGCTTAAGAGTCTGTTTAAAAGCCAACATGAAGCACCCGGTTGCGGGGCTTCATAAAGAGTGCACTATTGACTATGTAAGTGTCAGATTTGACACTCAATTACTCCTGCTAGTACACAAGTACCTATATGCAGAGGTACCCGGTACTGGCACCACTGGACTGTTACTTAAGCAAAACAACCCAGTGGGTAGAGTAACCAGGTCTACTAACACAATGGAGTTAGTATTCCCAACTGACATTAAGCGTAGTTATAGGAAAAGCCCACTGTACAGGGCAGTGGACTTATGGAACTCACTCCCACCAGCCAGCAGATTAACTGCTGACAAGTATGTCTTTAAAGCTGAAGTAACAAAAATATTAAGATTGCGTAATGCTGCCCAACTAGAGGGTGCAAGGCACTGAGGGTACTCCCATTAATCAATTACCTGTTGCTGTACTGCCTTAGTAGGACGCCGGTTAAACCTGCACTGTCAATTCTCATTCCTATACACCTGTCCGCATGTACATTCACTCAGCAGTCAATTAACAACAAACCCAATCTCTAATAGTCCATATTTAAACTATGGAGCCTTGCGAAACACTAAGGCCAATTGTGAGGCCACCCTGTGTCTGTGTCTGTTTCTACTCCTGTAAATTTATGGGAGAATGTTGTCCGTATTTTGTGTGTCGGGGAAATATAGAAACCTTGTTAAGTTTCTGCATACGTAATCCACTACCTTATTGATTGTTATATTTGATCATCTATGTAATAAGAGATGGGCACTAGTCCCTACAAATGTGACGCAATACATCATGATATGTTATACCAGATCACATTATTTTTTGATTGTTGTATTTAGAAAATCATTTCATGAAATAAATACACACTGCAAAATCAAAAAAAAAAGGGAGATGATAATATCTTATATTCGTATATTAACAAGAATACCAACTCTATATCTTTTCAAGGTAACTCATGAATGTTTGCCTAAGCAAGCATTACCAAAAGAATTGTATAAATGTGACACTTGAATTAGCAGAATAACGGGATACAATTTTAAGTGTATGTGCTGAGACCTGGGGATTTTAGGAATCATAGTTTGCATGAGCAGGGTAATGTCTTTGTTAATTTGTAAGAGAAATAGATGATCTTGGCCTTCCGATAGTCAATTATAGTAATGGTACTTTTTTCCAATGATGTGCTTTCAATCTTAAGCTAGTAAGCATCTTGAATATAAAATGTAACAATTACATGTGTGCAGTTCTTTGATAATGCATGTATCATGCTTTCATAGGAAATGACATGGAACTCTGGGATAGAGGCTACAACATACTTATTTGATGTACATTGCATTATGTAATGGAGATCACACTTCATCTATAGAAAATTGTAATAAAAGCATTATATCCTAATCTCAAATATCAGATTCCATTTCTTAGAATATTCATTTTACTTTGGTGTAACACAATGTATAATCGAAGAGTTTGTTTGATTTCCCTCTGTTTTAACCCATTTTCTAAAATCAAAAGCTTATCTTAAACTTTATATTTTCAATGTTAAGCCGTGAAGTCTGTCCCTCCAGGTATGGTTTCACATTTGCCAGTGTTGTAATCTACACATTCACAGCTTTCCGGTGATATCTAATGTCTAGTATCATATTCAGTGATCACTTGATCTATTGCCTCTAGTAATCCAGGGCTGCAGCATTAACAATAGAAAAAGAAGTGAACTGGATTCATGAGCAATAGATAGAAAATGTAGCTCTCTGCTTTATTATATCTAAATAATTTTGATGCCCAGCCTGCGTGAGGAGATTGGAGCATAGAGCCTGCCTGAACCGTTTGAATCCTGTCCTGACCAAAGATTGCTTTACTTGTGCTTGAGGCGACCCTCAGGTTAAAAGATTCTAAAATAAGATGGGGAAAGGACAATAATACTGCTGCCAAAGCTATGTTTACCATACCATGCATCATTTGCTCTATGAATATCGCCTTGGTAACCTGTACATGTTCATGCAAGTGGACCTTACACTTGCATACTTGTCCCCTTCCCTTCATGTTCACACTTCCTTTGCTTTAGGTTCACATTTTGCACAATTACAATATGTTTCCCGACATACAGTGCCTGGGTTGCCCCCTTTGAATCATGTCAGTTTCATATTTACTCAAGTCCATTGAGTTGTCTAATATGTAATTATAATAACAATTTGTAATATAGGAATAATTAAGTTGTCAATGAAGAAGACAGCCTCCGTCATCGTTTATACTGTTCTGCAGGGATCTGCAGAGATGTGGTAGTGTGGTATTCTTGTTGTAGTCCTGACACTGTCTTGTAGCGCCTCCTATCGTCTGGGTGTGAAAGCATTGGGCAGAGCCACTGCTGCGATGTCACACTGAGCAGTCCATTACAAGAGCATTCGGGAAATGTTATAAAATCATTACGAAAAATCCATATTTTATGACCACAATTCTTGAAATGAGTATCCCAACTGCTGGAGGGACCTATTTCCACTTTTGGCATGGGGATAAGGAAAGTGATGATGTGAAAGTATTAAGACTCTGTAAGAACTATTATTTCTATTCAAAAATACCCATAGAATAGCTTAAATCTATTTTCACTGACCAGTATCTAATAGTAGGGACCACAAAGCACTGAAGGTGGCAGGTCATCAGAGATCAACTGCTGCTGTCTGAATGTAAAAGACATAATATAATTCTAACATAGTAGGAAGACTTAGAATACTCTGAACTAACCCCCATCGTAAAAACTATTATTAATTTTGAATACTCACCCTCTAAACAGGGTATTTCCACATAAAAAGCCATCTTTCATATAGAAGTAATTAGATGGCGTTTATGGGCATTCCACAGTAATACAGATTGAAAAGTCTGCTATGGACCTGCAATCTGATTTAAGCCCATTAGATGAGCCCAAAATAAATATTGATTTTACAAGAAAAAATCGTTGGGTTAACCCCCTCCCCCAAATACCATAACAATCTACTTACCTTCCACCCTATCCAAAATAGTAGCACCCCTTAGTGTCTTACCCTGCCCTTGGGCTGTGTTACTGGTGAGTACCACTCTGAGACTAAAGGCTATCAATCAGGCCTCATTGCCTTTGGTCCTGACTGTGGGTCAATATGGTACAATGAGAGAATGTAATCGTATTCCTTGAACTTCGCTTGTGGTCCCTTCTATTACCCATAGAGTAATTATAAATCACAAGATGGCAGCTGTGTGCAGTTTTACAATATATTCCCACTGTAGACCCAGTAGCTCATTCTCATTCATACACACATTAGTGCATTGAACACAGATGGCAGCATATCTCAGATGGTTGCCCATGTAGATCTGGTTGTTATTACACACCTTACATTAAAGCATTTTGAATTCTTGGTAACCAGACTTGTATACACATTTCAGAAGAGAAGTATGTGTTCCAGCTAATTATTGATGGAGGTCAATTCTAGCCACCCTAGTTGGGATACCAACTTTAACTTTAAAAAAACAGAAGACTCCAGCTTCAATGTTATTCAACTCGACATACATAATGTTGATAAAAGGCTTAAGCCCAAAATCCACGGCTGCAGGATCCTGCATTAAAACAGTATCGCCCCTTTGCCGCCAATATTTCGCCGCTATTTCGCCCTGCCGCGCTAATTTCGCCCTTCTAACGCCGTGGACTTTGGCGGCACAGGCGCGAAAAAGATGCGGCAGGGCCGCGAAACCACTTTGACGCAGGATCCTGCCGCCGTGGACTTTGGGCATTAAGCTGGCAGAACGAAGTTCTCTGCACTCACAGCAAAGCACTCACCAATTGTGGAATACAATTGGTACAATTTGTTGGTCTAAAACTAAAGCTGATTCTACTGAGCAAGTGCTTGTCTACATGGAGGAAATGCCTCCAGTATTATATTTTTCTACATCTGTATAATATTAAGGTCTTACACTATAATCACAACTATGTGAACATAATATTTTCTCAAAGCTCGATTGACTTTTTAGATACATATTTCCCACAATTAAGAATTAAAATAAAACAATCCATTGAACGTGAGAATTAAAGGACAAGTGATTGAGATGAAGGCACTTCAATTTTTGCGGGGATTCCACTGAACAAATTGCATTCCCAATATAGCTTTAGGCCTATCCCCAGGAAGATGTTGCCTTACCAAAACGTGGACGCACACTGGGAATTCCTCCTCTAAACTTCTCTTGCTCTATACTTCTATTCAACATTCAGC
The DNA here is from genome assembly GCA_947462335.1 of Harmothoe impar. Classification (NCBI taxonomy): domain Eukaryota; kingdom Metazoa; phylum Annelida; class Polychaeta; order Phyllodocida; family Polynoidae; genus Harmothoe; species Harmothoe impar. Next base: position 25,024,689 of record OX381704.1, on the reverse strand, counting down.
ACCATGCATATTAGTTCTCATAATATTGGCATTCTTGTCAACTATTTTATGGACCATTCAGTGCTCCTATAGCATTCATTTTCGACCACAATTATATGACTTATTAATATAGAAGAAAGAACAAACGCATTTTCACAACTCAATCCACCTTTTATTTTTGTCAGGCGATACAAATTACTGGTGCATAGCCACAACTCAACATCATCCACTGGCTGCTAGGAGGGGATGTCTTTTTTATTACGTTATCAGTTTTTAGGCCAATTAAAAACTGGCCAATAACACTCCAGCACACCCACCATGAGCCATCCCAGGCACTACCCTCGCTGAGTAGGGACTGGGGACATAATATACAGTCCTTGCAATGAGATTCACACCTTCATTTTGCTTTACATGATCTGTACATCCAGGAAATGTGCGTATCCAATAAGAGCACAGTCCAAAGTAACACGACTAAACCTGTTTGGATGGAGTAATTATACCTTTTGTAACCTGCCTGAGAAACCTCTAAAATCTCTTGAGACTTAGACCCTGTTGGTATATTGTTTCATGATAGTGACTTCCTGGTGGTGATTTTCGCACCTTGTTTAAACTTGTTTCCCTTGTTATATACAATGATAATGTGTAAAATAGTAACCTTCTGGTCACGTTGGACCTACTTCTCTAGCTATGTTCTAGGTTAGCGGTGTTAGATACAACATTCCCAGATCCGGTATTTACACAGAAAGTAGCCTGATACAACAAAGCTAATGAAAACACCAAAGGGAGCCCCTGGAATGGCCCATTATGAGTATGCACAATTATTGCAATAAATATGTACAGGAGTTTTTATGAAAGACAATCCTGTTTGGTATCATTTCCAAATACCTGGGGTGGCGTAGACACAAGGAGAGAAACCCCCTATCCAATTCTAAATAAGACACAAGGGGGCTGGAACAGACATACTAGTCTGCCAATATATTAATCATTTGGGATATTGGACCCAAAAAGCAACAAAGCAATTGCTTGAAAAATCTGGAAGGGCAGGGCAGGACTTTCTCATTTTACTATCTTAGCCTCTAAGGATAACTGCCACATTAGTTTTTGTACTATAAGACTACCATAGATGGCTTACATTCTAACACAACACAAACTGAGGTAGCCTACTATAATTATTACACATGTCTATGTGCCCGGCTAGTACATCAACATTATGTTGACACTAGTTCAACAAACATCAATGTACAGCCATAGTAGGACACTTTACAATGGCAGCAGTCTCAATTGGCAATCATAGCCTCAATGGTGATTCTGGACAATGCCCACTGTTAGGATATATAATATCCCTGATGTGCCTAAAATATGCTACAGAACTGTCCATTCTGGTCGATAACAGTGAAGTCAGTCTACAACATTGAGAGTGTGTTCCAAAACTGCATGTATCAAATTTGGTGCATGATCACAGACCCATGCTATTCTAAGTATCCTGCATTTTCGACTAGCTCTTGGGTTCTTTTGCTGGCATTCAGTAGGGCTAAAAATATCCCGTTACTGATATCTTAGATAGGAAAAGAGAGACAGTTGATCTACCTATTGTCACTAGCATCCCTCAGCTTTTTGGAACAACCAATCACATTGCACAGACTCTCCACAGAGATATGGGTCCTGGTGGTGTTACCCTTGGTATCAGATATTCTGAGATGCTTTTTCTTACCATACCCAACATTGGGCTCCATATCAAGGTGGCAACAAGTGCATTGGTTCTTTGGGTATGTCCGTTTGATTCCATATCTGTGTGTAGAGTCACAACGCAAAAGTTCATAGTGGTCCCTCAAATCAGGAGAGTCAATTGAATTCTCACTGCCAGTCCACCCTCCCTTCTGCCTTCTCTAGAAGTACATGATTTCCTTGATGCCAAATAACATAGTGTCAATATGTGTTTCCCCCTAAAGACAAAGTACAACTCCCAGCTATTGTAACTATGTACATTGAAGCATTTACAAAAGAAAGAAAAACTGGCTTAATCAATGGGGCCAAAAGAAAGTATTTTCAATATTTTACCATCTAATTTTAGAATAATATATAATTCCTAACAGAGACGTATGTAACCAAGTTTAGTTGGACCATCCCAGATCTCTGTACGTGGGAGTATTATATACAACAAATCCTCTTGTACTATGTATGAGTGTAAATTGCATCAAGTGTTAGTAGTTCTGTAGAGCAAGCAACAAAATTCTGCTGTAAAAAAGCAAAGACACTAAGCTACATTTAACAATTTAATCAAGTTGATCTGACATTAACAATATAATTATAAGAGCAAATAACAACCATCAAACAGACTTTGGATCTATACATTATTTCTTTCAGATCCTAACAGAGTATGTGGATTCTTCCTGGACTGATGTCTACATAGTGTGACATCAATACTAATGAAAGTGATTGAAACCAATATTCTGTCCTTTGAACAATAAAATTCACTACATTGATCCCTGAATTTGGAAATCATCGCCGCGAGGTGGCAGCATGACTTAAGTTAGACTCATGGCCAATATTAATGATGCAACGAGACCTCAGTTATCAGAGACTAGCCCAGGAGTGAATATAGTATTCACCCTTAACTGAATGTCTCCCCTCTAACGAATAAGATAACAATCAACACAGATTGCAACTTACTGAGCCACACAAATATTCACATACAAAATACCACACGTAAACGCAAAGTATTCCATCATCAATTTATCAGTTGAGGTGAACACTGCAAACATGCCATCATCATTCATAAATGGTGTGTATCTAAATGGAACAACATGACATTTTCCCCCAAATGATACTTGAATTGAAGAAATGGTTCAATGATAGTTCATTAAATGCTCAGCCTGAACATGCACACCCCTACTTGTGTAGACGGTAGCAAAATAATGAGAAATGAAGGTGCAAAACATAGAAATAATACATAACAATGTTGTCTCTTGGTGCGGCCATTATACAATGAAGCTACAAGTGATGAGATTGCTTGTATGTACTGGGATGTATGTATCTTTGGGCAAAGCCCATTGGGGGACCTCTGAGGAACACAGCTGCAACCCCAGCTGGTCAGTTGTCTGATGATTCTCCCAACCTGTCAAGTGTACTATTCCACTTCATTAGTATAAGGGTTGTTTGGTCTTGATTCTCCCATTGAACCTGTCCTGTGTACGTAGTGTACTTTGTATATATAATATTACTAGAGTTTGTATACATATAAATCAGACAACAGACATTCTGGAAGTTGCGCTATGATTCTCCCAGCAAGTCTCCCCTCTGTAGCTTTGCAGTATCTACACTACATAGGTTTAATACCATAATACATGTATCAATGTATGTATGTATGTACACTAAATTTGTGGGAGAGGGTGAAGGCTAAAAGTAGGGCTCCAGAACACACAACCCTGGCGATTGAAGGAGGTACAGGTTAAGTCAGACAGACATTTCATTAGCAGAAAATATAGGGTTATTTTCCACAAGAAACATATATGATTTGGATAAGAGGATTGAAATATTATGGAGATCCGTTATGAGTAATAATACTGCTCGCCTTATATAGTTTATGTACATTCGTTCATCATGTCTGTCGATATTGTACAGGTTGTAAATGGGGTAAAACCTAAATCTAACTTACAGTTACACCAACAACATTAAATCGTTGAAAAAAGAGGCCAGAGAAGCATATGTATTAACACGTCATGAATAGATTACTGTTATGCTTTATATATAAGGCAGGGTATGAGGAGTTGTGATAGTTATTATATAATATATGCTTCCAAACATCGGCTAGTTTACAACCAAGCACTTAGGAGAGGTTTAATACAGTAATCTACCAGCCATCGATCTGAATAATAAAATGTGGCAGTGACATATAAACAGTCATATAAGACACTGCTGATTCGAGGGCCCGAGGGCTGTACTGCCTGATCTAGGGCCAGTTGGCAATACCTACATAGTTGTCACTTGGAACTTGTCCCATTTATATAACAAGGTTAACAGTTTGATTTGTATATAATATATATGTATACAAAGTTATGCAACTGATGGATAGATGAGTCCATCCATACTCAAACATTACAACATGATGGATGAACAACCACTACAGCTACTCTTGGACAATTGAAATAATGGTACCGTTCCCTCCTTCTCAATGGGTCTCCAGTTAAACATGACGTATCCTAGGTCAGTACCAAAACTGAATTATATTGACACAGGGAAATCAGAAAGTTACATGTTGATTTTGTTCAGAATAACAACCGATAGCATGCAATGACTGAATAAAACAGGAGGAAACCCAGAAAATAAATTAAAAACATTCCAGTTGTACAATATAGAAGACACCATTATAGATAAATTCTACATCGGTTGAGCCAGAATTACAAATATAATGAGTTTCTCGCACAAGGTGACAAGTCCACAGTTGTACAAGGAACATACCTTGTTCAGGAGTGTTCCAAGATAACAAAGGACACGTTTAGAAGTCCAGTATACACACTGTTAAATAATATCATCAAACTAAATTAGAAACATACTCTTACACCCTCCCAGGTATTAACGAAAGACAAATCTGTTTACCCTTTATCCCTACTCCTGCTAACACACAAGTACCCAACTACAATACAGACTAGACAGGTTTCAAACAGTTACAGTTACAAATACTCGTGTCCTCATGATATGCCACAGGAGAACACACTGTATTAGCGTTGGTCTTGATAGTTCCAAAATATGATATATGCAGTATATATACATGACAAATATTAATGAATGAATGGGAACAGTAACAGTTTTTTGGCAACCATCTATGCAAAGTGAATTTGAAAATGGTTATAAATAGACAATGTGATCAAACTCCAGTTAGACTAGTAGCATACATGTGCTGGGAACGCCATAGACAGTCTCCTTTCATTATAGCTTCATTGACCTCTTGCTGTCTGCTATGTACATGTTTAGCTGTGTTCACCTAATTGTCCTTGTGCTTATAACCTGATGCCATAAAGGGAATGGGATTATCCATGGTTTGAGGTATAGTATTTACCTTGTAATCACTGTACTATAATGGTTTACTATTATAAGGAGATGGCGGATAGTTCTACCTTGTGGATAACAAGATTACTAAATATTGTTTTGAGACTGAATGTCATTGGACTATTGGTACCTGGGATCTCAGGTACATGGTCAGGTCTGAGGCATAACTCTGGTTGGAAGGTTCTAAAATAAGAGGGGGAAGGACAATCATGCTACTGCCCAAGCTGGGAAGGACAGTAATGCTACTGTCCAAGCTTCGTTTACCAAGCCATACGTCATTTGCTCTTTAGATATCGCCTTAGTGACCTTTATATGTACACTCAAGTCGATTTAGCACGTCTATTATACACCTGCATCCTCATCCCCTCTTTTTAATGCTCACACTTACTTCTAATATGTTCACGTTGCTTTTGCACATTTGCAATATATATTTCCCCAGACTTTATAGTGCCTTAGTGGACTTTATTTGAATTGTGTCTGTTTCGTAAGGTCTTTTTCAAGCTCATCATGTTGTCTAATGTGTAATTCTAATAGTAAGTAGTGAGATAGTAACGAGCTGTCAATGAAGAAGACAGCCTCCGTCATCGTTTGTCCTGTTCTGCAGGGATCTGCAGAGATGTGGTAGTGTGGTATTCTTGTTTTAGTCCTGACACTGTCTTGTAGCGCCTCCTATCGTCTGGGTGTGAAAGCATCGGGCAGAGCTGCTCATGTAACGTCACACTGAGCAGCTCACGACCCGGAGTGTGAGACATACCGGTGCTCATCTCGTGCTCCTTATATTGGTTATAAGTCTTCAACCCGTGTCGCATCTCCTCAAGACTCGACACTATACCGTCAATAACATCGTGGTAAACAGAAACTTTGACAATGATTGTCTGATCATTCCCGTAACAAATGGTTCAGTAAGCATCTCTGATTATTAAACCACCGTGTCACGTTTAGAAGCCCTTGATATGGCAGTAGCTCTCCAGAGATGAGAGCAGTACATACATAACCCAAAATCCTACAAAAATTACACTAGTCACCACCTTGTACTTGTATGGGCCTCCTAGCTCGCCACCTATGAACGGTTTTCGCCGTAAGACTAGAATGGACATGGCTAAAACGGCGAAACAACAGTAGACGGTAACAGAGAAGGCCAGAGATCCTGGATCCACAAGGAATTCTGTGCCATAGATGGCATGCTTAATGGCGGCTATCGTCCATGCAATGCCGATACCCAGGAAGACGTTGACAGCATTGCTGCCAGTCACATTGCCCACTGACCCGTCAGCATAGGCATCATTAGTCGCAGCTACCTTGCTGGCGAAGGTATCTGAAGATGAGAAATGTAATATCCAATTATCTAAAATGTGTGGACAAGTCTCTGCAGTTTAACCCATCATTGTGGTTTTGAAAAATAATTTATTTTGGCCTTACATGGTGTATTTCTTCAATTAGAAGTATTTGACTTTTTTTGAGAAGTTTGGAAGAACAATGAATATGTAATAAGGTACTTTATGGTAGATAAAATACTATAATAATGTATAATCATATATATTAGCCGTCAATCTATATATCTGTGATCAATCGTATGGAAGATAGATGAGGAGAATTCTGAATAAAAAAAAGTATATCTGGCCATCATATTTACAACACAACCATATTGAAGACGAATATAAGCATATTGAATGAAGTATAATGATAACATTGAGCATCAAATACATTTTGTCATTCACACTTACAAAGTGATGTATCATTGATTTAGGCTGATTATGAAATTGACGATTATATCTATAATTTCTTATTTGTTTATGTTGATGTCTAAAGATTCCACTAATCTATTGTTTTCAACAATACAGTCTCGTATAGATCCAAGCTGTTAATATGGGTGAACTATATTGTGAAAGGGCCAACCTTTTCTATTAGTTTTTGTAAAGTCTAATTTCTGGCCTGGTATATTTATAAACAGATCAGATGTTAATCGTTAACAAGAAATACTTGTAAGTAGTTAGGAACAGGAGCGGAATCCACGTTATACTTGGTTAGTTGGAAAAGCATGATTTCACCGTTTTCCACATCTATATCGCTGGAACGTTGACTGATTGTCATGGGGCCATTGTTATTAGCCTAGTATTAATACTGATATGAATTTGAACACTGTAATGAATTCAAGAACCTAAACTCTTCGCAATTGAGATTGACTTACTTCGAGAAATCAAGATACTGTGCCTTGAATCATGGTATCACATAGGCATGAATGCTATATATCATTTTGGAAGACCTGGAATGTTTAAGCATTTTATCTGCATTCAGAAATCCCAATAAGTTTTAAAAGCGCCTACCCTTGTAGCATGTGTAGGGAAATAGGTGGAATGTCAGTTAGTGGCCTTCAGAGGCGAAATTTGGGTTTCACCTTTGTAACAAGAATGATTCTTGAAGGTGAAACAGGCTTGAGATGAACATAGCCTCTTCTCAAAAATTGAACACTATCATTTGTGAGGGTGTCAACCTTGAGAACATTTAAAGAGCGTTGGCAAAACAGGATACGGATGTTTAAAAAAATAGAATAAATGTGCCTGGAAGAAGGATATTGAATTCTAAAACTACTAGCTGCATAACCTAGCACCTACTGGTCATATCAAAGTGACTACATTACTTCTAGGACATGCACTTCTATCTACCAAACATGAGGGGACACAGCGCTATATCAAGTGAATAGTTTTCAACGTGCAATGCAAAATTGTTTCAAAAAACATGTTGAAAACTTAAATCCTTTGTTAATAAAAATATAACTGTGTGATCGTAAAACGGTGGTGGCTATAATATTAATAATATAACCCCAAGGTCACAAAAACAGAACAATAACTGAGGTGGTATTCCACATAATAGAGGTCACAGGAGGCGGAGGGCGGACACTGCAGGGTCCACCTGGCGGCATGTAGTCACAACAGTGGGCTGCCCCCTGGTGGACAAGGGCGGCACTAGTGAGTGGCAACAGGGAGCGCCCCCTACCTGGTAAGCTGGTTCCCAAGGCGACGAATGAGATGGCAGTTACCGAGTCCATCATGCCGATCGTGCAGCCAAAGCCAGAGGCGAGATCTCCGATCAGGCCAGTAATTAGTCCGATACACCCGATGGACACGCAAAAGCAAGCCCAACCACCCCAATAGTCTAAAATAACAAAAGCAGACCAAAATTGGCTAGTTGTGGGACCGCTGTTGTCCTGTTTGTATGGGTTAGTATAAAGCTTATTGTGTAATAGTGATAAGAACAATAATGTGGCTGGGTGTATTAAGAAGAGCCCAGCCACGAGATGGGGAGTGGGAGTAAAGGGCATAGTGACAGAAGAGTTGGGAGTAATTCCTGTAGATTGCTGAACATCCAAGCTTCCTGATCTGGCTTTGGTCTGAAATAAATGTGGTGAGTGCTGTACACAAGAAGATGCCCGAGCACTAGGGTGACAGGGTGCCAGCAATGGGGCAGCACTCTGGATGCTGCATGGTAAGGACCTACCCCAAAAACAGGAAAAGCCTCAATTGCAGGTACTTTCACAAAGGCAGTATATATATATTCCCAAGCTATCTGTCTTGTTTGAATAATGTTTGTCTTTGTTTCTTAAAGCTTGGACTTATATATAGGCCTAATTGTTATTATCACAGGCATGTATATGCCTATAATGAAAGGTTCCTCATGTCTTCCCCCTTGTATGTAATTTCCTCTTTTTGTTGTATTTATGCCTGTAATATAATTTCCCTCGGTTTTCCCCTTTATGTGTAATTTCTCTTTGTGTGTGTGGGGGGGGGGGGGGGGCATTCATTGTGGTGCTCCATTGCTGACACAGTTGTTGTGCAGTGACGACACAGACGCGCGAGCAGGAGGCCAGACTACGGATGGCAGAAGATGAGGGGTGGAGCACCAGAGTTGAAGTTAAAAGCGATTACAGCTCCTCTAGCAAAGAAACAAGAATAAACAGATAAAAACAGAGAGCAGAAATGTACCGTATTAGATATGGTTAGCGTGCAGTGCACTTAGAGGATTCAACCAATTTTTGTATCAAATTATTTCCTGCAAAATGAGCACTTGAGGTCATATCTTGTAAGGACCCATATCTAATCGTGATCTAATCGGCACTTAGACGCTAATTACCCGCCATCTAATACGGTACAGTTAATAAAAAGAAAGAGGAAAATGAGACAAAATGAGACAACACCCAAAGACATTCTTGGACGGTGGAGGAGTTGTAATAGGTGATGGTGGGTGGGAACAAACCTGGCAGACTGGTCCCCATTGCAACAAAGGTGACGGCTGTCACCGTACTTTGTAGGCCAATGGTACATCCGAATCCCTCGGCCACGTCGCCAATAAAGGCAGTCAATATGCCAATAAATATGAGCGACAGACAGAAGGCGTACCATCCTCCCCCATAATCTGAAAGCAGTAATGGAAGCGCACACACATGCACGTTAGTCCACGTGGACAGTACCGCACACAACAGTAAGGTGTACACTCAATAATAGTAACTATATTCAACACCTCAACTATGTTCAACTATTGGAGAGAAAGGTCCATAACAGTGGAGTCTACAGTTTACATGTTGGACCTGGGCCGTATCACACGAGGCCGCGGGCCAAGTCTGGTATGGCCCAGGGGCCAACGCATGAAGAATGCCGTCAAAAGACTCTTCTGACGGGCCTTTGTATCTATTTCATGCCAGTTTCAATTTAATTATACTAAATTGCATTTATTTACACTGCTTAACATGCAGTAAACTGCATTTTTAATGATGTTACAGGCGATGAGAAACCAGATATCATATAAAATGGGGGAGGGGGTGGAATACAGCATATTTAAGTCCTATTTAACATGAAATGAATATAATTATCCATATAATTTCTGTCATTCAATCTAGGTATTGGGTTTACACTGCTAGTGAGTATAGCATTAATACACCTTGTTGGTGCCATACTGCTGTGGTGGATCTTTACTCAGCACCGAGGGGTGCGAGGGTAGGACGATCCCAATTATAATGCCAATAATCATTTCATCTGTATTTGTGACATTTATGACATGAACATGTAAATTACCAATCGTACTGACATATTACATTTCTTCATTATCCCTGAGGTTCGAAATTTGAAAAAAAAAAGAAAAAAAAAAGGACAGAAGTCTTCCAAGTAAGGATTCAATTTCAGGATTGAGGGCATGGGGTTTATATTGATATCTAAGATTGGCAGATAGCTCTTTATGGGTGTGTAAGATGGATTCCCGAACTTGGGTGGAAAATTACCCTATCCCAAATGCCAATAAGTTGTGTCTCGTTGTATTTCTCAACTAATGTATTTTACCACACGGCAAGTCTAAAGAGCTTTCAGAAAAGGAGTTATATAATACTCCCACTTAAGGGTGTGCCTTTTGATTTTCTATGTAACACATCAACAGAATTTCCATTTTAAACAGGCCATTTGGATTCAAAATCAAAAGGTAGTCAGTCTATAGATTTCATCCGATCACCTTCAGGTTATTTGATCGATATACGATATACCTATTATTGTATTCACTACCAAATCTATGAAAAAGACCCTTTTCTTGCAATCCCTTTACAGACAAAACAGCACAATATGTTATTTGGAATAACTATAAATATGAGTACAACACACTCATTGGTCAACTGTATATAGAAACACAACTGTTTAACAACACAAAATTCAAAATCATGCCACCGTTATAATTATGTTCGTGTTGTAAGGTAGATTCACCATCAGTCGCACGTATACATTGAGACGGACCCATGGATTTGTTTACTCATTCATGATATGCCCATGTTGCATTCAAATGCAACTGTCCGCCTCAAAGGATGTGTCCGACTCACGGTGAATCTACCTTAAATTGGAGAGTATCAGCATACTGTACTAATAGATAGATCACTGTTTTTCAAAATATACGTTTTGTTTTTAAGCGGTGTTATGTGTTTAAAATATATTTATATTGACGGTATTAATGTGTAACTGACTAAATTCTATTAAACATGGCATGCAATATTCCATGCAGCTTTAAGCATGGGATGGGGGGTATATATGGGCCAGGTCATTGAGTTATGTGAGCTTATATTTGGACCTGATGTAACTGAAAATAATCTAGATTTGCATCGGTATCAGTATCTTAACGTTCACAGTATCTTAACGTTCACTCTGAAACTGTTTTAGTTTCATCACGAAGAAGCATCTTTTATTGTTTGGTGGATAGCACATTTTAGCTTCAGATTTCTGACTTAGTAAAGAAAAATGATTGTTAATCATATTCATCGTAATTATATAGAAGCACTTCCAGAAGAGAGTGGTCATTTGTCAACTAGAGGGAGTGGGATTGGTTTAACAGGAGCGTACCGACAAAAGCAACGGGAATACATATTGCTCTTAAAACTAACCAGAAAGGTTCAAATTTATCGTGGCCGACCCGTATTATGTATAATGATGCACAGACATTTTGCTAAAACGAGGTGAAATTATTCTTATCCCTCAAAAAAAGTGCAATGTTTTGCCCCTCTCCCCATGGAGGGTCCCACTCTTTACTTGCTTGCTCCCTCCCCCCTCGTAGTAAAAGAATGACCACTCCCTAAATGTCAATGTGTGTAATTAAGGGGAGATGCTTCTTGGTGCTTCATTTTCTGACGCCCACGATTAAACAGTTGTCTTAAGTTTCTATTTGTATAAAAATTGGAAATATATGTACATATTTATGAATGTGTACACAAAACAAAACAATTGAACACATATCAACAGAGCAGTTCAATAACGATTAATGATCACAGTGTGTATTTTAATCAAGCACAAATTAAACGTTATCCTAATTGTATTTCCGTCATTTCAAATTAGTCCCAGGTCTAGCAGGAGTTTATGTCGATATTTTCTTAATTCAGACAACAGTTTTATATGTGTGACTATTGTTTTAATAGAGATGTATTACAGTGGTATCTAGTATAACTGAATTGCAGTTATAAACACATACATCATTTAGTCCCCTTTCTCCCAACGATCCAACAATATTGCTTATTGGATGTTAATAAATTTACCCTACATATCTTTACATGAGTATAGCAATAGCTAAAAGTATACAGGTTGGATTCAATCAATACAAATCTATATTAATAGGAAACAAAGGTGACTTACCGGTGGGTGGTACAAAGGCAAACAGCACTTTCCAGAAGATTGTCAGGAAATGCATGACGTAATCCATACATGAGGGTAGCTTCTCTTCGACCTCCTCTCCCTCCTCGCCTTCATCCTCCCCTGGTAAGGAACAAGCACAACGACACATGAGTAACTCATGACATGGTTGTCTATGGGGACAGGTTTAGTATCACAGGGAGCAGCTCTCTAATCATCGAGGGCCTCCCCTAAGCTGCTCCAAGCTTACATTCATGTATCACAACCTACGCTAAGCTTCAAAGCTTTCATCATAGAAGTCCAGATATTTGTACTTTACCTCTATATAGCAATGCTCCCACACTGTATAATCGTGGTTTGAAACTTCTCTCAGACAGATGATATACAATAGTTGATACACAGTCATGCTCATTCCTTGACACTTATTTGACATCAGGCTGTCATCTGACAACGGGTATATATATATACACGTCTTTACCCCAGATTCGGCAACAAACAAAACTATAAAATATGGAACTATAAGAGAAAGGAGATTAGGTAACAGAATTTGGAATAACAAGAGAGAGAAAAATGGGAAAAATAGAAGACAGCTGTATTCACAAATATAGATAAGTCTGAGTATAAGTCGGGTCCAGTATCTTCATCTATATTAATGGCTTATAATTGAGAGATTTATTTGATATCAGTATTAACCATTTCATCGAGCATTATGATAATAATACATTATACAAAATGATACACTCACAAATGTATGATATACTATACATTATTTTTTTCCGATTGCCTTTATGGAATATATAAATGCAATGTCTCATGCTTGTATTGTCAAATTGTATTGACATGTTGAATGTATGTGTGATTTCAATAAGAATAGTGATACAGATTAAGAACAATCTCCTTATAGATATATACCACATGCATATATATAAAGAAACTATAGTCATGATCTGGAATCATGCAAAAATAGGTTTGTGGTGTAGGTGACGTAGGATAATAATACATGAATACATGCCCTGCGTAGTAGTATCTGCACCTTATCTCCCTAACATAGAATACCTTCTTTCAATAGTCATATACCACAAAGCTAGATATAAGTGCCTACTTATTATCCATATGTAGAAAAAACATATGTTATATACCTTATGTCTTCCCTAACTTTCTGATTAGGAGTTGTATTTACATTTTCATTAGTAGTATATCTATGACACATGGTGTTTCTATAGCTATTGTAGACAAGCATAATGCTTACTGACGGGTTACTATGTAGGCCTACATCTAATATGCAGCATGTATGTTAGCGTGAGGGGGTGTTAGAGCATCGCTATGTACATCTATAGTATCAAGGTGCTGTCAGGCCTGTGTACAATAAGATACATTTTAAGTAGGCATACTCAAGTGTTGCTAAATTCACTGGAGGCACCATGATACTGCAATGGTTTAAACTGTCGCAAATACCTTTTAGTATGCTACAGTCTGAATCACTCATGTATCCTCTGGTGAATCTAGCAACTTTAGCAGAACATGTTTCTGTGTAACCATCACATTAGGTGATTATTTCAGCGGAGGAGTATGCCTGTCTTGATTCACAGGGAGGGGTTTAAATGTCTCTCCAGTTGTATGTGTAGGCGTAATAACCTTATATCAATGTTATCACCGTTGTGTATGTATAAGAGGGCGTAAACTAACCTTGCTCGGTTTAATTACTTTAGTTTAGAGTGTATTGTGTTGTAAAGTTGGTTTATATTACACGTAAAATAAGTTTTAGATTATTACATTCTAACGGTGATGGTGTGAGTGTGTGTGTGTTTGTGAAATAATGTAAGTTGTGGATATTATAAGGATTATACATATATTGAATTTATGTCAGTACAATTAGTTATACGTCATATGCTTTGATATAGATAGGTGCGGAAGATGAATTAGAGTGTATACATAATTATGTATACAAAGTACAATGTCACCTTTGGCGCCTTTTTCATTTTTATCTGTATTGTAAAGTCACAGAAAGAGAAGTGAGATTTAGATGAAGAGCTTTTAGGTGAAACATCTATAGAGGGATAGAGAATAAGGAGACACTGGGGGAAATAAACGAAGGTTGCCGCTGGAGGTTTAATTTCTATCTGAAATGAATCTCTATGCTGGTTATCCAAGAGTTAAGAAGTATACCCTTATATATCACATTTACTTTACAGAGAGACAATTGGATGAACATATTTAATATTTTCAAGGTCATTCTCCGGGGTTAGAGAGTGTCTATTGAATGACAACCTGTGAGTGTTTAAGAGAGTCTTTCACAATGTTTCCAAGTTTATGCCATTCTCTTATGTATTGTGTTTGCTTTTGATGTGTTATACTATGACATGTCATTTAGCTAATATATTTTCCATGTGTTGTTTTGTAAAGAGCCATAATTGCATCGATATAATTTTATATGTGTATACTTCCTCACGTTATCCTCAAACATTTTTATACACAGGCCTCCAGGAGTAGAAACGAACTCTTTAACCTATAGTTACTTTCAACCAAGTCTAATTATCGTAATGCGGTATGCACAAACAAATTATGTCAAGTCCTCTTCTCTAAGACAAGATACTTGTATAACCATTGCAAACCAAGGAAACTGACAATATTGTGGATGGCGTGGACTCATAATCATGATTCTATTTGTTGTTTTACACCTAAGAAAAAAAAGCTTAAGGCTGTGAAACAAAAGTGTATGTATACCAAGTCTAAAGGGATGCGTCCCAAACTTTTACTGCCACTATATAAGTCAACTTAGTGACATTGATATTTAGACAAGGAAGGAAACATTTGAACAAAAACTATACATGTCTATACAAAATGGGCTGGTGAACGAAGAACAAGGCCAAATCTAGAGAAGAATAGTACACAGGTATATAGCGTCAGGGGTAAAGAGGTCAGCTACTGGTGCGCCTCTGGGGGGACGCCACTACACTACTGAGTGAGTACCTTCTTCTCCTCCAGCGTTCATCCCTGAAAAACAAAGACAACCTGACGAAGATTGTTTGGGAAAGGACATGGGAGTCTTAAACTAGTGCTGCATAAAACTGGGACTTTGTGTAGTTCCTAAAGCTCCACTTTTACATACTCTTTAAATCCACTATATCCAATTAGTTATGAGTAGGTAAAATGGGAGACTTTGGAATCTCTTGAAAGTCCCAGGTCTCTTCAGCTGTAAATTGTATATTAGTCCTATATAATGGACTACCCATACCTAATGAATATCAACCAATACATCAACATAATAGCCACATAATGTAAGTTATACATGATATATGCATGTACCAGTTAAGTTAGTGTATTGTTCAGGATGACATATCCACACTTCTTGATGCCACTGGAAAACGATTGTGTGTATAGTATAACTGGTTCAGATGTTGAATTGTGCTTTAGCAATGAGTACAGAATAGTATTGTTACTGTATTACAGCAATAAGTAAATTAGCAAGTATAGAAATATGTGAGCTTAAAAAGCAACTAGAAATATGTATTACAATCAGGTAACATTGGTTAAGACTAAGAACAATATCAATACATGGTTCAGGACAGACTGCTATATTTAGAGTTAAGTTGTAGTATGTCACAGGAAGGTAGTAATTAGCTGAGAATAGCATGGTTGTTTTCAGTTGAAGAATTGTTGTGCAATAGATTTCATCAAAGAATATGTACAGGATTGTGCTTGGATTATTAATATAAGTTTGTATTACCGGTAATTATATATATACAGTTATTGTAGTAAGCCAAAAGTTTATTTCCAAATAAAACCAAAAGTATTGTACAGTTAATAAATGTCCATCTTAACTAAAATTTGTTTTTCCCTTCTCCAATTACGATGAGAAATTCTTAAACAACCACCGACAAATGAGGGATTCTGATTTGTATTACATCTAGAGCAGCTTAGTTTGTACTTGTGTCCACTATTCTAGGGGGACTGGTCTCTAAATGTGCACAGGGCTATTATTTTCTATTTGGCAGAGAGCTATAGCCATGTAGATACCCACCTGGACGTCTACAAGCTATAGCTCTTTGTAATTTGACAATCAGACTGTTTTCCATTACCGGGACACAATTTTGCCACTGGCTAGACTCTTATGGTTCTAATAACTCCAAAGGATTATTGTGTTGATAATGGAAACAGGGTAGTATTTGAGGAGCCGATTAGGTCAATCCGTGGTTAGTTTCACTGATTTAAGGTTTATGGAGAGTTTGCAGAATATAGAGGGATCTATAGATCTTCAAAGCAAAGCTTATAAACACAAATAGTTTATACCCATATATAAGGATTTATTCTCTTCTTCGTTGTCACCTGAGAAACAAAACAAGTTGCAAGTGTATAATAAACTGCCCAAGCACAATGAAAATGCATCGCTATAGTATCTATAGGCTATTGAGCTTGTTTTAACAAAAAGGAATGTGTTAGAGAGTAACATTCCATAGGCTATAACTAGAATACATAACATTTGATGAGCAACTATTGCTCCTACAGTGTTGCTGCATAGGTCTATTACGAAGCACATGAGTATATTACGAGATACACAGTTTTAAAGATGTTACTAGTTCTAAGGCCACCATCAACACATGTAAGATTCAGATTATTAGACATTGCCCACATGACTGCTTAGATAAGCACATGGTAAGCTCTCCAGTCGACGCACTGCTCAGCAACCAACACCCACTGTATTACCTTATGGTATGTTGCCAAGCAAACCACCAACACATCACATCCTTCAGTATTATTATCTAACATAGATAGCGCACCTAGACATATCACTCCATTAGTACCGTAGAACCCCTCCTTAAAACGGACGTATTTCTGGATTTATTTTCCCTAACTAGGGGGTCGTCTTAAATGCGGGTGTTCTTATATAGGAGTAAAGAGAAAACCATTTTCGAGGTGTGTGTTTTCATACAAGGGTGGCGTCTTAAATGCATGGTCCTCTTAAAGAAGGGGTCTTACGGTATTGACTCAATTCGGTTATCTCTCTTAAGTCACTCCATAATATTACTTGGTTGTATTGATACATCATGAAACACAATTACTATAGGAAAAATACATTCACATCGACTGTGTAGCTCATTAGAAAATTCACCATAAATCAATATATGAATATAATCATTATAGATGATAAAGAATAATCAATGAATTTGAAGAATAAAATAGGATTGATTCCATGCAAGAGAACGTTTAAATAATTAATAAGAATAAAGGATTTCTACTTTGATCTTGGTGGAGTGGTAAATACACGTTTGGCTAACGTGTAAGGTAATACAAGATATGAAAAGGGGAGCAAAGCAATTAACCTTTTCCTTTCTACAGGAGAGTGCTTAACCCTTACGTGCCCAAACGCGGTTTTAGGCCTAAAACAAGTATATTGATATAGCTCATCATCCAGACACTTCTATTGGGTCGGTCTCTAAGGTTGTACCCTCATATGAAGCCCCATGACTTCACAGTAACAATGAGGCCATTTTTCTTAATGTGAACTATATATATATATGAGGAATAGTGCAAACTTAACTATACGTGATCAGATATGTGATCCATATTGGTTATCCAAAAGTCATCCAAAAGGCATAGTTTTTACTAACATTCCCTTTGATATATATGAAAAATAAGTTTATTGTTATAATATCAAGTTTTTTTCTGTAGATGCTGTTCAATTTTTTCATTCCAAAGGTTCTTCTTTTGAACGTTTTCAAGGCTAAAAATATAGCCAGGCTATTCATGGCCAAAGGAGACCTCCTTGGTCCTACATATCCCACATATTGCTTATAACAGCAAATAGAACGTTTCAGGTTGCCATGGCGACTATAAATAACTGATTTTGTATAGTCAAAGACACGTCAAGACATGTCAGGGAATGTTATATGACCCTCGTTTTTAAATTTAAAAAATGAAGCTATTCATGTTGAATAAAACAGATATTTACCAAATAGTTCTGGGCACCAAAGGGTTAAGTATAGGAGCTATAACTGATCGTATTCCTTAATGGGGCGGCTACAGTAGCAACCCATTTATATGTATGCCTAAGCTACAGTCCCAAATCAGCTAGGTCTGCAGGTGGGATGTAGTTGGGCAAAATACAAAAGAAACCTATATAACCCCTAAATTGGTATTTAGGTTCTTATGGGTTAGTAGATCAAGGATAAAAAACCAGGGTACCCAAATAGAATCCGAATAATACGCCTTACCATTTTCTTTTTCGTTTTTCTTATTGCTGTCTGTTTTCAGATCAGAAATAATCATATTTTATTGACCAAAAAAATATATTATAGGGTATGGGTTGACAGTAAGGACATGAAGACCTGGAAGTTAATATCAATACCAATATGACATGTATGATGTTGATTGGTGGCATTACATATCTACAATAAACAATGTACAGTACATATAAGAAATAAATAAAAAAGGACCACCACAAGCGTCGGTGCACAGAGCATAGTCACATTACAAAGATACGATGTTCTAAATTCATCTCAAATATAGAACTCTTCGTACCATCTTCCGGTTGGCAACAATGGCAGGAGAAAGAAAACAGAAAAAAGAGATGCAGAGTTTAGCACAAGCATCAGCGTCAAATACTGTTATCACTTCCTAAACATAACAGCCAGTATGTATATATATAAATACATATACACTTAACAGATACAACATGCTACTACTGAAGGACTTTAAGTGTGTAATTGGTCAGCTCTCTCAACAATAAGCTTACAGTTATGTGCCATATTCACAAGGGAAACTGCCAAACTGCGGAGCGCAATTCTGTTTCCCTACCATCGATATTAAAACGATTAGAGTAGAGGGGAGAGGTAGAGAATTAAGGGAGTAACTCACCAGCACTGACAGTGACGGCCTCAATGAACTGTTCACGCCATGACGACGTTCCCACGACCAGGGACAGGTTGGCCTTCTTTAGCAGTTTGTCAACTGTGCTCTGCAAGGGCAATTACATACAGAGCTATTCAGACAATGGCTATTGATTATCATCTGTATTCATCCATGTTAGTTTGACGATAGTCACGATACATATTGTATTGGAATTAATGGGCACCGTCCAATAGACTGTTGACTGAACTATTCATTTCTTATATAACCCTTTCATGCCCAGAACTCCAAAAGTGCGCGCTTTTACACCTATATATGTTTAGGAGAGCACCCTGGGTGCCATAGAACTCGGATTGGTTTCATTTTAGGACTAAATGAAGCTCAATTACATAGGGTTTCTAACGAAACCAGATATCCTATATTAGCATGTGTGTGTGTGTTGATGGAATGCTGAACTAGAAGATATTATGAGTTTAAAATTGCCTTAAAAGCACTAAAAGTGCGCGCTCTAGCAATAGTAAGGCAGAGGAATTACAGAAATATAGAAAAAATAGTGAAAATATTGATAAAAAATGATAAAAAACCTTTTTTTTATGTTTTTTCCTAAAGATTCCAATTACAATATTGATATTCTTCTATTTCTAATAGATATGCCCTCATTTAGAACCCCAAAAGAACGTTTTCTAAGCTAATAACAGGATATTACCAACTAAATGTGCAAAATCTGCCATTTAGATGGCAATAATCGTATTGCTTGATACCAGTGAAAAGAATGTTTCTGGTTGTCATGACAACCCAAGATAGAATGTTGTTTTAAAAAGTATTGAAATGGTCACTTCAATAGCTTTCAAAAAATATAATATTAAGCATATGTCAAAATAATATATTTATTGGTTACCCAATCTACAAATGATGATGTAAAGAAACTGACTTTCAACAATAGTTCTGGGCACGAAAGGGTTAAAGTAAAATCTACTGTAGATTTACAGTAGATTCTACTGTTTACCTACAACAAACTGTACACCTACAGTAGAATCTATAGTGCACATACAGACATGGCAACCAACTTTTTACAGTGAGGGCCATATAGAGTCTAGTGGACGGTGGCAATATAGCCCCAAACGGAAAGCACAAGAGGGGGAATACACTGTATAAAAGAAAATGTAAACAAAATCGTGCAGATGTATATATTTAAAGGTATTCTCCCGAAATCGGTCACATCCAATCCCATTACCCTTTAATTAAGTCAATTTCTGGAGTTACAGTGACCCAAAGCATAACTCTATAACATAATAATACTGATGCTAATCTCTCTGTCAAAACATGGGGAAATTCACAATTCCACCTCAACCTCCGATGGAGTACGGTCTAGCCATACGCCATGGCCTATAATGTCTCCCATGTGACACTGCAACCATTCTAAATGTTGTTTCCAGACGATAGGGGCTCGAAACAAATATCAAATGATATATGGGCACCGATTTTCACTCGTTAGACGCTGGGTCATATCACACTTGGCCTATGGTCTCATGTGATGCAACCCCGGTCCAACAAGGATACTATTTGGAGTGGCCCAAGGATGCCTTGCTAACTGTGTCCTAAAGCCACTAATAACCAATCATACGTATGTTAGCTATTAGGCATGCATTTTGAGGAAGCCATACTTTTGGCCCACCCCTCCGTTACCGTTGCCAACTAAACTCCCACCCTACCCTATTGGTGGCATGGCGTCTCTGATCTTTTTATATAACACAGAGGAATTCCAAAATTGACATATAATTCAAAATGTATCATATGTAAGACCTTGCGAGACAATACTCATTCAACAGGTAGCCCCATCCGTAGTGGGTATATCCACACCACACGTAAATATCAACCCTGAGAGATTTAAACTTCAAATCACAGAGAATAATCAGGGCAGTAAGAAATATATTGACAACACAAACAGGGTCTATAGCATATCGAGGATTTCCATCAACAGAGCACGTTTAAGAATGATCATTACTGGACAAGGCAGTCATTTCATCACATAATGTCGATCGTTCCTGGACAGTTCCGTGCAATATATCGTTCCCAGAATCATCACAATATTGAGCTCAGTGATGACGTTACCATTACCTGTCTGTAGAGAAGCATGTCAATGGCTCTCTGAAAGAGTACGAGCGTGGTATGGAGCCAGAACACGGGAGTAACGCAAAGGAGAAAAAAAGAACTAAACATTGATTCTACAGTGTGAATACTATTGTGGAAAGAAACTAGCAGTGAATAGGTGTCCGGTTTACGGATCAGGTCAGTAGATCTCATGCAGTGTGAACTGAACTTAACATTGTAAGATTAAATTGTGATAGATCAATGCTAGTATTCATCTTCAGAATTTCTAAACCAATAATCAGCATTAGCAAGACCTTCTTACCGTGATATACATGTTATCAACGTTTTAAGGGCCGCATAGTGCTTTCATGTGGTGTGCTCTTTGTCGTCATCGTGCATGAATGCAGTGCTGGCCAGTGACTGGCTAGAGCTACATTCATACTTCATGCCGACGCTATGGGGGGTGATACACTCCTGAGAGGTTTCATGATGTACTGACACAGTGCCGGCGAGTTACTCGCAAGCACTGTGTTGTGGACGGCAGCTGTTACAACATGACATCCTTAAAAGTAACCTTTACTTGGACACTGAAATCAGAGCAATATCCAGGTGAAGATTAAAGTTTTTATCAAAAATAGAAGCCCTGCATGTGGACATCCGATGCCAAGCTCTGTTAGGAGGGGAAATTGAGACTTTCTGGCAAGAAATTTGAGGAGTTTGCATAGTTCATGCAGGAAGCATGACCTTTGACATTGGACTCACCTTGAATTCCATGCTCTCACGAATGTGACATGTAATGCGCGTGATCTCTCCAAGCCGAGGCTTGCCAAGATCCATCATCATTTCATCGCTAGGTTGTTCTTCCTTTTGATCTTCTTCCTTTCCTTCATGTGCAGGGGGAAAGGGGAGGAAAACAACAGATGGTTAGACACCTGAAGCTAATTGGCCCCCTTTGTGCAACCGTGTAGGTTCAGTGGCCTGACGCAGGCGCAGATAAACCATCCTAACAAGGCGCTAAAAGAAGGTCAAAATCAAAGTCAAGAGCACAATTTATCACTGACGTGTCTATGGCAGACCGTGGATGAATTACACGTCGGATAGCTACGTCCAGGGTCCTGGAATTTTCTTATTTAATGTAAAGAGTAGAATGGGTATTGGCATAGACCTCAATGTGCATTCATAATTTAGTTCATGGCTATAGTAAGGTCTTTTTATGCTCTGCCTTCTTGGGCTTACTAATGTTTTATTTTCGACTCATGCCAAAGTAGTGCAAAGTTCTTTTGCATTCAAAGGGCATATTTCCTAGTATTGGAATGACATAACATCTTATAACCCATGCCATATTTTCATTGACGAAGAAGCCACGAGAAGGAGAGACCTATGGAGAATATAGATAACACATCATATTCCCTTCTACCACTATTGAAACTTATCTACCACACTCTTATTGTAAGGGCCTCCTTACTTGGGACAGCTACGACCCAGACAGGGTCAATAGTAATTCAGGCTTACAAAACACCGACTTAAATCTAGAGCTTACTACAGCTAGTCAGACATGTCTAAGGCGAGTGGACTTCCAAGGAGTAGGAAGCAGCCCGACACGTATAGCCAGGGGTTATATTTCTCTAGGACAGGTGGTCCGGGCTGGTATGGGGCATGTGTGTGTGTGTGTGGGGGGGGGGGGTACTAGGTGGAGAGGAACTCTTAGCTGCTCCCTGAGCTGGTCTGAGCTGTACGAGCAACTCACACACGTGACCTACATACAGTCCCAGCTTGGATGTTGCTGCAGTAAAACTTCCCCCTGTTACACTACCCCTACTGAGGACCATGCTGCAAGGTGGGCAATGGTATTTTAGTACCGTATTATCTGCTATGGATTAGGCCACACCCAGAATCTACACCTGTATGATAGTCACCAAGTGGTAGATTGCATTCACATCTACAACATGGGTGCTTGATCAGCAGAATTGCAAAACTTCTAAGGAGCTTAATTATGTCTTAACTCATTTCTATAATTCTACCAGCCACGTCTTGAATATTACATTCAGCTTTAACTGATGGGAGGGCATGGTTTGTGCTTTAGTTAATTTGAAATCCAATTTGATCCGGTAAATCATCTAAAATCTCATGAACATGATTACATTAATATCTAGATTTTGAATTCTTTCTCAAAATAAGTCCCAATTAAATACTTCTTTTGTTTAATTTGAGTGTTTCTTCAGAGGCAAAAGTTTACTGTAAGGAATGGACTGCCACTTTCTTTTCTCTGTTGGCTAAAACAGTGTTAAAACAGGGCATGTTTTTACAACGGCAGTTAGCATATGCCGCGAGCAGCACATGTGGGTTATGAATCTCGGTGCGGGAGTGCAGTGCTCACCCCAGGGAGCAAAGAAACTACAGATACACTGAAAAATGTTCCAGCATACTTTCTGGACAGGTAATATCCAGAGGCGGCCCTGTAACTAGTGAGAGG
This sequence comes from Harmothoe impar, assembly GCA_947462335.1. NCBI lineage: Eukaryota > Metazoa > Annelida > Polychaeta > Phyllodocida > Polynoidae > Harmothoe > Harmothoe impar. Next base: position 25,001,109 of record OX381704.1, on the reverse strand, counting down.
TGGCTGCAGATGGCAGGGAGACTGTTTCTTTGTGGCTGTAGAAGATTATGAGGTGAAAACGCCACTTTCACCAACTCTCATGTTAGACCCCAAAGGGGTTGTAACTACCACTGCTGGTGTTATAAAGGTGTATAATTGACCATAGTTAGGGCCTTAGAGCAGGAGTCTTCACATGACAGATTAACATTGACATACATAACATAAACAGATTTCACATTTTGGTAAGCTTTCAAAGGTGTAATGTCCTTCTGTTTATTTTGCATATATCAATAGATATATTTATAACTCAATCACACTGAACTAGCCACACAAATGTGTGTTATGCAAATACAGGATATGTGTCAATATCCCCAATACAATTGCAATCAATGGTTAGAAGTCAGTTCTGTGAATTGAACAGTATGAGTACATGCGGTTGACACAATATCCCATTTCGATTGACATAGTGGTCATGTTCAACTCTTTGGTAATGGGGTGGGTGTATTTCTCTAGTTGCTAACATACATGTGTAGATATTGGAATATATGTTTGAGAATATTTGTGGATATATGATAATGTAAAGTAAAGCAAGTGTACATTGACTTTCCTATAATTTATATGACACAAAAATCGAATGAAAATCATGTATCCCCATAGTCAGCTGTAGGAAGAACAATTATCCCAGCGGTTTATACTGATTAGAGAGGAATGTTGTTTATGTAAATAAAGATACATAATCATTGCTTCAGTCGCCATTGCATCATTTCGTCAGTGAATTACCTTAGATGGATGTAGATTCATGGTTGGATAAAATGCTTTTACATGCTATATATAATCATGTACATTCTTGTTTAGAGAGCTTTGGTAAAAGCCCCCTGCAAAACAAGAGGAGCTCAAAGGATTTGACCTTTTCAATTTTGACTTCAGACTTGGAAACATGCAGCGCCCTTTCTGGGAGCATCCATTTCAAGATCTAGAATTAACCTGTTGCACTCTACCTATATGTCACTTTTTCACCACAGCACTGAGCTCACAACTGGTCCTAAATCTACTGCAGCTTGATCAACACCTGGGTCACGCGGGGATTTAGGTATTCAAAAACACAACATGAATCTACTGCATTTGCAGAGGAGAGAAAGGGAGTCAGATGTCACCAGAATAGAGGTATGCCTGACTCCGGGGGAAGGAGTCTCTGTGACTCCCCTTCTGTACTCTGCTTATGAAATATAAGGATGAACCTGGAACTCGCGATCAGTACGTGTACACTCGTACAAGCAGATATTGGCTCTGATCTCGGAACGTTGCTTGTTGCTGGCAGATCATGGTGTGCTACCTGCCTAAATCTCACGAGCAGTTCCGAGATCAAAACCAATATGGCCGCTGCCCAGCAAGCATCCAGATCTATCGTTATAGAGGAGAATTATTCCAGGGTGTTGGGGCGCTGGTATTAGCCGATGGGTGCCTGTTGGGGGTGTTCTGCTCAACTCACTGGCAGGCAGTGCGGTAACAGGGGGTTCATACAATGAGTGCTTACACATCGGGTCCAGTTAAATGGGGTCCGTATTGCGTTCATGATTGACGAGGGAACAATGGAACAGACACAGCAAAGAATACAGAAAGGTCCAACAACACCAACTACAACAACAACAACAATCTACTAACACAAGACGTCCTGACGAGTTTCTAGGCAATTGCTCATAAGAAGTGGGACAATGGGTGAGCCACTCGCCTCTGCTATTTATAGAACTGGCAGCCAACGTATATATATATCAAAGAGTGGGGGTGGATGGTAGCAGTAACGGGGTAGCTAAATCATGTAGGTCTAGTACTGGGCTAACAGAAGACGGGATGCTGTGAGTATATCCTAGATAAAAGGGAGGTACAGGTGTAGACTACTACATGTCTGTGAGAGGTGGCTCTGGCAGAAGGTACGGTGCCTGGTATGAGATGACAGGTAAAGAGTGCTGAAGTGCTGGCTGCCGTAGTCGGGTTCCTACATACCTTGATTCGCTAGATCTATAAGGCTCTCGTCTGTAGAGGACAAACCGTGTTGTTAATACAAAAACATAAACTCTACCTAAACACTGGACAAGGCATTCATCAAGCTGGGACATGATAACATGCAGTGTGATGGGCACAGATGGAGTCCTACGTCAACATAAGACAGCATCAGCCATCAAAGAATCCTGAGCTGCTAATCCAACCACGAACCAAGATCTACCCGTATAGCATTCTAGGCAGCAAAATACTATGTATGGTTTTAAAATCAAAGTGTCATTGCAGGCTAACTACAAAAACTGGAATCAGTAAAATTTCAAACGCATCGAAATCGAACTAATTCTCGTGTTGCAACATTTGACCGGATAAGGCCAGAGTCGCGAGGGAAAATCCTCAAAATCAAAAGCGGGAAAAGGACGAGTGGAAGATTTGAAAAATGTACACATGTAGTTGTGACAGTTAGGACGTAGTGGAAATGTAGTAGAGAGCAACAGTAAATAGTAGTAGTAGTAGTTTGTAATAGTAAAAGACAGGTCACAGTCAGAGGTGGGACGGATAGCCTCTGCCCTATTTAAGGTGCAGAGAATTGACAATTGTTAAATATGGAAAAACCCAAAAATTAAAATAAATCTCTTCATTCAAGATGACCAAACGCAAAAACCAAACCACTTCAAAAGTGGTTGTGTGTGTATCAGGAACGGGTTGGATACTTATCTGCATCTCCTTCTTCGCCAACTAGAAAAATAAAGCCCAGGGGTCAGGGGATCTAATACAGTAGCATGCCCATGGTGCACAGCCAGGGCCATATTGAGTACTGCAGGCACAGCAGCTGGTAACAGAGCTGCCAGCAAGACCAGTAGGGCATCACCAGCAGCAGCAGTACCAGCAACAGTACTAGCAGACTAATAACATTCTATGGGAAATACTGGCAGTAATATTGTTAGCATCATTAATGCAAACCCAGGATTACCATTAATGCATACAGCAGTGGGACTGCCAATTGCAGTTCGCAATTAGCAACACCAATGCTCTGAGCAATGCTTGTATCCTACTGGTACCAACATGACCAGTGCAACCAATAGTCCTGTGACCATCAGTTGCAGCTGGTTATCTGCCAGGGAGTGGGTTAGGTCTGGGATCCAGCCCTGTCAGGTCACATGTCCAGTTATTACACTTCATGTTTGATACTCAATAAAGTTCAATGCCAAAAGGACAGCCAAAATGTTTCTTTTGATGTTTCTGATTGCTTTCTACATATAAGAACCTGTAGTAGTAACCCTTTGTGACATGACAAGGCTGAATCTGGACCTTCAAATTAAGCAAATATTGCGTGCCTCATAATGATTGGTCTGCTCATAATCTTTTAAAATAAGAATAACATAATTTAAGGTTGCCAAAATAATAATTGTACAACTCAAGCTTTTTGAGAGAAATTAAATGTGATAGAATCGTTGTACAAAATAGTAGTACACAACTGAAATATAACATAATATAATCTGTTCTAGGATTATTACCAAACATTTGAAATCAATAAAACGAATGTGAATAAATAAAGATAATCAGTATAGATGATACACTTTGTGTATATTCGTGCCTTGATTGCTCTCCTTTGAGAAAATTCTTATTCGCGTAATTTTGATTTCGAAATGATATATGCATGAGAGGTTGCATGCTAGGAAAAAGCTCAATTTTAAAATATTTATTTTTTAAATATCTTGTCTCCGTCTCATCTAGAAAACCTTCTCATTGAATATTGCAATTCGATTTCAGACAAGGAGAGCAACCAAGACACCCTAGTATGTTAGTGCATGTAGGCATGTCAGCAAATTATGTATTTGCTGTTATTAGCTTGACACAATGCACCCACGGTACAAACAATGCACTCTCTGATACAAAAACCCTCTCCCCTCCCTCTATACTATCTGTACATGGTGAAAGGTAGATGTGTACATAAAAGACAGACAGAACAGTGGAGAGGAAGAAGGAGAAGGAAACATGGCCAGAGCCATGATCTGATAGTGACATGGCTCTGAACGGGGGTACCTGGGTATACTGAGGTAGTATGAAGCGGTATTGAGGAACGTGGGTAGAATAAGCCTGGCTGTTAATAACGCATTCTGCCTAACCTGGTAACATATCTACGAGCAGCTCGGGAGCTTCCTGAAGGACCTGAGCAGTGAGTGACTCACTCAACCCTTACCTGTGGTAGTCACTCAGTACCGGCTGTCTCGTGATAGGTATACCAGTGTTATTAATGCTGCGCGCATGGAAACCAGGCAAGAAGTCCCTACCGTATACCTACCCGACTCAGACACTAAGAGAAATATATAAACATCTCTCAGGGTCATTGACATTGTGGAGGTTTGGAGGTTTATTTCAGTTCAGAATAATGATTAAGTTCCTTAGTATGTACCTAGGTACATGGTGTTGACATTGTGTGTCTTTTGAAGATTTCAATTCTGAATAATACAGTTAGTTCAGCATGAGATACCGAGATGTATATGTTGTTAACATGGTTTAGGTTTAGAGATTTATTTTATTTCAGAATGATACAATATTTTCTTCATAAGTTACATAATGACTGTATTATTGGCATCAGTCAGTGTATTTCAGAATACAAAGTATCGGTAGTTTCACATACGTGAAGAAGTAGAGAAATGTCCTAATCCTGGGTCATATGAATATTGGGATATAGAAGTAAATTTCGATGTAGTATTACTTTGCCACCCCTCCCCGACACAGAGAGTCGTGCACACTTGTCATATGAGACCCAACGGCCACGTGTCGCATTCACATCATGCCAACGTCCTATTTATACCTTTACTGAGATACTTGAAGCAATTGGCAGGTTCCAGCCAATAAATCAGACCATATCGATTTTTTTTTCTATTGAATATATCGCAAGCCAAAATTACGGTCCCCATTGATTGGTCCATCATAATATGATAATTAGGGGTGGGTATGGATACTTTGGGAGGTCTAGGTTTGGGTATTGTACAATGTTCTGGATACTTTACATGCTACCCACCTTCAACCTCTCACCAAATATGGTGTTTAGACATTGAGCTACACAACCTCTTAGCTGTTTATCACCCTTCAATCCTTCACTCACGCATTCTCATTTAACCACTTTTATATCAACTTAAGTTCCTTTATTAAACCTTAATTTAACTAATTTGTACTGCTTAATCTTTTGGTCACCCTAAGGAAGTACCTTATCATTTTATTTCTTATACACCTTAATACAAGTTTCCCTAAAACACAGGGGTTACAATGGTAGATATGGGTTCCTCTCAGTCAGGACTTCCCTCCTCCCTCTGGACGTTCCTCCCCCTACCTCCCTCCCAGTCCCCCCACCCCAATAAAGGTTCCCATGTACTCTGGTTCTAGATCTACCCAATAGGTGGCAGGGTGCACGTACCTGATCCACGCCGACCCAAGATCGGTTCGTCCAGTTCGACATAGAAGGTTTCATTTTTCTCGTACTCCTCGTCGTCTACGATCCGTACCTTTAGGTAAGATCTGCAAGATACAAGAGAACACTGCGTTACAAAACGATATTGATAAGAGATTTGTTAGGAGAAAAACGGAGATGAGTGGATAATTGTAACTCCTCAGGCATTCGTGAGCTTGCTGAAGGAATCAGAATTACAACTTGTGTAAAAACTGTTTTTGGTTATCTTGGGATTCAGATTCAGATCAGCACTACTATGATGGATCATGACGCCAGAGGCTTCGTGGCTGATTTAATTTGATTATGGATGTGTGAAACGTGTTGCCTCTTGGGGTTTGGGTCTTTTGTCAGATCAATTCCCAATGTAGCTACACACGAATGCAACCTAGGGCGACTTAGTCTGTTCTTGTCAAAGAGGAAACACAATATTTTGTTATCTTTCTGACCACCTCTGGCTGTATAAATGCGCGCTGGGTGATAGTTGGGTTATTAATGATACACATAGTTAATCACTTTAACTACAGGCGTTTTGAATTGAGAAAGACTATGCCAATGATACCAATCATACCAATAATATGCCCAGAGAATGTACATATCCACATTTTGCATGTACGTGTAGTACACTATCTGACATATCAGTAGGGAGACAATCAGCAATAGTATAAAAAATTATGCATCCTCAATGAAAAGATTGGCTGATGTACACTCAGTGTGATATATTACACTTTAGAAGGAAAGTCAACATTTACAAACTAAGGAAAATATGTTTGAACAGGGCCTTAAATGAGCTAATGGACTGGCAGAGAAAAGGCGTTCCACGGCAATGGTGTGGGATAATGGTTGATCCGGCTAGTTGATGGATCCGCTAAGGTAGGTGACAGACCCCCTCCTCCTCCCCCCCTTCTCCCAGTGGACCTCCTGCCGTCCCTCCTCCGTCACAGACTTCCTCCATGAGGTATCTGCTGCCATCAGGGCTGTACGCCCCCAGATAACAACACCGTGCACGGCGTATTTATGGGGCATTCTCTGCCGATATGTGCTCCAAATCAGCAGCACAACCATAGATCCCATTGACGCCGCCGATTCTGTGGACGCCCAGGGAAGGATCAGTGCTGGGGAGCTGAGGCGGATCCAGCTCCTGCCTCCCCGACTCCTCCATCATTGGGGTCCAAGTGAGCAATCCCCGGGTAGAAGTGGCATGGGGATCTGATGTCCTGGCTGCCTATATGCTAGATGTATTGTTTCACATCAACCATATTGGAGCATATTGTATGCACATTTATCGTGCCCCGTCCAATATCAAGACGACCCAGAATGTGGGTATTGCCTGAGGTTTTGGTGCCCACTGTTTGCCCTATGCTTGATTTGTGTTGAGTACTCTCTTATCTACAACCAGATGAGATAGGTACTACTATATGTTATCTTTCATGTATTCATTTATACAATGTGTGTAATATATATATATATATATATATATATATATATATATATATACATGTGTGTGTGTGTGTGTGTATATATATATATATATATATATATATATATATATATATATATATATATATATATATATATACATATATACAGTTGTTACACATTTATTTTACCAGTAGTAATGGCCTTGGGGTTATGGGCACTTTAACCTGCCATGGTAAGGACGCTGCTGCCCTCCAGCAGGAATTAAGCCTGACAAGTTGTGTGACTGGGTCCGCTTGTCAGCCTAGTCAGCAGCAGTCAGATTAAGAGGCAGTGGTGGTCAGTCAGTAAGAGGGCTTAGGGTGCTGGGGTAAGGACACGTCCAACCCCACTCTGTCTTGTAGTCCATGCGTGAGAGAAGGCAGGAAATATGGGAAGATTGTGCAGACCTTTAAGGTAAGTGTGGGAGTCATTGGTTTAGGCATTGTTCTTGTCTCTAAACCGTTGTGCTTAGAGTAATGGATTCTCATAAATATGGCTTCTTTTGGCATCAGCCCAAATATATTCACTGTAGCACTGTTTCCTCTCATTCAATAGAAGCCCACTTTTAGATGATTCCATTTCTGCTTGTATAGTGTAAATGTCAACAACCTTGTGCATCATCTAGACTTGGGAGGCAACAGGTCCTCTTGCTCAAAGATTACATTATCATTCCCTAAAACATACCAAGTAAATATAATAATCTGTGTAAAGCATAAGGTGTTGTGTTAGTTCTTCCCCTCCATCCATTATAAAAATACAAGTTTTCAATACATTCACCTTATTGTACCAAGCATAAAGAGTGTGCATTGCTCTTAAGGTCCATATATACTCCTCCACTACCTTCCTTGTTGCCGCCCCCATTTGACATCTCCCGCTGAGACCTCAGGTAAATGTTTCCTGTATATCTTTATATATAGTTAGCCCTCTTTGCCTCTGACACACACGCAGGCCCCAGCAGCTAAAAGTTTCCTGTACGTACATAAAACTAAGCGGCTGTAGTTAGCCTTATTCACCAATCCGGCGCTGACACACCGAGGCGCCATCTTGTAATGGCGGTGGCCGTACTTCCTGTGGGGGCGCTGCGGGCGCGGTGCCAGGCGGCGGAGTGGCTTCCAGGGCGGGCGGGAATCAATGACAGCAGGTGATTCCTGCCTCTAATCTGTAACCCTACCCGCCCGCTAATGGTAACCCTGCAACGGCCGCACAGTGCTGCAATGTGTCATGACATTTAAATGGACATGGATGGAACTCTACTGGCCAGGGCTGCAGTCACGCATCATGCCTATCCTATGGGGTTTGCTACCCTCCCGAAGGGTCAGTTAGATCAGAGACATTCTAACCCCTGGTTAGATATAGCCAGGGCGAGTTACTCCCCAGCGTTGGCTTCATGGAGCATGGTGATAAAGGACATAGCGCATCAAAGCACTATGCACCCCACTAATGTTAAGCGACCACCACTCCCCAACCCCTACAACCATCACCTATGCTCTTTCCATGCCCCCTCCCCTCGCCGACATCCCTGCTCACAAGGCAAAGGCAAATCGAAAATGTGATCTGTATTTCAAGTGAGGCGACCCTAGACAGAGCAAAGCTGGCAATCCCGATGCAAGAGGTTGACCCCATGCTTTCAAAGCTTTCCATTTTGGGCATATTAACAAAAGGTTATGCCTTGTATATTAACAAAAGGTTTTCTCTAAAATAAAGTAACGTGATTCAAAAATACAAGTTGAGCTCTAGTTCGGATTGTGTTTTCTTATCTTACACCCACTCCAATTAACAAAAGATTCTCATATGAATCCTCTCTCATAGAAAACAGGTGCCACTAGACCAGCGAACACTTGTTTGCTACTTATAGATTACTGGTAAGTCTTCCCTTCACATTACACCTTATGTTGGGCCTATATACCTTCATGGACAGCCTCTCAACCCACTTCTGAGGCTTCCAGCCCTTCTCCCATACATCTACCCTGGCCATTGACGTCTAGAGTAGGTTACTAAAAGTCTCAGGAAAACAACAGCTTCAGCCGAGGCAGGGGCTTGCAGAATGAGAGACAGTTAGTCCTATCTGCCCGTCCAGCCGTCCATTCATCATTCTATGGTCTAAAAACCACTGCCAACAGTCGATACGTTATCTGCTTGCTGCCGCTGGGTCTGTCTGCCCGGCCCGAACTAGCTTCTACAGTTCACATCATTGCTTATGGCTGGTGCTCACTATTTTGTAATTACCTGTTAATTAAAGCTCAAAGTCTTCATTTGATAATCCTTTTAGTTCAAAATGCATATCAGTGGCACTCTGATGATAGTATGATGGACTAAATTTAGATTCCCAATTGTAGATATAACTGCAATGCTTTGAGATGAAGGCGAACCTATGCTACTGGTAGAGATTTAAGTTACAATAAATGTGGCAGTCAGTTAAACCGACCAAGCTTAATTACTATCATACATTGAGCAATGAGCTATAATGAGTTCCTGGAATGTAGCCTGCAGCAACGTCATCTGTAACTATTAACTAAATAAGTTTTATGCATAATCAGTGCTAACCACTGAGGAAAAAAACAATTCTAGAGTAAATACATTATCTTAGAGCAATCAGCTGTCATTGTAGATTAGTATGCTTACTATATTCTCTCTCCATATCGCTGTGAAAAGGGTTAAATCAGTGGAGTACCAACCGTTTTATTACAACCACCACTAATTAGTTCTCAATATTGCTCACATCTTCCACTACTTGTCACTCTGGCTCTTCTCAGTAGGGTTTTATGGAGTCATTATGGGTTCTCAGTGAAGGGACAGCTCAGGGAATACTCATCTATGCCAAACAGCCAGCTTGTCATATTTTAGTCTCCTGGGTATATCCTCTGTCTGAAGCAATCAAGGTTATCTTAAAAGAGACTGTGTTTTGACAGGAGCGGATATGGTATGGTAGGATATGCGTGTTTTAACTTTCATATAAAAAGCAGTGTATTGTATATGGACTATTTTGATTGGATATCATGGCTGCTATATAAGGGGAAAAGGGATATATAGTATCTATAAACTAGCAGTGCTTTATCTCGTTCATTCTTTATCAGACAGGTACTGAAAAGTGCTTATTCCTACTATATCCACCATTAAGAGACATACATCTCCCACGAGGCAAGATAATAAAAATCATATTAGTTCCTGTGTAACCGTCCATAAACACTATTCAGGCTGTCCCAAGCACTGCAGAATTGCTATAGGCCTCCCGAGGAGACCTCAGAAATTACCGAGAAGCCGCAAGCGAAAAGCCATCTATGAGATAATAAATAGCATAACGCTGTGCTCCGCAGGCCGGCTTAGTAGGGGGCTGCAGGCTTTGTTAGGCTGGTGATGGTGTGGAGTAGGGCTCTCCTTGGTGTACCAGGCAGGCTTTACAAACTACTTGCTGTTTTACAAAGTCTAAAGCTCTAGGGATTGTTCCATCGCCACTCTCATCAGCAAGGCATTGGTATTCGGAATTCCAATTGAGTCAAGTTAATTGGGTTTCCGCTGCTCCACCACGGATTTGGTTTCATTGATTCCTGCTAGTGGCTTTTTTGAATTTTGACTATTTGATAAACTGTGAAATTGAAACGGAATTAGTTAGCGAGGGAGACCGCTAAGCCTTAGACCGCGGCACTCAGAGATAGGCAAGAACTGCGGTTTGCAGCAATGTAACTTCCCGTATCGGAGTATAATTATCCTGTCGGGCACTACCATGCGTTAATAACGTTCAGATGCCATACCAACCACCACTCCCTACACCACCATGCTGTTTGAATTACTTGATATAACAGCCGTAAGATTACTCTTCACACAAAAGAGGGATAAAATAATTCAGATACCAGAGAAACTTCTGCTCTGATGAGGCATTGCAAAGTACCTGTCACCAGTGGCCATTCATTATTCCATTAGAAATCTGAAACGCATGACAGGAAAAAGCCTTGAGCAGGACCGTTGAAAGAATCCCGTGTAAAGTGTCACCGAAAAGCACCCGCTGAAGCAGCCAAATGTGACAGGGGTTTTAATGACCTACCACGGGCCAGAATAGCGCTGCTTCTTCTACTGGTAGCTTGCAGTAAGGATTAGGGGGAAGCATTAATCTGAAAACTAACTTCTAAATGATCTAGCAAGTACTTGACTTGGAAGCCACATCAACAAGAGCTATTGAGGCTAAGTGAGTCTAAGGTTCTGAATGGTCTGATCAATACTTGACTAGGAAGCCATTTCGAAAACAGCACTTCCAGAAGCCATTCCTGACACCATTGGAGCCCTGTACGTCTAATGACCACCGTCCACAGAGCATAAATCGGCCGTATCCGGCCATTATATATACGCAATTCACATCATATACAGGCAATTTATGCTCTACGGTGGTCGTTAAGTTATAAATGATCTAGTCTATACAGGGGAGTCATATCAACAGCAGCTATTCCAGAAGCCATTCCCGATACTGTTATAGCCATATAAGCCTAAGATTCTAAATTATCTAAGTAGCCATATCAAAAGCTATTTCAGGAGCCAGTCTTGACACCCGTACAGTATACAGCTACTAATAACATCAATTGCCAACCTTCCAACCAAAAGTAGAAAAAGATCTATCAAAAATTATATATGCGAGTACCACATCACCATACCAAAGGTGGCAGACAGAAATATACACAAGGTGTACTACCCAGAGGTCGGGGATGTACCAACGTTTGGCAAGTGAAGAGGAGGGTAAAAAGGCTGCCCCTGAGGCCTTGGGTGTATGGGAAAGGCCACAGTTAAGTAGTCAAAGGGTTGACTCCCACGTGTTTACAGACGGAATACGACACCAGCTCACAGAGGATCGATATAGAGCTGTGTGATGTGGAGTGATCTGATGGCCGGCATACACTCGTGGTGAGCTGCTCTGAGATGCTCCATCAGCTTACCCCTTTTAGGGCGGCATGATACCTTAATGCATCATGCCCTTGGTCGTCATGATGCATAAATGCAGCTATGGTCAGTTACTCGCCAGGGCTACACTAAAGCATTATGGCGACCCTACGGGGTTGAGACATTCCGAGGGGTCGTCATGATGTACCATTGAAGCACCGGCGAGTTACTCGCAGGGGCTGCATTGGTGCATCATGACGACAAATGTCATATTTTAGCGACATGCCGTCCTTAAAGGGTTACTCACAAGGTGAGCTGCTCTGAGCTCCTTTACCCGCACCTTGGTGCAGCCAGGAAAGTGCACGGGCCCTTCAAACTCAACAGGAGGCTAAATGATAACGGGGAAATAGTTATATTTTCAAAACAGGAGAAGGTACTACTTTTTTAACGCAAGCGCCGACATTTTACTAGTCTCGCTCAAGGGGTATAACTCCCTTTTCGTCGGGGTTTGAATAACTCTAAGCTGTTGCAAGCATGGGCTCTTTTTCTCGCTAAAAGGTGGTAAATATTTTCCATTACACATAAATACAATGAGGGAAATGAATGATAACAGTGGTTGATATACACTATACTATACACAAGCCACGACGTGTGATGCATTATGCAAAATGAATTGCCATGATCCACCTCACATGGGACATCTGGTAGACACACCTGCTAAACAACCCGGTTAGCAGTTTAAGGGCTGCAAAGTACTTCGATGCACTATACCCAGCATTATCGTCAAGATGGAATTATAATATTATATATTCTTGCCAGTTGGGTACTGCATTCGAGCATCATGTCGAAACTACGGGATTGATACACTCCTGAAGGGTTGGTATGATGCATGAATACAGCACTGGTAAGCAGACCCACTAGGACTGCAGCTGGATCATAACCAGATAACAACAAAGGGGTAATATTAAAGCACTAGTCAGCCGTTATAGGGTTAGACAGGCAGGGTAGGGTGTGGGTGGTAGTCAAGTAGCCGGCTCCCCTCCCCCAGAGTGGCGACAAAGTGGCTTCACATGTGGCTTCTTGTACCCCACAGAGGGTGGCACGACATGAGGGCCACACACACCACCACCACACACCACCACCACACACCACCACCACCTACCTCACCAACCCTTACTGGCCGCATAGTGCTCTGATGTACCATGCCCTTTGTCGTCATGACGCAGTCCTGGCCAGTCTACTCCCCAGGGCTACAATCATTGTATCACCACCATACTAGGATTGGCATGATTCTTCAATGCAGCCCTCGCGAGTTACTCACCAGGGCTGCATTAATGTACCAAGCAGAAAAGGGGGCAGAGTGCATCAAACATTATGCTGCCTTCACAGGTATACCATGCTATAGAGTGTAATGGTGCAGACGCCAAGACCACCCAGCCTCCACCCCACCTACCCAGCACCTACCCCATATAGTACATCCTCTACCCACCGGCCTCATCAGCGGTTCATCTCCCAATCGAACAATATCCGCCGCAGCGCTTCAATTCGCACGGGACGCTGGCCTTTAATCATAGTAGCGTTCTGAGACGCAGCGCTTGACACAGAGGTGGGGTATCAATTATTGGCTAGGGGGCTGTCTGGGGGCTGGGGGTATTGAGAGTGGTAATTGATCTGCATGACTGGGTATGGACACGGGGCAATGGTTGGTGGGCGCGCCCTGGCAGAGTTAGAAAAGCTGGTTCTGCAGGTAGTGAGTAACCTTTGCATGGTGTATATAGGGAGGTATGGATGTATGCTGGGAAGTCGGGTGGGTGGCGGGTTACTTGTGTGATATAGAGAACCAGGCTGTAGAGCATCAGCGGGAACGAGGGAATGGGGGTAAAGTGTACAAGTGTCTATAGCGATAATTCGGGTTGCTCCATGTGCGCGGCCATGTTAGCCCTGTCCACGGAATTTCCCGTAAGATTTTGCTGGGTACCAGACACTCACACACTATAGCTTGTTCCTGACAAGCTACATTATGACAGCAGTACCATTATCTCACGAGATTGCTGGTGTTAGTGTATTTACAGAGGTTGCAGGAATAAATCCACACTAGTTATAGCGCTATATATGTGAGGGAAAAGAGGCAGCGGGCTACCCTCCTCATACTGAGACCTCCCTCTGCCTGTGTGAGAAGTAGCGGGTAACTATTTATGTGTTTAAATACTTGTCCATAATGACACCATAGGTATACAGTGCATTAACATACGGATACCTGTCTCATCCATGTATTAACTACACACTGGAAACTGTGTGTGTGTAGATTATGTAGTAGTTATAGGACGTGTACCAATCTGTACGCGAAATACAGTGAAGGAGCCTTACCCCTACATATTGGTACAAGGCCTATAACTGCATTATACCAATAGCTGTATGCAGTATACACGAGGCGTGAAATGCTTTGTTCTCCGTGCCCGCTGTGGTATAAATAAATATAAAGGAAGAGTAAACTGGACAGTTTGTCTTTGACAGGATGGCCACTCCCACTTTAATATAAAAAAAAAGGTTCCCTGTGCTTTAACACCAGCGACCACAGGTGGAGAGCGGGGTACCAACACTGGTCGGCCACATTCCGGGCTGGGCGCGGAATGCGCTGACGGCGCACCGCGCCTCCCGCACAAACCCACTCCAAATATTTAGCCTGGCAGCGGCCAGCAGCGCCATGCTGCGGCGTATGGGGCAATCAGAGATGGAGATAAAGTGTGAGCGCCACAAGTGATACCACTAGTGCTGGCATCAGGGGTATCAGGGCTGTACCGGCACAGGTAGCACACAGACCCACCTGTCCCGCTGCCGCCTCTCCCATCAGGACCAGGGTAGATGCACCAAAAGTCAGACACTTTTACCTTCTTCTTCTGTTTTTAGAACAAATTTAACTTTATTGACCACTACTCGGTCCTTTTTGGTTATAATGACATCAGAGTTACACGGTTATATTGGGGTCTTACCCTGATTGAATATATACAAAATCATGTGTCCTATTCAATGTGTGTTTGACTCGGGGATACAATTTATCCTACACTACTAGCATCACCAATCCTTTACCTAACTTTACGTTTTAACTATCAGTGGGTGCGGTGCTATTGGCTGGCAAAGCTAGCCTGAGTTCCAGCCAGAACTGTTTCGTAATAAGTCGATTAACAGAAGACGATCAGGATCAATCAATTAGCTTATAGTACACAACCCACTCTGAGGGATACGCTAGGTTCGTAATGCTATTACCTGGCGCCCCTATTACCTGGTGCGGCCAGATGAGTCAATATGACCCCAGATACAGGGCACCATGTCTATATTCTGTCCTCAATCAACGGCACACCTATCTCACAGCCTAATCGTATTAGCCTACATGTCCAGTCTTATCAACTACCACGCCCAGCCCCTGACCAACTGATATGCACCCCTCACAACCAGTAGCATGTGTGATATAGATAGCAGCTATGTAACAGGCAATGTAACCCTACAGTCAGTGCCCAATCTGAGTAACTCAATGTGGGTCAGTGGCAGGTGCTGTAATTCTGTAAGAATAGGGGTGGTTTTTCAAGTAAGCGCACTGAAATTTCATTCAGGCCCAACTGTTAGCATTTTGCCTGTCCCTCCACCCTTTCTCAGAAGATTTTTCATTCATCACAGGCCACCCTATTTAGTTAAAGCAACGCCACCCCCTTTAGCTAAAGCAACGCGCTGAAAGTTTTCCCTAAAATAAGGACGGATTGGTCACTTCCTACAGCCTCAGACACTGCATAAACTATCCTATTTAAGCAACTTTAAGCAAAATCTAAAGTCTATTAATGGCTCTCTTTTGGCAGCTTTAAGCAATTTAACCTGAAAAGAAATCCATCAAGGTACTGAATGAAGGCTATTAATTAACTCTCAACTTCGCTCAATATTTGCTTGAATCGGATGATTCATGCAGTGAGAGCTGTGGAGAGGCCTCAAAGCCCCCAGACAGACACAACCACTTGGGAGGTAAGGACGGCAGAACCTCGGCCATCAGCCAAAGATAAACGCTGCCTCTACCGCCAGCACTGGGGGCCGAAACAGCACTGAGAAATAATGGCGCCATAGAACTCCCTCAGGCTACTCTACATGTTGGTTGTTTTCTTATTGTAGACACTGTTCTTAATTTCTGTTTGAGTATCCCACTGCGTCTTTGTTGACATTATATACAACATTTGGGTGTCGTTAACGCTGAAGCAGAAATACGATTCGGCAACTGTCTGTATACTGGTCGGGGGGATGACTGCGCCTGCTGCCCAATCTCACAACGTGTACATTGCATGACTCAATGAATTTAAGCAAATATAGCATCTCTGTTAGGAGCACCTTCCGCAACTTTTACTGCCATTGCTATAATGCTGTGACAATGCAATAACCATATTTAATTGTATCCGGCAAATTCACGTATGTGAAAAATCCAATACCCATGTGTCGTTATATCATTTTAAAAACTACATAAATATATATTCTCCTACATGAATCTCCCAACAATGTGGCGTCCCACACTTCATGAGCAGCTCCCTCCCCCCTGGGTATACAAGAGCAGCTCATTGAGAGAACATGTAGCTAGCTATACCCCCCTCAGGCTGCCACATTTGCTGCCTCGCCTGGACCAACCTACCTGAGATGTTTTACCTGCGGTGATCACTTGCTCTTATTTTCCTTTTTTAGCGGGGCGTCTCTAAGAGTTGCTATCTGGGAACATGTTTTGTGGTAACCCCTAGGCCTGGCCTAGCAGAGTGTAACACATCGCTCATTCTACCTAAGTAAATGGTTTTAGCTACAGTATGCGGCAGTGGGGTCAGTGAACGGCAGTTCGTTCTCACAGGAACCTTTAGTAAAAGTGACCTAGAAACAAGTACAGTTCCCCCTAGGCAAGGAGAATGCTGGCTTATTGTCTTGATGGTCTACTGATGCATTATCTCTGTATAGTTCTCAAAAAAAGCATCCCAATGTTTCCACACGAAGCTTCAGTCTTCATTCAGAGAAATTTGCAATGAACCCCTCAATTATCAGGCAAGAGCAGGAAAATGAAAGTGTCTCATCGTGTAAGATTTCTACATTTCTAAACCTACAGTGTGTACATGTGTTTTATGTTCGCCCAAAGAATATCATATCTGAACAGTGCTGAAATTCAAACCTCTCTTCATATTGCAGTCTGAACCTTTAGGTACAAGCCTTCGGTATAGCCAGCGACAAGGCTGATATATAGTGGTGGGACGCGTGAGCGATAGTAGTTAAATTGCCCATTACATTTTGATGTGTTTGATATGGCACTTGGTCCCCTGGCAATCTGAGATCATATCCTCCATAGCAGTATGGATTCTCCATTAATATGATCAGGCCGTAATAGATTGTGTCATACATCAGGTTGTACCACACACATGGTGATATCATCTATATGGAGATATGGTGCTTAATACATTGCCACATTAATATAGCTGTATATATCAAGGCTTCACGATGCAATCATTAATATCGCTTTTTGCTTCATTGATGATGCCACTTCTTCTTTGGGACATATCACCTGATCGTATTAAGCGATATTTGAATAAGTTCATCCATCTCTATGACTATCAATACAAGCGTTGAATGTAATGAAGATGGATTCTGTCCACATGAGATTTTTAACATTGCGGATGTAATTTGCTCTCCTCTGCCACTGTTTCCAGTGGCCATTAACGTTTCCTTCCTGGCTTCCCTCCCCATTTCCGACCAAGCCCTCTGTGTAAGGGTCTCCCCTTGCTGGTCCTCTCATCGCATCAACCTGTCATTGTCCTTGGACATCCGCCCGTTTTTGCTTCCACACTGATTTCAAACGTAATATGTTTCATCTTACACTATGTGTTAGTTTTATGATGTCCATAATTCAAGTCCTCTCAATGACATTTGAAATCTGAGCACCTTAAATACCTTCGCGAGACTCTGACAGGGTAGTACATTTTGTACCAAGTACTAGTAATATGCTCAAAGGTGCTGATAAAATACTAGAGAGGTTGGGTTTAATGGACCTGCATGAGGTCGCGGTGAAAACCCTAAGGATTATACTGAAAGCTGGTTCAAGTATGATTTTATACCTCGTATAATTTCTATTCGACTGCATCGCCCAATTGCCTTTTTAAGTTGCTCATTAGACATGGAACCCGCCTTCTCCAATGCCTCACCCCCCCTCCTCAGACAAAAAGACATGCCTCCTCCTGTCCCACTCGCTCTCGCCTGCAGCCATTAGAGCTAGGATCATGAAGGATTGGGACAGGGTGGCACCCAAACATTATTCATGTTAAATGTTATAAATATTAGTCGGCTTCCGGGATGATCCTCCCGGCGTCATTGAGATGGGTGACAAAAACGAAAACGATTCTGCTCGTCTGTCATCGGATACTCTGCTAGGCTGCTACTTCACGGAGGCAGTCAGTAGTTAGTGCACTCATGAGCTTCTTCGCACCACCGGCTATAGTATAGGCCTTCTTGTGATGGAAAGACCACCCCCCCCCCCTGCTCTGCCTCTCAGTGTCTCTCTATTCCTCCTCTCTGCTTTCTGTCCCTCTGCCTCTGTATCATGTCTCCAACCGTCTTTCTCTACCTCTTTCTAATGTCTCATTTTCTCTATATTCATATCTATTTGCCTCTCTGTCTCTGTCTTTGTCTCTGTCTCTCTGTCTCTGTCTCTCTTCCTCCTCTCTGCCTCCCGATAGAAATGCATATACCACAATATGCTCCTTCATCAATACCATATCTGGTTACTTACACATTTGAGTGACATTAATATCTAGCGGTTTATCTATGGGCTTTGGAGTGGGTGATTAAGGCTGCATCGATCCGCTCACTATTTACAGAGACCACATGAGACGAGTCGTCTGCTGTATCCAGTTAAGCTGCAAGCTGCATGCTGCTCTATATGGGTCAGGCAGATATCCAAGCCTGCCATGAGGACCCATACATATACTCGGTCACGACGTATCAGGCATGAGCTTCCCATATCGACCCCCCTCCCTCTCCCCTCTCCACCAGCAGCTTCCGAAGCAGCTCCCTTCCCTGAGCAACTCACGACGATCAATATGACCAACTGACACCCGGACGTGCCGCCATCTGACCCAAAGAGTGACTCGGCCCGATTCAATGCCTCTGAATTTTATGTCTTTTTTTTTATTTCTCTCGCGCGGAACCTTGCCAGCCTTCAACGAAGTGCACTTAGGCCTAATATTCGGGCCCGTAGCCAACCAAGGCACTGGGAGGCTGGCTGTGCCTTCAAGGTCGGGAACCCTTTCCTAGAGTTAATCTATGTTCTTGAAGTTTGAGAGTTTAAGGCCATCAGATCGTGCTGAGAGCCACCTAAACGTGTGGCAAGGGAAAGGGGAAGCCTTGAGTTGGGAGCAGGCGTGGGATGGGTGGGGAGTTGAGTGCAATCTAGTCATGCCTGGGTCTAGCCATATCAGATATTGGCCGTGATGTGGGGGTATGCCCCGGGGTCTGGGGGCTCATTGACCGCGCCGTGTGTAGAATATCAAATAAGCTTTAATGTTGCTGGCCTCCTCCTGGGCGGACCAGATCTGCTCCAGCGGCTGCGCATCCTGCAGCCCCTGATGGCACTACGTCACACATCAACACATCGGGAGGTGTTCCCATCTACAGATCCAGCAGCCAAATTGCAATGAATGTTTTCAAGATTTTTACACATTTCTTAATTATGTATAAATATAGTATTGCATTTCTTACGATATGGATCTTGCATAGACGTGATTGATGTGACAGCTAAAGTGTCGATGTATCTGGCAAACATCAGTCCGTATTGATATTCACGATTCTCCTTTGAATTTCATTTTACATACACATAAACATACATACAATGTATATCAATTGCACATTATGTCTACATCAGTTGGGAATAGGTAATCAAGCCTTTCTATACATACTGTAAGCACATTGTTATATTTGCAATAGAAAGCTAATAGCGTATGTTTTAAAGGCCCCGCCTAGATCTATGGAAAACTGACTATGATATTTATCTTTGATATAGATCTTTGTAACCAGATGCTATAGAGTTCTACCTTATTATTTATACTGTGGTAAGCCTTTCATCCCATTATGCTGACCTAGCCTTGTATTCAAGTACCACGCCCTTATAATATCGTTGGTATTTAAGTACACTTGTATTCAGGAAATACCTGACTAGGAGTTGTGGTGAGGCAATTACAGAGAGGAGATAGGATGTTACCCAACTCCAATGTTGATAATTGCAGCCTAATTAGAAACAATAATAGTTGATAACATGAACAGTTCTACTTTGGTTTCACAGCATGATGATGGGGAGGTCGATGTCACATTGTCAACTAGTGTTGAATTTATTGATCATCTTCATCAGCCTCAATGACAGCATCATAGGAACTTGATGCATTATGGCTACATTGTATTAATTTTGTATGGGATGAGATCAATAATGTATTTGTCACATATATTTCGGCCATTTTCAACAACCCCTTGTCACGCTTCTTCCCATGCCTCTATCATATCATCTGATTACCTTCCCTTCTATACCCCCTTCTGCATCACACACTTGGATCACCCTATACTGAAATAATTCATTTTGGGTTTATTCATGACATGATTTATACCGATAGGGCTGGCACCCTAGGAGTGTGCTTGGCGCTGCCTCTTAAGGCTGACACGTGGGTGTACACGGGGGAGGGTGCAGTGACAGGCCGTCCACACCGGCCTGACACGGGCGTCACAGGCAGACAGCCGTGTGGACCACTACTTATCCTGATGGAAGGTCAATACTCAGCGCCATCAAACATTGGTTCAGGTATAATGTATGTGGCCTCACCCAGCCTCTCACTCACCTCACCCCCACCCACCCTAACCAAACCCTCCTCCAGCATCCTCCAGCCGCCCTAACCAAACCCTCATCTAACAGGGTCGGAGCTTGAGCATTACCATGAGGAGGCCTGCATCTAAACCCTTAAACCCCCACCGCCCCTATTTATAGGACTGAGTACCTGTCCCGACTCCGCTCCTACTGTCGCTGGAGGAGTACCGAGATTTGCGCCTTAAAGCCGGAAAGATGTTCATGTTAACTTGTTAATAAGCAGAACCAGCAAGTAACTGCTTTGTTGCCGCCTTTTTTGAAAGCTACCTCGAGTGTATCCCAGTGGTCACAAAATTCAGCTCAACATTGAATCAATGTTGAATCAACATCGGATCAACATTGACAACCATTTATCAATGTTGATTCAATGTTCTGTGCCCACTGGGATAGAGTCCTTAGGCTGCATTCATGCATCATGACGAGTATAGCAACGTGCATTTAAACAATATGCAGCCTGTACAGGGTTACCAGTTGTATGGGACCCTTGTCAGAGGGATCAGCTTGAAACAGTGACTCAGCACATGGCGTGCTTCCCATCAAGCTGTGCGGTGGTGTCAATGCGCTAAGGGGAATTATTGTCTCCTCAAATCAGAGCAAGGCCCCATCACACTCCAAACCCCAACCACCCAGTGCTCTTCACGCCCACACCCAAACCACCAGTTGCCATGGAGACAATGCCAGAGATAGTGTATTGATCATGTGCTATAAGAGATAAGGCCACATTGACGCCCGGCTCATTATCAGAAACTAGCCATTTATAGGAAGCCATTTTGGGAGACCACGGCTCTGGGCGCCACTAAAAGCACCACCAAAAGCATGGTTGAAGCCGCGATGCCTGGGGCTCATTTCTCAAGTTGGTACAATTCAGCCACTACCTGGACAATCACCCTTCATCTGGACGCGAGCAGTGCAGTGCTGAATCGTCCGTGCTTTGTGTTGCCTATTAAAGGGAAAACTACCCTTTTTCTTGACGAGAACAGCCCTCGTCTGTGTTTTCCGGGAATTTGGATCATAGAACAAGTTGAGAAACAACCCCCTGAGCTCTAGGTAGCCTCCAGCTGCTTGTTTCCGTGGCTGATTGTGGCGGTTACAAAACACTACCTGCCGTATAAGTACACTACGGCCTTGTGGTGGCTATATCCAAGTGGCTTCGATCGGGGAGGGACATGATGGCATTTTCTGCACGTATAAATACATTGACCTTGGTAAGAAGACATTGTGGGGTGTGTGGGTGTGTTGTGGGGTGTGTGGGGGTGTTGTGGGGGTGTGTAGGTGTGTTGTATGGTTAGGTTGTTGTCAAGGGTCCTCTGGTGTAGACAGGTGTGGCACTGGTAGCTCTCAGCTCAATCAATGCCGGCAGTAGTAAGGGGTAAAAGTAAGTTAGCAACTTGGCAGCCACATCATCGGATATAGCATGGTCTAAAAATACAACTTCAGACTCCTTAGATTTGAAGCCGACAAACAGCAGTCACACCATTGTCTTCAGAGTCCAGATTCCTTATAGTTTAAAACCGGCATTCTTAGGCAAGAGTCCACATATTACTATTCTAATACTGTTCCATGTTAGTGGTGAAAGTTCAGTTTAAAATAAAAACACACTGTTCACAGCCTTGTCTTGATAAACAGTAACCATCCTATTGATATATGCTGTACTGCCGTATCTGAGCTGTTCATCAGTTTGTCCCACATGGTTGTCACCTATATGTGATTGATATGGAACCCTGCCAATGTTTATCACTTATCTGTGATTGCTATTGAGCTACAGGGGCGTGAAAACCAATATATGACTGGTACACTGCTAGAGTCAATAAACTAATACCATCGTTGGTGATTTACAGCTAATGTATCAGGCTTAAGGAAGTGCTAGGTACATGGTTTGAATCTAAGGACAGCAGAGACTCTGATGTGATAGGCAGTCAGGTCCATGGGTAAGTTCGGATGGGTTCATATGATTATAAAGCCATCATTATATGCTAGTCGGCAATCAGACGAAATTCAGACGTTAATATATCAAGTTTGATATTGTCGGATTTCATCAGGAGGGGCGGTGTTATTCCCATAACTCCAAGTTACACCAGTGAGAAAATTGGGGAGGATCAGCTTTGGTTGAATCATTAAAAAGACAAAGCAGGTCTTCCAGTCGCTTTACCTATTGGGGATGATCTGGACCCAATTTGTTTTACCAAATTGATGAGAATTATTATTTATTTATGTTGTATTAATGAGGGTCCCCTATGCAATCCGGTTTTAAAGCAGTTTAACCTTGCATGATGGCATTGGTAACGGAGGCATTTGGCCCAACATGAAGCCCATGGTATGAGGTAATGTCCATTTACAGGCAGCACCCACTACTGGGGGATCTGGAACTAATCTAACATATCAGATCTGTGTAGCTAAGGCTGGTGAATTACCATCAGCTGTTGGTCTGTAAACTAGAGGTGGAAGCTGCCATCACTGACGACATGGACTGCCACATTGCTTGGATCCCTTTCAGCATACCTCAGTAGGCATTACAGACAGTCATGCAACAGATGAAGGCCAGCTGGCTGCTATGTACGTTATCTAAGCCATCTCTAAGGCCCGGATAGTGCTTTAATACCCTGTGTTCATTTGTCACCATGATGCATGAATGCAACTCTGGCAAGTGATTCGCGAGGGCCGCATGCGCTTATTATGTCGCTCCTATGAGGTTAATACACCCCGGAGGGGCAGCAGGATACATGAATGCAGCGCTGGCAAGTAGACCTACCAGGGCTGCATTCATGCATCATAATCAAGAAAGGTCATAATGTATCAGAGCACTGTGCGGCCCTTAAAGGGTTAGCTAACTGACGACAGATGGAGGGTTGTGAGCAGGCTAAGCGGCCATCTGTGTCTAGGAGCCCAGACTGTCACTGAGCTGACAAGATATCCCTCTCAGTCTACACAACGACAACCAGACCATGGGCCAATAGGCCTTTCCTGTCACTGACCTTTGGTATACACGCCCCTGTGCCTTCACAGGAGGCCTGAGAGCACAATGCATTACTCACGGCTCGTATTGGGTAAAACAAGAGAGCCTCCTGCCCTACATAGCTGCCTTTGTAGTCACAGCAAACTAGTGACAGAGAAAGGACAACGCCGGGGGAGATTGCTTCTCTGAGATTGTCTGGTCTATGCATAGACACGCCAATATCCTGACAAATCCATGCCAGCCAAAGAGTAATATAATCCCCCTGAGCGCTGTGCGAATTCACAGTCAGCAAACATGAGCTAAGCTCTTTGACAAATTTCATTAGCATTGTTCCGCTGACATTCATTATGGAACCAGGTGCCCGGTGTCCCACAATTAGGAGTTCAGCAACGAGCATAAAGAGCAAATAATACTAAGAGAGTCCACTGGGATATTTCCTGTCCCCCATAAGCTTATGAATGACGCCCAGCCTCCTATAGTGTATGTGTTTTCTGATTATCTAGGTTAAATTTCGAGTAAATTCAAGTAGAAATATTCTATAGAGGAGCTCTAGTTAAACTAGTTGGGGATAGAAACGATGTATTGTATACAAGAGGGGGCTTCAGAGCCTATGCAGAAACTGAAATATGCACTAATCCCATGAAGAAATACTCTTCATTATCTAAAATACTTGAACCATACCAAATGATTGTCAAGGGCCAAGGTCAATAATTGTGTTGAGGATCAGGTAGAGTAGACTCTCCTGGTAGTATTTGCTCTTTGACGAGCAGCTCCGCACGACAGGAAAGCTGCTTGGACACGCCGATGAGCTGCTCTCCGTGCTCTGAATGCGTGTGTCGGGTTTTAAAATTTAATTGGCAGGTTAGGCATTAGGCCGCGGAGCGACAGCCGATAGGCCTTCAAAGTTGGTGTGGGAGAACGTCGCCGTTAGGTGTTGGGTTAATCAGCTGTATTCTTAAGAATCATTTGGCGAGTTAAACATCATAAGGTAAAAGGGATTGTAGCCTACCCTTTCAGCCAAAGACACTGAGGAATATGATAAAGTGCACGTATCTACCCACAGTTCTCTTTTGCCATTTCATAGTAATGTGCTCCGACCCGACACAAGGAGATTACCAAGAGAGCGTCATTGTTACTAGGCCAATAGTTGCTATCCTACATTAACATGAACGCTTAACAGGACATTGTACACGCCTATCCAGCAGTCATAGCAAACGGTTGTATTAGAGGTCCTGTTCCTTGTCTTTATATCGTCTCTTCAGCCACAGTAAAGCTCGAGTCATTACAATCATAATACGTAAAGTAAATGCTATGTTTTGAGAACCATTTGAGGACATCACAGGAGGTGAATTCTGCCCTCAACGGCTCTGGTGGTACCTTGCCGGATACTTTTTAGATGCCTTCTGGTTTCAGGCTTCACACCATAGTTTATACGTGAAGTCAGAAAGATGGAGAGACTGGACCTCCCCCTCTTCCACTCCTCCAGGGAACAAAACATGCGGCTCCTGCTGACACCTGGTGTCCGTTTAGGGAACCATGTATCACGTGCTGAGAAGGGCCCAGTTCGATAACGAGGCTCGTCCCCCCACCGGACATGAGTCGGCCCAGGCGCATGCGCTCTCCAATCAAACAGAACCCGTACCCGCGCTCACTCAATTTGGCAACACAAACAATCGGCATGGGCGGCCGCACGGAACTGTGGGTAAATATTGACAGAGTAGGGCCTTAGCCAACGTCCAAGGGAAAATAAAGCCGATAGAGGCAGGCCTGGCTCCTCCCCTACCGACATGGTCTTAGCATTGATTGCATAACAGTCTCTGGATTTACCTATGCTGCTAATCCGTGTCTGCCTCGGTGCACCTTCCACCATCTCCCCTCCCACTCCCTTACATCAGCCTCCCCTCACTCCTCCCCGTCTTCCCGGCCCAGCCACCCTCACTGTCCCTTCTCTCTACCCTCACTGTCCCTCCTCATCAAGGGTAAGGGTTGTCAGAGGCCCAGCCGCACACCCCTGTCAAAATAAAATTGAGTGCCCCCCCCGGGCCTATACCCTATCCCGGGACCCTATTGACTCACTCACACAGTTACAGATCCAATCCATACCCATCCTTCATCTCTTCTACCCTCACTCCCTTTCACTGGCGTGCACCATTCATCACTACCTCAATCACCTCCTCACTCTTACCCTATCACACCTTCCTCCGGAGCACTCTTTGACGGAGGTTGACTAATGAATCCCTCTCTGAGCTTCTCTTAGGGGTCAAAATCTACAGCAGAGGCATCACTTCTGCAACATATGTTTGCTGCAGACTCAACTCGAGGTGCAATATTCAATTTTCATGCATTAGCTGGTGGTGGCTAAAGATGGCTGTATCCGTACAGAGAGGTATTCGGCTCAGATGGCGTCATCTCTCGTCACAAAATGCTTCCCCAGCTCCCTCATAATTTCCTCGTCCTGCCTGCCCTTTACCCCCAGCTTGAGGTGGATCACTGTGTGTGTGGACATATTATGAGTTGATCAGGCTGTTCTGATGTCCTCCTGAACCACACAAGACTAACTCTTTAAGGACGGCATGATGCCTCAATGCTTCATGCTCAATTGTCCTTATGATGCACCAATGCAGCGGCGGAGAATACTCCGCCAGTACTGCATCAGTACATCAGGCCGATCAGGATCGGCCTGATACATGGATGCAGCTTCAGTGAGGTGCACGCCAGGGCTGCATCCATGTATCATGGGTACAAAATGGTAGTGCATTCATGAAATCTGGGAGTACTAAAGGGTAAGTTACTAAAGGAGCCACGAGGCCGGAGGCAGGCCGTTAGTGCAGGTCTCTCGTTAGAATAGGACTTTGATTGAGGGTCTCAGGGTCCGTGTGTTTGACCATAATGAGGCCTTTGATTGAGTAAGTCTTTGATTACATTAGGCTTTGATTTGCAGTATGGACCTTTTGATTGGGGATAGTTCCTTATCTGGCCGTAGCTATAGCAGTCTGATCGGTAAGTACGCCGCTTGATGCAGTGCCATTTCAATAGAGTTAAATGAATGATGAACGTCTTGGGAAATTGACGCTGAGTACGGATTGTTTGCTAATAAGAGGACTATGGACGAGGGGAAACCGTACACCATGCAAATGATTGAAAGCAGTGCTTGGATGTGATTCTTTTTCGGCAAATGGCAACTTTTTCCCGGATTTACAGAGACGTTGATGGATGGAGATCTTGAATGTTTTCTTTCTGACCAATGTAGCGGGAGAGACCATTGCGTGAATAATTGTAGCCATTGTAATATGGGAATGTTACTCGTGGATGAAATAAAACTGCGGAACTTAAGCAGAATCTTAATACACACTCCACTGGTGGCATTTTGTAAGCAGCGGTACGACATTTTTTCTATATTTATTTTAGTTTTGAATATTTGCATCATTTTCAAAGTCACAACAGTGGAATTCAGCCAGCACCCATTTACTGCACACAACTCTGTGGCGCCTTTGTACAACGTAGTTGAAGCAATGGAAGCGTTACCACCAACCCATGTTGAATAAAACATTGAGGATATTGTAGAAAGAAAGAAGAACTTGAAGATAGCATTGCCCTTGGTTTAAGCCTAGTGAGTGGCTGACTACTTTAGTACTTGGAGGCCGGTGGCGGGACGCACCGCACAGCCCTATCACGCCATGTGGCAATCCTACCACTGGCACGGAACAAGCCCTGCTGCATCTATCAACCGAAAAGAAATGACAATGGCCGGCCACACTAGACGTCTTTGTTGGTCTATTGGTGCGGCGTAAATAAACCAGACGTTTAGTGCGTGTGGTGTATTGAGCATGTTGAAGGTTTGTGATTGGAAAGGGGCAGAGTTGTGGGAAATGCCCCTTCACCATTCCACACACTACATCGACCAGATAACACATATAGAGGACTGAGGGATAATGATATAGAGGGGTGAGGGATAATGGAATAGGGACATATATGACCTCGTTGTGTTATCCCCCACCCTTGTCTGTCATGTCGGTATGACCAGGCTTTCTGTGCAGATAAAATAAATGAACATTGCATGGCTGCGGGCGGGCAGGCGCCATGGTAGTACATTTGTATATGCTGAATAAGACCACCACAGCTTCAACTCCCTCACACAATGTCATGCCCTCATAACCCTCTCTATCTCCTTCTCTCCCCCCTAACTCTCTATCTACCTGACGATCCACATCAAATCAAACAAAAGATCCCAACTCTGCTTGAAGAGTGACACCTTTTGATGACATGATATGAGGTCACAGACAGACAGGCTGCTCTCTGATTGGGTGTCCATGAGCAACCATGGTACCAAATACATGTGGGGACCCGATCTTAGGTCATTCAAGTGGTCGCGATTGTTTGAGGCAGAAGCATATTCCGTTTTCCTGTCCATCTCTGTATCTGGCCCTGCCCAAGCATCTCTTTCTCTTTACCCTATCTCTCTCCCTCTCCTTCACCCTGGCTCTCTATATCTCTGTCCCTATCTCTGTCACCAACCTCACACTCTGTTCCTAGCCCTCATGCAGAAGCCTCATCACATGCCTGTACGCCTGTAGGCTTTCCCAACCAGCCACTGGAGACTACATCATGCTGTCCCCCCTAGGCATCTCCCCCCTCCTTATGGCTACAAAAGCAGTACAATGTACCCCCTGGAGGAGTGGTGTGGTGGGGAGGGGGGATTACCAAGGATTGGCCAGCGGCGGGACAGCCCAACAACGACAACATGCCACGCGATGCCTGAGAAGGCGGTCAGAGGCATACACCGTCACAATCCTGTGGAGGGGCCTGTAAAAGGCTGCCATTTTGTCCACCATTTTGGCAGAAACTCCCACCAGAATGGTGGTTCGCTGGTGCCTGCCTCGGAGACGAAAAGACCAACAACTGATCACCAGCAACCAGCGCTGAACACATTACCAATCAGAAAATTCTGAGGTAGTCGATTCGGTCAGATATCCCGCATTATGTTTACAGGCCGTCCCTCAATGGCCCATGCCAGGCGGTCAGAGGCCCGGCCAGCCCGGGGGTAACAGACGTGGATGCCTCCCAGGGGACCCTGCAAGTCGGCCAGGGGATTACCTTCATTTCTTTCCATTTTCTTTTGTTACTACCCCCATCCCCCTGTCGCTCGCTCCGAGCCTCTCCCCCACCGATTGGATTTAATAGATCCCCCCGTCAGGCGCAGGGACACGCAGATCTCATATCGCCATGGATGGCACTGCTTCTTTTTCAGGAAATCAGTGCGTGTCTAGTGCTTTGGATAAATGCCGCTAGGACTGAGGTTTGGGTTGTTGGCATGCTGAGGCGGGACCTATTTGAACTGGCATTAACTGATAAGAACATAGACATAGAGAGCATCCTCTTCGTGCCTCACACCATGGCTAAGGCTATGATTACTTCCCTCGATATAGCTTTATGAGCGGAGGGACTCAACTCAGGATCAGAAGCTAAGTCTTTAAGGTGCCGCATAGTGCTTCAATGCTCCTCGTTGTTGTCAGGATGCAACGGTGTCGTCATGATGCATGAATGCAGACCTGGCGAGAAACTCGCCATTGCTGCCATTTATGCCAACCCTACAGCGTTGCTACATTTCCGAAAGGTCGGCACGATGCATGGATGCATACCCTGGTGAGTTACTCACCAGGCTGCATTTATGAATCATGAAAGCAAAGGGTATGGTACATTGCAGCAACATGCGGCCCTTAAAGGGCTAAGCGCAGCCACTTCTGTGATCACTGCCTGTTCTTTGATCAAGCATCACCTCTCTCACACCTCATCCTAAAATAGCTCCCCACACTAAGGAGGTAGTAAGAAGATGATAGAGCAGATAGGATTGCTTTGGGTGAGGCTACATCATTGCTGTAGCGAAATGCCATCGCTGATCCTTTGTTTCTATATCTTAGATATTAGGGAAGGGGATATCATGACGTGTTCGTTAATGAATACTTGTGTGTAGATCCTGTGTAGGTGTGTAAGCTACAGATTATCATACACATTTACAATCAGGCCAAGATTAATGTCTCTAATTCGTAACTTTTCATTTATGCTAAAAGGAAGTGCTAAGCAAAAGATGCCACTGCCCTGAACAAAACATTTTGAGATTTAGTACAAATCCTTATGGTAACAGTGTAACGAATTTGGATCATCTCCACGAGTTTGCTACTCTATTTACGGTTTGAATAGACTACAAGCGATCCTTCTGACATTCTACCCGGAAGTTTCCTGATTTAGGGTGGTGCCACCACGATACTACATATCAGCCATTCCCCTGATTAATCACGGTATAGTGGTCTGGGGGTTCTACACACAGCCTCTACTGTGGGAAACAAACGCTCCTGTTCAGAGGCGTAGGAGGCAAATCATCATTGGGGGGGCCCAAGGGGGCCCACTCCAACCAACTTAAAGTATCGATTTTTATGCATGATGCATCATATACATCCTTATATTAGATTGTATGGAAAAGTAATATTTGAGCCCCCTTTAGGTCTGATTTAGAGGCCCAGTCCCCTCTGCCCCCCACTTTTTCCTATGCGGGAGAGTTAAGGATTGAAAATTGTGTGTATTATATTACAGGTCTTGACAAATTTTGGGGGGGCCCAAACATATTCAGGCCCCCCCTCCCCAGTGGTTGGGGGGGCCCGGGCCCCCCTGGCCCCCCCCTTTTCCTACGCCACTGCTGTTCCTTCTCATACTTCTCACCATAGTGGTCATTTTTGTCTGCTATGGCCAAAAGATCACCTTGGGGCAGAGGTCATTTCAGGAGTCGTTCTCTATGGGGTATTGAAATCTGTCACAGAGAGGGCACTCCCCAAACACCTTCTTAGTCGCGACTCAAACCTAGTTACATAGATTATGATACACAGGTGGCTTAAGATGGTTGCAACTGTACAGAGAGGTAATCGGGTGGTGCAAACTCTCACATCTCACTGCAGAATGCTGATACATATCACATTTCATTTGATTTCACTGTTGGCCAGCCATGGATTATGAGAAAGGGCGAAGGAATGGCTGACATAAATGAGGACATTGGCACAGAAAATTAATAAATCAGAAACCTAAAATGTTGTCATGTGCAATTTCATACTACATAAATTGCATATAAGCTGCAATGGGTAACTTCAGTTGCAATTCAAATAAACAATTTTCACATTTGACGGAAGCAATATCTTGAACATTGGACGTATTTCTTCATGGTTTAACTTCTCATCGGACTCCATGCAGTAAAAATGTTGTACATTAGTCCGTCCCACTCAGCTTAAAATACCTCATTCTGATTTAAACGATGGTTCTCAAAATGGCATTTCGTGCTTCTTTTGATCTTGAATGGAAAAGTGCGTGAGGAGGTCAACACAGGAGAGTAATTTCACTTGTTGTTTTTCCCTAAATCAGTATTGGCTGACTTGTTTTTTATGAGTTAATTCAGGTGGCATGAAGTCAATTCATGGTAAAGGTCCATGACTCATTGTCCATGCACTTACCAAAATGGCGGAGAGAATTGCTGGGATTTAGCTTACCGATACAGCTCTGATGGG
Organism: Harmothoe impar; assembly: GCA_947462335.1. Taxonomy (NCBI): domain Eukaryota; kingdom Metazoa; phylum Annelida; class Polychaeta; order Phyllodocida; family Polynoidae; genus Harmothoe; species Harmothoe impar. The sequence goes on along the minus strand of OX381704.1, from coordinate 24,969,952 downwards.
GACCCTAGTACTTACCTAAAAACAGAGAAGAGAGAACAGTGTGTTAATGATAATTCAGCCATGAAGTTATTTCTATACAAATACATATTAAACATCAATATTTCCACGAAGCATCAAAAATACAGCCAAGGCTAACACAGTCTTGCTTTGAGACAATATATTTCATCCATTGACTGAAGGTCCTCCATAAGTCTATACAAAGTGTTATATATTTAATTTTGGTGAGAGCACTTTACTTCGAAAAACGAAAATCAAATATGCTGACATTTAAAATGTTAATCCAATGTGCTGATAATAACTATAAATACCATGTCGCTCAAGCTACAAATCACCCAGGAAGTATACCACTGTATACTGCAGTACATTCCGTGCTCATTTGATCATGTTATATACAGTATTTTGAATCAGGGATCATTCAAATTATGTTTGAAGAGCTAGACCTTGTTACCTGTTTATGGCAGTTAGAATTAAAAGAACCTATTACCCTAATACACAGACTGCCACCATCATTTACCACTCCCCTCTCTTTGTTATTTATCTGTTTTAACCCAAAGCATTTTTCACCATTCAGACAACAATGAGTGATCTGTTTTAATCATATTCAATCTTCCTCCCGCTGCTGCTGTTTTCTCTCCCGTCACCATCATCCATGGTTTAATCATCTCATGGACTTCCACAACAAGATTGGATCTTTAATCTAGAGGCAGATGGACGGCGCAAAACGCGGAGAGCTATTTGTCTCCACTCAGAAGCGATTAGAGCCGGGCGTGGTCCTACAGTGCTGGGTGAAGGAGGGGAGAAGTGGTGGTCCAGGAAGTGGGAAGTATGATAACGGGAATGCACTGAAGCTATGGGCACAGTGGATGGCAATACACATGATGACCAAATATTGAAGGACTTTAATTACTAAAGGTTTCATCATTTTGTCCGGGGTTTTGCATGAAGCTGAGATCTGAATTTGTGGATTGTTATGCCTGCTCCCACACCTATTACACAAACCGTAGCATGGCTATATGAGCTCAACGATATCCTTTACATTGTTGATGGTCTATAAGCCCATTTAGTCACCCCGTCAGGCTAGCCTCCCCTTACTGTAGTGGGATATATGGTTCCTAAGTAAGCCTAGTTCAGCAATTTAGACCCTGCTTACACTGTGGGACGCAGCGGCCGAGATACAACAATGGTGGGGCTACAGGCCGTCACTTGTGTGTGCCATCATGTCTGTCTGTGGTAGACTCTAAATGGGGCTAGGGGCAGCAAATCGATCTGTGTTGGGGAGAGTGACTGACCCTGGGCCGGTGGCTAAACACATAGTACATGTAACCAGTGGGACTCAGAGAGCCCTCTATACTGGAGGCTGACACTGGGGCCAAATGGGCAAATTGGACACAGCTATGTGAATGGGGTGGATATAGATCTAGCAGTGGCCGACCATAATACTAGACACTAGCAGCAGTCTATGTTGTCTACTATATGTTTAAGTTGTAGCACCACCTGAGGTTTCTCACCCTTGTCAATAGTTGGCCACCAGACATACAAGCAGGGCATGCTGACTTTACTATAGGTCAGGGAATTTATTTCATGTCGAAAGTTTCTGTACACTCTAAGAAATGTGTGTTGCAGGGACATGCATGAGGAGTAACACACACAACTTTGCAAAACACTTTTAAGATCAACTCGCTTTTGGTAAGAGGTGTGTAGCATGTATTGTGTTACCTGCTTACAAAAGAGGTGTGTTAAAAGTGGCTGCAAATACTGGTTAAAAAGTGTGTAAATGTAACACACTGTTCTTATAGTGTAGGAACCAAAGTGGCCTGTAGAGGGTTTATTTAAGACTTAGTTTACAGTGTACTTATTCATCGTAGTACTACTTTACTCCTGGCGCTTTTTTAAGATGGTGCTCATTCAAATATCTGCGCTTACACAGGACAATACGGTAACAGCAGCATTGTGCACATAGAGCTGAACCTCTGGACATTATGGCCAGTTTCCAACTCATGAAGCATGAAACAAGTATATATCACTGTTGTGAAAATCTGTCTAGTCATCAGTTTATTATGGGCAGCGTATTAAAGGAAAGAAGCGTGCATTTTAGAATCACCATGGAAAGTTGGGAGGAAAGGGCCCAAGTACCACGCCTATTAAACAATACCCTCAGGCATAGGGTGCCAAGCGAAAAGTACCTGACATAGGCAAAACCTGTGTCCAGATTTGATGCCCTGTGTAGCTCACCATGGCAACATCCCAATTAGTCTTGTCCCACCCATACACAGAGGTGGTATGAGGCTTGGGGTTGTGTGGTAAGGGTCTCGGCAAGGGTCACGCCATAAGCAGTACATGATGTCACTACCATCAGGCTCTTCTCGTGGAGGTGGAAATGGAATCCGCTGGTTCTTGCTAGAAGTTGTCAGAACAAGGCCTGCCAGTACCAGCTATGGCAGTGTAGGTTATGGCCTACACTAAACATCAATTAGATAATTTGTAGCGAACCAACCAGAGGGCATGTATGGTAATGATAGAACAACTGCCAATACCATGACCCCACCATTAGTAGACGGTCGTGTTGCAGGACTACACTGTGAATAGTTAGTGTAGGTACACAGTAGAATCTACTGCAGATCTATAGTAGAATCTACTGTAGAATGAATTTACAGTACAATTTACTGTAGATTTACAATGGGTTCTACTGTTTACCTACCATAGAGTGTACATCTACAGTAGAATCTAATGTACATCTACAAAAGTGGCAACCACCTTTTTACAGTCTAACTCCTAGAAGCACCAGGCTGTAGTGTGGCCGACACTGTAGGATGTGCCAGGGGGCAGGGGGCCTCATAGTCCCTGCCCCCCCCAGGTCTCCCAGCCCTGCCCCCTCAGTCAGGGCCCTTGTCTACACCAAACACCCTGGAGGAGGCATCCCAGAGGTGGCGACAAGCCCCGGTTTGCATAAAGCATCGCAGGTGATCCTTCAACGTGAATAGAGGAACCGATAAAACGGATGGAGGCTTGAGAACAGAGCCCCGGCAGCAGTAACGCTGGTGGGCCCACCATACATGAAGGTGCCCCTGAGGGACCTGTTTAGCCCTCCCTCTAAGGACCACATGAATTCAGCCCTGCATGAATGCATGAAAGCAGCCCTCTCCATGGCTTCATTCAAGCATCATGCCGCCCCTACGGAGTTGATACAATCCCTAAGGGTCGGCATGATGCAAGAATGCAGTCCTGACGAGCTGTATCCATGCATGATGACGACAAAGGACATTGCAGCACTAAGCGGTCCTTAAAGGGGTATACCCCTCCACCCACCATAACCTCTGGGCTGCCTCACTCTGAAATGCCCCATAGTCAAAGTACCAACCATGCAGCAAGATCCCTGTTTGCCTCTCCCTATATCGTCAATAACTACCACAAACGCCAATAACATGCGTGTCTGGATGCCCAAACCCAAAGGTTTATCTGCCACAATGGCCGTCCACCCTGATACCCCATTGGTAATACACTACTGGGTGCCTCTGATATCGGCCTCCCACTCGTAAAACATGCCTTCAATACCCTTAATAACTGCTACTCCACTCCCCCGCCTCCCCCACTACCCATCAGGCTTACTTTGAAGCCCCTCCAGGGTTGAGGACGGAGGCTGTCCTCTGATGACACCCAGCTTATTATGGATTTCAATCAAAGTCCCTTTCATAAGGCTCTAGGCATAAACCAAGCCTGTGTCCCTCGTCCCCACATAATCCCTCCTCCAAAGCCGCCATGCAAGCAGAAGCTAATTTGCATGGAGGCCAAACTAGGCATTGGCTGCAGCTTCCAAACTCTATATCCCTTTAAGTTCCACATACTACTTCAATATATTGTGCTACATTGTCGACATGATGCATAAATGTATAGCGCTGGCGAGTCTAAGGATAGTTGATATAACAGTGGCTTGAATGCATTGGTGAGTTACTCGCCAGGGCTGCATTCATGCATAATAATTAGGGGCATAACACAGTAAAGCACTATGTAGCCTTTAAATGGCTATATATACATCAGTGTGGCGGCGGGGGTTATGTCTGTGGGACTGCCCAGGGTCGGCTGACGTTTCTTATCGGCCGCGTCAGGACTGGAGCCGTCATGGTGGGTGAGCCTGGGGCGGGGCTGATACCGGCCCGGGCAGCGGACCGTGAAGATAGCGGTCATCCCGGGCCGCCCCGCCTCACTGCCCGGCACCCCCGGCTACTGCCCCGGCCCAGCCGGACACCCGGGCCGTGCAGGGAGGGGAGAGGGGCACGGGTGGCGGCAGTTAGATAAACTGAAAAGGCCATGCTGCCTAGTTATAGGTTTGGGACTGGGTGGTATAGCCTGCTGGAGGTGGTGCCATTTAGTTGGTGTTGGTTGCAGTATGGACGCAACTTTCTGCTGTTGTTTCCTTCCACAGTTATTTGCAACCCAAGAGCAGGCTAGAACGGTAGGTTGGGGTGGGGGCAATTGATTTTATATCCTCCGTTTTATCTTTTATTTCCCCACATGATCTTGCATGTTTGACATACTTTGGGGTTTGTGATGGTACCGGACCCATCCCTATTAGGGGAGGTAGTCCTGGACCTGGACTCCAAGTTGGAGAATAGTGTAGGTGGGCAGGGAGAATGGAGGTTCCGGCCCAACAATGCTGCCGGTATAATCTGGACCCATATATCTTACAGGAGATCTCTATGACTCTTAGGAAGCCCCCAGGCGTGCTGGAGGGTTTGGAGGAGGTGCTATAGTTGTCTAAAGGAAGTTGATATGGCCGTGTGCTGAGCAGTCGACTTGAGTTAGCCAGACAGTCTTCCAGGAAGACCAGCAAAGAGTTTTTCCCTCAAAGAAGCTAACCAACCACCTGACCCACAAGGCATGCTTCTCTAACTCCGCCGTATATTATCTGTTGCTGTTTTAACTCTTACTTTGGTAGTGGGTATACGACTTTGTATGTGGGGTGAACGCTCTAGGAGATGAAGACCCAGTATGGGTTTAGCTTGACATTTACCTGAACATTACTGCAGGGATAAGAGGCCCAGCAACCTGAAAATAGAGTAACTAGTACGCCAGATTTACAGCCTTGCCCTTGAAGTAGCTGGTCATGAGTAACTCACGGGATACATGTGCGCAGCAGCTTTAGCTCCGAGCGGCTCGGGCGTGCTACATACTGACACTGCATGAAACTTCAGTTTTACTCACATATACTCTGATGCAAAATTGATGTTAACATGTAGGTAAAAGGGTATCCAACTTATATTAAAGGTTAACACAATCTAACTGTAGGTACATGCGAAACTTTATCTTTTATTTGTCTGTTTCTATAGTCACTTTAGAAAATACAAGTGCTATATTGAAACTATATGGCAAAACACCCAAATTATATAAACAGTAATCGGGTAGTATGGACTTTTTGTTTAAGCAAAAGAAATTAGTGACAATTATAGAGGAGAAACGTAGGAATACGCTTAAACACAAATACAAATAATGGAAAAGAGAGTCTGACAGTAGTAATGGTAGCTGGGGTAACATATGTCTATTCTAGGTCGGACTTTACCCGTACAGATAGAATAAGAGGCTTTAGGACTGACCCTCGAGACCCCGATTACCCCCCGTCTGTCACCAGCCTGTCTGCTCCAGGGCAGCTCCTCGTTTGGCTTAACCCTTCAAGGGCTGCATAGTGCTTTAATGCGCCTGGCCCTTTGTCTGCATAATGTATGGCATAATGCTGACCATTCGGTTGTGTATCTATATAGCATGGGGTGAGTTTGAGGCATTTCCTTCAATCTAACCTCTAGGGTCGGCATAATGCTTGAATGCAGTCCATGCAGCCCATGCCGGTTACTCGCCGGAGGTGCATCATGATGACAAAGGGCATCGCACATTAAAGCACAAGGCCATCTTTAAACTGTTAGAGATGGTTAAGCTGCCAGCTAAGTTGTATGTTGCTGCATCTAAAACAGAAACGTTTAGAGTCTAAATTTGCTTATATATAATTATGCGAGCTCATAATGCCAGCGTGAAAATCTATAAAACATATGTTGAAACATGGATCTTCACTTTAGGTAACTGTTATGCAGGCGTGTATGCTGCATGTAAATACAGTTATATTGCAAATTAATGGCTTGGTGCTCTCTCTGATGTGGACATTCTACTCTACCTTGGAGTCACTTCAGGAGTTTCCCCTTGCATTATTCCAGATAGCTGGACGTGAATTACATACATAACTTATTGATTGGCGTATCTGGATGTGAGGATAAGGCTCATTGCCTTACCCCCGGTTTCTAATTTCACACTGCCTACATAGCCCATAGCTATAACGTTGTAAGTGCATTCACGTGGAAAACACGAGATGACAACTTCCCATGTATCCCCACGGGGACCTTGTATAATGCTATAATGACCTGACCCCAGTGTAATCTGGTATGTTGACATTGTGGGTCTTTAGAGCTTCCGCCAGGTATACTGCTTAGATCAATTTCAGATAGATTACATTTGAAAAGCCATATTCGTGTTAGAGCAGTGGGTAGGCTTAGTGAAATGAAACTCATGAAAACATTCTTTTTAAGTGTCATATATTAAGATTGCATTGTTCAATCAATTAAAAGCCTTATTATCTGATTATTATAGATATTGCAATGTCATCTTTATTTTCTTACACCAGTACCATAGATAGGAGGTGACTATTTGGTACATAATGTAATTAAGAATATCATGTCTGCTTTTATTCAACATTGTATTAATGCGTTACATTAATATGAATTATAAATGTCAGTTGTATGTTTTAAATATAGGGCTCCTGAATCTTGTTGTGTGTGCCTTTTAGTATCTCTTAGTGTAGTCCATCACTTTAACACTGTACTTAGGTGCACCCAGGTTATATTGAATTATGTTCTCAGGTGCCTGTATAAGTAATTCAATATGATATTGTCTCACCCACTCTCATTCCCTTATTGGTCTATACGTATCATCTGACTCCACAGTATGACGTATTACTACCTCACATCTGAAGGAGAAGCACTTATCTCGTCCTTTTAAGTATAACGGTACCTATACTGCAGTTTACACCATTACATATTTACAATAATGGCAGACCAATTACCATTTAATTCAATTGTATTGTGGCATTCTCTTCAATATACTGAATATGTATATATATCAAGGGACAACGGAACTGTAGCTACTGTTTTTGCAAGACGTCGTTTACGAGCCGATAAGACTTTAAAGCATACCTACTTTACTCGCATTGGTACCATCAGTTATTCAAGTAATAACCATTCTGTCGCAATCCATCACATTTGCCTTTAACGGCGGATCCATTCACGCGTGTCGTCCTTGCTGTTATTTGGCAAAAGTTTTAGTCAAAATACGCAGTTTGGCGAAAATTACCATTTCCGTGTACTACTTACGGATTCCACGGCGACTCCTTATGAGTCGTATAGTGTTCCATATAAGTAGTATAAACAAAGTGTTCGTTGACTCGGGCCCTTTTGTGGCCTGAACCCCGTCTTTGGACGGTGTGAGTAGTATACAGAAACTGGAACTTAAACCAGGCGGTGTGCCAAGCTCCAACTATGTGGAAAAGGCATAGCTCAACTTTTATTTAAAGAGGAAAGAGTCAATTTCGTGAGGGTTGTAATTGATGTGGTCAGCTTTTTTACCCAATGATGAAGCTTTTGCGGTCGATACTTAATTTAATTATAGGCATGCGGGCTAAATGATGGAGTGGTGGGTGACATTTTAATGGATTAATTGGAGGAATATGGATCTTTGATATTGGTGCGCTTAATTGTGGAACTATTCTGATCACGCAGGCTGTGTTATCCCAACATTCTCAGTAGGCTTGAGTTATACAGGTGGTGAGATATTACTTGTATAGGAATGGCGTTAACTGAGGAAAAGTGGGAGGAATTTGTTAGATGCCATCAACGGATGGAGTGGGCAGCCAGAGGATTGGTGGTGACTTATGTATTCAGTGCTGGTGTTAGGAGGAGGGGCCTGTATGATAAGAGGGGTTGATGGTCACTGAATCCACCCCTCCCACAGACCACCAACGACACACTGGAGGACTATCAATCACAAGGGCGTGATTTAAGTCGGCAAATAGGGAAATCAAAGGTTATAAATAGGCCTAACTATCGGGAAATAGGTAGTTCTATATTCATACTCCGTCATGAGACGTCTTCCAGAATATTCATCTCTCGGAAAGTGCACCAAGTGCTCCGAATAAAAAAGTCTAAGCATCACTTGATTTAAAGTGCAATAAATCTATATTCTGGGGAAGTTAGTCATGAAGGTGACATAATGAAGGCCATGAAGGGAAGTAAATCATGGCCTAGAAGAGCTACGGGACACTATGTAGATTAGTGGGAAGGCTGCTGTCAGCATATGCCAAGCCAACCGGGATTTATACCGTCAACTCTGGTAGCTGGACTGTCATGGCGTTAACCCTTTATGGGCCACAAGGTGCTTTAATAATGTTATACCCCTTTGTAGTCATGATGCATAAATGCAGCCCTGATGGGTCCACTCACCAGGGCTCTATACCGACCCTTCGTAGTATATCAAACACATAGGGTCGCTTGAATACAGTCCTGGCGAGTTATCCTCAGTGCTGCATTCATGCATCATAACGATAAAGGCTATAATACATTAAAGCACTATGTGGCCCTCCTAAGACCAAGTCTTAAAGCACGTCAGATGCTGCCTGCTGTGTTTCCCGTGGAGCCGTGACATAAAGTTAATTCTCCAGATCATATCATGGAAACCGTGTCGTATAAAGAGAGGACTAGATCACATAGTGCCCTAAGTGAGGATGAATATAGTATCAATTAGACGCTCGTAACATAAAGCATAACTAACAATGTAATAACGCCAAACGATGTTAAATAAAGCCAACTACATCGTGTATAAGCACACCAGTATTCACATCACACCCTAACCGGGCTACATATATAATAGTGTGTCAAAACCCGGCCGTATTCGTGAGGACAAATGGCATAGCAAATTAAGCGGCTCTTAAATGGTTGATATATGTGATATTGCGGTACATGGCCTTTTGATGGCCTATGATGGCCTGTGCTGTGTCCACTTTGGCTACATCAGCCCCCACAGATAGTGGTAATACTCGTCCTGTAATAGGCTGATAGGGGAGGCTGTTAGATAGTACCTTCTATACCCGCTGATGGTACTCCTGTATAGCCGTATTCCCGCCCAAAGTCATGTGGGGCGATACTACACGGTGGTGACTATACAGGGTAAACTACGCAATACCATGCTCTGTCGGAGGCTGCATATGAGAAATGGCGCCATCTGATCTGGTTTCCTAGTTATACAGATATTATATCTAATTTATACAACTATGTTTGAGTCTAGACTGAGAATAATATGTGACGCCTCTGCCACAGATGTGGAGGAATCCTCAGTTGACCTATAGGCTGCGCGGGTTGGTGGTTATGACTGTTGTATATTCAGTGATGTTTTTTGGTACCAGAAAGTCGTGTAGAGATATGTGTTTTACAGATTTAGTCAGGGAAATATATACAGCATGGGATAAATGAGGCACGGCGCACTTCACATTCTTTTTGGATATATGTATCGTGCATATTGAAATATTTGACCGTCCTGGCTACTTTAAAGTCCCTGTACACGTTACTTGGTCGATATTTTACTGTATGTAGCGGTGAAACTATGTCCATGGACATACTAGAGACCACAGCATGTATGATATATGGTAAATGATAGTGTAAACATACCACCCACTATGGCCATGCAGTAGGCATTAGCAGCAGAATATATAGATCCTGGCACCTTTACCGCGTCATATAATCTATACAAGACCTTCCTCCCCCAGCTGACGCCCCTGTGGGATGCCACCTTGGAGTGCATCAGTTTATGGTCGATATTGGGCGGCTTCATTAAGCACATATGGCGACTTAATGAGGGAGCTGAGGGGTGGCCGCGGGCCGGGCACACTCAAGCTGCAGCCAGAAACAAAAGGGATGCCCAGACTTCTCATTAAGGGGATTTCCCTGCTCAATAGACTCGGTAATAAGTGAGGCCTACTGCGGCTTATTGTACAGCAGTCCCTTCAGTTACAGCCAGGGACCGAGCAGCCCTCCAGACTCCCGCCATGGGAGCGTATAGAGTCACCATTCCAATCCCAACCCCTTTCAGGGCCCAGCGATGTAATTTTGCAGGGCACCTTTGACACTGTGAGGAGAGTGGATCTAGAGAAGTATTTCCCAGATGCTGCTCTCTGCCCCTGCGCATACACTTGGCAGCCTCCAGGGCTTGGGGGCGGGCGGGGTGCCTGTTTTCTGCAACAGCACCCTCTAATATATTAGAACCGCTCAAGAACACCCTTTTCCACGACTATTTGGGCATTTATTATGAGGAACCTTTCATAGAAATTATTTGAGAAACTGCATTTTTCTAATTTATGCAAGGTTCCTTTTCTTAAATACACCATTATTCTCATTTTCGCGAATTTCACTTTAAAAAGACAGTTTTATCCCCCTCATTTGGCAGTTCTGCCACCCTTCCCATGTATTTCCCGTAATGAGGATGGTGTCAGGTAGTCTGCGGAGTGCAGGGCGGGGATGTCGGGGGGTGTCCCAGACTACAGGCCATGTTGTGCCGTGTCAGCAGCCTGAGGGGCGGGCCACCCTCCACAGCCACCTGCCCTGTTGACACAACCCTCCTCCAGGCCCTCCTCCAACAACCCCATGTAGGCCGCCCTCCTCCGCGGCACCAGGCCCTGGTTGTCTACCTACAGGAGGAGGCCTGCAGCAGGAGGGGCAGGGTGTTGTTGTAAGAAGGCAATCCCAACAAAGCCTCCACCTGATTCAGTTAGATGTTGGGCAGAGATCGGTATGGCAAGTATTAACCCTTTAAGGGCCGCATAGCTGTTTAATATATTTTGCTAGACCCAGCACATATACCGTATCGAGTATAGCGGTACTCGCCAAGTGCTGTACTCATGTACTTTGAAGGTAAAAGGGAATATACTGCTTTAAAGCATAAGTATATGCACTGCCTAAATGTTTATAACAAAAGCTTGGAGGATACCCTGCGGAGGTTACTGAATCGTTTATTTTTGGTACAAAGGATTTGCTCCATTACAATTATCGACGCAAACCCATTGTGCGATGAGTATCGAAGCCTCATTGATGTCTACTCTAAATCTGTATATTTTGTACCATTCAGGTGATCAGCAATGGCCTTGTATTGGTATAGAAATCAACCAGGAGACTGGGGGTGATTAGACATTAGGCTTACAAGATATTCAATTCAAGGGGAATAATCTGATTGATTAGGAACTATTCAATGTATTCTCTAGATACTATTGCCTACAGTGAGTAGGGGTTAGAATATAGGTGGGCTGGGTGATCGTCCATGACTCTGTAAAGGACCCCACACCAGTTAGTGTCGGCAAACCACTGCCCCAATCATCGGTCGTATTTCCGATACAGAAGTGGGCGCTGAACCCGTCCTGCAGAACATTATTGGTGCCCGCCACCAGGGCTGATATTTATAACCCCAATAAAGGTCCCGGATGGCCGCCCTCCGACCTCCTCCACCAAATCAGAGTAGAGCACATGCAATAGGAACCCCACAAAAAGATTGCCTCTGAAAGTGACTTATCGACTACAGTGGGAGTAAAGGGGATATTGATGTGCTACATAATTGATGGAATATAATATAATATAATGTAATATAATATATAGCTAAATGCCATGGTAAATATAAGGGCATCATCTCGACGGTTGCAGAAATTGCTATATTTTTTTTCTAAGAACGCGGAATAGGTATTTGTGATGGAAAGAATGCGCCGATTGCAATTTACTAATCATTTCGGCAGAGTATATATAAAATACCAGTCCAAATGTTATGCTATTCACTTTTAATACATATATATATAGGAATGGTCGTTCCTGGCACAGTCGACCATTACAGTATTTTAAAGCAAAAAAAAGGCTACCAGTAGTGCAGAATGAGTTGAGATTGTACTCTAACGAAACACATGGCAGTAAATCCATGATAAATCTGAACCCACCCAAATTGATTCCACAGCTGAAAGGGGAGGTACAGAATTGTTGTGGTACCTTGCTGAGCACCCAGCCCTAATGTGGGCAGCCTCCACCCATACAGACGGCGGCAATAGCACTGAGAGGCCACTTAAACTGTACTTCTGTGACAGAATGCAATGTAGGAGATTGCAATGGATGGAAAGTGCACTTCAGTATTTGCACTTACAGCGCCTCTACCACTTCTCAATTTGACAATAACATTAAGTACACATCGCCGCCAACTTGTCAGCAACCACTACATGAGTACATTAAGCTGGTAGTGGACTTGGTATCTGTAATAGAGTGTCGCTCAATACATTTGAAGTGCACGTACAACTCACTTATCTAATATAAACCCACATAAAACTCACTAAACCTGTTTCAACGCGCATTAACTTGGCGCACCACGAGGCCGGAAGTACCGATAACAGTCCGCGAGGTGGCGCGACGATGCCGCATTGGGGCTTCTCAAGGAGAGATAGGGAAGAAGGGGAACCACCACTCCTACCTACCACCTACCGCCACATAGGAGGTTAAGGGCCGAAACGTACTTAAATGCAACATGCCAATTTACCATCATGATGCGTGGGGGTAGCCCTGCTGGGTCTCCTCACCAGCCCTGCATTCATGTATCATGTCAACTCTTCGGGAGGGTACCAACCATGGGAGGGTACCGGCATGATGATTGAACTCGCCAGTGCTGCATGCATGCATCATGGCGATAGAGGGCATATTGTATCAATGCACTATGCGGCATTAAAGGTCTGTATTACCGCCACCTTGATGTAGCTACCAGTCAGAGATACCAGCAGTCTGTGGTGGTGGCCCCACCACCCACCAACCATCTCCCACCACCACCCACCACCCACCACCACCCACCACCACCCACCACCACCCACCCACCACCACCCACCACCACTACCCACCACCCTGCACCACTCACACTAGTAGATCCGTTTACTCGCAGGTTACCGCGCGGCGGAAATGATTTAATCAAGTGCACACAGACCGGCGCTTGGGGGGGGGGGGGGGGTGAGGGGAGGTATCGATGAGGGTATATCGTATGTAGGGAGGGACTCCCTCCCCCTCCAGGGGGAGCCAGCAGCCACCCTGGAGGACATCCAGGGGGTGGGGAGGGATTGACGTACGTGAAGTTAACACTTTAGGGGTCACATAGTGCTGTAATGTGTTGAATGCATGAATGCAGCCCTGTCGCGGCTACTCGCCAGTGCCTCATATAAGCAGCATGCGGTTCCTACGGGGTTGATACACTTCCAAAATGTCGGCATGTTTCAGCAGACTCATGTCAGAGCGACATCCATGCCCACCAATGGCTTAGCACTTCAACAATTCTGCGGTCCTTAACGCGTTAACTACTTGTATCAGTGCCCAGTGACGTACAATCCTATTACAGGCAGGAAAAAGGGGTTGGCAAAGAGGATTGCACCCGGTCAGCGAGAAGGGAGAGTCCTGTTACAATGAGTTGTCTGTCATCTGTAGCGTCAAGTCTGGTTCGCCTGCCATGGTCTGCCTCCCTGCTGCGGCACAAGCCACATGCTGGCCTGCTGTGGTGCTGTGCATGCAGAAGCAGGCTTTAACCCTGTGAGGGTAACATAATCCTTAAATGCAATGCCCTTTGTCGTGAGGATGCAAGAATGCAGCCCAGGCGAGTCTACTCGCCAGGGCTGCGTTCATGCATCATGGCGACCCTTCTGGAGTCCATCAATCCTGAAGGGTCGGCAGGAGGCTTCAATGTAGCATTGCCTGTATTCATGATGCACTATGACGAAAAATGGGCGTAACCGCATTATGCGGCCCTTAAAGGGTTAAGTTGGATTAATGTTGTCTGTTCTGACTTTCAATTCAAAATAAAGCTGGAATTTCCCTTTCAAATACTGTCCTTAACCCTTCAAGTTCAAGGGGTACATAATGCTTTGAATTTAATGCAGTGTGTCTTTTATCGTCAGGACTGCATTCGTGCACCATATCGACCCTTTGGAAGTATATCAACCATAGCAGTTTAATCATGCTGCTCGAATGCAGGGCTGATGAGTTATTCAGCCCGAGCATTGTGCAGCCCTTCAAGATTTTAATTTAGATGTCTGTTGTCTGCTTTGGATTTCAATCAAAAAATAAATCTGGGATTTCTTATTCAAATACTAATCATAATCTGGGGTACACCTCAGTGCAGTAGCATTCCTTTCTGTGATTATAGCATTCATAAATAGACATGATGGATGTATCCATGGACTAGTTTTGTCACGGTTTGATGTACATAATGCCCTTGCAGTTTTATGGGGTCTATTGAGAGTGTAGTTGTGCGGGTCAGTCCAAGCATGCCACGCTATTCTCAGAAAGATAACCAAACTAAAAATGAGTTACAGCCGACACGTTAATGATGATAATTAGGAGTTTCATTAGGAATTCCTTACACAATATATTACCTGGTGTGTATGTAGCCCAAACAGAATTGTTGACATACAATTACTCTGTTTTGGTAAGCTGTGACCTATTATTATTGAGTCCCATAATCACTGTAGCCTACTTAGTATGACGCAAGTATGTATACTTTCTATGGATGTGAGGCGTGTATTATGCCTAGTGATGACCCAATATGTCGGTAAGAATTACGGCACTGACCAATTACCCTGGATCTCATCTCCCCCCCCCCTTCTGTATCTTTGCCTTAAACTTATTAAAGATGGTATGTCAGTTAACCTTTGCTTGATTACATGGTCCATATACCTTTACGTAAATGCGGACTATTTGGAGGTTATTAAAACCATCATTTCACATGTTAAAACTACCATATGTTATCTTAAATAAAATAGAAGCAGTGGACAGTTATCTGGACAGGTTCTGCCCTGTTCTGTCCTGCGTACACAATAACCGGTTCCGACGCGATTTCGGTCACTTCCTACCTTCTAGTTACATTAAGGATAACTTGGTCACAAATAGTGACATACCGTCTTAAATGCCCCGATAACTCGGTCACCTTCAGCATATAAATTATATGGCTATGCTTTCTGGTACCATACCACTCTTCCTATTGAGCCGTACCAGCTTTCCCTTCGGCATTCTAAGCATGAAGGTCACCGTCTCACCTGATTCCTCAGTATCCACAGCATACGACCTTATTCAAAGACACTTTGGTATTGCTTTTTATAACCCAAATAGCATCCACTGCTTTTCATCGTAAATATCATCTACCATATCAGAAGTATCGGCTCAACCACTCACCTAGATATTGTGCATTCTATGTGTATGCATCACGCTACTATACTCTCATGGTCTCACCCTATCCAGCACCACCAGCAATGCATCAGACAGCTTTGTCCTAAAGACAGCATGACATAAACACATCGCCCTGGTTTGATTGGGAAGTCTCCTGCCTTCTGTCCAATAGGCATATCCACTTCCACCATACAAAAGCCAACTCAGTTACGACGACAAAGTAGGCAAATTCTCCCTTTCTCTTTTTGATACGAGTAGACCATGGCCTGACATGTAAGTCAGTATTGGTGTATGTAGCTAGGTGTAAGTGGGTTGGTGAGAGATGGCTTCAGGTTCCTCACAACAGTAGCCCACTTGTTCCTGTATCAGACCTGGTGTGAAGGCCCCAGTTCTATAGTAAGGCTATCTGTTACAGGCCCACTGTACAGTAGTAAATCACTATGGGAGGCCGCCCCCGTCCCTGCACTCCCAAATAAAAGTCACATCATGCTCATTTCCGAAAAAACGAGAGTGAAAAAGATGCGCTTTCTACTATTTCCTAATGTCGCTGGAATCTAGAAGGAATTAGGCATTTCCCCCCAAAGACAAGCCGTTGGATTCAGGAGAAAGTATTTTTGGTTTGGGGCTTAGTACAATTGAAATATATAACAGGATGTTTTTGTATAACTGTTATTATTCCTTTTGGTCATAAGAAAAAAATGTATTGGGGGGGGGATGGCATTTAAGAAAAGCGGTGTTATTTTACCTTGAGGAAAGTGGTCATTCCTTGTCTGAATATAGGTTTAAAAATGGGGTGTTATTTGGAAGAGTGAACGAGCATAGGCGTCACTTTTGTCTGGGAGTGTAGGAACCGTGGTCGGCCTCTCTGTACTACACTGTGCAGTGCTATCTGGTCTGGCCCTTATCACTGCGGAAGGAGATAAGAGAACACAGCCTGCTGTAGCATGGGTCTGGGGAGCAGGTCTGCTGCAGCGACCAGCAGATACTGCACACAGTGCTGTATATCTGTGTAGATCTCCATAGACAATACCAGACATGAGCAGGCAGTGGGGGCTGCTGCCGATAACACACGGCTCCTGGCTGATACACAGCCCTGCTGCATGCTCAGACATCTGTTATCACCTTCTCAACTGTTCCTAGAACACTGGGCATTTCCCGATGGGGGGGGGCCTCTCTGGTACTGACTGCATGAAACTACAGTCCCCTTTTTTTGCCATTTGACAGACCCCTACATAATTTTTATGATCCTCCTTTAGGAGCACTCCTCCATTTATCATTAGGTTGTTTTTCTGATTATATAGATTACTCAAGTTATTAGAGTTTTAAAGGTTCCTCATCAATCCTATATCAATTGTAGCGGTCCCAGATGTGCTTTCCAGATATTGACAACCCCTGGTTTTGACATTTTATTTCATTGTAGCCTTCTTTAACAAGGTCATAGCCACAGTCTTTGCTGTCATCCCTCTTCGTATCCATTCCTAAACTAGTACCCCCCCCCCCCTTCGGGTGATCCATATGCCTGGTTCTAGGCAGCGCTGTCACCGTAGTTGGTCGACCCCTATAGGGGGACGAAGAGTAACGGAGAACGGAGACAGAACAGGTCCGGTCTAGCCTGGTTCATGCCCAAACCTTTGCTATCACCTTCACTTCTATTCCGAGAATACTGGGTCTTACTAACACCACCCACATCCCCTTCTCTTGGCACCAGGCTAGACCAGACTAAGCATGTCTCTACTCAGCTGAGTTCACCCCCTGGTACCTGCCAATCTGCTCATGAGTAACTCACACTGGTCAGCTGCTCCCAGCCCTGTAACCAATTAGAGCAGCTCACCCCACACCTACTACCGGGCTCATTTAACCCTTTACATGCCACATAGTGCAGTGATGTCGGTATTGTGCCCTTTGCATGACTACAGAGATGACGAGCAACTCGCCATACAGTGCTGCATTCATACATCATAATGATCTTACGAGATTGAAGCAAATCCGGATGGTCGGCATGATGCATGAATGCAGCACTGGCGAGTTAATTGCCATTGGCTGTATTCATGCATCATGATGACAACGCAAGGACATGACACATTAAAGCAGTGCACGGCCGCTAAAGGGATTATTAATCCCCTGCTTTACCTATCAAACCTTCCACATGGGCTGGATCATAATATCCATCCACTGCCCCAGATTGCTGTAATCCTATGTAAGCTTCCACTATGCTTAATCATATCCCCACATATTATCCCCAATCTGTCCAAGTATTAGCTCTTATTCGATGATATAAGACCACTTACCCATCCCCTCACACCTACTGTATGGACGAATGCCTTGTCAGCCTGTCTGTAGCTTTAAATCACTTTAATTAAAATTGTAGTTAAACACTCTAATTTAACTACAGGGAAATCTAATTACAACGGCAATTCCAGCAGAATTTTGCATTATAATTCAGCATTTTAGCCACACTCTCTGCAGAGGAGCTGCGAACTAGGCTAATGGCCATGAGATCCCAGCCAATTCAGGAAGGTGAATTCCCAGCAGGCTGGGGCCATGACCAACAACAGAGGAAGTTTTGACAGAATTCCCAGTTCCTTGTTGGGAGAAGAATGATGAAGCAGGGGCAGTTAAAACATCTCAGCGTTCTGGCTAATTACCAGTGGGCCCCCATTGTAATGATGATGAACATGCAGACCTTGAATGATCATTAACCGGAATTGAAGGGCGTCACCAATCTGCGTCATTCACGTTTCACCATAAAATGTGTAAAGCCAATGAGCAAAGTAGAGTTTGTGAGAGACAAAAATGAAACTAGCGAGGATTGGTAATTTCTAGTTTGTGGGTTTTATACTTCTGAGCACGGTGGATCAATGGGTTGGCTGCACGCTAGGCTCTGCAGGTCTGGGCTGCCTCTAGTGAGTGGTAGGAGCTGACTGTAAAGCTGGCAGGTCCATACAATCTGAAGCCACTGAGTAGATAGCAGCTAGTCTGACAGGTGGGGGATAGAGCTGATTGGCTCATACCCTAATGGTCCTCACTATATAGTGGTTAAGAACATGGTCTTTGTTTTAAGACTTTATAAACACAGAATTATAATTACACTCCTGTATAATGTGACCCCCCCCCAAAGCTGAGAGTACCATAATATTCTGCTCAACACCAATGTGATTTTCAGTCCTATTTTCTCTTTATAGAGTACTTCAACTTTGATTGATGCAACATGCCTACCATATCATAATGCAACTTTGCAGTGCAGTCAGTGGCACTGTGTTGATCCATCATGGCAACGTTAACAAACTGACATGGTCCTATTTTTTCCATATTTTAAATCCTACTTGAATGTGTCCTGAATATTTTCGCATTATCAAATTTAGAGGATGGGGGCACAATAAAATATCTTTGATGGGCAATAAGAGCCAATTTAGAGCACAGTTATATTCTTACAGTATGCACTCCAAAAGTCCTAAATTGAGCTTCTAACAAAAAATGTTTGATAACGTAGGTGGGACAAGTATGGCCATATTGAACATTCTGCTTCATTTTAAACGGAATTGATTTTTGAGCCCTCATCACCGGACCATGTGACTTTAAAGGTATTATGTTATCATGGTGCTTTACGCGCATGGCTGGCTAAACCTGCCAAAGGCCAACGGCCCCAGCCAAGCAAATTAAACACACAACAACTCATATCAACATCCTACTCACAGTTACACATGATAGATCTGCAATCCTATACATACATTAGTAGATCTTGACAGACCTCAACCAATTACCCTTGACAACAGACCAGCTACTCTTTTATCCAGAGTGACTCTATCCTCCAGCGGGCGGCGGAGGTAGACCAAAACCTGGTCTGATCTCCAATCCCCCCTCTGCTTAATGAGGTCTAGTTCCACCCCTACCCTGGCCAGATACGTAGCTCCACCACTCCTGAACCCGTGACTAGACATCCGTTCAGCCTGGATGCCAGCTCTTTTTGCAGTGATCTTCAGAATTTCTGAAAACACAGTGTAGGACATGGAATCCACCCCCTCCCCCATAGGGAGCAAAAATGCAGGGTGGTCAGGTCTCCCTTTTACCTGACAGAAGTGGAGCTCTGCCCAGTGTACAGCACACAAAATCTTATTCTTGACTCTACACACAGGAATAAGTAACTGGCGTTCCTTAAATTGGATGGTCTTAGTTCTAGTTAGGGTAACTACCATCCCCCAATCATAGAACTTGAACGCCCCCCTTGTTAATGTGCTATCTGAAGACGTGTAGTGACACTTCCTCAGTAGCGTTCTAAATGCACACAGGGCTGCGGCCCAAAAACAAGTGTGTCCTAATGACTTAGGCAGCTTCTCAAACATGATTAGCAAATGCTCTGGTAATATCGCTAATGCTTGAGTGGGACAATCACCCAATAACCTCCTCGCCCCCTGAAGGGCCCGTGACACCAAGGGGTCATTATATGGGACACCTGGTGCACGGAATGACTTTAGATAATAATTCAAACCGGATACATAACCCTTAATAGATGAGAATTTGTGTGTGTTAGACAAGTGGGCCACATAAAAAGCAATGCCCTCATAACCCGGTTCAAGTGGTATTATCCCATAAATCATACAAAACTCTAGATAATGTTTCCTCTGCGAGGCCCTTGTTTTATCAGAATTATCTGACAGGTGATGTTCCAGGAGCACGTCTAGTCTGGACGCCAAAGTCTTCCATGGGCCTGAAATTACAGGTGAGAATGGCAACACAATGAGATGTCTGACGTCACATATAATAACTTACTTCGAGCGTCTTTGTCTCCCCACCTGCTTAAGGCATCACAAATAATATTATCCTTAGTATTAATGTACACTGATCTGAAGTAAAAATTCCTCTTTACTGCCAGCCAGAACATCTCACGAATCCACTGCATACACAAAGAATTAGAACTCCTCCCTGTGTTTAACATGTGCATGACCTGGGTATTATCAGTTACAAATGTCACCTCTTTGTCCTCCCAGTCATGCCCCCAACGTTTTGCAGCCAATAATACCGGCCAGAACTCTAACTCGTTTATATTCTTGTTATAATCCTCGGAAGATTTAACCCAGTGGTGACTGGCGATAGGAGGTAGATGGCAGCGGCCATCATCAACCCACCTACCCATCAGCCAATCAGCTTTATGGTAAGCTGAAAAACCCGTAAATGAGGCGTTACTATACACAGAAATATGTGCCCCTAGTGGTTTAATGACTTTAGCTGAGCCATTAAATGTCTTGGCAAACTCCAGCCACCACCTGATGTCTGCTCGAGCCTCACCAGAAAGACGCACCTTATAGTGAGGTTTGCTAACAGTGTTGCATAAATTGTACAACCTCCGAGAGAAACACCTCCCCCCTCTTACCACTTTGCTAGCGTGCGCCAGACTACCGGTGAGTGACTGAAGTTCCACTTTTGTAAGCTTAAGTTTGCCCTCTGCATCTTTAAGCTTCACCAACAATGCCTCCATTTTTTCTTGCGGCAAGGTCAGATTCATATCTACACTATCCACATCAATGCCCAAGAAACGTACATGAGTAGAAACTGGGGACAGTTTCTTGAATGAAATACTGAAACCCAAATGACGAATTACCCTAATTAGGGTCAACTGAGCATTAATACATTGGTCCTTATTAGGATATACAAGGATAAAGTCGTCTAGGTAATTGACAATATTAAATAATCCTCGTCTATACATACAGCGTACAATTAGCTCTGAAATTGCATTAAATACAAATGGCCCGCTGGACAAACCAAAACATAGCCTAGCGTCGATGAACGTCTCTTCGCCCGCCCCTTCATCAAAGTCCCAACGGATACCTTGAAATTGTCTATCACCATAGTATATCTGGGCTCCGCGATATGCATCACTTATATCAGTAGTGCACATTGATGCATTTTCAACAAGCAAATCACAAACGTCGTCTAATGATTTATACACAAATCTGTCACAAATCTCATTTGCATGGTCATTAACAGGGGAACTCCCATCTCCAGATCGCGAACAATCTGTAATGGGACGTATACTTTCTACAGTGTCCATAATATCACTTTTCTTGACGACAGCCCCCAGTGCGTGTATACATTTTGGCTTATCATCCCCCGCGGGTAATAATTTACCATCAGCAATTTCCTGTTTGAGTTTCTTTTTCATAAACTCTTTTCTATCTTGTCGTAAAATAGAGTTATAATTTTCGGTTTCATATTCACAGTTACAGTCAGGATTAACAACTCTAAACCCAAACACTGCACCCTCCAACATGTATAACCAGTTACAGTCAATCTCTCCCCACATAAACAATTCACAAAACATCCTACATGGTTTCATAGTGACCGGAGAGCTGTCCAGGACAAATATACAATTGCAAACCCCTTCAAAGCATGATTTGCCCACTTCAAAAGAAGTGGTGCGGGGTCCTCTTGACTCACTGTATAGTGGTTCAGAGTTGTTAGAAGTAGTGAACGCCCCCTCACCCAATACCCCACCTCCACTGGCGGCGGCCTCTTCACACACACTCCCACCTTCCTTAATAACACTCACCCCCGCGGCTGCGGCCACAACACAGGGATTAATGTCAACAGAAGGATTAGTATGAATGGATATTGGAGACTCAGGTATGGGTGAGAGAACCCCCTACCCTATATACATACGTACGTTTGGGCAATCTGCCCCTTTGTGAGTGGGGTCGTGACACTTGTTGCATATATGGGAGAAAGTACAGTTCTTTGTGTCACAACCTCCCCTATTGAATCTATCACACGTGTGGGGAGAGCCACTGTCCGTCACCCTAAGTCCAGCACTGTTAGTGTCTTTCCTGTCAGCTCCCTTCCCTGAGCCTCGGTTTTTGGATTTTTTGCCAGACTTAGGGGCCCCATGACTCGAGGGGTCGCTCCCCCCCCCACCATTACCTCGGACTCTCTTTAGGCCCTCGGTGTCAAAATACCTCTTGATGAGAGGATCATAACCAAACCCGAACTCATCAATGCCCTTGCCGTATAAGCACTCCTGCCTCATGTCGGCATCGTATTCTGCAAAAGTCTCAGGCTCGTATAAGTCGCTGGAGGCTTTGAAGGACATGTACCCTAAATGCTTAAGGAATTTTTTGACATCCTCCATGTGATCAAATGTACCTTCCTCCATACCAACCGCAGCCCAGTTCAATGAAGTATACATCAGCTCGGCATAGGACAGGGAGCGCGGCTCCCTGCCCCTGGTATAGCGCTTTAAATCAAAATTTTTACGAGCTCTAGACAAACGATCTGCGGAACTGTCTCTACCTTCATTCCTAGGCGTGTCAAATAGCTTGGTGCTGGTGCTGGGACGTCGTTGAGAACGCCGATCTGGAGATGGGTCGTTGGATGCCGGCGGCTCGGTCGTTGGGATTTTCCCGCGCCGGGATGCCCGGGCGGTGAGGCGCACCTTCACTTTTGCCTCCAATTCCTCCACGGCGTCCTGCTCGATCTGGTCCTCCTCCAGTGCCTGTAGATACTCTAGATACTCGGATCTCGAGGGGAACTTCTCCTCTGACTTCAGCTCTGCAATGCTCTCATCAAGCTCCTTCTGCACGGCGGCGGCGGCCTCCGGCGGGGACATCTTCTCCAGGTGAAGTTTTGTAGACCTAGTGGGTAAGGCCTTGTGTCCCTCCTTCACCTCTCGCTTGCATCCTTTACCACGAGGGGCTGTGTGGTCATCCCCACAAGCCCAACACCAGGCATCGGCCATATTGGTGTTCTCCAGAAATAATTTCAAAATGCAAAATGACAGTTGACGGTTGCCGGCCTACTCTTGTAGAGCCATGTGTGGAAAGCGACCACTCACAACCAAGTTTCAAAATCAACTGTGAGCGCTACCCGACCTTAAGCGCCGAGGTCGGTGTAGCCATCTGGTGAGTACTAGTAGAACCAACATGGTCACGGAGCTCCCCCTGGCGTGGCAGCGGCCACTCCACCTAGAGGTATACTCTACATTCAATATACACATGTAAACCCCGGGGTGTTTACATGGAGAGAAAAAGATGCGCTTTCTACTATTTCCTAATGTCGCTGGAATCTAGAAGGAATTAGGCATTTCCCCCCAAAGACAAGCCGTTGGATTCAGGAGAAAGTATTTTTGGTTTGGGGCTTAGTACAATTGAAATATATAACAGGATGTTTTTGTATAACTGTTATTATTCCTTTTGGTCATAAGAAAAAAATGTATTGGGGGGGGATGGCATTTAAGAAAAGCGGTGTTATTTTACCTTGAGAAAAGTGGTCATTCCTTGTCTGAATATAGGTTTAAAAATGGGGTGTTATTTGGAAGAGTGAACGAGCATAGGCGTCACTTTTGTCTGGGAGTGTAGGAACCGTGGTCGGCCTCTCTGTACTACACTGTGCAGTGCTATCTGGTCTGGCCCTTATCACTGCGGAAGGAGATAAGAGAACACAGCCTGCTGTAGCATGGGTCTGGGGAGCAGGTCTGCTGCAGCGACCAGCAGATACTGCACACAGTGCTGTATATCTGTGTAGATCTCCATAGACAATACCAGACATGAGCAGGCAGTGGGGGCTGCTGCCGATAACACACGGCTCCTGGCTGATACACAGCCCTGCTGCATGCTCAGACATCTGTTATCACCTTCTCAACTGTTCCTAGAACACTGGGCATTTCCCGATGGGGGGGGGGGCCTCTCTGGTACTGACTGCGTGAAACTACAGTCCCCTTTTTTTGCCATTTGACAGACCCCTACATAATTTTTATGATCCTCCTTTAGGAGCACTCCTCCATTTATCATTAGGTTGTTTTTCTGATTATATAGATTACTCAAGTTATTAGAGTTTTAAAGGTTCCTCATCAATCCTATATCAATTGTAGCGGTCCCAGATGTGCTTTCCAGATATTGACAACCCCTGGTTTTGACATTTTATTTCATTGTAGCCTTCTTTAACAAGGTCATAGCCACAGTCTTTGCTGTCATCCCTCTTCGTATCCATTCCTAAACTAGTACCCCCCCCCCCTTCGGGTGATCCATATGCCTGGTTCTAGGCAGCGCTGTCACCGTAGTTGGTCGACCCCTATAGGGGGACGAAGAGTAACGGAGAACGGAGACAGAACAGGTCCGGTCTAGCCTGGTTCATGCCCAAACCTTTGCTATCACCTTCACTTCTATTCCGAGAATACTGGGTCTTACTAACACCACCCACATCCCCTTCTCTTGGCACCAGGCTAGACCAGACTAAGCATGTCTCTACTCAGCTGAGTTCACCCCCTGGTACCTGCCAATCTGCTCATGAGTAACTCACACTGGTCAGCTGCTCCCAGCCCTGTAACCAATTAGAGCAGCTCACCCCACACCTACTACCGG
Organism: Harmothoe impar; assembly: GCA_947462335.1. Taxonomy (NCBI): domain Eukaryota; kingdom Metazoa; phylum Annelida; class Polychaeta; order Phyllodocida; family Polynoidae; genus Harmothoe; species Harmothoe impar. The sequence continues at coordinate 24,945,303 of OX381704.1, read as the reverse complement.
GCTCATTTAACCCTTTACATGCCACATAGTGCAGTGATGTCGGTATTGTGCCCTTTGCATGACTACAGAGATGACGAGCAACTCGCCATACAGTGCTGCATTCATACATCATAATGATCTTACGAGATTGAAGCAAATCCGGATGGTCGGCATGATGCATGAATGCAGCACTGGCGAGTTAATTGCCATTGGCTGTATTCATGCATCATGATGACAACGCAAGGACATGACACATTAAAGCAGTGCACGGCCGCTAAAGGGATTATTAATCCCCTGCTTTACCTATCAAACCTTCCACATGGGCTGGATCATAATATCCATCCACTGCCCCAGATTGCTGTAATCCTATGTAAGCTTCCACTATGCTTAATCATATCCCCACATATTATCCCCAATCTGTCCAAGTATTAGCTCTTATTCGATGATATAAGACCACTTACCCATCCCCTCACACCTACTGTATGGACGAATGCCTTGTCAGCCTGTCTGTAGCTTTAAATCACTTTAATTAAAATTGTAGTTAAACACTCTAATTTAACTACAGGGAAATCTAATTACAACGGCAATTCCAGCAGAATTTTGCATTATAATTCAGCATTTTAGCCACACTCTCTGCAGAGGAGCTGCGAACTAGGCTAATGGCCATGAGATCCCAGCCAATTCAGGAAGGTGAATTCCCAGCAGGCTGGGGCCATGACCAACAACAGAGGAAGTTTTGACAGAATTCCCAGTTCCTTGTTGGGAGAAGAATGATGAAGCAGGGGCAGTTAAAACATCTCAGCGTTCTGGCTAATTACCAGTGGGCCCCCATTGTAATGATGATGAACATGCAGACCTTGAATGATCATTAACCGGAATTGAAGGGCGTCACCAATCTGCGTCATTCACGTTTCACCATAAAATGTGTAAAGCCAATGAGCAAAGTAGAGTTTGTGAGAGACAAAAATGAAACTAGCGAGGATTGGTAATTTCTAGTTTGTGGGTTTTATACTTCTGAGCACGGTGGATCAATGGGTTGGCTGCACGCTAGGCTCTGCAGGTCTGGGCTGCCTCTAGTGAGTGGTAGGAGCTGACTGTAAAGCTGGCAGGTCCATACAATCTGAAGCCACTGAGTAGATAGCAGCTAGTCTGACAGGTGGGGGATAGAGCTGATTGGCTCATACCCTAATGGTCCTCACTATATAGTGGTTAAGAACATGGTCTTTGTTTTAAGACTTTATAAACACAGAATTATAATTACACTCCTGTATAATGTGACCCCCCCCCAAAGCTGAGAGTACCATAATATTCTGCTCAACACCAATGTGATTTTCAGTCCTATTTTCTCTTTATAGAGTACTTCAACTTTGATTGATGCAACATGCCTACCATATCATAATGCAACTTTGCAGTGCAGTCAGTGGCACTGTGTTGATCCATCATGGCAACGTTAACAAACTGACATGGTCCTATTTTTTCCATATTTTAAATCCTACTTGAATGTGTCCTGAATATTTTCGCATTATCAAATTTAGAGGATGGGGGCACAATAAAATATCTTTGATGGGCAATAAGAGCCAATTTAGAGCACAGTTATATTCTTACAGTATGCACTCCAAAAGTCCTAAATTGAGCTTCTAACAAAAAATGTTTGATAACGTAGGTGGGACAAGTATGGCCATATTGAACATTCTGCTTCATTTTAAACGGAATTGATTTTTGAGCCCTCATCACCGGACCATGTGACTTTAAAGGTATTATGTTATCATTCAATCCAAGGCCCAGTGAGTACCGGTACCAGGCAGGTACCAGATAACAATCTACACGAGGCCCTTTACACCAGGAAGTTCCTTAAAGATCACCTGGAGGTGGTTACACCCCATAATGCCTTATCTTAAGTACCTCCTTAAGGTGATCGAGGCTCATTGGTCACCCACATTACACGGCGTCAACTCTGGACATTAACAACATTTTAAAGGACATGAACGTGATGTTTATGCTAGCTGTTATCTTGCCGAATGCCCCCATTCCCACCACATAATGTCTGCAGCCTCAGAATTATGAGAATTGTTAAGTTCAAAATGCAGACTTTTGCAAAGGTCCGATAAATTATCACATGCCTGCACCTTCCCTTTGCATGACCTTTATTATTGAATCATACAAAATGTGATGTGAAAACTTAAAGGAGAAATGAACGCCGCATTTGCTGAAAGCTATAAGGAGATATCAATGCTCCTAAGATTCAAACAATATGACGCGACATATGTGGATGGGATGACGACTTGTCCAGCGGACTTCGGAAGTGTTGGGAATGGGGCCTGAATTATTAACAGGTTTTATTTTTTTTACAGACGAGCTCCCTCTTGTTGTACACGTTTATCACTTTGGACAGCGACTGTCCCCAGTGAATATATATTATTTACTCTCAGTATCGACAATTCTATATCATTACTGGGGCGGGCCAGGATAGAATAGACATCATTAGGGCATAATGTGATATTTATAGGTTCCCATAACAGGTGACTTAATTATAGTTTGATTTTTATGTATTTTAGTTTATTATAGATTTATGACAGCCTCCCGCTGAGCAATACGTGTGATTTTGAAGCATTAAAGAGGCATTTAACTCAATCGAAATAACTACTAGGCACAGCACATAGGCCTATCCTGAATCTTATATCGATACTTTGTTCTTACATAGCTCTAGATTATGAGTAGTATTGAGAGGGTTGTTTGAAAATGTCTTTCGAGGCTTTAATATGAAATAATACTGTGACTGTGGAGTGTACCCCAGAGATGAATTCTTAGCCGGTAAATACCACATACCGCCTAGAACTGTATTATACACACGGTAGTAGGCCTAGGTGGCTATAGCTGCTGGTAAATGTCAGACCTAGAGGAGAAGTTGGGCCGAGAAGTAGACTTGCTCAAGTCATTGAACTTGTATATGATAGATTCGGAATATATGCTGCTTAAAACTGTAAAGAATGGTTTGTCTTTTTGATTTTTTTTGTTGTTGATTCATTCTTGTATTAGTAGTTGAACTTTTATATACTGAAATCGATATAGTGCTAAAAAGTAGTTGAAATAATATGTTTCTTTTTCTAGGTATTCCATGACTGGGGGTTGGGTAGTAGAATAGCTCGGGGACTGCAGCCAGTCTAGGTGAGCAGGGAGCATGAGTTTGGTGTGGGTGGTAGTGGGGGGGGGGGGGGGGCTGCAGCCAGCCCCGCCCAGGGCCCTGTGTACCTCCAGTGGGTGCCAACCCGGGCTAGGGTTACCTGGGGCGCCACCTGGTAGACGTTACGTGTATTCACGTCGGGCCCGGGTACACCGCGCCCTACATAAGACTCTGGCAACACTCGCCGGCTCCCCTCTCTAGACCACCTCACTCCTACTCATACCGAGCTGCTCACCACTGCTCGCACCTAGCCTGACTCCCAGGTGGGCCACCCACCCACCTGCCCACCCCTACCTACTGGCCTGCCTACAGGAGAACAGACCCACCGACCTGCAGTGGTTTATGACTGAAGATATCCCCGCCTGGGACCACAGCGCGTCCCAGGTGCAATAACACCAGTAGGGGTGAGGCGGTGACGGTCTGCCCCCATGACGCCATTTTAACAACCTTTGTCCACATCTAGTATCCTAGCAAGCTGAGCCAACTTGGCTGAAGGCATTTCCTGCTTTACAATATGGCGCTGGGTACCCCCTAACAGACCCCATGTGTGTTGCCCAGTGTTGGGTGTGAAGGAGGACTAGTGGGACCAGCGCCCTCAGACACGGCGAGCATGTAGCAGGGAGGTGCTAACCCCAACACATGCAGCTCACCCCGTCACTGAGCCACTCAGTAAACTACTGCTCACCAATATAATGACCTCCACCACTGTCAGAAATAGAAACTGAGGTTCTCCCTGCACAGTGGGTATGGCAACAGCAGCTTAGGGTGGAGTGGAAGGAGGATTGGTGTCCAGGGTCATCACTGCGTGAACCGTTAGATTTAAGCAACCTTTATCGATAATCAAAGTTGACGAATGTCAGATTAAAGCAAATTCAAGCAACTTTAATTTTCTTTCGGTTTTTACTTTTCTCTCTGCTTAAATCCAAACGCTCGGGCAGTACATCTTGGGATCTTAATGCCTAGTTTAAGCACAGGGTATTCGAATAATGGTTGTCTTGAATAATTGCTAGGCATTGAAACAGATAATAAGCACTAAACCTGTATCTTGAATAAGTGCCTGTTGTGTATTAGCGCTGGGGATTTAGCAGTATCAAAAGTATACAAGCCGGTGCAATAACTTCTCAACTTAAGGCTTTGCATTAAAACAACCTTTTTTCTTCATGACGCATCAATGCAGTTGTCTGTCTGGGGATTGGCACTTGGTCTCAAGCCAATAGCGGCTGAATTTGGGTGGCGAAGTTCTTTTTCTCTTATTTCTAAACCATGATGACTAAGGACAACATATATTAAAGCATTATGAGGCCCTTAAAGGGGTAATGACTAGGTGAAGTTGTCAGCTTACCCCACCAACGTGGTTAACGTCTATACCAGGCGGTACTTACCTGGAAAAGACAAGAAAGGCACATTAGTGTGAGGCATATACAACTTAAATATACGGCAAAATAACAATAGAGAAACACATTAACCATTTAAGGATGGTATGTTGCAATATTTGTCGTCAGGATGCACCCAGCAGTACCAGCGAGTATCTCATGGAAACTGCGTTGGTGCATCATGCCAACCCTTGAGGAGTGTATCAACCCCATAGGGTTGGTAAAATGCATAATTTACTTGCTATGGCCGCACCCAGGCATCAGGACGACATTGGACATAGCACAATTAAATAACTCTGGCGTCGTTAACCCCCTCAAGACCCAATTTATTCTCTTTGTGGCTCACCATAATTTAAACCCATTGCAGTGCTGACTGTGTAGCCTAGAGCTTGACCTGATTCTGTAAGATATCTTACACCCTTGCTGGAGGAGTCATTCATCCACTTGTCTGCCTTCCTCCTAAGAGTGTGATAAGCTCCGGCAGAAGGGTAATGTGGTAGGCAGTGGGGAGGGCGCTGCCAGTGGGAAATAAAAAAAGCTATTGAAGGGTGCAATCAGTACTGCAGCATAGAATGGCAGGTTGGGTGACTTACAACATTAGGGGGACATTTTCAGGTGAACTATAGTAGAGCAACAGGAAAAATAGAGATATGATAAATGACATTAGGATATATGTAACACTGTAATGAAGTTTGGAATGTTCCCGGTTATTAACAGGGGTGTGGCAAACAGTTTCACAGTGAGGGTCATAACGGTTTTCTGTATATATCCCCCTTTATCGGCTTAACGTTTAGGTTGGAACCTTTTGCTTGTTTTTCTTTTCTCAGTTTGCCCATGTGTACAATTTAACTGATTCTACACAGTAACATCACAGCTTTCAGATTACAACTATGCAGCCGATGACTATAGTAATTAATGTCATGGTAGATGACGTCATGATGTAAGTATTAGAGATGTGCTGTGTAGAGCAGGGTGGGGTGGAGCGCGGCAACGGGGTGGCGGGACGCTGACAAACTACCAGATCCCGCTACTATCCCGATCACAGCACGGCCGTGTGGGGCCCGTCATTCTGGGACAGAGGTTTCCCGAGGAAGTCCCTCTCTAAGAGGTACAATCCCCTTATCTAGCAGATGAGTCACTCCCCTAACAACATGTAGTCTCCGTGTAGACTCAAACCCAGTAATATAGTTTACCATACTTTGGCCACGGTGGCTAAAGACAGAAAGATGGCTGTGGCTGTACAGAGAGGTATCAGCTTGAGTGGTGCCAGATTTGTTGCAGAATGAGGCCTCCATGGAAGCTGCCGCCTGCACGGTACGCACCACTGCCTCCTGTACCTAATGAGGGGCCGACTAGCCTCTCGTTCACAATTAATCTTCTCCCATCTCCAAACACAGTTGTCAGCAGACTATTGATCCTGGAGAGTGAGAGGTATCTCACCCAGGGTGAGGGGCTCCTAGCACAGCCTGCCAACTGAAGGAGGCCACTGCCACCCAATAGTGGCCCTGCCATCCATTAGTGAGAGGTATCTCACCAAGTGTGAGGGGTTCCTAGCACAGCCTGTCCACTGGATGAGGCCACTGCCATCCAATAATGGCCCTGCCACCCATTGGAAGGAGGCGCTTGTCATCCATTAGTATTCACTTCCATTCACCCACTAGTGCGCATTGTCATTCACTAGAAGGGCTCCAGACTGGTAAATTCGACAAGGCGACAAGCCCCTGTTTTAAGCCTAATGGACAAGGGACAAGGGCATGCTTGGAGTTGGGGACAAGGGACAAACCTGCTTCTTTATACTGACAAGAGACAAGGCCCATCTCTTAGGATAGACAAGGGACATTGGCGTTACTTAGGATGGACAAGTGACACAGCTATCCACCGTCCGGGGCCCTACTAGAGGCCCCTGCCACCAAATATATATAAGGGCTCTGAAGCATCAATCCTTATTTCCACCCCTATTCCTTACATCTGTACCTCAGCGGAAAGTAGTTGTAAATGTTGTTTTATAAGTCTACTTTGTACGGAGGAGATTGCATAGAAATGTACTCTCAAAATCAAAGCCAGCTAAAAGGTTCCACTGTGATCCTATAGATTTTCTCGCAGGCACGACGACACCTCTTATAACACTGTGTCCGACTCCGGGGGTCCAAAGACAAAGTAACCGACACCCAGCAAGTGTACAGTGATAATATTATGATGTTTGTATTGTTGCTGGTGCAGAAAGTGCAATTGAACTGCTTCATCTCAATGTCTCTTCATTGTCTTCTCTCCTCTTGCCTCCCCTAGTTGTGACAGCACACAGTGAGAATTTACACCGACAGCAAATTAAGTGTTAAACATTGTAAGGGGGCTGTCTGTTTTTATTTTACTTAGAAGTGCAAAGAGGACAGTGACACCCCGGTGAGGAGTCTGTTTCTGGGCCGGCTCTTTTTAACCTCAGAGTAGAGAGACGCCTGGGGGTGGGACATCAGTTTGTCTCCCTGACTCCCCTGGGGGACGGGAGCGACTTCTCAGTGTGAGCTGCTCTTGCCCTTTTTACGTCTAAGATGGTGCAGCCTTTGTGGGTTGGTGCATTGTGAGGCTACAATAGGAAGCTATGGGGGTTTCAGCATGGTTTAAATCATGTTATTGACGGGTAAAAGACTGTGTACGCTGATTTCCCCGAATATCTATGCTTCAGGTAGTAAAACTGGTATTTTGAAGGGAAGGATTATCATACAGTGAACCACATTATATTGGGTTTCTTTGCCCAGGCTACTCTCTTATCTCAGAAGCCAAACCCTACATATTGGGTTCATAACAGGGCAGTATTTTAAGTACATTAGCCTGATTAAATTGGGTAGTAGAGATTTAGAGCTGCTTAAGCTTACAAAGTAATACAACACTATGTAACATAGTAGTGTCCCCATTAACATAGTAGTGTCCCCATTAATATTTACTAGTTTTACGAGATTATTACTAGTTGTTACAATGCAGTGGGGTCTACTCAATGTACACATTTTGTAGCCACCTGTGGATCCTATACCCTTAGCCCTGGACACACTATAGCCTGTGTTTCTACCACTGAGAGAACAGCTGTCGCGTTATGACACGTGCCAGGCTATATGCACGTGTTATACATGCAGGGTGACATCCATCACCAATACAGGGTGGGAACATGTACACCAGGGGCACCACCAGGGGTGGAGGAAGTGCAGAAATAGACACTCTCACATTGCTGCTGTAAGTACTGCTCCCTATAAGGCCATGCTGGGGACTGAGGGACTCTAGAGTAAGGATAGACATAATTATTGATGAATTATTGATGATATCCTTGGGGACTTTCCTATTGGTGGAGTGTAGTCGTAAAGATTGTATCTCCTTCCTCGCCTTTGTACTGATTCAATAATTGAGGCCACATAAAGAGCCATAAAGAGTCCTGTTTACAAGGCTAGATTAAATACCTTTAAGGACGGCACAGTGCTTGAACATGATATTTCCTTATAGATGCATGAATGCGACCCTACTCGTCATTGCTATGCATTTCAGTATGATGCACTAGTAAAGTCTTGGTGAGTCCATTCATGACCATCATTCCATGGGAAGGCTTCCCTAGCCCATCTTAAAAGGGTCTTTGTCTCTTCGTTTCTGTCCTCTCTTTTGTTTGTCTGATGTACATATATGCAGGACACAAACACATGTATATATCTTTAGAATTGATGTTTAATGTAACTTTCTCGCCATGAATATGACCTTAGCTGTCGAAATGGCGTTAAACAACCATTACTCACTCACTCATTCCATGCGAAGGGCATGTTTTACAGCATGGGGACGGATCTATATTTATACCAAAAACACTGCAGCCTTAGACTACCCTTACAGGGTTCAAGCTGGTCACCAAAGAGAAAGTGTGCTCTCAGAAAGCCTGTTCATACTGGGCAAACAGAGATACTACAGATTGGACACCAGTGGGTGAAGCTATGGCGTAAATCCTCCATGAATACTGGCCGCATTAATACTGTAGCCCTGCTGCATAACATGTGTCATTGCCAATTAGGCTCTCCATACCATATTAGAACTGCCTACAGATTAAGCTGTTGTCATGGTTGTATATTGCTCCTACTGTATAAGTGGATGTATGAACTACCATAGGAGGCTGGCTCTGCAGCTTTATGAAGGGATGAATGGTATGAGCCCCTGCAGCTGTCCTCTACTATGGGTCCTCAACATAACAGACCCATACCACTATATGGGCATTAAGGAATATCTACCGAGTTGTTTCGGATGATGGTAATGGATTAGGAAGAGTAAAATGAAATCCAATATACACCACAGCCCCTGCTACCCCCCCCCCCAATCTGCTACATAGAATGGTGTTTGATGGTACAAGCAGACCTGTTATATTCAATTATAGTCGATAAGACTGCTCCAGCTAGAACTAGTCGGATCCTTTGGATGTCAAACTATCAAGGGGCGCGGACTGTCAATGTTTGGCTGTATACTTTGGTGCCTGTTCATCTAGGTATCTAGAAATACTGAGAAGCGGCTTAGAATAGATTAATGAACCTCATGAAAGCCGTATAGCAGGCAGGTAAGTAGATAGTGAGGCACTTAGCTGTCCTAGTCTTGCAGCACTAACCCTTTAAGGACGACATGGCGCTTTGATATACTATATCCTTTGGTGTCATGATGCAGGAATACAGCTCAGGCCAAAGCTTCATCCATGCATCATGCCGACCCTTCGAGTTTGTATCAACCCCGTATATATAGGGTGGTATAAGAAATATGTGAGGCAAGACGCAGTCATGGCGAGTTATTTCCCAGGGCTGCATTCATGCAACATGATGGCAAATGTACGTAATGCATTACAGCACTTTGCTGCATTTACAGGGTTAATAGTGGGTGGGTGTAGGAGGGTGCTCATTAAGGGGCAGCCTCCCTCCCTTCCTCCTGTGCCTGAGAGGCCACATTGATCAATGTACAGCATCAATAGTGATAACCGTCAGCCCAGCTCACACCGTGTTAGTACACAAGGGCCTGGCTATAAACAAGCACCGTCTACAACCTGTTTACATGTGTTGATAACCGTGTATACAACACGCCAACGCCCTACCATACCCCAATATATACCTGTATGTATGCCTACATAGTAGTACAGTGTATACTTACATACATCTAGATGGTAGCTAAATGGGGTTTACTATGCGAGCAGAGGGGACTTAATTACAAATTGACCATTTACTATGCAAATTAACACCCAAGAAATTCCCAGCTATGAATGGCATTACATTGTAGAGGTTTGGTCAATCATTGTTTTATTGCATTATTGTATTTCCAAATATGCCGTGCTACATAGAATTGCTTGGTAAGTGCTATTGCACCAGATACAATACACCAACTTACGATTGGAACTAAACATGCAGTTCCTGACACGGCCGATAGTTGTGCTTTCTCAGAGGGCTTCTTCCTAGCCCTACACTTAGGGAGGGTCACTTGTGCCTCCAGTGACCGCTTGACCTGCCCTGCTCCTCTCCCAACCCAATAGATATGGGTGCCACATGAGGCAAGTCCCTGACAATAGAGCCAATGAATAAAATCAGGCAGTGAAAAGGCCACTGTAGAAACGGTCTATGCCACCGCTGGCTAGCTTGCTGTATTGGATGGGCAGGTGAGTCTGAGGGGGATTACCTTAGTACCCTCTGCTAGGAATAGAGTACCAAGCTGTTGAAGGTAGACAGAATTGTGATTTCTCTTAGCCACTGAAGTTTGAAAATGGCACATAAAGTGTTCTAGGGGATAAAGTGGGAGCTGAAAACCAGCCTAACCTGAACACCTCTGTACTACATGAACCACAGTCAGAGCTACCATGCCCTGATGATTATTGATTATCAGTAGCATCCCCAACTGCCATATCATTATGCATTGCAGAATCCATCCCATACTATATCACAATTAGGTGGACACCTAATGCCCTGCAGCCTCAGTAACTGGTGGGTATGAGTTGACCTTGTGACCCCATTCAGTGCTGCCATCAACCTGTAATGGTTAGAATTAACTGAGGCTGCCAAGTCCCCACTGATGAGGGTCACGTGACCAGAGGAGTGCCAGTGGCCCCCAAGCCCAGGGTTCACTATACAGGTGCCTGACAGGTACTAGGGTACCACCATCTGTGTGGTACTATTTACAAGGGTTCATTACTTTGTAGATGATAAATATTAGGATATATCATTATATCTAGGCTCGTGTGAGGTTATGCATTACTTTATATCTAAAGGCTTACTCCTTCCCACCGAAGTGCATTTATGTGGATCAAATCAGTTATTATGTGTGTTGATTGAAGAGAACCAGAGTATATATATATATATATATATATATATATATATATATATATATATATATATATATACACACATAGTGTGAGGGGTGACCTGCAGGCGGGACCCTGGAAGGACCTGGCCGTGTTAACTGTTGGTACCTGTTGCTAGCTGGAGGTGAGTCAAGAGGGCGGGATAGACCGAGTGCTGCATCTGACGTCATAACTCACGTCATGGCCGTCATACATACGTCACTGCAGCGCCCCCTGCTGAGTGAGGATGTGGTCCAGGGTCAGCGGAGTGATACCCTGGATGTATTCAGGGACCAGAATAGTTTGGGTTTACAGTGAGCTTGGTTTTTGTGTGTGCGTATCAAAGTTGATGTGATAACATCGTGGGAGGTACCCAATTAGTAGGTTAGTATGCCTTAACACCCAGTATACCGTTGCATTCATCCATCAATTATCCAATGCATTGTAGTTGGAGGTGTTCAGGTAAATTCCAAAATAAACCGTCAATTATCAAGTCGCAAGCACTTGACCCAGACTAGGGACAGAGCCTGAACTGGGAAGTGAGAGGTCTGACTAGAGACTTGTAACCAGATTGGCTTGGTGGGTGAGAGGTCTGACTGGAGAGAGATATTGGCCTGGTGGGATGAGAGGTCTAACAGGAGACTTGTGACAGAGATTGGCCTGGTGTGATGAGAGGTCTAACAGGAGACTTGTGACAGAGATTTGCCTGGTGGGTGAGAGGTCTAACAGGAGACTTGTGACAGAGATTGGCCTGGTAGGTGAGAGGTCTGACTGGAGAGAGATATTGGCCTGGTGGGGTGAGAGGTCCGACTGGAGACTTGTGACAGAGATTGGCCTGGTGGGTGAGAGCTGAGAGGTCTAACAGGAGACTTGTGACAGAGATTGGCCTGGTGGGTGAGAGGTCTAACAGGAGACTTGTGACAGAGATTGGCCTGGTGGGTGAGAGGTCTAACAGGAGACTTGTGACAGAGATTGGCCTGGTAGGTGAGAGGTCTGACTGGAGAGAGATATTGGCCTGGTGGGGTGAGAGGTCCGACTGGAGACTTGTGACAGAGATTGGCCTGGTAGACGAGAGGTCTGGCTGGAGAGAGATATTGGCCTGGTGGGGTGAGAGGTCCGACTGGAGACTTGTGACAGAGATTGGCCTGGTGGGTTGAGAGGCCTACTAGGTGGGCGGTGACAGAGATTGGCCTGGTGGGTTGAGAGGCCTACTAGGTGGGCGGTGACAGAGATTGGCCTGGTGGGTTGAGAGGCCTACTAGGTGGGCGGTGACAGAGATTGGCCTGGTGGGTGAGAGGTCTGACTAGAGAGAGATATTGGCCTGGTGGGTGAGAGGTCTGACTTAAGACTTGTGACAGAGAATGGCCTGGTGGGTTGAGAGGCCTACTAGGTGGCCGGTGACAGAGATTGGCCTGGTCGGGTGAGAGGCCTACTAGGTGGCCGGTGAAAGATTTTGGCCCAGTGGGGTGAAAGGTCTACCTGGATGGTGACCGGTTACAGAGATGGGACTGGTAGGGTGAGAGGTCTACCTGGTGACTGGTGACAGAGGTGGGGTTGAATGGTTGTGTGATCTGCTTGGAAACAGGTGGAGACATCCCCATGTAATACATACAGCCTGGTGTTGGGTGCTTTATCACCTGGAATACTAGTTACCACCCTAACCACTTCCCAGGCGGGCTGTGTGGCCTTGAAGCCTCACCCCTGCAGCCTCCCTCACCTGTTGGTTGGACACACAAATCAAAGGGTGCAGGCCCAGCCCCAGCCACCAACAACTAGCTAATCTTAGACTGCCAGGTAACCAAGTAACTGCCGTGCCGGTCATCAACCCAACTCAGGCCGCCTCCACGAGTCACCCCGAGCCCAGCTCAGTCACTCTGAGTCACTCACAAAGCACCCCGTCAACACATGTACACGCAGGACAGTAGATGGGGAGCATTTTTGAAAATGTTCCTGGTATTTGCAAAGTCATCTAAGAAATGGCCGCGCACACAAGGACACATACAAAGTTGATCTGTGAATGTGTTTCTAAATTCTGTCGCCAGTGACAAGCCCTTCTGTAACATCAAAACTATCTGTCATGTCCCACCACCACATCCCTGGTCATTTCCCTAGTCTTAGATCCTAGTCGCTTAAACTCTTATATTGTATACATGTATTTAGGATACTATGAGAAAAGGTCATGTTGATTTTAGATAATTTTATGTATAAGCAGCAACTAAAAGAAAATATCCGCGCACCTGAGTGTTGAGTAGCCTTTCTGTAAATTCCTTCAAAATGTAACTATAGTTTTAGACAAAACACTTGGAATTTCTAGATCAGAGAGTCCATAAAAATCTTAAAACCACAAAAAGCATATCACCAGAGCAGTCGCCCAATACAGATATCCAGTTGTCAACCATACTTCAGATATCGTACTTTTAGTGAGTCCATTTGGCAATTTGGTAGAACTTTGTTGCGTGCATTAAGCTGTCCACTTGTATCAGGATATCACCTGTTTCATTCCCACCCATACCTTCCACTGCAGCAGCTTCACACAAAACCACTTGTCCACTTAACCCGCCCATAGCGATAGGACTCCTCAGCACGGACGAAGAAGTTAATGCAATAACTGCATTGCATAGCAATTGAGACAGACAGAGGAAGAAATCACCCAACATCGACATAAAACTGACGTGAGGAGAAAGCGTGTAATATACTTAGTGTCTTTTTGTTAGCGTCATCTGGAGGTGTTTTTACTCTTTACTAAAAGAAAGGTAATACAATGTCTGAAGACAAACCTCATAAAGTGCCAGGCCTCATCACAGCCAGTTGGTTCGGAAGGGAAATTGGATTGTCCGTGCCATAAAAGAAACCAATGGCAGCCTTATTGGATAGGACGAAAAAAAGGCAATTGTATATGTGGCCACCTATATGACCAGTAACCAATGACTCAGTGTGTAGAGCACAGCGCTGTATGGAGTTGTAATGGTATTATGGCCATGCTGATGTCGTTGTTTGTGCCTTTTGCTAATGGTCACTTTGTGTTGTGTCTCCCACCCCCACCACGCCCACCCATATAGTACTATATAGAGCAGAATATCCCAGACAGCGGCAAGTGTCCAGGACAGTGGGGAATAGTGTTGGTACCTTTCCAGCCTTCTGCATTGTCCCTTCATTCCTCCCCATTCCCCATGGTATCCACACTATCTCTCTCACTCCCTCCCACTATCAATTATCTGTTCTCCTAGGGCCCCCCTTATCACTGTCCCTCCCTTCCCTTGCTGTCCCTGCCTCTCCTCCCTGCCTCCCTGTCCCTCCCCTCCCTGCCTCCCTCCTTCCCTCCCTTACTCCGCTCACTCCCCTCCCTCTCCCTCCGCCTCCCCTCCTCTCCTTCCCCTCCCTCCCCTCCCTCCCCTCCCCTCTCTCCCCTCCCTTCCCTCCATCTCTTCCCTATCCCCCCTCCTCATTCCCCTCTTCCCACCATCTACGCCCCCCTACCTACCACCACCCCCTCCCCCACCTCACAACCTGGCTCAACCGACACTGCCCCCTGCCGACAGCTATTGAGTGGACTGCGGCGACGCACGCACATGCGCAATGGAGACAGAGAGGCGCCCACCAATGCGAATACTGTGTCCAAGGGTGTGTTAGTGTATCTGCCATTCCAACCAGGGTGTGTTTGAATTTATATAATATAAATGTATAAGGATGCCATGAGACAGATTTCGCTAGAGATGGCTATGTGATATGCCTTTGGTTCTTTTTACTGCCAATATAAGATATCGTAGTTGGAAGAGAATTTGCATGTCAGCGACTATGCCAATTAAGTGTGTACACAGTATAGATTGCAGTGCCGCATACCGGTACATTATTTACAGTTATTGGGTATTGCCTTTTTTGCGTTTATTTGTTTTACCAAGCAATGCGATGGCCAGGCAGTAGAAGAACCATCTCTCCATCTAGCACGAGATAACGATCCACCCTGTGAGGTTCTTAGCAGTTCTTGGTGGGGTGGGTGGAAATATAGTACTCATGGTATCAGGACCTGACAACCTGATAGTTCTAACTGTGGGTATTTTCTATCATTTCATACTAATATAGGAGTATTTCCCCTACCCACCCCTGTATACCACATAGGCATGCCGCTAAACATGCCACCCTGCCATACGGCGGCGACTATATCTTATCATGGCGGGCATACATGGCATCACTTACAGGCCTGGCACCCAATATGGAGGCCATACCCACCCTACTGTCCCCGCACAGTGACAGTTAACATTCTGTAGCATAACATGGCGCCGTCTTAGCCACTTTTCTCTCTGTACAGATACGGACATCTTTGGTCACCAATAGCTAATAGGTGATAATTCATGCAACTGGCTTTGAGAATAGACCAAGAATGTGTTTGGTGAGTGATGCCTCTGATACAGATTCGGACCCCTCAGAGGTGGACTCCTTAGTCGACCTTTGACTCAGAATGACAGTAGAGTTGGCAAAGCCAGCTTCCGGGAGAATGAATGTCATAGATACGGCCGGCCGTATCGGCCAATAGCCCCGCCGAGAGGCAATCAGGGCGGGCGGGGCTCGGGGCGAGCAGCTCACTTTGGATGGAGCTGCTCTCCTGTGACCCCGGCCATCCATACCCCCGACCCCGGGGTCTCAGCAGCTCCGAGCTGCTCAGCGTGGGATGGGATAATGCCCGAGACAACCTATTTAGGCTGCAGCATGGCTTCTGAGATATTACCTCTTCTTGTCGGGCTGCTTTCTCTGAGGCTGTGGGCGGATGGGCATACCCACATGTGCATGCTTGTAACGGATACCCTGATGGCCAGGTGTTCCTTTGTCTAACTTTATTTGGTGGTTTCTGGTTCGTGATGCCTGTTTGATTGAACGCAATTGCAGGAGATCATGACAAATGATATGGTACGATGGGGGTTTCTCAATTCTCGGAGACACGTAGGGGCCCATTGTAAAGACCTATACAAGAAAATAATATGGCCTCATAATGTGTACAACAGATGTATACTGTTTTTTCATACTGGCAATATGGAGATCACAATCTGGAGCCTTCTGGCTGAGGAGTAAATATCGACCTCCCTCTGTTAGGATATATACAGTGCATGAACTTTGAAAATTCAGCACAGATTCTAATGACTCAAAATAATACAATGTCATTTCTGGCGAATTCCATGAAATTGTCAGAGATATATTGTTGTGGCAATGTCCGGTATTTTTCTACCTACATTTTCTTACTTTCTTGGAAAGTGTTGCTGCTGTGAGCAATCTTTGATTTGCTTTTAAAAAATTTAACGTTGATGCAGTATCTGTGGGAGGCAGTGCGCCACACCTGTGTTGGTGCGGCACACCTGTCCTCCAGCACCCACACACCTGTGTCAAACCCTGGAGGAGGCAACACCTATACACTAATTAGTGCCCAACACAAATAGTCACTCCGTGTACTCTGTCAACCTGAGGGCTGCCGGCCGTCCACATCCACTTACTCCTCTCACTCTTCAGCACAGGCTTGGTGCAGAGAATGTGGGTGGAGAGGTATTGACTGATTCTGGAGGAACAGGGGTGGTAGGGGTTATAAACCCTTTAATTGGGAAAGTCTTGCCGTACAACTCATCAAGGCATTACGCCCTTCATCACGTTAAAGGCAGCATAGTATTACATGTATAAGCTTTTGTTTAGAGTAAATCACTTATTCATGCATCATGTACATCCTACAAGGTTGATGCATTCCCAACGGGTCGGCATGATGCAAACGAAGGGCATTGCACATTAAAGCAGCTTTAAAAGGTTTAAAGAGAGTCGATTCCATCAAACTAATCCCCCCCCCCGGGTCCGGATGTCACCAAGGTCACTTTAGCTTAGTTTAGTTTAGTTTAGTTGGATATTATCATACAAAGGGAATATTGAAGGCACAGTACGCCTAATCTAGTGCACCACAGCTTCCATTGTGAACCATCTTTATCTGTGACGCTGCCATAAGCTTCAAACGTTTAACTATGGGTGCAAGCAGTTCAAGCACTCGCCACGGATTAAAGTTGTTGGACCTTTACGGATGGTATGTTGCAGAAAGACAGCATTTGCCAATACATTAAAGGTCAACATGCAAGGCCGTTTTAGGGCTATACAAATGATAAAACTTAGTGCCCATGAGTAACTCACTTGCACTGCATCGCTCCATCATGCTGATTCTTGGAAAGTGCATCAACTCTGTATAGTCGGCATAGCGTATGAACGCAGTATTGCTGAGTTACTAACCAGGACTGCATTCATGCACCATGACGTTAAAGGGCATAATATGAAATTACTATGCCATCATCAAAGGGCTAAGGGTGGGTGAGTCTATTAGCTATATATATTGATGTGAATACATTGATGCCCCACGTGGTCAGTCCTATTCCACCCAGCGGCAAAGTCTCTATTTCTAGCAGAACTCCCCCTGAAATAGCACCAGGTTCAGTGCCTATTACCACACAGTCAGAGTAATATCAAGTAACCCCACAGCCCCCTATACAAACCGGCACACCCACGCCAATATCCGGTCCAGGCCAGGGTGGCCTTGTGTCCATCGATCCCTCAGACTTCCCACGTGTGTCGTCGTACTTAACAGGTATAAGAAGTAGATGAAAGGACTGCTACGTCCTTATATAAGCATGCAATATTCGATAATTCAATTACTAAACCATAACGTTTTACCTCACTTTATATTTCCATAGTATCATTAGTTGATGACAATATATTCCTACTATATAGACTCTATAATTCAAAAATCAATGCACCTCAAGGGCCTCTTTAGATCTTTCAAGGCAATTTTTGAATCTGATCCATATTGCATATCAGCTAGTAATTCACATTCTGGAGAGGAACAAATATTCAGTTTACAATCAATTTCTCGTGCTTAGACATCACAGATACCCATTTGGCTATACATTGTTAGTCGTTAATTCCATTTATGTGTCTCTCACTATAGCCTCAATTGAATTTCATGTAGCTTGAGATGTGTCATAACCTTCCGTATAGGATCAGAAAACATCAAAGTAGACATTGCATAAAATAAGGTTAGTGTTACAGCATCAGGGACTGGTAGGTAATACAAGAGAATGTGATTGGTCTCAACCGTTACCCTGATTGAATCTCCACATAGGCACGGTCAATTATATACAACGGGGCCTGCTATTTAGTATTGACCCATATAGTATATTATATTATACATTTATATATATATATATATATATATATATATATATATATATATATATATATATATATATATATATATATGTATATATACTGCCACTTGTGTTAGCCAGGTTTGAGTTGTATATATTGGATGTAGAGCAATCATCGTGATATATTGCTCAGAAATCAGAAATCATTGACTGCCATGATAGATAATACCAGTCGTACAGTAATAGAGTCCCAATGCAGTTATATGTGTAACAGAAAGTATCCTGAATATGCAGCTGGAGGAAGGTATTATATACAAAGCCTATAGTTACACATATATCCCTTCCCCGCCAGTTCATTGTCCTTTAGGATAACATTAAGGATAAGTAGCTGATAGATGCGTTGACAAGTGGGGACTGTTAGGGTTTTCTCTGGCATCAGCGCAGTCAATAGAGTCGGCCTTAGAGGTAATCTCTATAAAGAGCTTACTATTGTTCTCTATGCATACACCTACGGTCGTCACCGGAAATACCCTCTCAGTCTATTGCTGCAAGGACATCTTTGCTATATGTATCTTTTTAATGCTGGCCCCAGACTTATGTTAATTGGAACACTATAACACTATAGGTAGATTGCCAAACTCTTTTGTTGTGGCATATGTTAAGCCCTTCCTCTATTCCTTAATCGGATGCAGGCAGCCATACACATTCACTATTGATCACTGCATTAGGCTCTATATTTGGACAAGATTCACTTTGTAAGGATTCATGCCTGGTGCCACTTTGCTTATGTCATAGATTTCGGCCATTAATATTGAATTCTATTATTAGGATGCATGCATGCGGAAGTGTGTTAATGAACCGGGTAGGGATCTATACATGTAACACAAGAACTATTTATATATACCATGGCGGCCCACACAGGTAGCATATCCTGTTATGCGGCGTGGTGAGTGTGTAGGTCTGCATTGTAAATGAGAGTTGGAGAGGGGGTGAGTGGTAGGGCGGCATAATGCGAGCTGCAGTATACAACTTGTATAAGATGTATAATGCCAGGTGGGTGGGCATTGAGTGGCCGGCTTAGGGCTGGGAGTTGACAGGTTGAGTATAAGTTGAGTGGTATGAGTGGCTCAAAGGTTGTCAGAGAGGGGCTCAACCTGCCACTAAACCACTGGTCCAATTGTTGGCCACCTCCCAGAAATGAGAAAGGGTCCCGACACTTTCATGTACAGTATCACTATCAGAACCCTTTCTTAAACATACCCCAATAATTTGGCAGGTCATACCCCTAGTAGCAAGCCCGCACGGGGCCAATTTGGTTTTAGCTCGGATTGGCTGTTTGAAGTCGGGCAAAACTGAGCTGGGTTTCATGTTGGGCAGATGGCTGGGCTGAAGTGTGGCCCCGATCGGGCTGCCCATTTTGGGCTCAGATCAGTTTCAAAGCGGGCTACCCGATTTGGGCTCAGATCAGTTTCAAAGAGGGCTACCCACTTTGGGTTCATGTTGGCCAGATGACAGGAAACCCGTCCAAAACCCGTTCTGAGCCCAATTCGGGCAGCCCACTTGGGGCCACACCAAAACCCAGTGACCTAAACCAACGGGCGCCCGTCGGTTAGCCCACTGTGGGCCGATGAGGGCTGAGGTTGGGTTTGGACAGGGCAACTGGTCTAATAGTTCTGATGATTGACACCAGATGTCACTACTATACAATATCTAGAGTTTTCCAACAAAGCCAGATGAAATTGACATTATATAATAATACAATAAAATGTTAAAGTGATGTAGAATAGGAAACAATAAATAGATGTTCTCACAGTTTGGAAATAAGATAGAATATATATTTGAATGATGAAAAGGAGGTTCTCTAAGCAGCTATCCAGTGTAAACACTATTTCTGTGGCATTACAATCTTAATACAAGACTCATGTGCCCCATGTAGGTATGAACTATGGCTTTGAAGGCCAATGTGCACCATAGACACTTGTCTATGCTGCATGTGGCTCAAACCTGATGATAATAGGCCTGCTTGATACTTCCATTATTGGGTAGGAAGAGTATGATTATGCCTTGGGTTGATTAGCAGGACCTAGGATATCTGGTTCAACAAATACAAGAAATCATTGGAGAATGATTGAATAGATTCTAAAAACCCATAATTATCCGATCTTAGCCCGCTTTCAACCCGTCCAAAAACCGATCTAAGCCCGCTTTCAACCCGTCCAAAAACCGATCTGAACCCACTTTCAGCCCGTCCAAAAACCAATCTGAGCCGAAAGTGGGAAGCCCGTCCAAAAACTGATCTGAGCCCAAAGTGGGCTTCCCGTCCAAAACCCGATCTGCGCCCAACATGGGAAGCCCGCACGGGGCCAGACCAAAACCCAGTACCCTAAACCGACGGGAGCCCGTCGGTTAGCCCACTCCGGGCCAGACTTCCAAACACAGTCTGGCCCCGTCCGGGGCCACAGTGTGTTTGCTACTAGGGACATTGAGTGACTAGAGAGCTGGTTACTGTGATCTGGCGCAGCATTGGTTGCTGGCAATCTGAGGGTGCCATTTATAGATCCTAGAAACAATTTTATACACGTCAAATACAGATAGATACAGAGTAATAGATAATAGGCCTCTATATAGGGAAAACCTAACACAATTGCTGCACTATTTCCCAGTCTTACAACCTAGCAGCGCCACCTGCTTTGGCTGGTCTCCTCTCTAGGCTGCTAACCATGAGCAAAAGACGTGACACCTGGCGGGGGTCGGGCACATTAAGAGCTGACGGGGTGTGTTACACAATAGCTGCAGAGTTAAGTGGTGAGCCGCCATTATGGGGGCCAATCATATCTGGGCAGCTGCACTTATCGACGTCTTGGGCGGCGGGAGAAGAGGGGGGTTGCATAATTAACCCGTTAAGGATGGCACTGTACTTTAATGTGATATATGTCAGCATGATGCATAAATGCAACCCTGGCGAGTACAGCCAGGACGGCATCATGCCGGCCCTACAGGAGTGGATCAACCCTGTATGTGATCAACATGAGTTACTAGCCAGATGATTTTTGGCTAGGCATACTCGATTAAAGCATTATGCAGTCCTGAAAGGGTTAATATAGGTTGTCAGGCCACCAAGGCGTGCAATCTATAATGGATGACGATATGGATTCGCTAAGTGGTATCTATATGCGGCATGGTAGGATGGAGGGATACCCAGTGGTATATCATCCCCTTACGGCATGTTAAGCTGTGAGAGATGTAAATGTAGATTAGGACGTCATGGCTTTACATCATATATGCCATTATACCATTTCTTAATGCCCAAATGGGTTCTTGCTGACGTCTTTAATGTACACCATTTGCATGATACATAATTTATCTAATTTATCAGAGTAGATACTCTAAGGGCCGTTATGGTATAAAAGTGCAGTTCTAAACATGTAGGCAATGATATTATCTAAGTACCAAAGCAAATAAGCATGGTATCTATAATGCCAAGAAAAAACCTGTTTGTCAAGCAATGAAATGACACGACCCAATGTGAGATGTGACAGCTTATTGTCAACAATAACATAATGCTATGTTATTGTATACATGTGGTTGTGCCTTGACATATAAGCCTATTATAGCATGCCTTAGTGCCTGCGCCGTATTTCATGACGCAGCACCAACTGTTTTACTCGTACATCATTCAGAACAGCTCAGGACAATGTACAATGACATTGGTCATCTACAGCAATTGCTGGCACCAGCGGTTTGTCATGTCATGCCCATATTCCTAGTCACAACCAAAGACCATTACATAAGCACATGTCCTCATCACAATCTGAGGAGGAGTACCCCATGTCAACATCAGCAGTGTAAGCTGCATACCCCTAGCTCTGAACAACGTCAACAAACCTCCCTCTGAAATATTCAGTGTTTGCCACCAAAATATTGGGTCGCGTTTGGTCGATGAAATCAATGATAGCCAGGGCATGGCTGTTATGTAGGTAGTGGTGTGGGAGGTGTGGGAGTGTTTTTGGAATGTGATGAGGGGGACGGGAGGGGGAGGTTGCGGTTCCACTGAACTGTTATAACATTATAGTGAATACTATAGTATAGAGGTGTACAAACTGGTGTAAAGTTGTGACACATCAACATTATGTGGCAATTATCATTAAGATGCGGTGAAACAGGTGTAACCCGACTCTACGACCCTGGCCACTTTTACCTTTCAGATTAAGAAAGAAAAGTTGGACCTTTTTATTTTTGGACTTATATTAGTTGATTTCTGTTCAATTAGCAAGGCCTGGGATTGTCCAATAGCTTCCGCACAGAATTTATGACATTCATGTCACCTCTCAAAGTATGAACAGTAGGCATAGATTTACCTCAATGAGTTACCCATTCTATCAGCTTAGTGTTGTGTTCAATACCTCAAGGCAAAAATAAGTTCACTTTTAGAAAAGGATATTGGTTTCCATCAGCAAACTTATTGACATGGTGTGACAAAATGTATTATGCAGTTGCAGTTTCAAATCAAAAAAGAGATCTGCCCAAAACATCCCTCCTATCAATCTCCAACCGCCAGCAAGCTCAGTCATGTCAGATTGAGCATAGAACGACCCCTCTGGAGGCTGCTGATGCCGACCAAGGAGTGCCATCCGTCTTCATCTCCTCCTTCTCTGAACCTAAATGACCCTCCTTGTACTAGAGCCGTATTTACATGAGCCCCACTTCAAGTGGATCCATACTTCTGTAAAGAAGTGGTGGAAGAGACCAGAAAGAAGGCTCTCCAATCGGGGGAGGGGGGAGGATTACAGGAAAAGGGGATTGCCTGCATCAACGCCACACAGTGATGAAATGAACCAAGCTCAAGTCCGTCATCATATTTTGATTCACGTATCAGTGATTACTGGGCATTGAAGTCCTTGCTGGCACGTTAGAGATAGAGCCGGGGAGGGGCTGAAGAGGGGGGAGAGCCCGTGAGGGTGTGTGGGGAGCTCAGGGGTGTGGGGGGATAAAGTTAGAGGCTGAGTAGTGGAGGGGATCTCCTCTAAGGATTAGCCTGTCACTCTGAAACTAGCGGGCTATTAACCACAGATAAGTCAGAATCTCACAGAGTCAGCGGAAACCTGTATACGTACTACCCCCCCCCTCCACACACACACACACCAGCACACCTCCTGTGTTGTGGTGTGGGTAGTGGTGCCAAGAGAGGTGGTGCCAGAGAAGGTGGTGATGGTGGGTTGTACTAATAGTGGTATTACGGTGGGTATTGTTGGTGTTAATGTTGGTAATACGAGGTGTAATTACAGGCATTGTGTTGTTTTATTTGTAAGTGGAGTTAAACAGACAGGAATGGGGCCTGCCTTGCCAATGTCACAGAGGTGGGTGGGTGTGGTCTAGGGTGGGGATGGGTGGGTTTAGTTTAGGTGGGGTTAGGTAGGGTGAGTGGGCGGCAGTGGGTGTGGGTGAGTAGGGGTGGGTGGTTGGGGGTGGGTAGGGGTGAGTAGGGGTAGGGGGGTTGAGTAGGGGTGGGGAGGGTTGGCAGTTGTCCTTGGTGTGTGCTGTATACCACCTACGCCCATCTTTACCTGCACAGGTACACTATATACACCTTAATAACACACCTGACAATCAGTCCCTGTACTAGAGATTACACCACCGGCTGCTGGATCACTTACCTATAGACTAACAGGTTATATAGCCTGCTAATTGTTTCTGCAGCCTCCCCCATTCTGAGTAATTACACCATGGCCAACTGTCACCGCCAGCCCCTCCTCAGTACATGAAGGTGGTAATTATGGTTAATATATCACCACCAGGACTCCCCCATAGAATCACCTTACATTTATGAGATATTGTTGAAGTAGTACTTGCCTGAATTCATACTAAATAAATGATTAAATGAAAGATGTAGAGCTGCCAGTGCCAGCTCAGGCTCTTTATACCCGAGTGAACTGGAATATTCATGAAGGGGATACTACTGCGCATCAACGCGTGCCGCCTTTCTACACGTTAGATACAGCAGCCTCTAGGGACGGCAGGTTACACCATAGATGGCAGGCACTCACAGGCTCTTACCCGCCATTATGGACAAAACCCAATTGATCAAAAATGGAAAATCGCATCTGTGCATCAAAGATTAGGAGAGTATGCAGTAGGGATGACCATGTGCTTTGTGATATAAAAGGAGGGGGCAGTTTGATAGAAAGTGGGCATATAAATGTTTTTGAAATACCATAAGCTAGAATGCATGGGACGCAATCGCGCCATCGTCTTCAATCGCCAACCCTTATAATGTAAAACCAGTGGAGCTAAAACATTAGGAGTCACAAGTCCCTATAGACCTATCACACAAATCAAGCTCTTAAAATAGGAGATTTTTTATCTCGCATAGATTCAGGTTCTCTCTGTATCCCTAGGCATACTCGCATTTTGGAGTGTTGTGGGGTGTATTGGCATTGTACTGCCGCCAGGAGGCGTGCTCATGCCATAGCTGACTGACTTTAAGTAAGCTGTACAAGTTGTTCTCTACCACTGATCAGCCAACTGCTCATGCTACCTTACCTTCTGCTACCAATGCCTAAGTTGATGTATGGCTAGTGTTTGCATTATTAACTTCAATCTACCAGCCTGCCAATATGTCATGTACTGTAAGCAATCAGTCCCTGCATTCAATCTGGTCTGCCTCCCCTCCCCCAACTGTAGCTCTCATTTACAATGGGCTTTACCCCATCCAGCCCCAACCCCTACACTAGGGGCCGAACTACTACCAAAATTCGTAGCACCACGGGAAATTCCTAGAGACCAGAGGCCATGGACTCCCCTCCTGAATCCGCCCCTGCATTACTTTGCTATTTTTATGTACTACTTTGCTACTTCTATATACTACTTTGTTACTTTTATATACTACTTAGTTACTTTTATATCCTAATTTGCTACTTTTATATACTACATTGTTACTTTTATATAGCATTTTGTTACTTTTATACATTACTTTGCTACTTTTATATACTACTCAGTTACTTTAACAAATTACTTAGTTACTTTTATATACTCCTTTGTTACTTTTACATATACTACTTTGCTACTTTCATATACTACTTTGCTACTTTTATATACTACTTTTCTACTTTTATTTGTTACTTTTACATATTGACAATAGCCGTTATAAGCCCTACATAATAACTTGTCCTGACAGGCTATGGGCTGTGTACATAGCAATGACTACTCAAGCAGCATGTTGCACAGTGGCGCGCCACCGTCAGTGGTGGGTATTTCTGGGCCTGTGTTTAGAGCCCCCACTGTATAAACTGCCGACCCCCACCCCTACCCACCCCCTCTTGCTCTCCCTGCTACTCCTACCTACAGACAGTGGTGTACAGGATGGGTAGGACACCTGTCTGCTCACCTCTCACACCTCCATCTTATACATTAACCCTTTGAGGGCGGCTTACCGTTTTAATGCATATGACCTTTGGTCGTCGTGATGCATGAATCCAGCCCAGCCCTTCATCAGTGAAGCATCAACCATTATGTCAACCCAACAGGTTTAATATACTCCAAAAGGTCGGAATGATGCATGGATGTAGCTTGGACGAGTAAAGGGTTAACACTACCAATCCTATACTCCAAGTAATAAACTTTTAGTATTTCTACCAAAAACAAAAGTTCATTCTAAGTCACCTTTTACTCAATAAAGGAAACAGAAGACCTGGCTATATGTTGGCAGCATATCAATTTTATAGGTCATTGGTCTGACACCCAGACCACTGTCTGGGGCCAGAATCTGGTGGGGCATAGAGGTAACCCTTTTAGGGCAGCATAGTCATTTAAATGTGCTATGTGCTCTGGGTCATTTCACCATGGCTGCATTCCTGCATCATTCGGCCACTTCGAGAGTGAATCAACCGGAGTAAGGTCAGCCTGATGGCTGAATGCGGCACTGGCGTATCCATGCATCATAACGGCAAAGGCAAATTAAATCGCCATCATGTCCATGAAGCCCTTAACCCTTTAAGGGAGGCATGATGCCTTAATGAATTGTGCCCTTGGTCGTCATAATGCTTGAATGCAGCACTGGTGAGTAAGCATCATGCCGACCCTATATATATATATATATATATATATATATATATATATATATATATATATATATATGGGATTGAGACACTCCCAAAGGGTCAGCATGATGCACTAAGGCAGCACCGGCAAGTTACTTGCCGGGGCTGCATAGGTGCAGCATAACGAGCATATAGCGACATCTGTCCTTAAAGGGTTAAGCCGGGCTGCTGGAGAGCAGCTCTGAGTCACCCCCCCGTGTACCTGCGTGAACCCAGCTGCAGGGGGTCAGGGGTAAACAACGTTTTTGGCTAGAAGGGGAACAAGTAGTGGGTGTGTGGGCACCATCTGTGGGTATCAGCCCCAGCAAGGTTGCTGGATATATCCACCTGACATGTGGCCACAGAAGGCAGCTGGAGCTAAAGGGATATATGGGTGCTATATGGAAGGGAGTGAAAGCAAAACAGTTTGGCATTTTATAGTATAATGAATGCAGGTTAACTTATTCATGAAAGCTACATATAACTTATAGCTTTTT
This sequence comes from Harmothoe impar, assembly GCA_947462335.1. Taxonomy (NCBI): domain Eukaryota; kingdom Metazoa; phylum Annelida; class Polychaeta; order Phyllodocida; family Polynoidae; genus Harmothoe; species Harmothoe impar. The sequence continues at coordinate 24,918,713 of OX381704.1, read as the reverse complement.
TTTGCCTTTTTTTGAGAGCGTATTTTCTTTTGATTGGGGGATAGGAGGGGGGACAAATAGGGCAATATCTAGTACATTGAGTATGAAGAGCCACTGGTATACGATTAGCCACAATGGTTCACAGGAGTATATATGTGCAGTAGCTATTAGCCCGTGGTATCAGTCCAACGTATGAGGTGTTGAACAGGGCTGTGTTATAGCCGTACAGACAGTTTACCCATAGCCTGCAGCAGTACTCAAGTAGTCACAAATCATTGTCACAGCCCAAAATATATCCAGGAGACCTGGAGGTGCTCACCCCGCTCACCTGAGCTGCTCCCCTCCTCATCCGGGTCTCCTCCTCACCGCCATGTGGCTATGTGACTCCACTATATGCTCCACTGCCAGCTCTGATTGGAAAATGTGCCTTCTAATTAAGTTTTTGACAGGGTTTGTAATTGCCCAATGTTATAGTCTATTCCAGATTTAAAGAGGTAGTTCTTAGATATTCACAATAATGATTAGGAGTTGAGTACACCTGTGAAAGGTTTATAAACGGGTTTATAAATTAATATATCAAATTTACGATAAAATGAAGGCCTTAATTTACATGCTGTTATACGGGTTGAGTAGGCGTGGGTGCCGGGGATGGAAGGGCAGGCATCTCAACACCCCACACCCCACACCTCACACCCCACACCCCACACCCCACACCCCACACCCCACACCCCACACCCCACACCCCACACCCCACACCCCACACCCCACACCCCACACCCCACACCCCACACCCCACACCCCACACCCCACACCCCACACCCCACACCCCACACCCCACACCCCACATCCCCATGCCCGGCCACCAAACAGCTCTAGACTGCTGCGCCAGACATTGGCGCAGGGCCCGGTCGTCCTTGGGGGGCCAGAAGCCGCTCGGTGCGACTTCAGACGGCATGAGCCGCTCAGAGTTGCTCCCCCCAGGTGAGCAGGGCTGACCTTCTCCTCCAGTCAGATAGCACGTTAACACCTGGTGGTCTCAGCTACTGCCTGATATACCTACCCAGTAAGTACTTGACCCCGTTGTGCTCCATTTTGTCCACAGCCTACAAAGTCTCCACAGGGTCACAAATCAAGGAAAGATATAATTGGGCCCTTTTGAGATTATTTTGTTTGTACTTGGCGTATAAGGCTTCTTCTGCATGCATGTTTTCACAATACAGGTGACTTTAAGCACCACCCAGACTAGGAATAGTAGTGTCAGTTAACTACGGTATACCAGAGTTTGCAAACTTTTCGTTTAAGTAACCATGCCGATGCATACAAAGTAAAGAAATAAGGGGTGTGGACCCTATGTAGCAAGTTAACAAAATAGGACAATACAGGAGACCTTCCTATTGCCTCCCTCTGCACCCTCCCTGGTGCATGACGCCTGATGGGCAAACAGTGAAACTGCTCATGGTATTATGCTCTGAGCAGCACAGCCACAGCTCTGGTGGATATTCAGGTAGCAGTTTCCCAACTCTGGTAGCAGTTTCCCAACTCTGCCATTAATTTCCCACCCCTGGCAACAGTTCCCCAACTCGGGTAGCAGTTCCCCAACTCGGGTAGCAGTTCCCCAACTCTGGTTGCAGTTCCCCAACTCGGGTAGCAGTTCCCCAACTCTGGTTGCAGTTCCCCAACTCGGGTAGCAGTTCCTCGACTCTGGTGGCAGTTTCCTAACACTGGAAGCAGTCTGTGACCTTGGTATGAATCATGTAACCACCAAGCAGACCTCCCCTTCCTGTTCCTCTCCTCCTCCCCCCTCTTAGACACGTGCCAAGTCTGCCGGGGCGCTGTACTTTAATGTAAAGTCATACGAGCACGTTCCCTCGGCTCAGAACGTGCTGCAAAGGTCAGCTTTGAGTAGTTGTTCTCCCACTCCCCAGCCCCACCGGCTCACTACTCGCCGCGCGGCACAGGTAAATGGCAGCCTGGCCTTTGTGGCACTCGAAAACAACATCAATGAAGCAAAAAGTCGCAGGCATTTTGGCGGATTAAGTATGGACGGTTTCCCTCTCCCATGGCAACCACTGTTGGGGCCTTACTAGTGGTGTAATCTGTAATTAACCCTTTATAGTCCGGCAGTATAGTACCATGACCGAATAGACTCAGTCAGTATTTATACCCGTTGCTAGGGGTTTACATGATAACACTGCTGTTGCGAGGCAACTTAGTGACCTAGTAACATGTCAACAACACCAATGGATTCCTTGGGGTAGAATTAGGGGGGGTAGGTAAACTTCAATGTTTCCTGTGATCGGTATTTATACCCGTTGCTAAGGATTTATATGATAAAACTGCTGTTGCTAGGCAACTAAGTAACCTAGCAACATGTCAACAACACCAATAAATTCCTCAGGGTAGAATTAGGGGGGGTAGGTAAACTTCAATGTTTCCTGTGATCAGTATTTATACCCGTTGCTAAGGATTTATATGATAAAACTGCTGTTGCTAGGCAACTAAGTAACCTAGCAACAAGAAAATGATTCCAAAGGATTCCTTGGGGTAGAATTAGGGGGGGTAGGTAAACTTAAATATTCCATATGAACTACCAAAATGCATGTATCTAAGCATTTTTGTCAAAATTTATTGGTTGCTAGGCAACCATGAATAATTAAAAATGCTCAAGGGTGGCATGTTCACACCCCCCTGGAAATACTTACCCAGACCCTATAGATGAATAATCAAGAGAGAAAAATACTATACCTGAGAATTTTGGGTCAGGCCATTATTCAGCATCTCACTGCCGGACTATTAGGGGCAGCATAGTGCTTCAATGTACAATTGCTTTTGGTGGCATGATGTTTGAATGCAGCGCTCACGCTGCATTCAGTATGCAGTAACTGTTCAGTGCTGCATTCATACATCAAGTCGACCATACGGGTTTGATACACCTAGAGTCGGCATGATGCAGAAATACAGGGCCAGTGATTTACTCTGCAGCCTCGTGTAGGTACATCACGATGGCATCAAAGGGTTAAGAGCCCAGTATTCCTGTCTGGAAAGTGTTCCCTGGTCTCATGCCAATAGTGGCCTGATTCTGGAGGGACATTCTTTAGGGTATTTTACGTACTAAGTGAAGTTGTCAGCTTACCCCACCCACGTGGTTAACGTCTACACCAGGCGGTACTTACCTGGAAAAGACAAGAACAGAAGATTAGTCAAATGTACAACACAAGAAGATAATAATAGATCAAAACACAATAGCATCATGGATTTGCTGAATATCATATTTTTTGACAGAATTTGAAGAAAACAACGCCCTCTCATATTGTTACAGGATTTTAAGGAGGATTTAGAATTTGGAAAAGATCGGACATATCTGATCACATATTGCATTGGAACCATGTATATGAGGACGTTGTTTTCTTCAATTCCCTCAACCAGAACAATATCTTCTTCTTGTTCTATTCAAGAAAATAATTATAAACCCAGAATCTAACACGGGGAAAATTGCAGTGGCTCCCAAATCACCCTTGGACAACATGTCTGGATCTTCCTCCTATGTATAGTGTCTTCTACACTACATGTCCCACCCAGACAGTGCTGTGATGAGGCAGGCTGATCTGGGCTCAGGTTATCACTTATTTAGCCGCCCTACTCCGGCATGCACTATTAGAGATGTCAGAGCGGGGACCTGTGATATTTCAGCCGGATATAGGGGAGTGTGCAGAGGCAGTGGGGCGTGTGGTGCAGGCCTGGTGACAACTGACACCCTGCGGCCGGCACTAGCGGATATTACCCCTGTCCCAATCTATACAACATTGTAGACAGCCCCTGCCCCTATCTATACAGCCTTGTAGGCAGCCCCTGCTTCTATATACACAGCCTTGTAGGTAGCTCCTGCTCCTATCTATACAGCCTTGTAGGCAGCCCCTGCCCCTATACAGCATTGTAGACAGCCCCTGCTCCTATCTATACAGCCTTGTAGACAGCCCCTGTCCCCATCTATACAACCTTGTATGCAGCAAGAGAATGCTTCATCCTCATCCTGGCCGCCATTTATTCGAGCAGACAATCTAGTGCCATTACGGGAATCTAGCCTCCTCTCCTTCTCCGTGGACGACCACCGCACTCCTGCTCCTGGTCGTGCCCCTCCCAGCAGTAAGCAGTAGTTGCCTCCCATCCTTTTCTCCCCCCCCCCCCCCCCCGCGAGCACCACGCCCTCAGAGCGAGGCTGTTGGCCGTCACGAGGCCTTCCAGCACCGGAAATGACACAACTATCATGGCGGCCTCCCTCAATGGTGCACCGGAAGTGGTCGACACAGGCGCCCTCTCTCGGACTATTCAGCGCTACACTCCCCCTGCGTGGTAGTCTCCAAGCATAGGCAATATAAAGTTGGGGAGAGTTGTGACAGGAGAGTGTAGTGGTACAAGTTTCCATATTGAACAGTCCGGTCCCCGACTGTCCCATTCCAAAATGGACATGTTTATATATGAAGTGACATTAAATAGTATACTGCTGGTCCATCTATTAAACACCTAGAAAGCCTCGTCCCGTAATCAAAAACGCCTAGCCTAAAAGATAATGGGGACGTGAGATGTCGCTCTTTATTGCAAAATGAAAACCCAATGTTTGATTGTTATGTTCAGCTAACACAAAACCTGCTGATGCATAAGACATTCAGTAGCAGTGGTTAGATAAGATCTACTTCACAAGGCCTATTGGACAATCCCTGCATAGAGAGGGTCACAATATCCTTTGTCAATTTGTGACGACCAGGGGTAACAAGGACACCCTCATCACCTTATGCCTTAACAGGGGGTGGACTGTCTAAACTGCTAAAGTCCACTAAAAAGACAAACACTAAGTACATTACATGTATAGCTTTAAGCTCTTCAATATGGATGTCTTTATGTCTGAAGTCAAGAATGCCTACTCCGACATGTTTATGAACATTCAAGACTTTACATCTAAACACTAAACATCAGAGGAGGTAAAGAGTCCCATAATGTAGTTAAATGTGAGCCACCCTATCATTAAAGATAATTAAGTTCATAAGACAACTAACCTATTTTCTGGTATTTATGTATAAGACCCTTTGTTAATTGTTGCATATAATAATGTATCATTGTGTCCAGCTCTCCCATACTGAAGCTTTCTAAATGTTCTGCGTATAGCAACCAGTATCAATGTATTAGGGCCCACGGACGAATTGCTGGATTTATCCGATGAACCTGTGTATTTCCAATTGATGCTGAGGTCGGATTACCTTTCAGCTTATGAGAATACTAACATTCAAAAAGCTGGGCCCATCTGTCATTGAACTATAATCTATGATACATTGCAGTTCATGAATTTGCTAATATTATGACCTCCTCCTCCAGCGTATACAGAAAACAGATATAGTTACATACGGATGTGAACGGCCTACATGTACATACTTATTAAAGAACAAGATCGACTAATGGGAGTTCCCTACAGCAGAATTGAGTGGTACAAGTTTATTTACCAGGTGTAAAAGGCCAGTCTGACTGCCTATAGAATCCTGACATGTTCTGGTGTTGCTTTATATGGGGTATTATAACGTGTGACAGCTGCTGTGTGAGAGCTCTTATACACAGGGTCAGCTGCAGGGCAAGGAGGTGGGGCGACTTAATACCTCAATGCATCAAGGTTCGAGAGCCGCTGCAGTGGCTACCGAGTGGAATGTTTATTATGTGAGACGTGGGCTTTTTCTGCACAAGCTTGGGGACGTATTGTATTGATTAAAAACAGGAAGGAATGCTATTGGCTGAAGGTCATATCAAAAAGTAATTAACTGCATGCACTTTGATATTTTCCTCTGTCTACCGTCTACTACAGTGTCATATTGATTATCCTATACTGAGAAGGAAAATGTGGTAGCTTAATTTTAGAAGTCCTTCTTAGCTCTGAATCAATTGACAAAAGGCTATTGAAATAACAATTGGTTTTCTGCATGCCAATGGCAAGCAGGTAAGTGCGTTGTAATTGCTAGTCTTGAGGCACGAATGCCAATACAGTATCCATTCTAATTCCAATAAACAAAGCCGTATACAATCGCAGTGTTTGTTTTTCATACTGACTATATATACACGGAATAATATACAACATAGGGAGGCCTCTCTATACTATGAGCCAAGTGTTTTTATCAGGGAGGCCGTGAGTTGGCTCGAGCAGTGAAGGGTCTAAGGTTAAAGAACCAAGACAGCAAAGAGCCAGTGTGTAGCACAATGAACCTGCGTCCCGGCTACAATGAACAATACAAAACCACTTCTTGCATACTAAGCAGTAAAGTGTAAGCCTGGCATGCACAGCCATTACTGGTAGACATACAAACAGCGCTATTAACCCGTTAAGAACCGCATAGTGCTTTAATTTGATACACCCTTTGTCGTCATGATGCGTGAATGCAGCCCTGGCAAGTCTACTCGCCAAGGCTTCATACATTGATCAATACCAATCCCTTGGGAGTGTATCAACCCCGTCTAATCAGTGTGTTGCTTCTATACAGCACTGGCGGGTTACTCACCAGGGCTGCATTCATGCATCACGACGACCAAAAGGCATAGCAGAATAAAGCACTATGCGACCCTTAAAGGGCTAGCCGCCATTACACGGCGGCCATTTTGTGGCCTCCACACGAGCAGCAGGCCAGGGGGTAAAAGGTTATTGGTGACGTCATAGGTGCACAGTAGGGGGCTTGGTACCTGGTGTATGCCACCCGTCGTTGCTGCACAACATCTACTCATTATGCCTCATATACATCTGTCTGATGGCTGTCCACCAGCAGGGATATCTGTCTGGTTAACCCTTTATGGACGGCATGATGCCTTAAGGATATCATGTCCATTGTTACCATGATGCACCAAAGCAGGGTCGGCGAGTAACTTACCAGCGCTGCCTTGGTTCATCAGGCTGGTTCTACGGGAGTGTATCAGTCCTGTAAGATTGGCATGATGCATGAATGGAGCACTGGCGAGTATAGGCTGCATTTATGTATCACGAAGACAAAATGTCATAATGCATTAAGGAAGTAAGGTGCCAATCAAGAGGTGGTCAAACTCTTCCAACTCTGTTGCTAGCCCTTGGCAATAATCCCCTGCCCCTGCCATGCATCCCCACCCACACAGCATGTCGTGTGACAATACACATCACATACTGTTCAATCGCTATACCTTGCTGACTTTGCATTCCACAATCGGTGATTTTCTTGTCTGGATAATTGGTATGGATTGATTCTAAGTAGACAGTCCACGTTGGTGCTCAGAGTTGGTAAACATGTAAACATGTTGTTCTCCACCTTATTGACGACATGACGACAGGGGGTCCTTCATTAGTTACATGCATCAAGTTGATTAACAAATTACTGACAAAGTGTGATGGGGACAAGTACCTTAACCCTATTAACTAAGGACACGTCACCCATGGCCCTATTATCATGGCTGCTCACATCAATTTGAAAATCTTGACTGGTAATTGCCGAGTTATGAGCTGATTTAGGTTGGAAATATTGGCTTGAAACGGTACTTGCGAATTAAAATATACTGTTAAAACATGAGTACAATGTTATATCCACGCAATGTCATTATGTGCGTATTATAACATCACCTGTATACACTCCTCCCTTCCCACTTTACCCTTTCCTCATGGGGACAAGCCCCCGCGGTAGTAGCCCTTTCAGTATGGTATCTTGCATGATATTCATCTTCCATCATATTCATTGTCGTCATGATGCACCAAAGCAGTATCGGTGAGTAACTCGATGGTGCTGCATTCATGCATCATACGGGTTATCCCCGAATATGATGCAAGGATGCAACACTGGCGAGTTATTCACCAGGACTTCTCCCATACATTATGACACCAAAAGTAAGTTAATCAAAGCACCATCCTGTCCTGTAACCCCCCCCCCTCACCCCTCCAGGGCCGTTGACAAGACACGTTAATAAGCAATCGGGGCACTAATCTGGGCCTTAATTGAAGGCTCTGTAAGCAGCAGGCTGCATCAGCAACAGGTCCGTGGTAGACGCAGGACGGCCACGTCGTCCCTACCACCTGATGTCATTACCACTCAACATGACGGCCACCCCTTTAAGTAAAGGCCGCATAGTGTGTTAATGTGGTATGTCCGTTAGTCGTTTTGATGCATGAATGCAGCTATGGTGTGTGCTGCAATCAAGCATCATGCCGATCCTACGGGTTTGATAAACTCCATGTGGGTCAGCATGATGTATCAATGCACCACTAGCGACCACCAGGGCTGCATTCATGCATTCTGACGACAAGGGGCATAGCACTATGCGGCCCTTAAAGGGTTACCCATAGGTCTGATCAGCGCCGCACTAATCAAAGACTCACACCGACTTGGATCATAACACTCGATTAGAGCCGGGAGCTGCTCGTATCCCCATGTGTGGGAGGTGCTCACCTGCCCACACGTAGGTCTTCTGGTGATTAATTGTAGTGCCATAGTCATATTAACTTTTCATATATACTGTGGAGATGTGGAGCTATCTGTGAGTAGCCAAGCAGAATAAATGAACTGTGCTCCTACGAGTGGGACATCCTTTGTTCTCACAATCGCTTTCGGGCTAGCCACCAATGGAAGGCTAATTGTTGTCTAAAGCTAGCCAGCATTAGGATCCAACAATATTCTTCTCAGTTTATGAGTATCTTATCCTCCACATGTAGAAAATATTACATAGTATGTTTTAATGCATTATATTATGTACCCTTTATTGCCATCACTCACGAAAGCACCATGCATGCCGACCATTGCTGCGCTGGGTTTGATGCATTCCCATTTCATTAATGATTATGAAGGACATATCACTATGCGGCCCTTGAAGGGCTACCCCGCCTTATCCCTGACCTGAATCCGGCTTCTGCTACAGAACCCAGAATTGACAACAACCCGTATACCTTGCAGCCACTCACACCTAGTTTGGCTTCACGTCTGTTCGGCCCCTGAGCAGCTCGTGCCGTCCCTAACATGTCGGGGAGCAGCTCACACACATACAGGTCAGGCCGTACCTGTCTGTGCCTGACCAGGGTATATAGCTCTGGGCACCTGGTCCCTCACCTCCTATAGGCCGACCACCTCCTCCAGGGCGCCCCCTTCACTACCACACTTTACTACACCTGTTGCTTAGCAACCCACTGGAGGAGGCCTACCTTTACCTGTGTGTGTGAGCAGTATAGTGTGTGTGTGAAGGGGGGGGGTGCAGTTAGGGTTGGGTCACCTTGTGGGTTGTACAAAGGAGCTAGCTATACACACCGTGCCCATGTGGACAACGCCCTACACTAACCCAACATGGCCGTTTGACCCTTGGACTACTTCCGATAATTGATGGCACATTCTTGTCCCCCAAGAAAGCATCATGTTTATCTCAACAGACGAGAGGTAATGTGTACAGCTCGGATAAATACAACTTTGACATTTACAAGTAACGCTCCTGTCCGTTAGTGAATCAGAGAACGCTGCTAACTGCGCACAGTATTTGGCAAATTCAAAGCATTGAAGTAGACAACGAAGGACGGTTCAGTTAAATCTTGAGATGAATGGATGGCCTTAGAAGCAGGACACTTAGCCAGAAATCTTATCAGAGTCTGACTCACAGACACTGAAAGGCGTGTATTTGTACGGGACTGAGTCATTGTAATGTTGTCACTGAGGGAACCCAGGGAGCAGCTCATGAGCGTATTGATCAGCCTAGTTCTGAATTACTGGAAGTAATTCTAGTTTGTCCTGTATATGGAACAAGCCCTGCCGTCTCCTTAACCATTTAAAGGCTGTATAGTGATTTGAAGTGTCGTACCCTTTGTCGTCATGATGCATGAATGCATGCATACATCATGAAAAGGGCATAGCAACTAAACGGCCATTACAGTATAACTGGCCTCCCCGGCTGAGGTGCCGCTACAAGTGAGGCCAGGTCGGCATATTACTCCTCCTCTTTCTGGACGCCATTCGTTCTGGCATTTTATCTATCTGCAGTGGGCAATTACAGCAGGTCTGTGAGTAGTTCCCGCCCCACCTGCCCCTGAGCTCTGGGTGAGCAGGTGAGTATGGTAGAGGGAAGCAGGTGAGAATGGTAGAGGGGAGCAGGTGAGTATGGTAGGTGAACAGGTGAGTATGGTAGAGGGGAGCAGGTGAGTATGGTAGGTGAACAAGTGCGTATGGTAGAGGGGAGCAGGTGAGTATGGTAGAGGGAAGTAGGTGGGTATAGTAGAGGGGAGCAGGTGAGTATGGTAGAGGGGAGCAGGTGAGTATGGTAGAGGGGAGCAGGTGAGTATGGTAAAGAGGTGAGCAGGTGAGTATGGTATAAAGATGAGCAGGTAAGTATTATAGAGGGAAGCAGGTGAGTATGGTAGAGGGGAGCAGGTGAGTAGGACACAGGTAGGTGGATAGTGGTTACAGGGAGTGGTGCCGAGGGCAAGGTCAGTGAGCGGCCCCCCTGAGCGGCCCAGGTAGGTGAGTTACTCAGCATTACAACCTGATAGTGAGCTGCTCCACTACTATATGTACTAACTGATACCACAGCTGTAGGACCTTTAGTTGAAGGGCAAGTTTGATTTGTATCATGTACTGCCAGAATATACACCACCAGGTACAGGCCAGAATCTATACCTCACCAGTGAAACGTGAATGTGTACAAATCACTGCTTCCAGCAAAGTCTGAGACATGTACACGAGGATTAATACACTGCTCAATAATAACGACAGTGATTTGGCCGGGGATTTAGCTCTGGGAATGGAGTAACCTGGCGTACCTGGTTCCTGCAATACTACTCACCTTGATAGGTGAATGAGCATACACCATGGTTGCCATCAATCATGATATTTTCATTACCATGGAAAATACAACCAAGCTCATGTTTCATTTCATATTTTCAGGCAGATATCATGGTGAGACCTTCATTTTGCTGAGTCATTGGTGCCAGACGTTAGGTGCCCCCAGCAGGTAACGAGTCAGCCACTAGGGGGCGTCTATCCACGTGACGTCACGAGCTGATTAAGTTCTCGCGGGGCAGGGTGCGAAGTGCGCATGCTCTGTTCCGACCGAGGCGACGCGCAAGTGCGAGTTTGCAATCATGTGACGCGGTGTGGCCAATCGGATGTAATTGGGCATGACTTGCGCGTTCTCGGGAGAGGGACCCAGTCGGGGATAGAAATGTCAGGCGTTATTATCCACTACCCAAGGGGCCCTGACCCGAGCAGTCGTTATTACCCCTGGTGGGAGGAGAGGCGGCTGTTCCATCAGCCGGGGGCCCTCTATCTATTATAGTGTTTCCTTCACTAGCTGACATTAGAGCAATACAGTTACAGATGGACTGCAAGTATGTATTAGTTATTTAATGATAACGTCTAGAGAATAAGCATAGGGGCCCTATATATCTTAATTGTGTCATGTCTATAGCATATAAGCCAAGGTATAATTTTAACCTAACATGCCATTGACAGCTATATGATGACAGAAAACGCCAAATAAAGCAATTGTGCTTGTAAATTGTAGACCTAGATGTCTAGAGACATTATCTAGACCATTCCTATGTATATAAAAGTCAAGCTGCGGGGAATTAATTTCTCGTGGGCTATGATTATGATAGGTATATGGTTATTACGCTTGACACACTTTTCATGTCAATTTAGGAAGATGTATCTTATTTGACATGCAATCCACTAGTGAATATGAATATCAACACTGATTAATTACCACCACCCCCCACCCCCACCACACACATACATAGCTAGTGCAGTGGGGTCTATCTATTCCCCTGCTTAAATACCCGTCCTTTTACACTGTAGAGCACCCTCAGAACCCCGCCCCGTCTAAATCCTTCCCACTAACTGACATCAGCATTATAATTAGCGAGCACTCGGGGAAGGAATGAAGAAGAAGATGAAAGTGTGTGTTTTAGTTTTTTCTAAAACAACGTAATTATTGCTGAGAACCCCTTCACAGATCCTTCCCGGTAGAGCGGGGCTGTGCAGTGGGCACATTTTAGCTGAAAGTTGTAACCTTGGCCGTGGATCGTCAAGCATTGCCTCTAATGTTGTTGCTTCTGGCAGGCACCACTGAGCAGCCTGCTGAGGGCCTTCCCCTGCCGGCTTGAAGCTGGGCTTGGCCACCTTAAGCCACACCAGAGTAGTCGAGGTAACCCCAGAGTAGTAGACGGACTACGTGAATAAGTAAACTCGGTCCCCGTCCACACGTTGCCATGGTAACGGGCACGTGGGGGATCCTCCAGGGTGTGAGGTGGGACAGGGTTCAGGAGGCAGTGTGGTAGGCTGCCGCAGTCTTCTTATCATAAGGTGGACATGGCAGTGAGGTTCAGCTTGGGGCAAGCATGTTATTATGGCACGGAACGGTCTCTATATGATTAGTAACCCTTTAAGGGCAGCCTAGTGCTTTAATAATCCAAGCTATTGTGTCTGCATGGTGCATGATGCAGAGATAAAACAATGGTGAATAAGTCTGGGCTCCACCCAAGTAACATGCCCAACTTGGGCCCAGTTAGTTTTACCTTGGGCTAAATAAGGTTGGACCTATCCAATGAATTGGTTCGCAGCGTAGCTTTAGCTAGCCACCTCGGGCCCTGACAACTGCCCGTTCTCGCACTTGCAAGGCCCCAGTTGGGAAGCCCAACCAGGGTCCAATCTCGAGCCTAACCAGGAACCACTGGGGCCCAACTAGGTTTGTTACTTGGGCTGCCGCCGCCATGTGACCGTGTTGATGTTGTGGCCTCCTCCAGCAGCAGGTACCCACAGACCCGATACAGATCCTCCAGGGTCGATACGGATCGTTGCGCCCTGTACAAGGTCCGTGTGTGTGTCCAGTACTGATCCGTCTGACCGATACGGCTCTCTCCACGATGAGCCCCTCAGAGCTTCTCCAGAGCCGTCTTAGACCAATACGGGCTCCTCCAGGGCGGATGTGTGCATTGGACATCGACTTCTTAAAATTCAGTTTGGTAAATGGGGGGAAGTAGTCCCTGAATAAAAGTTGTTTGTGGTTTATGGGAACGATCTATCCTTTAAGTTCAATTTCAATTTTTTTTTGCCGTGCCGTTTATAGGCTACGCCAAAACTATAATAGAATTTATAGTAACTGGGAGTACTCCAGATGTGAAGGAGTAGCTATGTATGTGTATGCGCCCAATGTAATATGAAGGTCCCGTTTTAAGGTGGGACAATGGTTTGGGTAGATATCATATGAAGCATTACGGCACTATGAAGTAGAAAACAATCTGCCCCAACCCATTCAGCCTAGACCCACAGCAAAGCACTCATGGTGGATTCTCCAACCTCGGCATGGAGACCTGCATTGATCCATACCAGCATTGATTCCCCCGACTCCACCCGGAGTCTGATCAGTATGGGGCAGGGTGCGGAGAGGTCTTTTGTATGGGTCCCAGACCAGCACATCAATCGCAATTACGACGTCCACTCTGTCTAACCCTGGTCACACTTTCCTTTGAAAGGGGCCCTAGTCTGGCGACACGGCGCCATGCAACGCGCACCATGATTTATAGGCTATATGTGGTATCAATAATCGGGGATGTATGTAGGCGTGGGGGCGGGAGGGAGGTATGGGGGAGTGGAGACGACCCACGTAACCCAATGCCGGGGACTGAGGAGACAGAGGAGGAGGAGGAGGAGGAGGAGGAGGAGGAGGAGGGTCGATGGGCGGCCACCAGTAGCCGGTCCCTGATGGGCAGGCAAAGGGGTCGATTCCATCGCATATTAATAATACGGCTGGCGCACCAAGAGAGCATCCCTCCACCCCCCCCCTCCCCCATCCTCCCCCCACTCAGGGTGCGGGCCGCCCACGTACTGGAGCCAAACCTGGAGGACAGGCCTTAGTTTGGCACATTCGAAACTGGTGCAAGGTCTAGGCAGGTAAGGGTGACGCCATTTTGTAATTGAATGACGTCACTTCCAGTGGAAACCTCTAGTAAAAGGAACTTAAATTTGCTGCTTCTTGTTAGCATCATTCAGAACAGAGCTTGCCAGTACCAGATATATCGGCATGACACTAGAACTCAGTCTGACAGTTCCTGGCCAATTAAACAGAGGCCACGAACAACTGATGTTGTCATGGCCCTCCCCTTAGTAGCAGGTTGTCTTGTATTGACTGGGGCTGTGAGGGGGCAGTATGGGTGGGCAGCACAGAGTGGGCAGCACAGGGTGGGCATGCAGTAAGGGCAGTCAGCCTTACCACTGCTGTCATGTAACTTGGTAATGTCTGGGCCTCACCAGCGCCATCTTGCTCGCTGGTACATGGAAGATACTGGTATATCTATCAGCACTTCTATACTCAGGACCTCTCCTGGGACTATAACAGTACTATCAGTACCAGAAGGGGTGCAGGAGGGGTGAGTGGGTGGTCGGGCACTGCCCTCTCCAGACAACGCGGCCATGGAGGTTGTTGCAATAGAAGACAGGTTATTGCCTTGCACCCGGAAATTTCCAATAGCACACAAGAAGACGAGGTTGTGGCGTAGATGTCAGGATAAACTGCCTGTCAGGAAGGGGGTGGCCAAGGGGTGGGCTGGCAGGGCAGACAGGATCACTGGACATCGGCTTATTTGCAACAACAAAATGGGTGAGCTTTTTTGTAAGAGCTTTCTCATGAGTTTCTTTTTATGAGATTCCAAGGCAGCACTCAGTCACTGCCACAGGAGCGCCTCAAGCACCATCCTACTTCGGTGTTCAAAGTGTCAAATTGACAGATCTGGGATGACATGTGCAATCGATAAAATCATACATGCCAATCCTATCATGGTAAATTACAAATAGTATTTGGTTATCGATATGTATGTATATATCCATCTCCCCTTGGCGTTCATTTCCCAGTCTTCTTCTTCATCTATTTCTACACAGCAGTAGCCCCATAAACCTGACGAAGTGCGGAAAATGATGCTGCTTGATGCTTGTATAGAAATACAACCTATCATTTCCTTGCATTCTATTTCCCTATGTAGTATTACTTCCATCATCCTATGGCCATATAGGTCTATTCCAGTGATGAATACAACCATAAGGTTATCATAAACCTCCATCACTATACATATATGATAACATCCTATTTCCCCAAACAATATAGTATAGAGCCCTATAAGATGGCTGGTACATGGTTCCTCCAGCAGAGGACCACCTGGTGTGGTACTTGTGTGGTACCTGGTGCGGTACTTGTGTGTACCACCAGGGGGCTGTGTCAGGGAGCAGTGTCCTCCAGAGCATGGTATCACAAGGAGGAGGCATTAAGGCCAAAACTAGTGTTTCATGAAGCATGGTCTGAGGATTAGGGTACGTAGGTCTGATTATTCTTAATGGATAACTCCTAGATCGAATCATGGATTTACTCACAGTCCATGGGTGTGACTCGCATATTGTAGGGTCAACTTGCAGACTCCCAAACAACGACTAAAAAATCCCCCAAATTTGGAGAAAAAGAAATACTAGGGTCAGCTTGATTTCAATGTGCACCCCATGCCCTGAGAACCGTCTGTGCCATAAATTGATTTCTTTTAAACTATTTCTGAAGAAAAAAAGGAAAAGGAAAGATTAGTGCCCCAAAGGCCTGGTGGCCTGAAACAGATGTATTTGTGGGCTATAGGGCTGCAGTGGAAGCTGCTGACGTGGTCAGACCTCCACACTGCAGGCCGTGAATAAACACGGCCCACCTGAGATAACACCCTCACAGGTCACTCCCCTAGCCCCAGCCTGCTAACCCCCTAAGCCCCCCGACATGATCCTTGTCTTTGCTTATGTTCCTGGCCATTGGGATCCTCTAAAACCAATACCCATCATGTAATTACCTCTGGGGCTTCCCCAGTGTAAGACAGTTTGAAGATTTTCAAATCAAATTAATGCTATCGTGATTATTGAAATTTCCCAATGGAATCTAATGATGCTCGAGGCTATAGGGTTGGTTTCATATGATTCTGTTAGTCATGTCAAGTATACATTCTGATAAAGTTATGAATTGCTCTGTGGGGGGAAATAGAAGAAGACAATAAATGAGGACCCGTCTATGATTAGGGAGGAGGGGCAAAGGAAAATCAGCCAATGAAAGGCCAGCACAGTTTAAACCCTCATGGAAGAGGGGGTGGTCTGACGAATTTGAACCCCTCGAGGCCACTAATGTGCTATGCATTCTGTCGTCATGATGCTTGAATGCAGCCTTAGCGAATAAATCATGGATCATGCCCACCCTTAAGGGACTGTATCAACCCCTTCGGTCTTCATGATGCTTGAATGCAACACTGACGAGTTACATGCCAGGGCTGCATCCATACGTCATACTGACCAAGGACATATCCCATTGATATACATTAATCGGTCGTGCGGCCCCTAAAGGGTTAGATTACCACCGCCCTGGAGGCCCCACCCTATTGTCTCTATTTATTAACGCAGACACCTGAGGCTCATTAGCACGTGCTGGAGGAGCTGCAGCGTGTGGTTATTAATTACAGAGTTATGATGTTTACATCATTAACACCCTGGAGGAGGGAATGTAGACGGCACCACCCACGCCGCCCCACCCCACCTGGCGGCGCTGGTTCACACCTCATTGGTAGAAGGCACCTGCAGTGTGACGGGGCGTTCTGCTGACAGGGATGGTGTTGGTTCCGGTCTGTCACATATATCTCTGCACCAACCTACACTGTCGCCTTTCTACCTAGAGAGTGGTTATTTGTTTGCAAGAGGGGGGAAATATTTTTCCGTTTTCCCCCAAATGTATTTGCCCCCCCCCCCCAAAAAAAAAAGAAGAGAAAAGGACCCAATCTGACACTGCTGCTTATGAATTGAGTCAAACCAGCAAAAATGTTAACCTAAATAAGAGAGATTGTTTTCCACTATTCTAGAAACTAGCTCATCAAGAAGGTGCTAAGCCCATTGAACAGCTTTGGGACAAAGATATAGTAATGAGAATATAGGAAGCTGTCTGTATGTGGAGTGGGAGGAATGTGTCTAGGGAGGGCACCTGCATGGGGGGGGGGGGACCTGCACATCAGAGGATGGCTGTGTGCGGTGCCAATTAGTCACCTGGAGGACTCAGGTAAACTGAAAGGGACGTGTGCCTCTGGGGGTAGGCGGGGGTGAGCAGGTGTAGGTCAAGGTGTGAGAAATACGAGATAAATACAGTAACCTCTCCTCCTCGTAAATATGGTCGGATGTAATATAATTGGTAAACAACTGATTTGATTAAACGATATACTATGAAATGAATTCTTTTCAACCCAGATCCCATTTGATCATTCTGGAATCGTGTAGGGTAAAAGAGGGAATTATCTTGAGTTCTTGGGCATTTGTTTTCTCATCGTTATATAAATATTGTACAGCATGCAACATACATACATAGGGGGATTGGAGCGTGGGTAAATCTGATTATTGAGTTAATGATCAATCCTATCTCTCATTAATACTACTTACATGACACCATTAGGAGAACATTGGCCTGATCACCCCACTTAAACCAGGGTAAACTGATTGGCGCACTTGAGCCGACAATTAACTACTATTCAAGGCACGTTAGTAATGGACAGCATCACCCATATACATGCAATTTGTGGCTATGGAACATAGATTTACCTTGGTACAAAAAGAGATAAGACCACGTGGCGCTTACCTCATTATATTATTATAGCTTCTTCCTACGTCAGTGCCATTAGTTCAACTGATGTTTTATCCATCAGGCATTGGCTGAATGCCAGCCATGTTCTCTATAATTTTTGATGAACACAAAAAAAGGCATTACCCATTTGGCATCGTTCCCATGGGTGGACTCATCAATGGGGTAGTCATACATCAATGTAGGGTCTAATGAACAAATAAGATGTAAACTAGGATCCTAGCTGCTTTTTATTTTATCTTTATCGAGTGTAATAGCATTGCTCCTACAGTGAACATCACTACTCGAAACCAACTCGACAAATGCAGTAAGAAAGGGTGATGCTTTAGAGAAATTGCTGATAAAGTAGTTGAATTTTTCCTGATACTTAAATCATCAGAATACTACCATCTAGTACACACTATTGGACAGGTTGTATCGTTAAACTGCTGTGTGTAATGCTTCCAGACAACGTGACCAACATAAGCACTGCTTTTTATCTGGAAAATTCACCGTTTCTCCTTGCATTAGTCTTTTTTGTTGTATAGCTGTATACATGATTATTACATACATGTAAACTGTTCCGCAATGTATGCCTCATGTCCGGCTTATTAGGGTCCCCCAGGATAACTGTATACATCTTAATTAAACCTGACCATCAGCCAGACTTTGACTTGACCATTATGTAAACTAAGATGATGCACTGTCAGACAAGTAATTAGAGAGCTCCTTCATGTTGCTCCCCCACCTGATGATGGATAGAGCACAACTTGTGCACCTCTGCCTCCTCGTTATTTTTACTCGACCTGAGGAGGAGTTTTAGGGACCCACCTCATAGACTTGGCCATGCCCCTGCTCAAAAAGAGACAACGTATAGCCCACTGTACATAAACCTATAGTTGGATGGAGAGAAGGGTTAGGCCCGGGGGTTAGGCAGAAAGGAGAAGGTGTACATAGGGAGAAAGTCTACGAGAGTGCTTAACATTTTGAACTCATTTTCTAGGAAGAGTTTGACAACTTTGAAGAGAACTATTTTTCCTTTGCCCTCACTGATGGACTCTTTTGTCCTCAGTGTTAGACTTAGGGTCGGTGGCCAGTCCAGGGACAGACCACCGTGGTCGTCTCCTGTACCTGGGTCCTAGGCTGGGTCCTCCTGGGTGCCCCCCACCTGGCCTTGTCACCATCCATCCTCAGACCATTCACCATGGGGTATTTTCAGCCCTGGAGGAGCGAGCTGAGCCACCAGCGCCTCTACATGCCCTATACACACCAAGAGGTGGCTGCAGGAGGGATGGCTGTAATACATATGAGTGTTTCAACATAGGCCAATGGAGAGAATATTACACTCTAAGTGTGTTGCATTTACTCGCCTTTAACATGCTTTTTGCGGCCACTTTTAACATACTTTACTTGTACCATACTACACTCTGCACACCCTTTGCCGAAAGTGTATTGTTCTCAAAAGGGTCTTGAAAATTCATATGTGTTACTCATTATGCATGTTTCCGCAACACACATTTCTAAGAGTGTAGCTTAGGATGCTTGTAAAGCTGGGGTCATTATAAAACCTTATACAGTCAGGGCTCCATAATCCTAATTCATATGCTCATCAAGCTCATCAGAGACACTGACGTACGTGTAATGGCCAAAAAGATGTACTATTATGTACTGATATACCTAACATAAAACTATATTCAGGAGGAGTGCACTAGACTAATACAGTAGCTGTGAGTGCTCGTAGCCTCCACTAGCCCAGGCGATCCTGGGTAGGCTCTATTCTATGATGGGAGACAGGCCATATTCCAGGTTGGACGTGACTATCCATGACCACGGGTACTGAATGCGTTATTATATGATCAGGGCAGTGAGGGGGACTCACATTACCTACCACGGGGAAGGCTTACCGTGTCAAATTTGAATTTCAAATCCGGCAGGAGAGGGTTGATCCATGAGACAAGGCATGCCATCTACTTCGGTCATCGATCTTGATATTTGAGCAATACTCCACAAAGCTCTTGTCATTCAGCAGCATTCTCTGTAGTCCCTCGTGTCAAATTCGAACTCAAACAAAGCAGAATTGTCATGTTGTATCCCAAAGTGGAAGTGGACGAAAACATATTGCAAATAAAGAAATGTATAATGCTGCAGAGAATACACATCTATAGGTGGATATTATTCAGCATACACATCTATAGGTGGATCACCTGAACCCGTGGTTTAATAATGGCTGCATATGACAATCCACTTATAAAAAAAGCTAGTGTCATCTTTCATATCGAATATTAACAATTCAGTGTATCCAATTCCCTAAAGCCCACCTATACATGCTTTAAAATACAACTAGTAAATTCTTCTATATGAAATAGTAATCCTGATTAGTATGATATTTCTGTCTGTCTCTGTCTCTGTTTCTCTCTGTCTCTGTTTGTCTGTCTGTTGCGCTCTCTCTATATGTCTGTCTATCTGTCGTGCTGTCTCTGTCTTTCTCTTTCTCTTTCTCTTTCTCTTTCTCTTTCTCTTTCTCTTTCTCTTTCTCTTTCTCTTTCTCTCTCTCTCTCTCTCTCTCTCTCTCTCTCTCTCTCTCTCTCTCTCTCTATGTATATATATATATATATATATATATATATATATATATATATATATATATATATATATATATATATACATATACAAACATACACATATATAATATATATCCCGTTATTCTAGCCCAACTGTCTGTCAGCATGTGCATGTAGACACTCTTAGGCATGTCTTATTCCCTGACATTCCCATTGCCTTCAAAGGTACACAAGCCAATTACACTAATTACGACCTTTTTAAGGCCCGTAATTATAGCTGTTTGTTATTAAGGGGTCTGCATAGAGAAGCTCCATTGCATCTCGGTCATTACAACTATGGTCATTATACTGTTATAAAGATTAATCATATAAAGTGTAATATATTATATCTACACGTATGTATTGTATTCTGCACGGCTTCTGGAACGGTTTTTTGACATTTGTATAGTATATTATGTTCTTTCACTTTCAGAGGTCATCAGTTGCATTGTTACGATCTGGCATATATATGATGTACGGGTTTTGCAAACGTATAGATTTATGCCTATCCCAGGTGTTACTATCTCCCCTTGGTCACGTTAGCCCGAAATATCTACTGCGCACTGCTTGGTATATTGGCAATTTTGGACGTTTTGAGGGTACATCTCACGAACTGCCACATCTAAAATATCTTTACTTCATTCCGTTTTACCTTAACTCTAATTTATAGATCTTCCTATTGGTGAGCATAGCAGGTGCTATTAGCAGAAGCCATGGGGTCTATACGGAGGTTTACAATATATGGAGGTCATGCCTATAACAAAGAAAACTGTGCACAGAGACCTAGACCCTATACTAAAGAAGTATTGAACAGGATTCCCAACCATTACCTCTACCACAGAGGATAGAGGCATATAGAGGGCAGAGGGTCAGTGCCCCCAAATCGAAATTTTAATGGCAAACCACTGCTTTCTACACAAATCCATCACAAGCATGTACTGCTATGTGTTGGCGTGTATAAGGCCTTGTCTGAAGCTTGGTGGAATTATCCACCTGTAGAGGTTTGCTTCTTATGCCCCTGAAAGGAGGCAGGACTACCCACAGATCAGCATCCTCCATGTTCTCCGTGGTATAAGGCTTCCCATATTTAGGTCTCCATACTTCCCATTTGTAAAGTAAATTATAAGCCAAGCTAGAATCCCCATTAACACTCAGTGTAACACTGTGTAAAAAAGTGTAAAAAGTGGTTGACATAAGCAGGCATCGATCGCCACACTACCTTATGCCATATATGGGTTATAGTAAGAAAAAGGTCATCCTATACATAGAAGCACCATTTGTAATCTCATCTTGGCCACCTGACCAGCAATACCTCTAGCAAATTTAAACAGTCTCCTGCTTTTGTCTAAAGCTAAAGGACTCCCCACGAAGGGCAATAATTCACAAAGACGCACACGTGCCTTTCCAAGATTAGCCATCAAGTGAGGTCTTTGTAACACACCCTTAAGGATAATGTAGCTTTAAATCATTTAAAGAACTAGTCCCCAGCCGTGCCTGATGGTCGTTGTCTCAACACAACAAGAAGCTCGCAATACTCCCCCTCAATATTGTTGTCCATGGCTTCCTCATTACGCAGGAGGAAGTGGGCCCGGTGGCACCTCTAGACCTGGCTAATCACTGCTTCTTGGTGGCCGATGTGATTTGTTTCTAGGTTAACCCTTTAAGGGCAGCATAGTGCTGCATTGCGCTATGCCCTTTATCGTCATGGTGTGTAAATGCAGCCCGGGCGGGCCTACTCGCCAGAGCTGCAGAAATGCATCATGCCGACTCTACAGGCCCAAAGGATCGGCATGATGCACTAATATAGTTCCAGCGAGTTACTTGCATGACGCCGATGAATGTTTCCTGATGGCAATATGCCATCCTTTAAGTGTTGATTAGAGGTGGCTACTCCCCACAGGAGGAGGATACAGGGAGAAGGGATATTACCTCTCAGCCTACTCCAGGCAACGTGCCAGATTGGCTTAGAATGCAAAAGTTGAATGTCAGCAAATATAGGTAAAATAGTGTTGTGATGCCTGAATCCTACGTCTGCAGAACCTCCACTGCTGCCACTGCGTCTGTTATATTAAATTCAGTATAAACACTGGACTATTGGATTTCATGTTATTTCATTGAAAAAGAGAGGAGAGTTTGAAAAACATGGTCTTCTTGGTGTGGAAATGTCACGGATGGATAACCACCATTCAGTATTGACACGGTGTAAATTAAAAAGAATTCCCACATTTTTGTGGAGGCTAATATTAATATTAACCAAAAAACAATTATTGGTGTTTTTGTGTGTGTGAAGATTTTTAAGACACCAGCAGCTACTAGTGGAAAGTCCACAGGTTGGCCACAGGTTGATTCACTGGTAGCCGCTTGGACTTAACTGGTGAGTCAATGTGGTGGGGCTGGTGGTGGTGGTACTTCCTCCAGCAGCTACCGGCTGTTTGCCGGTTTACTGAAGTTATTTTGGACAGGAGGAGTTGGTTAGGAGGAGCAGGAGGAGACCGGTAGTGGTGGGTAGCCGGCTACCCTACCGCTGGAGCTGCTGGAGGAGCTGGAGGAGCTCATCATGCCCTGGAGGAGTGAGGCATGGTGTAAGGAATGCTGCTCCCGTACAACAGCAAAATGTCAACCACCTCCGACACCACCCGCAGCACGTCTCCAGTGGGCGGACCTTAATGAGCTGGACATGATTTAAATTGTTGATTTGACTCACACACACCCTCCTCACGCATACTGTACCACCTTCCTGCCCTCCTCGTCCTCACCTTACCCTTTAATGACAGACTGTATTGATACATCACTTCTTGACATGATGCATCAACGCCGATGATTAACCAACTCATCAGCACTGTATCGGTGCACCATCGGTAGTGGTTTGTAGTCGGCTTAGTACCCATTGCTGGAGGTGTAGGATAGGACGTGGACTCGCCAGATTAGACTCGCCAAGGCTGACAACAAAGGACAGGGTGCATTAGATCGGTATGCTGGCATTAACGGGTTAACTCAATTTCCACCCAGCTCTACCACATCTACTGCCGGCTATCCAGGCATCCCACTCCCCTGGAGGTCCCATGAGTTTGTGTTAGTTGGAGCTGTGACCACACCATCAGTCATCATTTATATTTATAGCAATATTGCCACTGACACATAGCAGCATAGAAAGCCCTATCAATAACAATCTATATGTATTAGGAGTATATCCAGGGCTAGAGTCATCAAATATACCAGTAAATGATATGTGGAGGAACACTATGCGTCCTTTCTACCCATAATCGGAGAGACTTTATATGATACTTTATTATTCATGAAACACTTGGTCAGTATAAGCTACTGGTCAACCTGGACCATCGTGAACAACACAAGTCACAGGGGAACAGGGGCCCTACTTTGTGTCAGGCACACTATGGCATAAATCATGGCAAAGTATGCAAGTTCTCTTTCACTGGGAAGAACCACTCAATCCAACTCAGAATTATTACACTAATTATTACAGTCGTATACGTCTAGCGAAGTGCCAATATCTCCAGCAATCCACTTAGGACGGGGAGTTATTACCTCCAGCATTCAGCGTATGAGGCCCCTGGACCATACCCCCATACCCCTCTATACCCAGGACATGCTCAGTTATAGCTGCGGCTCTATGATCCCTATGATGGATGGGGAGCTGCTCCCCTCCACAATGAGTTGCTCACCACTCCCTAGCGCGGCGACATACGACTCACAGGTCTTATATTAACAGTCAATAATTTAGTGGGTGAGCTGGGGAGAATAATATAAGTGCTTTCCGGTCTTGGCCCTGACTCTCGCTGTCACATCTCAGATGTAGGGTCGACATCTGTGACGTCATCCACTGGCTGGTTCAGGAAGGAGAAGGGATGGAGATGTTTATTATATTGAACACGAGGCTGGAGACTGTACAAAGTATAGCGTTTAGAGGCACCCATTCCTACATTTGCTAGGCTATCCACAACATAATTATGATGTAAAATGTACTTTTATTGATAGAAATAGGTATGCCTATATCACGGGAAAATGATCTGCAAAATAACCATAGCTTGAACCGAATGTATTCTGTTCCACAGCGAGAAGAGCGAGTATTAGATAGAGGTCTGAATATCTCCTCTGTTTTATGATAACTAGACATGAGGTTTGTTTTGTAGCCCTGCCTTTTTTTGATGATTTCCCTTATTTCAAACTCAGAGTCCATCTAGTGAAAACATACGGCTAACTATAAGAATTGACGAGGAGGGCACGTTAGCATTGGTTTATAATGCAGTTTTATGGTATGCTTGAGCAGTATACTGCGTATACATAATGCATATGCCAATATAACTAGATTATTGTTTATTAGAAGTATAACAGAGAAATATGTTAATCAGTTAGTGTTAGTTGAATCAGTCTTCAGAACTTCCATCGATATTATACAAAGGAAACCCACTATAATACTGTGTTAAGGGAATACATGTATATGCATACAGGATACATCTGAGGTAGGTCTCAAACATCCAGGAGTCCCGATCTGAGGTCCTTATGGCAGGGTGTACCTGAGGCCCCTGGGTGGAGGTCTGTCTGAGATTAGTATGGCGAGTTGTATCTGCCGCGTGTATACCGAGGTGTATACAAGCACCCCGCTGGGCCCTGCGTGTATACAAATCGATGCAGGCTTGGAGAGTCGAGCTGCTCAGGGGACTGTATGCCGTCTGGAGATAACCAGAGCTGCTCCCTCCCACCAGTACTACCCTCTGTCCTACACATATACACCGCCGCCCACCCATACACCACAGCAGCCCACTGTCTGGCTGACTTGTATTAACCCTTTAAGGACAGTATTTTGACTTAATATTAAAGCAACATTCATCGCCATGACATATCAACATAGCGCTGGAGAGTAGCTCACCAGCGCGGCATTGACATATATCATGCCGAGCCTTCGTGAGTGCCTCACTTTCGCAGGGTCTTCATGATGCACGGATGCAGAACTGGTCAGCAACTCACCAGGGCTGCATTCATGCATCATGGACATTAAAGCATTATGCGGCCCTTAAAGGGTTTAACATTATAGCCCCAGGGTTTACAATAGGGGAGTCTTTATCTGAGAGGTGGGGTGAGCTGAGGTACATGTGACATAGCTGTGTATAGAGTGATACACTCTGACTCACAGAGGCGGAATGTGAAACAGTGGTTGTTATAGAAAGGTGAAAGTACTAGCTGTTGCAACAATAGGCAAGAATTAGCCGATCTAGCAATTGGCTAGAAGTATCTCTTTTAGAAATTAGCTCTAAGTATCTCTTTTAGTAATAGGCACCATGGTATAATTGCTTGTAGGTAGGCTATTTCTATTGCTGATATATAATTATCACACACTGTCTATCTTAAAGGTGAAAAGATTGTCCATTTAATTGAATCACTCTTCGAGTTATTTATATTTGTAATTATGATTCTCAGTATGTGGACATTTCCGTATGTTAACCACTAGGCTATATATAAGATCGTCATTATGATCTTGTCCCAAAGCTTGTTGAGCTCGGAACATATCCCACATTATTGTGGAGATCTATGTCCTAACAGCACGCCAGCTGCAGAGAGTGGCGTCCTGGCAATCTAATCCAGGCTGCAGAAGTTATGGTGTTTTATGGACCATAAAGACAGCAGAACAGAATCAGATCTTGCTGTCTGTCTGATCTATAGTAGTACCACCATAGGTCATGCTACTCGGCAGGCCTGCCACTATATCTGCATCTAACTCTTTAATGAACACAGATCGCATTAATGTTTTACTAAAATGTGCCCTTTGGTCGCCATCAGGCATGAATTCAGCCCTGGCGAGTAACTTGCCAGTGCTGCATAAATGCATTATGCCGACTCTATGGGATTGATACACTCCCAAAGGGTCGGCATGATTGCATGAATGTAGCACTGGTGAGTAGACGCCAGATAGTACAGCACATTTTAGCGCTGTGCGGTCCTTAAAGGGCTAAAGGCAGTGGAGCTGCAGGACAGAATCTCTTTTTCTATTGAGCATATAAATCAATACTACATAAGCTATCATTTTCTATTGAAATAACAGCGTGACTGTCTAGTGAACAGCAGTCTAAGCCGGCCTGCCCCGCCTTAATGGGTACCTCTGTGCCGCGAGATGTGTTCTGCTGCCGTGTTCCCGGGCCTCCTGTCTCCCACAGGCCCCATTGGAATGGAATTGAAATAAGTGGTTTTAGACAGGCTCAGTAGAGTATGGGGGTGGGGCAGGAAGGGCCGACTGGACAGGCGGCAGGTGCCAGTGTATGGGGCATTCAGCATAGATAGATGCTCTGGGGCAGGGCTTGTAGGAGTTTAGTCTATAGAGATGAGATGGCAAGATGGTTATAACCAGGAGATGGTTAGGAAAAGGCCGTTAACAAAGAGTCAAACAAATTGTAGGCTGGTGGGCCGGTGAAAGCAGGTGTTGGGGGAATGAATGAATAAGACCAGTGGTGGATACAGAAAGTTAGATTTTTTAAATAATATTTCAGTGCTGTTCGGCACTTTGGACACTCCCCTCCTCATTTTTAATTCTTTGGGTATCAAATTTCATGGATCTCTTATCTGCTGTAAAAAGCAAGTAGACCAAATTAATTGGTCCCCACCAATGCCACGCCTATGCAGGATGTCTGGAGGATGTCATATCAGTGCAGGATGGCTGGGGGATGCCCCACAAGTTCAGGCTGGCTGGGGGATGCCCAGGCAGTGCAGGCTGGCTGGGGAATGGCCCACCAGTGCAGGCTGGCTGGAGGATGCTCTACCAGTGCAGGCTGGCTGGAGGATGCTCTACCAGTGCAGGCTGGCTGGAGGATGCTCTACCAGTACAGGCTGGCTGGGGATGCCCTGCCAATGCAGGCTGGCTGGTCGATGACAGGGAAGGCTGGTTGGCTTGGGGATGCCCCGCCAGTGCAGGCTGGCTGGGGGATGCCCTGCCAGTGCAGGCTGGCTGGGGGATGCCCCGCCAGTGCAGGTTGGCTGAGAGATGCTCCGCCAGTGCAGGCTGGCTGGGGGATGCCCCACTAGTGCAGGATGGCTGGAGGATGCTCTACCAGTGCAGGCTGGTTGGAGGATGCTCTACCAGTGCAGGCTGGGGGATGCCCTGCCAATGCAGGCTGGCTGGTCGATGACAGGGAAGGCTGCTTGGCTTGGGGATGCCCCGCCAGTGCAGGCTGGCTGCGGGATGTCCCGCCAGTGCAGGCTGGCTGCGGGATGTCCCGCCAGTGCAGGCTGGCTGCGGGATGCCCCACCAGCATAGTATGGCTGCGGGATGCCCCCCCCTCCAAGTGTAGTATGGCTGGGGGATGCCTACAGGCATGTAGACTAGTCTTGCTGGTGCCCGTCAGTGCAGGCTGGCCGGCTGATGCCCCACCAGTACAGGCTGGCTGGGAGATGACAGGGCCGGCTGGCTGGGTGCTGGGGGATGACCTCCCGGTCTGGAGGAGGAGGGCGGCGATGGCTGATGGAGTGGCGTCTGTGAATGCGGATAATTTCACTCGCCATAAAGAGTAATCTGCGGCCGGAGAGCCGGTGTTTCCGACAGCGCCATAGCTGCTTATTATTAATGGCGCTGGGCTGGAGGCTGGTGCGGCGCTGAGTGGATAACCTGGTCCTGTGTAGACCCAGGAGGAGGCCGGACCTACACACCACGTGACCAGCCTCCCGAGGACCGCCCCAGCTGCTGGAGACGTGAGCCCATTGTCATCAACCTTAAAGGTTAACGATCTCAGCGCCGCCAGTGGGCGTTGTTTGAACTAATATAGCGCCCTTACTAAAATATAGAATGCCCCGAGAGTACAATGGGAGGCGGCTGGAGGGACAAAGGGGGGTGACCTGTTTGTTTTGGGCAGAGAAAGATGGACTCAGGAGATTATATTTTTCAATTGCCCTTCACTCCGGAAAACATTGGCACCTATCCTCATCCTTTGAAATTTTCTATTTCCTGGTGCATTCATTTAACTAGATCTAACGTCATTTTGGTGATATTAAAGCGATGAATGAAAACCAATAAACGGGAGTGTATACCTTTAAGAGGTATAGTGCTATTAAAGGCCCTCCTCTAGTCTCCCCTCCACAACTCGTCCTCACAGAAAGGTGCCCTCTATGCTCACTAAGCCCCATGCCTCCTCCTGTCCCCTGCTCCTCTTACCCTAAGCCGATCCCTCCTCACTAACGCAGCCTAATTGGTCAGTAAATTCAGCCGTGGTCACCAGGCTATCACTCCTGTAATCCCTCT
Organism: Harmothoe impar; assembly: GCA_947462335.1. NCBI lineage: Eukaryota > Metazoa > Annelida > Polychaeta > Phyllodocida > Polynoidae > Harmothoe > Harmothoe impar. The sequence continues at coordinate 24,890,267 of OX381704.1, read as the reverse complement.
CTACTCACCGTGCCTGTCCTTACCAGGTCGTTACTGTGCCTCCTCCTACTCCTACCCAATGCCTTTCTGAAGGCGCCGTGTCAAACACTTGGTGATTTACGACATGAATTTAGACAACCTGTTGGAGTTGGCTGTACTCCTATATCTCTCCTTTATTGTGCTGAATAAAAATATAAATTGTTCTTAGATACCTTCTTAGGGAATTGAGCAAGGAAGTAAGCTGTGTCTAATTGCAAGCCCATGTATTTAACAATATTGTGTTTGTTAAAGTCCAATGTCTATGTCAATATACCTAAAATTGATATAAATCAAACTATAATAATAGACTCTGTTGGTCTTTGGGGCTTTATATTGAAACAGGGAACTTTCAAAACTTCATCCAGGTCACTTTCACCCCCATGTGTGTTGCGTATCCTACACAGATAATCTAAATGCTCCGACCCCCTTTAGTCTGTAATGGCTCTCACAGGTTAGTCATAAGGCCCTTAAAGGGCACATGAGGCAAAACAACATAACAGCTTAACAGTATTAACTAACCTAGGTTGGTTGTATAGGCAGCAAAAAAATGACTAAGGGTGTTGGTCAGTACTATCTAAGAGTTCTAGCAAAAAAGAATATCAGTGTACTCTCACCTTCAACTAGCCCCATAACTACCCTTATCTACCTTATCCCTCCATCGCCCATTGAGTGAGGCACATATCCTGCCCCTCACCTGCAGCATGTAGCCGCCCTGGAGGAGGTCAGCCCTGGAGGAGGAGGTCACCTGTTAGGCCTGGATCCAACAGGAGCAGACAGGACGTCTTATAGGCTGGTCACGGCGGGACGGGTTGGCTCCTGTATAGCTGGGTCCAAATCAGGTTAGCCTGGGGCGCCCCTGGTGGCCGCCACGTACACTGGTTGTATGACAAGAGTGGTCAGCCCAGCCGTCTGTTACCTGGGTACGGCCTGCCCCGCTATAGGGCCAGAGGTGAGCGGATCTATCGTATTAAGTACCCCTCCATCACTACATGATCTAGGGTCATCTCTAGGTCTAGGTTTAATTGAAGGTCATGCCCCACTATTGTATACTTGTCAGATAATGTCAAACCAAGGCCCAAGAGATAGGTGTGTATCATGTTAATCTCGTCTGAACGTTTAAGGTACCCAGTGAGGATTGTTTAATGGGTGTCATCTTTTCATTAAATCTAAGGTTTCTTGCAGTGACTGAGTTGTGATACTACCGTTTGTGTCAGTTACAGCATAGATATCATAGTCGGTCGTTGCGTAATTATGCCCTTTATTTTGACTCTTTGCGCCCAGGTTTACCATTATATTCTGTATGTGTCCTCGTCCCACCCCTAAGCAGGGTTCAGGAGAGGACACCTGTCTACTTTACTCATCAGTCATGTACTGACTTCCCTCATCCTTTACAATAGATGAGCACCTTATTACATACCTGTACAAGGCAGTCTACATATTGACCTCTCATAAATAGTATCCACAGCCATCCCTCTCATACTCGTCCCAGTACAACTCAGGCTATAAAGACACCATCATTTCCACAGAATCCCTCCAGAGGTCACCCCTGCCCCATGCCCTCTCTCCCCCTTGCACCCACACACCCAGAGCACCCAGCTTACTGTACCACTCCTATACATCACCTGTGTGAGGTCAGTGGGTGGCTGGTATCCAGCAGCCCTGGGGGCACCAAGAGGTGCTGGAGGAGTGTTACAGGTGGGTGTAGGTGTGGAGGAGGGCACCACTAATTACCCACCTAGTTAACACGGCCGGGGCTCGTTAGGTGCTGGAGAAGGAGACTTATTATGGTGCCACGTCAGGTCCCAGTGACGTGGCACGAACACGCTGGTCCCTAACCTATCAACACATTGAGGGACGTATCAGTGATGTAATACGTTATGGTCTGTTGCACACTGGTGAGTAACTCGCCATAGCTGCATCCAAGTATCATGCCTAACCTATGCTGTCGATACTCTCCTGAAGGGCCAAGAATGACTAGCCAGGGCTGGATTTATGTGTCATGACAACAAAGGGCATAACACATCTAAGCACTATGCGGCCCCTAAAGGGTTAACTAGATGTCCCTAAACCAGTGATAACAGCAGCCCTCCCCCCTCCAATAACTCAACGCTATTGTTATTGAGACATGTCGTCAGCATGTCCCATTCCACACCCAGACCTGGTATAGAAGGTCATTAACCACTACACAGTTAACCATCTAAGGACGGCGTGTTGTATGGCATCAATTGCTGTGGTAATCCCAAAACAGAGGCGGTGAGTTTGGATAACTCCTCATTCAAAGGGCATAACACATTATAGCAATAGTGTAAATTCACTCTTTTGCACTTAACCTGGATCTAACCTGACGTTCTGTTAAGCTAACCCCCGGGTATAACCCTCTATAGTAACAGGTAAGTCTGATTGATGGGTCCATTTTTAGCAGCATAAACATCTCTCACGGCTTCTATTTTAGAACCAATATCTTGAAGCAGTGCCTCTGGCCCCCAAGACCGGCACCAGATGGATGTGACAGGCCAGTCAATATTGTAATAAGTCCCACATGTGTGGGAGGTACTGGGGAATGGAACCATGGTACGTAGTTTATGATGCCTTATGAAATCAATGTGCTATGTAATATCATAATTATATTACACGAGAAGGGAAAGGATATGAGTGCCCAGTAAACTCTGTGGGAGCGTGACGATTGGATGTCATTGTATAATATTAGATATTAATCTAAACAAGGAAGCGAAAACGTATTGGTGACACAGTATATTATAAGGACGTGAATGAAGAGACCAAACCACAACAATCTAGTGAAACTATCCAGGACCTCCACCCACTATCCACATGGGGAAGTGATGAAAAAATACAGCGCTGATCTCCATGCCTATAAATAGCCGCACATACCATCCCAACCCTCCCACCAGCCATGCATATATATACAAACACAATAAATACAGACGTCATCGGGCCCGTTTTTGTGGATCTAGCTCTGTAAGCACCGCGTGATACCTGTTCATATTCAGTGGTTGCCACTCTGTACCAATACATCTGTGGCGAGTAACTCGAGGCAACATTGTACTTGTACATCATGAGTTACTCGCTAGGGATGCATTCATACGTAATGAGACAAAAGAGCATAATGGGAAAAGGGCATAAGATGCACTATGCTTCGCTTAAAGGGCACATAGGCTACAGGAGGCAGGGGGGGGGGTGTTGTGATGGCTGGTCACAACACTAGCGAGTGGCCCCGCCCCCGGCTATGACCTCCCCTCCCCTCACCTCCGACTCACCCACAAACCATGAAGCACACTGGACGTGTGAATTAAACTGGTGACATGGTTTATGGTGTGTTTGCAGGCGTCGACAAATGACCCAGTCCATCTCCCTGCCGAACTATCTGTCTTGGCCCTGTATTTGTTGTTATATATAGTACCCAACCAGGGCCATTATACTGTATTGGATACATAGGGAGACCACTTTATTGCTGACAGTGGTATTTATTCCCATTTGCATTCAGTGAATGGAAGATGCCGTATATTGGTGAGCCAATTTATTGCAATTACTCCACCCCGTCCTCATCCTTCTCCTCCCAAGTATTTGCACTGCGCTACATATATATGTATAGCTTAGGGTAGGTTCACCCTGAGTCAAACTTATACCTTGAGTCAACCACTTTTGTCATGAAATTACAAGTTCAATATGCATCTGGTGATAATAAACTCCCACTGATTTAAGAATTCAAGTGTTTTCCAAATATAAACTGCACATTGCATCCACATCATCACTCTTTTTCATACTGTAAAATCAGTCAGAAGTACTCCTGTTTGATCTGTTTTGGCAAACAGAGAATGAAAATCTCCCCACTGTTCATACTCTTTGGTAGTTGATTTGAAGTGTTTGTCCCTTTCATACACAGTGTCAATCAGTTTTGTGAGCTGCATATGTATCTAAATCACACAAATCATGTCTTTATTGAGCAAAATTAACTTCCTAAATTATATTTAGGACTGATTTCGTAAGGTTTACCCATTTCACCTTAAGTCAGCCATGAATTCACCCTAAGTCAGCCACATCATACCTTAAGTCAACCATGCGGTTTTCTTCTCGGGAATCTCCCCTGGAATTCTCTCACCTTGAATTTCTGTCCAAGAACATTCCCCCTACCCTTGTGAATACCTCCTCCTTCCAGAATACCCTCTTCTACTACAGGGTTAATGATAGCAGGCCTACCTGTGTATTGTATAGAGGGCAAGGGTGAAATGCAAAAAGAGGGGGGAAAAGGGGGTGAGAAGGCAGAGCCCCCGATATATTCAATAGAACTCCATACTGCATGTCTATAATGTTATATTTGGTCCTCATTGCTCATACAAGTAATATTTACTTGTATTGATAGCTCATAATGCAATTGTATTCACCTAAGGTACAGTACTAACTTTGTCTTGATTATTCCATGTTCAATAAATCATTTTATTCTCTATTGTTAGCTGTAACATATTGATATATGATGCATGCATTCATCCATTTATGAAAATCAGAAAATTACTGGTTTATTCCACATATTTCTGGTGGTTGAAATATGGCTGACTCAAGGTGCATTTTGGCTGACTTAGGGTGAAAAGGGGCAATTCTGAATACTCTGATAAATCATGGAATTAAATACTGTAAACTGATATATGGCATTGTAAGACATCATGAAAGTTACTCTCCAGAGCAATACCTAATGTTTGGTTCAATTGTGAAGGATATGCACAAAAAACTCTATGAGCAGTTAGACCTGAAAGGTAGCTCATGAAAAAACATGAATCAGACCGGTTGAAAGTGGTGAACCTACCCTATGTTCATTACCCATCTGTTATTTAGGCCGATGCTAAATGTGACATGATTACATGATGAATTACATACATGTATACCCATACTATATATATGTATAATTATGTTTGTACCTGTGTGTATATGCATGCATCACTATCAACGGGACCAGCATTTTGTTACATATAGATCTAGTTATTAGAGATTATATAATGATATTAAGTAGGAGACCATTTGTGCACCAATGGCAGTCAGGTACCTCATAAACCAGTGTAGCTAGCGGAGAGGAGCTCCCTCCCGTGTGTACACAGGCTCAGATTCTTGTATATCCTTGGGCACCTTTCTCATCTTTTTCTCCCTTTTTCTCATCCTTTCCGCTGCCTACCCATGTTATATACTGTTAGCCTATGGGGGAATGAGGGAGTTAGTGAGTCTATAGAGTCCCATGTTGCCTGTTGCACAGGTCTGTATCCTTGGAAACACAGTTTCATTACCCCTTTATCACAAGTTGGTTAATGACACTTAGGTCTTTGCACCTCTGCAATCTCCGGGGCCATGAGCCTCACACCATCTGGCACAATATTTGCCTTGTGCCGACTCTGGCACTGGGCTGGTGGTAGACGGTAACCTGTTGGCAGAGCTGTTATTCCCCCTCCCCCCCCTACTCCCTCCCCTGGTATGATGTAGGTTAGTATGTTGTCTTGTGGAAGGATCCCCCTCACCCATTGACGTCATCGGACAATGACACCATGCCATCATGTCTGTCTGTGTCACCCAGGATCAACACTGGGTGGGTGGATTGGGGGGGGGGGGCAGTATTTAGGGAGTATGGCCATGTCTGCCCGCTGAATCTATGGCTTGGTATAGGCTACATCTCATCCGCCAAATGCTGATGAAATTCCAACCCAGGAATACAGTGGTGAGTTAGGGGAGGGGAGCTAGGACGGGTTTAAATTATGTAGGATGTATTTCATGTTCCAGCTAATATTATCAGATTTCCAAGAAAGTCCTGTTAGATATACCAGAAAGATAGCACAAAGCAGTAAATAGTATATATACAATGGCGTACCACAATTCTAATGAAATTCAGATATTGAAAATAATGAATCTAGTAGTAGCCTTGTATTTGACTAAATAGAGCAGCAGTCAACTCACTGCTATTTAGTATACAGCAGATTCACCAAGAATCAGGTCCAGGTGGCGCTACATGCCAATACCAGGTGTGAACTAGGGGCACTCAGGTATTGACACTGCCTCTCTATACGGTATATAGTACATGGACTACATCTAGTATTCCCCAGGGCACACATCATTCTAGCCGACACATGCCATGGTTTATTCACAGCCTGCCGTGAATGGGTGCATTATTACAAACCCTGATAGAGTGATACGCTGTCACCACGCCATAACACATGGATGGGGCTGACTTTGAAAAATACACAAAGATGGCAAATGGCTTTATGTCAAGGCCTGCATAATACCTTAATGCCCTCTGTCGCCATGATGTATACACAATAGCATCCCTGCCTACTCACCAGGGCTGCATTAATACATCATACGAGCTTTTAGGAGTGTATCAACATCGTAGGATAGGCATGATGCTTGGATGCAGTACTGGCGAGTTTCTCGCCAGGGCTACATGTATGTATGGTGGCGACAACTGGCATGCTGCATTTAATCCCCCTGTGCCCCTTAAATGGATAACCACATACATTTTGTAAGGTAGTCCCTAGATCAAATCCAAGGCACTGTATAGGAACGGAAGCCTTAGTAGGCCAACCTACATAATGTTATCATTGATCACTCTCATATATCACAGGGACATTCTAGAGCAGGGAAAGCAAAGAGTAATCCTTTTATAAAACACCCCAACCACCCAACACATGCATATGGTGGTAAGAGACTGTTTGATGCTGTGAATTATAGGATAGACGTACATGTATTTGTGGTTGAACGAGGTGGGTGGGGATGTTCTCTCCTCTCCCCCCCCCCTCCAGTTAAGGCCAAATGTGAGGGTGACTGAGCTCAATATGACCGCCTCCTCTTCTATCCCTCAGTGGGTTGGGAACTTCGCGTGTGATGCGATATAGGATTTAAAAAACGGGCATAAAACTATAAACACATTCCACGTCTACGTGAACGAGTGACAACAAACCCCATTCATGGCCACACTTTGGGTGAGTGAACTCAGCCAGGGAAATGGAGTAGCGTCGTCCGATGTTTTATGACGACGGATAGGGTAGTATTTATTATAGTTTTTACGCAGAACATATATCTGGAAATTCCCTTTTCCAGTGTGTTTACTCAGCTCTATAAATAACTATTGTCTCAGCCCTGACAGCGGTTATGTTGTATACATTATCATTTTTGCCAAACATTAGGAGTATGCTTGACATTCTAATACAGTCGTGAAAATATAAAGCACTCCAATATAAAAGACTCTCCCCATAGAGTTACCCAGCAAAGAGGACATATTAAAGCACAATGATACCCAGGATAACTTAATCAATAATTCATCTTCCTATTGCACAGTGTAGAGTGTCAATAATGTAGGCGTATGGATCTCGGTGCTCACATACGGCAATAAAGGTAGATTCACCACAAATCGGACACATACCTTGATTGAGTCTCTAAATGTGTTGTTATCCATGTATGATAAACCCTCTATTTATTCATTGCTGGTAGGAATAACACGTGGATCATACTGTAAATGTTATACTACAGGAAAAGGGGGCGTACTAGGCTTGAATCATACAGATTAAACTGTTACATAATGTCTCACCTCTTGTGTATCTACTTCAAAGGGCTAACATCACTTGCAAGTGTGTCTCTGCTCAAAAGGTATTATAAAATGCATAAGAAGGCTCCCTATCGCCAGGAATGCGTCATAATCAGCACTTCTTGTCTATTTCAGGTGCAGCTACGGTGTTCATGTGTGCACGACGCAGGTAGAAAGAAAAGAACCAGATCCCTGCATTGTATTGTAAAATGGCTGGATGCCACCTACCTACCTCCACCCCAAAATCCTGCTAGCGTCAGCAGAACGTGCACAATGGATACTTACCTGAAACGAAAAAGGGAATACATTAGGAGGGTGTGAATAGTTATATTCAATACAATTTAACTAGGTATATTCAGCACAATATAAGAAGGTATACTTAGTACAATGCAAGTAGTTATGCTTAATACAATGTAACTAGTTATATTCAATACAATATAAGTGGTCATACTCAATACAGTGCAAGAAGTTATATACAGTACAATGCAAGTAGTTATACTCTGGGTGGGGACCAAATTGCTGAGATAGCAAACATACACGTGGTTTATGTATTTCCTTAAGGGAAATGTTAATGATAAATATTTTAAGAGAACTGTAGATGGATACATTGTTAGACAGACATACTACAACTAACCTATATATATGCTGACCATCTGATGATACTTTATTTTGGCACGATATATAATGCTCCTTGATACAAATCTGTCAATAAGGATAAATAAACTCATGGAAAAAAGTTCGAGCGCAAAATTCTTTTTGTGGAGTTCTATATCTACAATTATGTTTTTAGTAGTCGAATGCACCATGAGACCTACGTGCACGCACACCTTGAGCTACATTAATAAAATATTTTGTCTCATCTACCTCCACTGGCTCCAGGGACCATTTTCCCAAGGGAAACCTAGAAAAGAAGTTTTGAAATGGATTTTCGCAACTCAAGAGATTCAAAGGTAGCTCGTGTGAAATGCTCGTTATCCTAAACGAGACGTGCTATTTTCTGATAGTTTCTTTAGAATTAGAACTATAAAGAGCATTGGGGGTCCTCGTTTGTATGGTGTTAATGTTCCAATGCAAAACAAGATCAATCCCTAGCGAAACACAAGTACTAACATACCCCTATTTACATACACTGCTGTGTATTATTGATGCAGTAAATATTGGTAGTCGGATATTGAAGTTAAATCTCATTCTATTATGTATACACTTGTGAGTTTTAATTCATGAACTGTAGTACATCTTGTGAGAGGGGAGCCAAGACAACTACGCACATGAGGAAGGCATGATGTATTGTTATAAGCATGTGTGCGTGTCAGGGACCCCGCACCAGCATACATAACGTCATAAGCTCAGTGGTAGGGGTGCACTGTGGCCTTCTATCTTGGTCACTGCCAACAACATGTTCTATACATTTATGAGCAGTATAGTAATCTAACCAACTATACCATTTTCTCGCCATCATGCAGAAATGCAGCTCAGGCAAGCAACGCATCAGGCTTGCTTTCATGCATCAGGCTATCCCAATGCGGGGGATAGATACACTCCCAAAGCAGTGTTCTGGCGAGTGCATTATTTGGCTCTTAAAGGGCTAATATATCAGCCTCACTAAGACAGCATCCATGTTGCATGCTCCCTCAAAAGCTGACAGTGACAAGCGTGCATTCCACGCCTGCCGGCAGCCCTGTATACCCCCCCCCCCCCATCTCCTTGAGTCACTCACACAGGTAGCTTTATTACAAAAAGTGCTCATACACTTGTACAAAGGTACTCAAAAGCAAAAGAGCAACTCATTCTCAGAGTGTTAATTTTTTAAGCGAATTTCCTCCCATACAAGTAGGCTACCCTCTGGGTAGTGTTGGTCAATGGGGGAGTGGTGCGTTAAATAGGGCGGCGGCATTAATGCATTGAGTAGCTGCGTAACGTGCGGTGAGCAGCTCAGGCCGGGAGTGGGAGCAACTCGGGGCGGCGGCCGGCCGGCGGGCGTCTAGTGGTGTGTAAATATAGGTAAGCTATAGATAGGCGGTCAGTGGTAGCGGCCAGAAATGCCAACCTGGTTGTTGTAAGCCTCACCCACCACCAGTACACTACCTGCCCACCTTGGGGCTGCCCTCTGCAACAAAACCTCTAATGCAGGCACTCATAAACACTGCACATCAGCACAAAGAGATTACTTGTATTCTATGGCCAATGTGGGTTACACTTGGGAACCTACGATTGACTTTTTTACCCTACGTTGAAGCGTTTTACCTCAAAAATACCTGATACCATCCCTGTGTGATTAATGTTAAACAACAACAGTAAGGGTATGATGATATGATGGGTTTATTATACAAACCGGCTTCCATGTTCTCATTGAAGGATATATAGAATGTAGGGCAGTATTTTAGCAGTCATTTTCTATATGAGTAATGGTAGTTTTATGTGTATAGTCAGTTAATATGAACCGCAGTTTGTACAACAATCAAGTTCTACATATTGTACCCAATCGATGGTTCCCGGAACGATATTTACTAACAGCTGTTACTTAGCCCTGCTTGCATAACTTGGGCCGAGATCTTGGTCAGTGGATGACCAATGTCTGGTTTCGACTGAGGCCAAACCTGATGGGTTACAGGCATATTATACAGCTACTGGGCAGCTCCACTACATAAACACATAGGACTAACATGTACCAGCTAGAACTATATACAAGGGTCAGAATTACTGTTAGCTGTGATATTACCTGACTAAATATAGGCTTGGGATTTAGGGGGTTAGGGTAAGTCAAAACGGGGTCTAATCTCCCATGGTCGTACTTTCTCCAACATGTACAATATGGGTGGGAATGACTGTGACATTATTTCACTCTGAATGGTGTTTCAAGCAATCGCACCATCTGAAAGTCTCAAACTAACCTGATAACCTACATATTTCATATCAAGGCCTAACTTGTTAAATTAAGAATAATTTTTTGATTCCCCGTTAATGGGACAATTTCTGGGTCATCATGACAAGTCATGAGTCGATGTGGCAAAGTCCTGGTAATCTAAAGAATTGTTTTTAATAAATTGATTTTTTTTGATATGCCATGTTGTCTGAAGCATAACTTATTTTTGGCCATACCTGCATTTGTAGGATATACGTTTCCCGCCCACCTCCATAGTTTATAGGGACTAACAACTGCTCCTTTTATTGCCACCACAGTTGGCAGGATGTGGGTACATTATCAGTGACTATAAATCTATGTATACCAGTGGCATGCTATATACCATGATGCCAGCGTTTGTATTGTAAATCAACATGAAAGGTCAACTTACTCATTGAGGGCGCAGTATACTAGATGGCATACAAATTACTATAATTATAACTCTCTCTCTCCATACAGCTAGCTCGAATAATGGTAGTGTAAGTGGGTTGATGTATGGAATACAGACACTGCTATTTTGAATGACTGACAGTCCGATGGATGTGATCAACAAATAATGATGTTGCTTCCTGTGCACCTTGCATACTAACCATGCTAGAGGTGTAGTGTGCCAAGATAGCAAATAGTCAATGTGTAATGAAAGGTGACAAGTTACTTACTCCAATAGTGCAGGTGTACTAAAGGTAAGTGTGAATGGTGCTGCATGTGCCTTTTGTAGGATATTGTAAGAGTAGTTTAAATTGCCACAGTTAAGCCATATTGTGCATTGTATTGTAAGGATGTAAACTGGAAATACAGGTAATCTCTTGTATTCAGTCTTCATCCACAGATCAGGGTTATTTTTTTTGGCGTTAGTTTAGTGGGCGTTTTCTGAGGGGGGGGCTGTCGGAACTAGTACCTTTTACACTCTGTGGTGGAATTTAAGGATTAAAGTGAATGTTTTCTACGCACATTTTCTCAGGTCTTGCCTTAAATGTGATGGCACAGAAACTCACGACACTTTGTTACAAAAGTGATAATGGGGTAGTATCAAGAACCTACTCCTCTCAACCTGGATGTATTAAGTGCAGGAGTCCATTGGCAATGTCTACAGCCCGTAGACACACCCTCGGCCTGCCCCCACTGCAGTGAGGTGCTCGGAGGTGGTAAAGAAGCCATGTAAACTAACATATATGTTGCTGACTAGTGTCCTTTCCATGGATACAGGTCTGGCTTCTTGAGATAGAGGATGTCGATGGGAAATCCCATTTTCCTCTTACTATTTTGGACTGGGTTTTCCAACGTCCCCAACGTTAGAAGCACTGTAACCTGATATTGAATGTATCTTGTGTTAATTTGATTGAACCCAATTTTCGTTATGATCTATATATATCGGGCCCCTTTTATTGTTAATGAGTATACCTCATTATGGCAAATACCCTGTACGCTAGTAGCATATAGTGTATAGGTGTTGGGCATTAATACATGTACACTGGGTAAATAAGGTTTCTGGAGGGTGAGCAGGTATGGCGATAAAGAGAGTCTGACTCCGATTTCACTTCTGGGTGTGGTTATTACCAATACGTGTAGATACGTTTGTTGTTCACCTACAGTGACATATACACGTGCACAGCGTCACAAAGATATGGCCACCCTTACTGCCAATTTCACAGCGCCAGTTCCTCTGGACCTTTGCGCCTATCGGCTGTGGTCATTGAGCGTCCCGGCAGAGGGCGTGAGGGTCGGGCGGCGTCTGTGAGGTCTCCTTCCGGTGTGACGTCCACCTGACGGCGGCAGCTGACCCTTGACCTGGGGGAGTTATGATCCTACAGCCCCAGGTTTACATCCCCTGCAGACCACCTCCCTGCTGCTACAAGGGTCCAGGCACATCTAATAGGCATCTAAACAGGGAGGACTTTGTAAAAAGGGATGTTTTTTTTACAATGGCGCGGGGGGGTGCTCGTTTCCGTCCAAATTTCCTCCACCTCCCCCGATTAAGTTCATCTTTCTCATGGTACGCCCCTGTAAGTATTATGCATAGTAACGGGAGGGTATTTTTTAAAGGGTGATTTGTTCGATCACCTCCCTCTTTTCGTGGTGATGATTTTCGCGACCATTTTCTGATATCGTATGCTGGTCGTTATGTGATGGGAAACCTCACACCAACATATAGAATCTGCCTTGAATTCTCGAAACTGAATTATTAACGGGGTTCTATTTTAATGATGGACTGCAAAGAAAAATCCAACTATAAGGACGCCTTCCCTTTTGCGAGTTGTGAGCCCTGAGGGTCTTGTTAACACATGGACGATCTTCTACTTCTATGCTGATCAAACACCATGAGATATGCATGAGGTCCAGCATTAATTTATAAGCGGCCATTTCTTTAGCTATAAGCGCCTATCGATCTGGGGCTAAATGCAATGTGGATATTGCTGAATGGGTCAGTGTGTATAGGGCCGCAGAAGGAGACGGGCTCAGTATTGAACACATTAAACCAACATCTTTTGCCAAGCCATTCATGACCTGTTCTATGTGCACTGACCAAGCCCGTCCACGTTGCCCACCCCTACATAAATAACCACACGCCCTTAACCATTTAAAGGGCTGCTTAGTACCCTTGGTCGTCATGATGTATCCATGCAACCCTGGAGAGTAACCAGCCAGTGCCACATTCGGGCCTCAGACCGACCCTTTGGGGATGTTCTACACTGTGTAGGGTCGACATGAGCCACGGATGCAACCCTGGCGAGCAGACTCCCCAGAGCTGCATTCATGCATCATGACGACAAATAGCATAATATATTAAAGCACTATGTGGCTCTTAAAGGGTTATTACTCCAGTAACACCCCCCCCCCCCCCCACACACACACATGCATTGATCCGGGTGGTGTTACCCTGGACCCCAGCAGTAGGAGATAATCCATGCTCACTAGGCGGATTGCCATCAGCCTCAGTCCTGATCTGCACAGATTGTTTTCTTGGTGGGTACCAAGTGGGCAAGCCTCTAGGTCCAGGTCTGTATGTACGTGGCAAATGGTGGATTGTAGCAGCAGGGGGCAGAGGGGGGAGGTGGGGATGAGAAGGGATAAGGTGGGACATTGCACTTTGCCTTCTGGTAGCCTGTCCAAAATATGCATGTTAGGATGACCCTCTATAGTTAAAATGTCCTCGATAGTTGCCCTTGCATCTGTCAGGGCTGATTCCAGAGGAGGTCCAGAGACTCCAGACTCCATTAATATTTTGGCTGATATAATTTTATGTACATGCTGTATAGATCCCCCTTCCCAGGGATGTTGAGTCTGCATACAATAGATAAAGTGTACGCCTTGCTACCATCTTCTCCCAGGCTCAATGGTGGACATTATTCTGGACGTATTAGTGCATACATACATTCCTGCATCATTGACTGTCAACCATTGGGATTAGGAATTCTGCAAAGTTGAGCTACCATTAACGTTGGGGCCCACCCACTGGAGGAGATTTTACCACGCCCGGCTTGGCGCTGTTACGTGCTGGAGGGGCTTGCGTCAGGATTTAGCCCTTTAAGGGCCACATAGTACATGTACTGCATTGTCCCCTTTATCGTCATGAAGCATGAACGCAACCCTGGTAGGTAAACTCACCAGTGCAGCATGTATGGTATCATGCTAACAATACAGGCTGATACACTGCCGACGGGTCGTCATGATACATGGAGGCAGCTTTGGCAGCATTCATGCATCATGAGGACAAAGGACACATAGCCCATTAAAACGTTATGTATTCCTTAAAGGGTTAGTCCATCAGTACCACTCCTCCCTAATCAGCTTTCACGCTGGTGCCTGATGACCACTGTGCTGTGCCAGTTGTGCTGTCAGCGGTCCTACACCGACATCTACAACGAGGCAGATGTACTCATGTGTAAGGCTTCAATGCGCTATGCATACCATTAGTTACCATGATGCAGTTATGGCTATTTAAGAGCACTAGACTGGCATAATTCATGAATTTAGCACTGGTAAGTTAATTACCCGTGCTGCATTCATGTATCATGACAGCAAAGGTCATATGTATATATCATAATAAAGCGCCATATTGGCACAACGGTTAACCTCATGGTTTTAGACATTTTGCAGCCTCCTATCAGTCCCTGGCCATAACGTCACTGGCACTGCATAACATTTCAGTAAATTAGAGGACATTTAAATTCTGTGGCATTTAGTGGCGTTTAATTCATGGAAAGAGGTTCCATAAGCATGATTACATTTGCTTAAATGCCAACATTCATGCAGTGCTATGAAGCTATCCCACTCTATTCCCGCTGCTCTCTGGTGCCCTGTTCTATCTTTCTCTGTTAACTTAGAGTCAGGTTCCCTCTCATCCTGTAATGGTTTTTTTCTCCTGCCAATCCCCACCATCCATGCAATTCTTGAGGTATATACTGTCCTCTCATGTGCGCCCCTTGTCTGTTTCCACATATAAGGCCCTTTCTAGAAGTCATGTACTAAAAGCCTTCTATGCATAGACCTTCCCATATTTTACATCAGTTGATTGTACACCCCCTCCCCTCCTTCAGGTTGTTGGCACTGTGCTCCATTACTCATAACAATGCAGCTGCTCGGGTAAGGCCTACTGCTCTAAAACATGTTATCCAGCACTTGACAAAACTATGCCCTATCAACATGGAGGAACTTAATACAAGCTCAGTAGACTCTAAGTGGAGTTTCCAGTCTACTTGAATACCAGTAATCCCTGCATTAGCACAGTGCATTTCCTTGGTGTGGAAGTGCCTACCTCAGTATTAGTGGCAGCCGTCCAAGGCTAATCCTGGTTGTTATATACGCGCCCAACTCTATTCCAAAGGCGTGGTATTAAGTATATTTCATATATAAGCGGGGGGAGGGGTGGTTTTTATTTTTACACACTGATTGCAGCTTACGTTCAAGCCCGGGGATGTGTTGGGCGCTGTGGTGGGGGGAGGCTATACACCATACAGCTGCAGGCTGCATCTTAAGGTCCTGTATCAACAGAAAAACATACATTATCAACTTAATCTACCCCTTCCACCCCCAAGCTCTCCTAATGTCCCAGGCCTTAACGTGTCTAACCAGTTTTACTCACCTCTGAGGTAAAATACCTCTCTTATTTCGACAGCCATTCCCAAGCATGCAGTTGATTTGTCCGGTTTTTGGCCTTTTAAGCCATGTTACCTCTATAACCTTTATAAATCAATGTTATACTAATTACACACTGTAAATAGTTAGTGTAGGTACACAGTAGAATCTACTGTAGATCTACAGTATAATCTACTGTAGAATGGATTTACATTAGATTCTACTGTTTACATACAATGAACTGTATACCTACAGTAGAATCTACTGTACACCGTCAAAAAAGGGCAACCAACTTTTTACAGTGCAGATACCCCGTATCCCTTATAACGGCTTACTTATTTTAACACTTCCCAGTTACTATCAACCCCTTTTCTCTACTGCAATAAGTAATTTATCCAATAGTGAATCCCCGGTGTTGCCATAAACATAGCATCCTCACCGCAACAACAATACCGTTGCCCTTAAAGGATTAACATGTAATAAAACCTTCTCCATTAACATCCCCCATCTCTTACCCAACCTTTCCTCCAGCAAGATAACCCCATCTCCATGCTGCTCAGTACGCCATGTAATACCACTATCAACTCTCCGCAACATCTACCAAACCCTTTCAGTACGGCAGAGTGTTTTAATCTGCCCTGCCCTTTGTCGTAATGATGCCCTTAATGACATCCCTAAACGTTGTCACGATGCATTAATGCAGCACTGGCAAGCAACAACCAGTGCAACAACAACCAGTGCAACAATCATATATCATGAGTACAAAGGGCATAGCACATTAAAGCACTACGTGGCCCTCAAAGGTCTAATCTCTTCCCGCACGACCTGCTGCAAATCGATAGCTCTCACAGGTTGGTAATGCAGTTCATTATGTCACCCCAGCCCATTGTACAGTGTCCTGTATATAGATGCTGTTACAGCAGCTTCGGCCCTGTATGCATCTCTGCCTGCAGTGTGTGGTGCAATAAGGTCAATGATAATAAACCTTTGTCATGAGGAATATCTAAACATGTCTCTGGAGACCTGGGAATGCAAGTAAGGAGTTCTATACTCTATGGTAATGATGTTAACCCTTTAAGGGCCGCATAGTGGGCTCCGTCCTGTATCGTCATGATCATTCTGCATAAATGATACCCTGGCCAATGCTGCATTCATGTGAATGCATCATGTTTATCCTACAGCGGGGATGCACTTCTGAAGGGTCGGCATGATACACCAGTGGATCATTGCATGTCATCACTAAAGGCATAGTTGAATACCCATCTGTGTAGTGTATAGCATTGACCTATGTTCACAGGTCAGCAGGCGGGGTATCATGCCGCCCACTAATCTTGACCCTAGTGATAGTGACATGTATATAGACATGGCACCCCCACGTCACTGTCCCGTGCAGGGGGCTTTGACTTACACTACATTTAACCTCCCTTTGAGCTACAATCATTATAAGTTTGTGTTGATACACACCAGAGTAAAGGGGGCCTCGACCTTGAGTTTCTAGAGCGTGGAGAGAACCCCTAGTCATAGCATTAGTGCTCTAGATATCTGTACTAAAAGGAGGATAGTTTAAATGTTAAATACCAGAGGGTATAGTATAGGGAAGGTTACATATACGGTTCTGCTACGTCACATTGTGGGCAAACAAACCCTACATGTGGTCAGGTAACCTCACCATGATAGCCACCCCCCAAAGGCCATTATTCTACACTTCGCTTTTAATGTCCATGGGATATAGTAGTCTGAATCTTTGACCTTACAAGACCATACATTATTATGTATATGATTATATTTGCCTCAGAAAATACATATCTGGCTATTTATATATGCCACAACAGACTGATTCATGGGTCAGTTACCTAGGGGTCACAGTCCAATGGTTTGTTTGCCCACCGCACCTCCCATATAAATAGAAACAATCAAGTATATGTAACGTTCCCTATAGATGTGGTACCCTAAATTGGACACATACCTTCAATTGGACAGTTAAACCTGTACCGATAGTCATTCATGCATGATAAGTCCCCTTGCTGTTCTTCGTTGGTATTGAGATATATCACCAAATGGTGGACTGTTAAATTCAACATAACCAACATGAACTAGCTGTGATTTATTGGTTCATTTTTTGTATACTCCTATCATCCTATGTGGCGAGATCATTTAGGGCTATTAGGGCTAGGCTAATATGTACCCGAATTACTTTCATACTTAAGTGTCTCATTGGCCGATGCCTGAAATGTCTCACAGTTAATTACCCTTAGCATACGACCAAGTGTGTTTTGATTGTCTGCATGAACCATGCAAGAAGAGAAAGGCTAAGTTGGTTACATACCACACATGTAGGATCTTGTAGGAAAATAGGCAATTCTGTCACTCAAAGCGTTTAACATTAAAAATCAGGTGCATGTCAAGTGCATGTATGCACGAGATCCAAATTCTCCCTTAAATCATTTGGTCTTTTGGCTACATACCAGTTTTGATACAAAAGTGGAATCCTAAATAAAGAAGCTCTGACGTACACACTAGTAGCTATGACGTTAACATAGGCAATCACAGGTCACTTAGACATAAATAACATATACAGCTGCCTTCTCCCTCTGTGCCCGTAGAGTCTCCCTATTAACCCTTTAAGGGTCGCGTAGCGCTTTAATGGGATATGTCCTATGAGAAGTCTACTCGCCAGGACTGCATCCATGCATCATGCAGGCCCTTTGTGAGTGAAAAAAAGACCTGCAGTGTCGCTAAGACGTTTGAATGCAGCACTGGCGAGTTACGCACTAGGGCTGCATTCACATGTCACGACGACATGCGTCATAACGACAAATGGGGCATAGTACTTTAATGTACAATGAGCCTGATAAATGGCTATCCACCAAGGCAACTTGTAGTCACTCTTCCTTCACATGCACATCTCCGTCCCTCTAGATGATCATAATTACACCCTTTCCACTCACTGCAGAGCCGAGTGTCGTCTCTGAACAACCCATCCACCACCAAACACCTCCTCCAGGGTCTATGGCGCCCATACTTGTGCAATATCTCTCCACCCCATAGCACAATATCACTCGGCGCCCTCACCACTAGTAGTGGGGATGCCGCACATAGATGGGAGGGCGGCCTATGATGCTGGATCCGACTGTGCTGTGGCACTGCCACTCATCGATTGTGGATCTTAGTGGGTGTAGGAGGGGGAGGGATAGGCGGGTTGTTAAAGTGAGTATATCCGATGATTGGGACTCACAACTCAATCTTCCGAAAAATCGATCCAGTATGTTCGCCAAGGCCATACTTACTTTCCTATCAACTCTATTGATTTCAATGGCCATTTATGATCAATGGTTGGACTAAAATTGTGCATGATGTTATACTCCCCATTAGAAATCTAAAGTCTAAAAGATCATGCATGGCTGGGCCCCATGGGATCCACCTTAATCTGTCACTGCCCATGAATAACATTTGGATGTCTAAGTAATGAGCATTTTCAGTATTTTAAACTTCAACAGTTGGTATTTAGAATTTGGTAAAAATCGGACTTGCCCACTTTAAGGGGATGGGGGTCTGAGGTTGGGTGAGGTGACATGTCTGAGGTTGTTATGGGTAAGGGGCTTTCTGAGGTTGCTATGGGTGTGGGGGTGTGGGGGTGTGGGTGTCAGGGGGATTAGTCTGCGTCTAGGTCTGCAGCCTTGGGGACTCCAGCTGCCCGACCGTTTTTATGTAAACCAGGTTCCAGCCTCATCCTCTATACAAAACCAATAGCAATTGCCGGCCTGTCAGACGTATAGACGAGGCTGTGTGAGGGGTGGCTGGTGGGTGGGGGACTGGGGAGGCAGGTCAGTGGGTGGACTACTGGGTACTGACCCTGTCTATCATGTGGCACATACTAGTAGCAAAGTCCACCACAGTCAGCTGACCAAGGAGCTGGCAGACCTGTGACAGTCTAGGTGTAAGTGGCACCGCAACATCAGAATACTTTGCCTCTCTAAAGTACGTGTCTCAAGTTATGATGTTGCTATCAGTGATATGCCACACGCGATAACTTTTGATGTGAGCAGCCCTGGCGTTTTTGACAATATACAAGATCTTATAGGATATAATTTGATACGCAGTTGACCACTGATAGACAACTCTTAGCTTTACACATTGTATATTACTCTAACCGACGCTCATCTGTATACTGCTTTTTTTTCAATACCCCTCTGCCTCAGGCGATTAAACAACAGTGTTATTTATTAGGTACTAAGAGCCTAAATGAAGTCACAATTGCCTACAAGAAGCATTAAAGCTGAATAGGAAGGAGGTAGAGGGAAGTGTATGCCTACTGTGTGAACTACAGCTTAATAATTTGGTACTAAGAACAAGGTCCACAAGGAAAGGTACAATGTCAAATTTAAAAAAAGATTTATGTATTTGTACAACTCGTGCCCAAGCACACACTGGTTCCATTTGCCAGAGACTCCCTCCAACTCCAAGTAAGCTAATATCTCATTTCCTTCTTCCTTGTATTTTCTGAGAAAACGTCATTAAGAATGCCAACACACTGCACCTGTGGAGTGGGGAGTGGCTGGGTGGGTGTAACAGAGCCCTCCTGTGGGACCTGCAGGAGCTGCACGATGAGGGACTGCCCCAGTGCTGTCCTGATTGGCTCATTATGGGGTAACCCAGTTGTCTACTGCCTCCTCGTGGTACGATAAGAAACCAAAGGGGCTTTGTTTTCTGCTTGGGAAATAGTAATGGTGATATATGTAGACACTGCATGTGTGGTCGGAAGCAGTATGGGGGCTTACATGGATTGTTATTACCCCCAACCAAAACTACCCTTCAGGGCAGTCCGTGGAATACATAGTAAGACATGGCCTCAGAAAATGGATCTTAGTGGACCCTGCAATAAGATCCCATTTCGCAGATCGTGCCACAATTATATTCACAGCACCTCAACAATTGTCTAATAGCCTTAGCCTTTGCCTCTCAGATCGCCATACGCTTTACTATACTAGGATTCTCATTTATACCTCAGTTACTGTACATGTCATTGGGCTGGTACCAAACCTTATACTTGGCTGACCTAGAGGCATCTATCGGCTATGATAGATTACACATACCATCTCTACAGTGGGCGTCAGGTGCCACAATGTATGTCATGGACAAGGGAATTAATAGAAGACCTATTGGGCATACCTCCAGGCAGCTGCATCTACCAACCCTGTCACAAGGTTCTTGCACGTATAATACGTTTTCAATCCTATAACAGATAGAAACTGCTTTCTAACCTATTTTCTAGCCTTATTTCTAATGAACAATGTGCACGATTTCAGGATTGCCTTCAACCTCTGTTACCCGGTGAATAATACGAACTAAGAGACTAAATAAAATAGTTTTAAATGAATAAGTTGTGGGCATACTGGCCCCATAATTCCCATTGGCTCTTTGGGGAGTGGGGAGATGAGCAAGGCGGATGCCATGGGGGATCTTACCAATTCAAATGCAAGTATGCAAATGCGATGGAAAGCTAATTCACTCTGGAAGAAAAAAAAGGAAAAAAAGAGAATTCCTATCAGCCTTTCTGCCCCTTTCCACAATTTTCCAGGCAGCGTAAAGAATGGTAGCTTTATTTACATAGAAGGCAAGGAGACCGAGTGGGGTGCCATGCACTATGCGGGCTATCTAGTGACAAATGAGTCAGTCATTTACTAACATCCCATATTATTCATCCAATATGGACTCCATTAGCTGGGGTCAGGGGGGTGGGAATCATCGGTTCATACCTCCCATGTACTCATGTATCGTCAAAACACTGCCAACCAGCCATTAACATGTTGCTGTATTCCCATAAAACATCGGTTCTGTATTGAACTTAGACACTCTTCATCTATATGTAAATGGAACTCATGCATGGTGGAAAGCAGCTTAAGTTGACATCAATGTGTTATCACACCATAGATCTTAGCATATATAAAGTATATATGTGCATGTTTGTAGGGCGGATACCTGCAGAATTGGCAATATTCTTACTGGATTGACGTCACGACCCAATCTTGTATGTCTACATACCAAACCTGGCAAGCCTCCAGGCAATTAATTTGATAAGGAAACAACCACAACCTCTCTCACCTACCATACGACACCTTGCCCTGGCCTTGACCCAAACGCTTCCATGACATTATATACTTATTAGCCTTGATATGTGGCAGATTCGCGGAGGATGTGTTAGGGATCTGACACATGTACGTCACTGATGTCATGACTATGATATATATGTGGGATTCTACTATAAAGGCATGGCATGAACGGCCCAATATGTGTGAAGGTCTGATCTGGTAAACGGTTTATATTGGGAGTGCGAATTGCCAGGCTTTTGACGTGCTGCTGCTTTAACCATATAAGGGCCACATGGTGCTTAAATGCTTTTTACCCATTGCCGCCATAATGAATGAATGCAGCCCTGTCGAATACTGCATTCAAGCATTCAATGCAGCTGTTGAGTAGACCCGCCAAGGCTGGATGCATGTATCATGACGTCCACGGGTATACATACTGCATCAAGGCACTATGTTGTCCCTAAGGTGTTAATCTTGCTGGTGGCCTTTATCAGTTAATACCATGTGCTTATCTTGTAGACAGGAGGCTGCAGGGTGGGTCACATGCTGATTAGAGCTACCTACCATGTTACCTGTCACCTGCTATTGTCAGGTACCAGATCTCTACACGTGTCAAGGAGCAGCTCACAGGGGCAGGGAAGCCGTTTATGTGTTCACCTGGGCTTCCCACAAAGTCAGGCTCCCTTTGGTACCTCAGCTATTGCTCCAGGGTTGTAAGCATTAACCGTTTATGGATGGCATGTTGTTTTAGAGCACCTGTTGTCATGATGCACTACCGCAGCGCTGGTGATTAATTCGCTGTTGATGTATAAGTGCATCATGCCGATCCTTCGGGGTTGTATCAACCCATGGTGTTAATTGGTAAGAGGCATGAATCATGCATCATGAGGGCAAAGGGCTTAGCTGTCCTTAAAGGTGATAAATGATAGTTTTTCCACCTCCCATTTTAGCAAACCTACGTATTTCTAAGCATATTATTTCATTCTCAAAGCTTTTATAGACAGTGTGAAGGGAGAAGCCTAAAACAGCCGTCAGTCGTTTTCTTTCATTCATTTAGCTCACACTGTTCCGTGCTGAATGAGATTTGCTTTTGCCAGCAATATGGTGAAAAGACAATATGGAAAAGCAGTGCTTTTCAGGCACACAGATGGACAGATATTGCATTTCCACTAAAATTGTTGGTCATAATAATACCCTCCAATATCCTGCTGCTAGCATTTTTTGCACAACAGAGCTGAATGGCCAGACTGAGACGAGAGAATGACATGTCTACAATGAGGCCTCCCCATGGCCGTACTCCAGCCTGTACCATTGGGACATGTTAGTACTGCTATAATTTACTGGGACGCAGCGGCTTATTGACCATTTTTCAGCAGCTGCTTATCAGGCGCATGTTTGCCGGTTTTTGACGCCGTAATCTCCGTGTAAATACGGCCTCTAGGAGCTGGTTCCCTCCCGGGAGGAGGCCACAGGAGCACCTTGACAAGCACCAGCGGAACCGGAACAGGCGCCATCTTGGTTATTAATCTGATGCCGTCCAGTGTTATGCACGGCTCATTAGCTCTTTAATAACTGCATAGTGCAGTAAGGTGTTAATATCATATGCCCTTGTCGTCATGATGCATGATTGCAGTCCTGGTTATAGTTACTTACCAATGCTGCATTCAAGCATCATGCCGATCCTTTGGGGTGGATACACCCGCGAAGCGCCAGCATTCTGCATGCAGCAAGGCGACTAAGGACATAGCCAATTAATGCAGTATGCGCTCCTAAAATGGTTAACCCATTGTGTTTCAACGTTGTGCAAAACTCATTAGTGGTATTAGACAATACAGGAGCCGTATTATTCAGGCTTTGAATACCACCACTATTTGTGGTTTCCTTACCGAGATCACATTAAATTTTAATCCAGTGGTCGTGGTACAAGCTGCGGTAGGGTTAGATAGCAGAAGAATTTAATTCTTGTCTTAGAATGGAAGGTACCAAGGCTGGAAAATCATGAATAATTTACTCAGACCCGAAAATGTTCTGCCAAACGGGGATATTGGTCACTTAGTAGTGGTGGCTTGTGTGAGAGTAGTAACAAACACTGTAGCGTAGCCTTAGTAACGCCATGGATTAATGTCATTTATTCACATTACACAGATGTAGCTTTGTCAGCTCTCACGCATTGGTTATGGTCGACAACCATGCATCCGATCCCTTCCTCCTCGTGTTATCATGCATTGACAAATCAATACCTGTAGGTCTGGCTCCAGTCTAGCCTTGATGCTTTTTCTACACTACTTTTTCTCACAAATATACGTGGCTACTATTCTATGTGCCCATTGCATATTCCGATCATTATTTACTCACACTGTCCGACTACTGTGCGTGTCTCTCACACAATGGTGTGATGCATGCACTATTTTTTTCTATTTTTTTTCACTTTTGAAAATGGCCATTCTTGCTCATTGCTACAGAAGTTGGCAGCTGGCGTGCCAGTTCTACTCTCATGAACTAATGTCATTAAGTAGCGCCCCCCACCACAGGTGTTATTTACCAACATGGCCGAATGACGTGACTTGCTACCCTAAAGTTTGTTTGTTTGTATTTCATTTATTTATCCTGGCAGGATGTATGGCCTGGTAGACCGTGTTATTACAACACCAGCATTTCCGATGAGCGGAGTTAATAAGAGACTATTAAGTCTCTGTTATAATACATAATTGTTAGTTGGAAAAGGCATATTTGTAATGCCTGTTCCTACTACATATACCTTACCTGTTTAATAAATACCTGGGGTTAGAATTTTGATTATAACTAATAGCCTTTGTGGCCATTTGTAGGGTTTAGTATATGGAACAAAATGTCTTCATATAGAAGAGAGTAGAAAAAAGAAGAAGAGAAGAAAGAGAGAAAGAATAGGACCCATTATCATGGAATGATAATGGGCAGAGTAAGAAGTTGACCTGTACATGGTATTAAATTCTTTGATATTTATACCCAGCTGAGGTGCTGGGTATAATAAAATATAAAGCCTATAAAAGCAGGTGTGTTTCATAAGAAACACACCCCCTTAAATAGGTACATATATGCAAGGGCTCGAATAATGGTGTTATATTCTCTTTGAATAGGATATTTGGGCACATTTTGGTATGGGTGTGTGTGTACCTCAATTGAGGCTTTGGGGGGGTGTGGGGGGGGGGCCCCCGGGGGGGCAGGCAGGCTCATCTCTCATGTCTAGGGATGTCTGGCAGCAACTTGAGCTTGTCTTTGTATATACCATCATTCCATAACTTGAATTTGTTTTCTTCATTAATGGCTCTCGTTTCCTTTTCAAAGGAGTTCCACCTCATAGCCAACCTATACTCTATACTTTTTCTATATGGAGGCTGTAAGGGCCTAGTTACCTTTAGCAATCTCTCATCATGGGCTCTTGTCCTGATGGGTCGTCTATCAATTAAATTAATATTTAATGATTGTTTAAATGCCATAAGAGAGAGATGTTGATCTCTCCTATCCTGTTGAGTATTTAGCTCTGCTACTTTCATAAGTTTTTCTGTGTTTATAGTACCTCTGTGGGCCAACGCAGTTCTAAGAGCCTTATTGATGGCAGTTTGGATTTTTGCTAAGTGTGTTTTGTTAGCAACCATGTAGCAAATATCGCCATAGTCCGTTACTGGTAGGATCATTGTCTTGAGAACATCTACAGCTGCTTTTTCCGTCATGTTCCTCCTGGCATGTCTAAATAAGTATGATTTATAGTCTATGTTTTTTTCTAAGATATCTATGTGCTTTTTGAAGGTTAGTTTGTTATCTAGCGTCATTCCAAGGTATTTGTAGGTAGGGGCAAAGTCTACTATATCGTTATTAATTTTCAGGATGGGTTTTCTCCAGGTGTTATCTAGGGCTTTGGTTGAAAAATGCATGGCTTTGGTTTTTTTGGTATTTAAAGACAGTTTGTTTTCTAGGCACCAGGTATAAATTTTGTCGAGATCTGAATTTATTTTTCTTTCTGTTAAAGGGTCTATTGGTGCATGTTCAATATAAATTACTGTGTCGTCTGCATAATGTTGGCATTTTAAGAAATCTAAAGTCAGGTTCATGTCATTAATATATAAGAGAAATAGTAGGGGTCCTAGTACAGATCCTTGAGGAACGCCATAGGTTAGTGGTAGCTCATTTGAGATTTGACCATTAGCTTTTGTACACTGTGTTCTGTTATTGAGATAGTCAGTGACCAGTGCTACTGCACTTTGGTCAAATCCTATTTTTTCTGCCTTTTTTGCTAAAATTTTGTGGTCTAAAGTGTCAAATGCCTTTTTGAAGTCCAGGAAGATTGCTGTGGTACAGTGTTCTTTATTTAAACCGTTGTATATATTGTTTGTTAATTTAGTGAGGCTGTCTAATGTACATCTATGAGGCCTAAATCCATCTTGGTTGCTATTAAGGAGGTCTTCTTCATTAAGGTAAGTTATTATTTGCTTGTGTAGGACCTTTTCTGTAATTTTGGATGGTAAGGGAAGGATGGATATTGGTCTGAGGTTACTCACATTTGAGGGATCTCCACCCTTTGGTAATGGAGAGACTAGGGCCTTTTTCCATGTGTTAGGAAAAGTGCTGGTTTTTATTACAAGATTAACTATATGTGCAACTAGAAAAGGGACTGCAAGCATTGCATCCTTGAGTGCCTTTGTTGATATGTGATTTACCCCTGAGGATTTGTCTACTTTAATGTTCCTAAGTATTGGGACAATATCATCCTCCCTACAGTTTATAAAGGAGAAACTACAGTCAGGTTCTTCTCCCTGATGGGACCAAGGGCGGTTCATATCCTTAGCTAGGTTAGACCCAATGTTAGCAAAGAAAGAGTTAATGAAGTCTGCTGTGTCAGCATCCTTAATTGAATCATTATTCTCCTGATTAATTAAATTAAATTTCTGACTAGGGGGCCTAGGGTTTACTAGTTCGCTTATAGCTTTCCAGTAGTCTTTTGGCTCTTTTTTATTATTATCAAATTTCTGTTGGAAATATCCCTTCCTTGCGTCTCTGCATGCCTCTCTTACCAAATTTTGCAGGAAGTCTGATATTCGACCATCATCAATATTATGTGTCCTTCTGTATTTATTTACAGCATAATTTTTATCCTTAATTAATGTGATAATATCCCTATCCATCCAGGGTTTCATTTTCTGCTTGAAATGAAACTCTTTTATTGGACACGTGATGTCCAATAAGAAGCTTAGCTGATTAGTATACAAATCCCATGCTTCCTCCGGGCATTCACTCTTTAGTAGGCTTTCCCAATTAGAATTTTTGATTCCTGTGGTAAAGCTGTATGAGTCATAGTTTAAGTAGCTCCGGCCCTTAAAGGATAGCTTCTCTATGGGCGTATGTGTATGTTCCCTTGTCAGAAAGACCATTTCATGGTCACTTAGGCCTGGGGTTAGTATACCACTTGTCTTAATATGGGGTGAATTAGTGAAGATGAGATCAATGATTGTTGGGTCTCCATTTGGATTATAATGAGTGTATCCCTTTATGAGTTGATCTAGGCCTAGCGCTGTGGTCATCTGTCTTAACTTCTTCCCATCCCCGTCATTTGTAAATTTATAATTTATATTAAAATCCCCCAACATGATGATTTCATTATTTCTATAATAACGAAGGAAGTGGTTAAGTTTATTGCTAATTGTCTCTAGTGCTACATTTACTTTGCCTGAAGGAGGTCTATATACATTGAAAATTGTTAGTTTTTTGTTTTCTCCCTTTTTTATTGTAAACACTTGCATTTCCACATCTTCATTGCTTACACTATATGTGTCTGTTAAGTCCTGACCTATTGATATATCATTCCTAACATATGCCATGAGGCCTCCACATTTTTTGTCAATTACTCTATCAAGTCGTATTAAGTTATACCCTTCCAGAAATAAGTGATTGTCTGTTACTCTTTCTTTAAGCCAAGTTTCCGAGATGGTTAGACAGTCAATAGCTTGGTTATGCATTAAAATCCTAAGCTCTTCAAAGGTATCCTCTGAAAAAATACTTCTAATATTCAGGTGGCATATGTGTTGGCCGCCAGCACCCGCCAGGTTAAGAGAAGAGACATCCAGTCCCCAGGGATCCACCCTCACACCCGTCACACACAACACACACCAATGCACCCATTCCCATACTATTGAGATACCCCGGGGTTTTGCTTCTAGAGCTAACCAGGGTGGTTATAAGCTTAATATGAGAAGGGGAAAATTTTTTACAGGGGGGAGGGGGGGGCGGGGGGGGGGGCGCTCTATTTGTTGAGTAATTGATTGGATTTTCCTACCGTAATTCCAGTTTTGTTACTTAGGATTGGAGTTGGAGTGGTCATGGAAGGACTGGGTTGGTGATCAAAATAGGGCCTTGCGAGCTCCAGGTCTAAGGCTGTGTTGTAGGGCAAAGAGATTGGAAAGAAAAAGATAGCAAGAGATTAAGTAACACGGTATTTAATGAAAACATAGTAATATCTTATTACATATAATGTAGTTTTTTATCTTGGCTTGCATAAAATTGCTGCGTTTGCTGCTTATGGCAGTTAGAGTTCTGTGAAAGTTCCGGTTGTAGGCAGCAGGAATGTACCAGTTTATAAGAATGAATAGGGATCAAACATATGTGTCCTTAGGGGATCATAGTTTGTTCAATGCGTTTGACCCTGATACAAAAAGAACAATTTGTATAACAATTCGCCTTAAGGGCATAGTACTACCGGTATGTAGTATTCCATAAGTGTGTATGTTACCGCAATGTGTGCATGGGTCTCTTATGAAGGGTTTTTATTTTTAGCATAAATCCATATGGCTCCGGGCTACTGACCCTTGGTATGGATGTGGCTATTTTACCCTTATTTGTCAGCTAGGGGGAGGGGGTAAGGGGGGGGGGGGTGTTAGTAGTTACTGTCGATGGTTATTTAGTTTTGGAATATATTCTGTTCACTTAAGATGTGGGGTTTCCAATTCTCTTAATGATATTTTGGTATCTATATAACAATAATCTTTGCCTAGTGATACTTCCACGGTATAGCAAATATTGTTATATAGTTATTATTGTTAATTTTAGTGAAAGGAACCCATATTTGTACAACAATAATCCTCGCTAAGTGATACTTTCACTGTATGGCAAATATTGTTGTACAATTAACTGGTTACTACGATAAATAATATATAGTGGCAAGCACTCAGTAGAGGTTGTGTCCTTGTTGATGTCTACTGGTACTAGAGTCAGTGATCCGTGTTATTGTCCTGGTAGGCTGTCCGCCAGCGCTTTATGTTGACACAGTGCATGTGTGACCAGGCAGGTAGCAGTTTTATATATATAGGCAGTACGTATAGTATACATTTTGGTATGTGGAACAGAATAGATTTTGTTGTAGTTAGTGTTTTTTAGTAGGATGGAAAGAAAGGGGGGGGGGGTATTAATGTGCATCTTAAAATTTTAGTAGCTAATTTCACAATTTAATTGATTTCTGCCATTTTCCTTCGGTTTACCAGTATGCTGTTAGCCACCATGTACCCCCAGATCTTCTTGGTGCGGGACTCAGCGTGAAGACCATCCCAGAGCATCTTGTACCTGTCGTATCTGTTTCTACCCTTGAGATGGTGCACTGTTGATTGCCACCATGGGCCTACCAGCCCAGATTCCTCATTGATGTTAACGATTGCAATGTTTAGATGCCTCATTCCCTCGTTCACTACCAATTGTTGGAGGGGATAAGGGTTGAGGTATATAGGTACCCCATTGGTTGGTTTACCATGTGCCTGGTTGTATCTCATAAATTTAACTCCCACCATTTTTTTTCCCACCATTTGAGCTATCACTAATGGCGGGGCGTTTGGGCGAGATTTTATGGTGTTCTTGAGCAACTGGAACTTGGAAGTCATAACGTCTACCAGATTAGCAGTCTCTTGGTACACCGGGGTGATAGTCCCATTGGATTTCAGGCACGAGAGGTTGTTAACACCTATAGCTGTTATGACCAGGTCATATGTCGCACAGTCTAGCTCAGCCTCTATATACGGCAGAAGGGATTCTATTGTGGTACCGGGTTTTACGAGGAAATGTACATATATATCCTGCACTTTACCTTCTTTGGTAGCCACAGTGTCCAGTCTCTCCATTACCTTTTTATAGAGGCCTGAGCCCCTGCTGTCCATGGCTATCAAGACTCGAAACATCTCCCTGTAGGTAGGCACACACGGGTAGAGTTGGCAGGGTGAGGTGGGGAGGTGTTGTCGGCAGTAGTGGCGGCGACAGACTGGGGCGCTCTGGGTGGTTACCGAGTGCGCGTGCAGAAAGGTGGGACCAGACCGGCCTTCGTCCAAAAATGTACCGACCTGGCCGGCCATCGTACAGCGTCTCCGCGTCTCTTCAGCGCTGAGTGGGTAATTAGAGGCCTGACTCTAGGGTGGTTTAGGTGGCAGTACCGGCTTATGTAGGGTGGCTTTTAGAGGGGCTGAAGGGCTGTTATAGCTACCCTGACCCTTTGGAGGGATAGGCCACACAAATTTCGACCGGGCCTATTTGCTTCAAAGTTTTTCTCCCCATCCAAAAGGCTGTATCCGCTGCCGTATGCAAGGTCAGAAGTGCTCTCAGCTAGGTCAAAATCGTCAGTGCCAATTAGGTATTCCCTACATCTTTTGTTTAAGGTGAATTTGGACAACTGAAGGGCCTCCAGTACTTCTATTTGTTTCTCCTCCGTCCATTTCTGATTGGCCTTTAGGCCCTTTGTATAGCGCTTAGCCTCGTATGGGCAGTCACTAGTCAGAATTTTTGACGCTAGGTTTGGCTCGTCAGCTGCTAGGGCTGCCTGGTGTTGAAAGCCCTGCTCCACACTGCTGTAATATAGACCCTGATATTTGACCCTAGCCTCGAACATATTAGAGAGAATACTATGGCGAGATTGGAAAGCAATGGCATTTTTTTCCTCGTATCTGACTGTTTTGATGGTCGAGAGTTTAAGGGGGTCAGGTAGGGAGCCAAGTTGATCATGATTATAAGCCTGATTGTCAATAGTTACAGCTTTAGTTGACAGCTTAACTGTGTGATTTAATGCTTTCGCATTCGCTGCAACCACTCTAAGATCCTTGTATGCTTCCTGTTGTGCCGATGTCAGGTCATCCCCTACAGAGAGACCATGCCATTGTGGCATGTTTTTCAGCTTTTTGACATTTTTGTATAATGTCCCCTTGTGTTGTTGTCGGGTGAAGCTGAAGAAAATTGGTCGCGGGTTATCATCTCTTGGGCCCCCTGGGGGGGGGCGCCCCATTCGGTGAATGTCTAAGCAGTCAGCACTGGTAAGACCCGTACCTAGATCCGTCAGGAGAGCAGTGACAGCAACTGATGGGGATGTAAACGTGGACTCTTTGACACCCCTCAAGATGATGTTACATCTTTTCTGCGCTACTTGATCCGTTTCCCTATCTTTTTTGAGCTGTTTAATAACTATGCGGTTTGTGTTATTCTCACAGATGAGATCATCACAAATGGCCTCTAGTTTGTCCACTCTACCCTTTAAGATGTCTAGGTCAGCTACCTTCACCTTTATCTCATTTATCTCGTCATAGTTTTTCTCAATCCGTTCACTGTGCGCCGTCACCCCTTCTAGCAGTGCTGTGACATGTTCAGCGGACTCTTGGTGTACCCCTAGGACTTTATTGGTGTTTATTATCAATATGTTTAGAGTGTCCGTCATGGCAGTGAATTTGGAGTAAAAGACTGACTCCAGTTCCTTGATAGTCTTTGCTCCAGGTATAGGAACCGTAGAGCCATCGATGTCTGGCGGTCTAGGGAAGGGAGGTGTTATTTTGGGAGGGGAGGCCGAGGGTATGAGGGCTGCGATTCTTTTGAATAAAGTCGAGCCCATACTCTTTTCAGGAGTGGCCTGTAAAAGTTCACCCAAATCGTCGTCAGACATGTTTAAGCAGTGAACGGTTGAGATTAAGAGGTGTCAGGTATGCTTATGTCAATATGGGTCAGTGGGGTGACCGAGTGGTGTGAGGTGCGGACTGGCAGTCAATGACAGGTGTGTGTTAACATAGTATTAACATACAGGTAGGCTGCAATGCTGTAGGTATGGGTACATGCCCCTATAAGCGCTCACCATAGCCTGGAGTACCGGTGCTGGCATAAAAATGCTTCAAATACACATGTAAGTATACTTGCTGTTTCTTGTTAGTAGGTGCAGTGATATCCTCCTAGGGTCATGAAGTTAATCCTCCAGTATTATAGTAGTCCCTATGGCGGAATATCCTTAAATCTAGTTTCGTCGAGAGCGCCCCGGTGTGCACGTCCTCCCTACTCAGTGGCCATCTTGCAGCAAAGTCGGACCCTGTTACTTCATAGTGGGTGTGTGTGGGTACGTGGGTATGTGTGTGTGGAAGGGGGGGGCAGGATTTAGGATCCCTGGTGGCCTCTGTAGGGCGTATTCAGCAGCATGTCGTTAGCCCTCTAAGGGCCGCATAATGCTTTATTGTGTTACATATAGGGCCGCTGAGAGTGTTAATACAGTAAGTTATTTGTCACCATGATGCATGAATGTAGTCCTGGCAATAAGCTGGCCAAGAATCATGCTGACATTTCTATCCACTCCGACCCACTCGCTCGATCCATTCTCGGTGGGAAGGCAGTTGGATTCGGGCCTTTACAGCACTATGCGGCCCTTAACGGGTTAACGTGTCTGCGACCATCTACGACCCGGGTGTGTTTTACCCACAGGCACATCCCCAGTATAATTAACACATCAGTCAACCCCAGTCCACTGTGCACCCAGGATGGCGGCAGGACGCCAGCTTTGGGGCTAAGCTAAAAGCCTATGCACTGCACGTCTACGGCAGACCCGGCCAAATTCCACCCAGCAGGGCTAAAGTTATAGATGAGTCCGGCCCTTTGTTCAGTCTTAGTCTTTTATCCTCTCTTCCTTAAGCACATTCAATTTCTTTTTTTCTCAGCCCTATTTCATTCATGATAATAAGGATCTAGGCATGGGTGGGGTCTTTGATGGCGGGGGGGTCCCCATGTCCCATGTCGATTTTAAGAAATGCCCATGTCGCATGTCTATGTCGCTTAATAATGTTCATGTCTCATGTCGATTTTAAGAACTGTCCATGCCCCATGTCACTATCATTTTAAGCCTCATGTCACATGTCGATTTCAAGAAATGCTCATGTCGCCATATCGGATTTAGGGGTCTAGAGCCATATGGGTGATACCACCGAGCCTAAAGGGGCCTTATAGTTTGGGTCTCTCTGGTTATACATTTGTATACCAGTAGCCTTTTGGCTGACATTGGTATCTAAACCCGACCGCTACCATCCAACCTTCTGCCCACAACCCATGTCTGCATATATAGAGTCAACATACTAAAATAACTCTGACTTGATTGACATATAACGGTCAGAACTCTGAAATACCAGAGGTGGCAGGGGAACACACGGCCAAGCGAACTTTCTACACCAGGTTCTCCCAGAAGTCACGCCCACTGAGTTCCCTCCTGGAGGTATCGGGGTCTCTTCCAGTCCTTAGTTCCTTACTGCTGTCTCCCATTCATGTTTTTTGTGTGTGTGTATTGATTTCAGGGGGGCTGCCTGTGGTAGGCGTTATGCCTTTGGTGGAGGGTATATCCCTAGAGGTACAATGGTAGTCGTCCCTGAGCATTGCTAGCTCTCCTTGTGATGTCTGTGTACATGAACACACATCCGGGTTGTCCTCTGGGGTTGGAGCTTCCTCTGTGCTGTTAGTCTTGGTGTATCTACAAAACCATACATCACCAGACAGACTCAGAGGCAAGGGCAACGTGTCTAGTTCTAACAAAGGACAATGGCTATATTTATATATAAGCTGCAAATACTGTAGGGCTCACAGGTCATAACAAGAGCTACTCATACTGCCTACATCACTGTAAATACTAAGTGTAGGCATAGTATAGATTCTACTGTAGTTCTACAGCAACTACTGTTAGAGTAGATTCTACTGTTAACCTACACTAAACTGTACACCTACAGTAGATTCAGCTGTACACCTACAAAAGTGGCAACCAACTGTTTACAGCGTAGGACGAGTATACAGGCTGTGTTGTAAGTGTATAGGACCAGAGAAGTCCGTGCATAGGACGAATAGGCCGTGGGTAGATTGAAAGAGTGGCTCTGTCAAATCATCGAATGGCTGTTCATGTCAGGACTGAGATAGATATATGGATTTAGCTGCATCTTTTCAGCATCCGTCTCAGTAAATCGGTCAGAGGAGTGATACTGAGAGACTGCTGTAGTCCCAGGCATGGCAGGGTCAGGTGAGTGGCAAGATAGTGAAATCCGGTGGATGGAATGGGTTGGGTTTGGGAGATTGGGTGAGTAAGGGAGGTGATAGATACGACCTTGGTGCTAGATCAGGGCAGCTAGAGTAGTAAGGACCCCCAGGAGAGGAGGGAAAACATCCCTCTCCAGGAGGGGTAGGGCTGGAGGAGGGTAGTCTGATAACCTGATGGAGGGAGTCTACAGTCCTCCTGTTGTCTTAAAACTTCTTTCCCAAATCAATATCCCTCCTTGGGCTACTTGTGGATTCAGGTCATGGGAAGCTAACCCCCTCCAGAGCCCTGCCTGCCCATGCATCTCCCGCATCTTCCCACCACAAGGAAGCAAAAAATAGGAGTTTAAGCCGGGAAATAGTTAAGCTGCTCTCCGTGTGTTGCCATGGCAACCCAAAGCCTTGACCCAAGCGGCTCTGTAGACTCTGGGTAGAGTTTCAGTGGAGTTGGAGGAGTGGGGAAGGAGGCAGGGTGCAAGCTGGTATTCTGGTGGTAGGTGGGTTAGGTAAGGGGTGATGAGGAGCAGTTGGTGGGGGGGGGGGTACAGATGGGGGGGGGTACATGTAGCCAGGCTGGCCGATAAGAGGGGCAGCTCTGGGTTGGAACCATTTTGCAGCGAGAAATGACGCCAGGACCAGGTTAATTAACTCTCTGTCAGTTACGCCTTACGGCCATCTTTATCTACCGACGGATAACATATTTTGTTATTTATACTTTGTTTGAGTCACAATAGAGAGTCTTCTAGTAAAGTGACGCCTCTGCTAGAGATTTGAACCCCACAGAGAGGCCTTCTGATGACTCATCTGCTGCAGAATGGGTTGGAGCAGCTCAGAGTGTCAACACGCTGGGCTGCCAGCAGTTTACACACTCAGTGGATGCAGACCGGATTCACTGTAACACCTGAGTGTGTGCAGACTATGGACCCTGGTACTACTCTATAGGCTATAAAGTTCTAGCTAGAAGGATGTAGGGGACCCTGGCACTTCTAAGAAGCTTTATTAACGGTCCCATGTACTAGGGGATACACTCCATAGTGGGGAAAACAGCAGGACATAACTATTTATCAGAATTAACATTTGATTAGATGCAGAAATTCCAGAGCAGAGCAGAGATTCCTGTAAAAATAGTAGAAAGGTAGCCATGGGGAAAATGGCTTACCTCTATGAAGTATATTACACAACATGAACGCAGTCTACTGTCATGAATATTCCTCCAATAATAACGGTCTATCAAGTCTAGATAGATGCAGTTCACATGCATTGCCACATATCCATTATATGCACAAGATAGTGACACTGTTAATCCCTGACTTTAAATGTCAAATATAAAACTAGTAGATGGACTATGCTACTAATAGGAAACAGGCAGACGGTGCACATACGATGCCTGTCGATTGATGCTCTAATAAAAAGACGAATACTTCAGAGCTTCAATGTGTGTTGTGTCAACAGGTGTCTACCTTATGTCAGCTCTTCCGGAGGAGGAGGAGGTTAAAATGCCTCTACTCTCCAATAACCATAAAAATGAACCAATGTGCACAGAAGCTCTTTTTGGCCATTCCACACTTCCTTCTGGAGGAATGGCAGCAAGGACAGGTGGCGCAGAGGAGTAGGAGGTGGAGGGTAGACTTGCGTTATATGACCGTACATGAAGAGGTTGGGGCATAGCAACACTGTTTTCCGGACAGTGAGAGAGGGTAGAGAGAGTAGAGGGGCAAAGAGGAAGGGCTGGAAGGGCAGGTTTTGCTGAGGTGAGGATGAGCTGGGGTAGGGGTAGGTAGACCAGATGGGATATGGGTGTGTGAGGGTTGTAACCCACCCCCTGTCAGATAAACATGCAGCCACCGTTTGTTGTCATATCATTTTGCAGATGTACTCAGAAGGTGGGTAAATGACTGCCATAGGGGATACACGGCACCAGGATAAGGCCTTGGGTTTACCCTGCGTATATATACCAAGCTACCAATATATACGACGTGTTTAGTCCAAAGCTGCAGCTTACGTAGTATAGGGCGCAACACCTGCCATAAAAGTTCCCAGCTGGATGCTTTACCCCTTCATGTTTCACTCATTATTAGATTATTCCATGATTCTGAACATATCAGAATATTTAATTAGTATCACTTGATGTTTATTGAATTGTTCAGAATCCAATTGTTGAATCTGTTTTACATGTGGGCCTAGATAATGTAACCTACCTTACAGGAGATACCTCTTATCTCAACTCAGACATCAGCAACAGGTACTTACCTAAAAGGAGAACAGAAAAAATCACCATTAGTATCATGTTTAACACAAGCAGTTTGTATTTCATTACCAGGTCTTTTAATCATTGACAACAATAATGTGCCAATTAACTCTTCAGTGACAATTGAAATTGAAAATGTAAAGTAATATGCAACTATGCAACAATCAGCCCACTGGAAAAAATACTTATTGGAAGTATTTATGTATTGGGTGGTCTTAGTGGTTTTGTATTCAGGACATTGCCAGTACAGTCATATGCCAAGTGCAATTTGTCTACCCGAAAAAGCAAATTCAGTTTGTCCACACATAATTGACTACAAATGCATTTTATAACACAACCTCTGCATATAGCTAGTATAACTACAGAGGTCAATAGCTGGCATGCATGTCTGTAGAATGGGAACTAGTTGTATGGCCATGCTGTACAAGGTAGGTGCGTGTGGACAGGCTTGACCTAACCTAATTATGATAGAGTAGGGGGAGGAGAGGGGTGTGGGGGATATAGGATGGGTGTGCAGGCCCCCAGCTCTAGGCCCAGGGCGGCACTATTTGGGTTTATCCTGTGAATAATTCATGAAGCAGCTACCCCGGCGCAGCACGAACTCTCTACTTTGGGAGGCAGGAATAACATGCTTCCTGTCCATACAAATGATGGATGGCGCTGGTGTAATCCTAAACCAGGATGTACTGAGAGTGGCTTGCCGTGTAGTACATGACATACAGCATGTGTACCTCTTATCTAATACAACTGACAGTCTTATTACACTGGTATTACACTGCTCAACACCTCATCTGTTAATGTCATACTGCTGCTATATACACTATATGGAGTAGTCCTGATAATGTAAAGGGACCCATGGGTGTTTGTTAGATGAATGACCTTTGATGTGAAATGCGCCCACAAAGATGTAATTAATTGGTTTGCTGTTCTATTCTGTAGGATGTAGCGTCCGATGGTGCGTGTGTTTGCCTCCAATGCACATATGTACAGAATAATTATGGAAATGGGTATAGGAGGATATGGTGTATATATTTGTGTGTGTTGAAGAAGGGTACGGGTGTCCCATAGGATGGCGTTTTTTTCTTTTTCTGCGAGTTTTCTTTTTATATGAACCGCATTGCCTTTATTGATGTGGGTTTCTGGTCCGGCGGTTGGGTGAATGATGCCTTTTCTTTCTATAAGAAGGTCATATAGGGTGGTGTGGGGTGGGGGAGCTATAGGATGGCGTGAGTTTTTTGTTTCCTGTAGGATGGTGTGGACGTCCTATGCCAGGGTAGCTGGATGCCTTATGCGGACGGCCATTGCTTGATCTGGTACTGGCGAGACAAACCCTGATAACAGCTATCACACTGGGTGCCAGCTGTTACATAATGCACCCTAAGCATTCTGCAGGGAATGCAGGGAATTATCTCATTGGTTGATAGTTCATCCCGCTACACCCCTATAGGATGGTGTATGGTGGGGGCACTGTGGTCCATTAGTGCTGGTGCCCGTGGGGTGCGTGCTGGTTGCCGGTGTTTGGTGGCACTACACAGTGTCCAACGCCGGGTACCAGCCGTTCTGTAGAGAGAGATGGCGCCACATGAGCCAACTACCTCTCTGTACACATACGCCCATTGGTAGTAGCTACCAGTGGATGGTGTATGACAACTTATGTAACTGGGTTTTAGTCTCGACTAGGAATGTGTTTGGAGAGTGCCGCCTCTGCTAAAGATTTGGACCCCTCAGAGAAGGATTCCTACTCAGTCAACCTCCGTCGTAGAATGGGTACCAGTGGGACTGCTGGTATCCCGGGGGCAGGGCCTTCATCATCCAACCCAAATAAAAGGGCGCGCTTTAATCGGCCGGAATTCCATCAATTATATCCCCATCCCACATAAAATAGCAGGGGGCTATTCTTTGTACACTTTGGTGGCACTGCCCAGGGACACGTCTACACACATATAGAGGGACTGACTGCCGCCACCCGAGCAGACAGAGCTACTGTGTGTAGTCCTGGGAGGAATTTACATCTGGATGAGAAGACATCATTATGTTTTGCATCAACCATACATCTATATGTGAATGTCCCCATCCATATGTATAATATTGGCTTTAGCTTATGACACATTTACAACATCATTATATTAGGCCCTATATATATGTATATATAATATATATATATTTATAAATAGAGATCATTATCATACGGTGTTATATATTATGTATATATAAGTGTTTCAATGATAGTGTTCGGCTAGATGTTGTGGGTTACAGTTTGAAACTCTTTCATCACATCTCCCCACCCAGACACAAGCCGCCCCGGGTCATGGGCTACTCTCATCCAACCCACAGAAATACAGCAGCGACAACGTGAATAACGCCGACCCCATTAAGTTCACGCGCCATGTCCCGAGACCTCTGGACCCCCGAGACCTTCACAGGAAGCAACCTTAAGCTCTGACCTTTTAGAGATTATTCCAATGCCACAGGGCTTATGTGGTCGGCTCAGCCTTGCACCACGGTTTGTTTTGACTCGTATGTTTAATCATGGAAGCTTCAATCGTCTAGCTCTCACTCTAATGCCCCCAACCCCGAGGTAGCACGCAGTATACACCGACAGAGGTCGCCAGGGTCAAGGTGCCCTTTCCATATACTACTCATGGTGAGGGGACGCAGGGGACCCGGGACCGGAGGTGACGCTTTGCCGGTCTCCATGTGCATGGCTAAAGCCGCTGTTAAAACAAAGTTAGACCCTGTAACAGTAAGAGCTCTATAATAGCCTTCCATATGACGCTGTATAATGTGTGAGTATACTATTACGTACTATAAGAGCATATCTATAGTTATTGTGACGTCACTGCAACTAGCGCAGGCACACCCAACCCATTCAAGCCCTATTATATAATATCTCAACCCACATACTATTACTATAGTGGCTTATTTTACCATATGCTATCGAGAACACAGGTTGCTTATTTCGGTAGGGAAATCAACTATGCACTTTTGTCGTCATGATGCATATAAATGAATATAGATCCTGATACATCATGAGATCCTTGACAGTTTATTGTACGGTCCTCTGCTACAACGTTGACCTTGGGTAGCACCAGGATGCAGAGACCTCTGGTATGAAGGCTGCTGCTCTAAGATTGAATTGATACAAGTTAGTTTTTTTACCAAAAGGCAGCGGGCTGGGATTGGACACGGCCTGTTCCTTAACTCCGCATGTAGCGCTGTCCGACCCGCCTCTATTTAACTTTACTGGGACCGGAATTTGGCACTGCACGTGAGAACTGTCCAACTTAATCTGGCATTCTGGGAAATATACGGGCTGCTCCAGAGGGTACCTTGCAGGGATCGGAAAAATAATAGTGCTTACAAAGGCAGTTAGTATTACGTCCACTTTTAGTGAATTACATGATTCGGCCATCGAAAATGGATCAGCCTAGTGTTTGCACAGAATTGAAATAGAAATGTTTTCTACACAAAGTTGTGTAGCCACATTCTCCCGTAGGTTTACGTGTCTCTGCCCTTTTCTTGCATGCTAATGAAAGCAAAACATGTCTGGGGGCATCTGCATGCTAGCAAAATGTCCCCTCTGCTTTCCATTTCAGCCGTCTCCCGTAACTGTACTGTATGAGAATTGTGCGTGTATGTATACCATTTGGACCGTGGGGACTCTGTGTGCCCTCTCTCTGTCTACAAAGATGCAACTGTTCAAAGGAGGACGTTCTTATAGGACGGAGGACATGTTGCCAAGCACTGCTCATATCATTCATAGTCTATTATCCCCAAGGCGACTGTACACCACTATTGTATGTACATATTTCAGTCAGGCAATATTTTGTAGAAGACTTGAGAAACATAAAGCTATCTTTTGGTATATGTAGAAAACCCTATAGGTCAAGCAGAGCGATCTACCAGAGAGCGGTGGTGATAATGCTCCTTGGCTATGATTGCACATTTGGGGCTGACAGCGGACCGGAAGTGAGAGGCCCCTGGAGAGGGCCAGGTGTATGATGGGTAAGTAAGCACGTGACCCAGGGGAGGAGGTGTGGAGGTGTGCCGTCAGATGGAAGCACCGGCAGCCGGCGTCTGATGCCAGCCTGAATTACCAAACGTGCAGACTAATCCCTTACCAGACACAACGTGCTTTGATGGTCTATTCCCTTCATCAGCATGATGCATGAATGCAGCCCTCGCCAGTAACCCACCAGTGATGCATTTAAGCATCATACAGACCCTTCGTATGTGTATGCACCCTGTGGATTTGGAGGGTTCATGAGTGCATCACTCGCCAGGGATGTAGCATCATGCAGATAATAGGCCTAGTACATTAACGTGCTATGCGGCCCTTAAAGGGTAAGCTAAAGGGCAGCATGCCCCCACTGACCTCGGGCAGCAGCTTTCATGCTTGTTTGTCCACTGACATAGTGTTGGCATCCTATATCAATTCTCGCAGACATCCCAGATGCCCTTTTCCTTACCATAAACCTTTGACTATCTTTATGTGGTATTTATCAAAGGTATGCTTGTCCGTGACAGATGTCCAGTGGATATGAGTGATCTATTTGGCCACGAGGTGTTCATGTTTTGCCTGGCTAGTTATTGATAAATTGATATCATAACTTTTCTTTTTCCTAGACGTGTCTTACTAACACTGGTAGCATTGGCAATAGACGCCCCATAATAACAATGTCTGCGTCATAGACACAAGCCAAATGGCATACCTTTTTGATGCAATACGTTAACCAATGTGAATCACACAGGAGCTCCCTGCGTAGTGTTATCCCAGGAGACTATCATCTGACTCATCTATGCCTTTTCAAACTACGACTTGCGTTGACCTGGGAACGTTAATGATGAGCAAAAAGAGGTTAAGAGTAATTATGAGTGTGGTTTGGTAGCTACCTATCACATTTCTAAAAATGTTAATACTACACTGACTATCGAAGGACACTGCTAGCAGTTGTAACTATAATGATGATAAGATGGCAGTGCATGTATTTAGTCTTCTAATTAGATATAATCTCCAGTCCTTAGTAGAAATATTGTCAATCTTTTTCCCTCTCCACCTTGTGAAATGTAATTAAGACATAGCAAGCCTTTGCTCCGCTAGACAGTAGATAACGTTACCACATTTTATAGTCCCTCCATAGTACTTCCCAAATCCCTTTGTCTAGAAGGGATATCTATAATTAATAGAGTTACTCTGCATCTCAGTTATAATATAATGGTTGTAGCATAATAAGACCTTGACTTCATTATCTGTATGTCGTATCATCAGGTAACATAGTGGCTTATGTTGCTCAGCTTCACAAATAACACCACCTAACACCTTACAGTAGCTCAGTCACGACCTCAGTACAAGTACCCAGGTTGAAGGACGACCTCACTGCTTTAAAGACTCTAATTAAATAAGATTACAAAAATGGTTAATGGTGCACGGAAGGAGTCAATTACATTATATAATGTGATTATACATGTAGAAATAGTGGGTGTTATATGACGTTGAATACAGGTGGGGCAGGTAACATGTATTTTCACCACTGTGCCTTCTCAGAAAATATGCATGCAGAATGTATGAATAGTGTTTTGCACGATCGTACCATGGGACTTTTCGTAGTTTGTTGACAGTTTATCCATAATCCACCCTTATCTCGGATAGCCTAGTTACGTCATAAAACAAAACCACCAGTATATACATGACTGTATAATCATTGAATCAATCCCAAGAGGAAGGTCATGGGGCCATCTTTGTTACCTATATCTGCCACGCGCACCTATTGATTAATCACACAATGACCCTCTTTCTGTACTTAATGTATACCACTCACTATCTATATTTACACATTTTAGACTTGCCTTGAAGAGGTATGTTTTGACATTACAGTAGATAAGACTACTGTGTGGCCCCACCACCCTGTATAACCTGCCATAACGCACAGCTCCTCCAGGGCAGGAGGAGCAGGAGGAGGTGGCCTTGGCCCAGGACGTACCCCTGGTACCATTTAAATATATCCCCGTTACTATGGTAACCGAGTGGCCAGGTGTGTGGGGAGGGGTTCTCAGGTAGGCTCCTCCTCGGGGGAGCAGGTTTTTGAGTAGCTCCTGGCTAGTAGGTAGGTAGGTAGGCCAGATGTAGCCGGGTCTTTAGGTGGGTTAGAGCAGCATAGAGCGACTCAGAGTAACTCATACTGAGCCTTGGTACCCTAGGACCACCTCACAGTGCATAGGGGTCAGTGCTAGTATTGGTGATGCCTTTGTCAGGTTTCATGTATAAACAGTAACTGCATGAGTATTGGTATTTAAGCAAATATACGCATAGCTTAAACTTCATTTAATTTCATGTTAACACCATTTCCATGACATTTCCATGAATGGAATGGTTT
The DNA here is from genome assembly GCA_947462335.1 of Harmothoe impar. NCBI lineage: Eukaryota > Metazoa > Annelida > Polychaeta > Phyllodocida > Polynoidae > Harmothoe > Harmothoe impar. The sequence continues at coordinate 24,847,672 of OX381704.1, read as the reverse complement.
TAAGTGACGTAGATTCTTTAAGCAGGTTTATATTTGCTTAGATTCCGACGTTCATGCAGTAAGTGTGCTCATCAATGGAATTACTGTCTACAGTAAATTGTAAATTGTATTGCCACTCTCTATAACCATCTCTTAATCAGTGTGAACTTGTTTTAGTGTCGAACAGTGTGTTAATAATGTGTAGATTGTTAAAGGTTTGTTCTATGTACTACACTAACACAATCGAGAAGTGTTTCATGTTGGGTGGTGGTAATGCTCGATAATATTCGATGACCTTATGACCGTATAGGCCGTATCAAACAGTGAACAAGCTTCACATAGCATCAACCAATATCAAACTAACATAGCAGTCACAAATCGATGCTCCATCTCAAGTCATCAAGATGTGGGAATATGGAGCATTATATGATGCATATCAGGGATCATGTTCACAGCAGACAGGACAGTTTATAGATGGGGGATATTGCACAACATGCATGCCAATATAACATGCGTGTTATGCCGAGCCCTTACTATAGTTCGTGTTGGGCGTAAAAGAGGCAATGTTTTTATGATGTTTAATAGGAATCTTCTAGTCTCTATGTTCTGGCTCAACCAGAAATAACTTTTACTTTCACTGTCTGCTCGCTCCGTCTCTTTGAACTCCAATCTTAGCCACACAAGTTGCACAGACAGTAATACCATACACCATTAAACCTTTTTACAACACCACTCCCATGACTCCCCTTTGGCAATTGAAACCTCTGCATGCTAATAAACCTGCATGGTTGTGACATGTAAGGTTATCAGCCTTTGGCCCCATGTCATGTCACGTCAAGTGGTAGGCCCAATGTGCAGGCCTAACTAGGCGGCACATGCCTGCCCAGATTAACTGCAGTTAACTACTTAGGGAGGGGGAGGAGGGTGGTCTTGGGGCTACTTGCAGTATGCACGTGCGGCACGCCCAATGTGTGGCCGCCATAGGGTGTGGCTGGTATATGCAGGGCCCCCCATCCCCCTCCAGCCTCCCCCCCCCCCCCCCCCCCCCATACTAAAACACAGCTCTAGGTAGAGGTAGGATACACAGGTAGAATGAGACTCCTATGCCCCCCCCCCCCACCACCACCACTACCAGTGTGTACCACCAGTGGCCGTAACGTGCATGTAGGTGTATGTACACCGCTGTATGTGCACGTATTGTGTGTCTCCACAAATAGCAGCAACATGTGGCTGTGGGCATGCACACGTGTGTGCTGTCACGTTACCATCATGTTGTACAGCATCCCCCAGACTTGGTATTACTATAGGATAAATCTCAGGGAAAACCTCTGATATCATGGCGAGGTATAGCCAGACATTGCTTGCTATACATCACTAGGTCTAGACATTTTGGGCATATTCTACCTTTCACATCAAATTCGTTTTTCAATAATGACTTACAGAGAAGGTCTAACACATTCTCTGTTCTCACTAAATACAAATACATTTAATTATGAAGAGTACCGTTCATAACCACTGTCACATTGCCCCCATGCCCCTATGTATTACAGGGTAAATACGTCCATTATTGTACATAAATGGGTGCTGCTGACCACGCACAATATCCTACACAATGGTGTACGGCAACGTCTTAGCACCATACCCTGTAACAGGTGCGGTAATGCCCCTCCCCCCGCCCCCATTACACCCAGCGTTAGGGGTTGGGTAGTGATGGGACCGGAAGCAGCACCCTGCTGCCACCTGACGGCGCTCGGGCTAACCTAAGTATCGATCACCCCGACGTGTTACGCTGATTAGGCGTGTCACGGCCCCAAACACGGCACGCACACCGGTAATAAGCTAACCCGACCAGGTAGCGATAATAGGGGGGTTGAGGTTGCTTATAGACCTTTATTAGCATTATAGGGAACCTGGGTATGGAGATGTATAAAGGTGCAACGCAGTAGGTGCATGTCAGACGGACTAGAGAGGGAGGATGTGAGGCTAAATACAATGCTGTAGCCAAACATGTTTATGCTGACTACAAATGTATACATGTGTGTAACAATATGCATGTACATAGCTTGTATATACAGGTCTATGTGCAGGACACATGGCCTTAAATGTGCTGTAAGGCCGCATTGTATAACCTGGGGCGGGGGAGTTGGAAGGTAGTCAACTAATCTCCCTACTACTCAGTACGTTATTGTACGGTCGTTAACCTAGTGCTTTAATGTACTATGCCCTTTGTCGTCATGATGCCTGAATTCAGCCCTGGCGAGACCACACACAAGGGCTGCATTCATGCATCATGCCGAACCCGTTGGAGTGTATCAGCCCCGTAGGATCGGCATACTCCTTAAATGCAGCTCTAGTGAGTTACTCGCAAGGGCTGCATTCATGTATCATGACGACATTCATGTACCATGTACACCTAGATACTCTGTGGCCTTTAAACGGTAAACACCATGAATAGTAGGAGGAGTGGTGACGGTGGTTAACATCACAAGTGACCCAGGCACGAGAAACTTTACAACATCATTACGATACTCTCTTCAGAATGGCTCTATGTCTAAATGAGTTACGAAATGATTCCAAGAAAACCCGTTTCAAATACCTTCTGCATGGATGCTTGTAACATACACATATGCACACCATTACTCGTATACATCGTACCGTGGTTATATCTCTAGTTATGACGTCTTTGCTATATCTACTCATGTTCATATTTTTCACTGCGAGGTCGTTATCAAATCGTCACTAGATTTATTCAGGTGAGTTTTATTTGTATTACTAGCACTGCAGCGGAGAGGCGGATGCCCTTGGAACTCCAGAACTCATAAAAAGAATGCAACATGGGGAAAAGAGAGCACTAGAGACTGGTCTGTGATGAGGTATCACTTCTCTGGTAGAGGCAGCAGCAAATAACTTACATTCCCGTGTCAGGGATACACAGCTCCCGTGTCTGTACCACTAGAATGCCCCACACTGGAGCCCAATATGATGTATGGGGTTTGCACCTGGGGGTTTGTTGCCTGAGCCCTTCAAATGGCAGAGATTCTTTAAAAGCCTAAACACAAGCGTGAAAAAATTGATCACCACTTAAAATTGGTGTTTGGAAAGTACAGCTATGCAGTAAAAAGCATATCTAATTTAAGCCCACCTTCTGTATATGTTTAGTGGGTACAGAGTGTTAACCCTTTACGGTCGGCCTGATGCCTCAATGTTTCTTGCTCCTCGTGAGACACCAAGGCAGAGCCAATACTGCATTGCCGCATCATCTAAACCCTCCAGAATGCATCAGCCCATGATACATTTATGTATTTTATTCATGCCAAGAGAAATGCATATTACTTTAAAACACGATGCTGTCAATAAAGGGTTTATAAATGCTGTCCTTGAAGGGTTTTATAATTGTGAGAGCAGCCCTGGCCCCTCCCCCCATACATGACACTACTGGTGACGTTATACAGGTGGTTAGTGTGTCTATACCTTATACCCATCCCGTTGTCACGAATGGCCAATGATAGGGTATGGTGGTCGGTAACTGCTACCTGCAGCCGTTAGATTACTGAGGAGGTCTGGGAGGCATCGCACCTGTTAAAGCACCCTAACGGATATATAGTGTGTCTTGTGACGTAAATAGCACACACAGACACAGGAATAACCTCCTCTTGTCTCTCTTAATACAGGAATCGTACTTACCGTTTCCAATTTCCGCTGACTAGACCAAAAATGATAGAAAGATGAATGGAGCTAGAAATAGCTAGAACAAATTGTTTAGGTGGATGACACCTATGTAGCCCTTAAGTAAGCAGTTTGTGTTCACCTTGGTAATGGGCGGTTTTAACTCTTTGATAGCGTTACACCCCACCTCCCCTATATAAAACTCAGAGAACCAGTTCCCGATCCACCCCGACTCTTGCTGGCGGGGCAGCCAGACTAGATATCGACAGCTGTCTTTAAACAGTGGCCCATGGTGTCCCAGTATTTGGAATCTCTTGGTGTTAAACGCATGAGGGAAGAGAACTCTGACAACCGCCTTTACAGCCAGTCTGGAAAATGATGCTCATCAGGCTGAGATATCAAGTCACTAAAACCATGTCTGACTGGCTGGTAAAAAGGGCACTTCAAAGCACAGTTGATAAGAATCACGGCCTCAGTGGGTGCACAGGGGCGTGGGGGTATCTGCCGTTATGAGAGATAACAGGAAGGGGGGAGGAGGGTTTCCAGGGGTGCCAACAAGAAAGAGAAGTTTCCCCACAAGAAGTTGTGGCGGAAGGATGATCCAAGCCAGCTTAAAAACGGACACCTGCACACTAAAATTCTTTTCCCTGCCTCCGATGACCTTGCCCCCTCTTAACGGCCTCCCCAGGCCTGGTCAGGTGGTAATGCTGCCTATTTGCGAACGCGGATTACTGTTGTATTGGTTTAAATGCATCAAGGCCCCTTGTTGCGGCCCAATGGCGTCCCAGGCCAAATTAATTATGTTTACCCAACAGTATAGTGCCAGCAAAGCAGAGGCGACTGTGAACAGATTCGTCATCTGTAGAAAATATTTAGAATAGTCACACGGTCAATAGCTAACCCGAGAAAAGTCTACTATGTAGCCTACTGCAAATTTGCACTAGAGTCTACTGCTCATAAGTATGTGAACTAACTATGTACAGTGCATGTGAAGCCTGTGTAGTGGAGCCATGGCAGGATTTTCAGAAAAGGTTCCCATATTAACCAAAAGCTTACAAACTGGAACTATCATAACCTCCCACACATCTCTCTATGTATAGGAGTAGACTGGCCACGTGTGTGGTGTGTGGAGTAGACACGTGTATGTGAAGGTTGCACGTTAAAAAGAGCTCCTTAACCCTTTACTTAACCCTTTAAGAAACGCATAGTACTTTAATGCAGTATGCCCTTGGTCGTTATAATACATGCCAGTCATGCATCATTGCAGTGTATCTACCTCGCAGGGTGGGAATAATGCATGAACTCAGCACTGGTGAGTCACTTTCTAGGGCAAGTCATGCATCATGGCGACAAATGGCGTAGTGCATTAAAGCACTCTGCGGCCTCAAAATGGTTAACCGTCAGTCTCACCTGTTCCACGCCCCGTGTGCTCCAGTGTGGCCCCTGACACAGGGGAGAGGCTGAACTTTAAAAAGTGTCTGAAAAATCTGATGGAACACGTTCAGGTAAGCTCCATAAAACCAGTGGTGGATCTTCAACGAGCATGGCTGTGGTGCTGTATCAACCTGTTTGTATTCACTGCAGTATTGGTCCCTCGCGGTGCCCGCTGGGCCAGATTTTATGTGTTATCCAAGCGTCGCATATGAACATGCGATTATTCCGCTTTAAAATCACAATTTTAAAATGATATTTGTATTCAGTTGTTTGACATGTCACCTGCAAAGCGTATACACACTGACAAATCTGCATTAAAAGGTAATGTCCTATCGACATGCCTGGTGCTATGCCTAGTGGTAAACAGCTATTTGCACCTGTACCTCCCACCATCTACCTTCTACCATTGTTGCTGTCACTGTGCTGGGTTTTTCTATGATGTTTTTCTTTCACATTTCTTGATGTTTACTATAATTACCTCTTGCAGACTAAAAATACATTCTACACCGAGGCCATGCATGCCTATACCCTTACCACTGCCTGAACGGTATATATATTAGGCATTTATGGATGTCATAACTGTTTTTCTCAGTAGGAATTTGATCTCGGTGATAGCTAGTTAAATTTGAATATGATTGTAAAGTGGATAGGTGAACCTGTAGTATTGGAGGATGTTGACCCCTTGCTGACCCGTGCTTCCTGCTGCATTCTATGTAGTTATATAGCATGGTGTCTATAATAATGTTATATCCACGAGTAAATTGGGTAGGCCCTTATGTATTGCATCACAATACTGTATAGCCGTATAGTGCTTTGAATTTGATGCACGAATCTAATTGTGTCTACACTAATGCAGCCCGGGAGTGTAACTCTGTATTCATGCCGATTGATCCACTTCGGCAACATGCACCTTCAGGATAGGTAAAGTGTCTCCATTTTGTATTATGCTGCATATTTGGTGCATTCACATCCTCTAAGTCAATAAAATCCTTAGCAAACTCAAACTTATCATAACAAAAAAAAAAGCATAATGCTATAAGCCTTGAGACGTTTTTGTTGAAGGCTTGATAGCTTTTACCGGCATTAACCTGTATACAGCGGAATGGGGCTGGCATGTGGTGGACTCGGACATACCGGTGGTGGTGGTTGAGCAGTTCTGAGCCGCTGTGAGTCGGTGCTGGGTGGGTGGGGTGGTCCCAATGCTGCTAGCCCGCCCCAAGTTTACAACCACCAATATATACAATATACACGTAAATATATACAACACATCCTCACCGCCTGCCTCCTATAATGATGCAGGCCACCCCCGCACATTGCCGCCCAACTAGAATATATGGTACTATTGATGCCAATGGGGGCCTATAGACCCTGGAGGGGGAGTGCTATAACATAGGGGAGGCCGACTGCAGGTCGTCTATATGTTACATGGAGGGTGAGGGTAATGGGGGAGGGGATAAACTGGGTCTAGAGGGTAATATTGACCCACACCCTTATTATATACACTGGGCATGGGAATGAACATGCACATGTATATGACACACTGACCCTCCACTGCCATCTGATCCATATTCTGTTATTAATCAGCTTATATCATAGTACATAGTAACTGCTTGTTGGTCCCTCTATATACTTGTAAAGACCTACACTCGATTGTCAATATATAATGCATATAACATGTAATTTATTGGTAGACGTTCACTACATTTGTGATATTATTGCTTAAAATGTCTGTTGTCGATAGAGAATGGATAACCTGCACTTTATAGGTTTCATACCATGTCCCTTCTCTCAAAGTCTAATCCTATCTGGAATAGCAATGTGATCGCCCTATTGTTAGTATGCGATGCGTGGCAATGTTGTGGGCAGGAAAGTGTTCTAGCATTAAGCCCGGCGGCGAAGGAGTGGTTTTCGTGGCAGTATTGTTCACGACATCTCATTCTGCATGCAGCGATCTGTCCTCCCCATCCATGTTCCAGGGCCCTACCCAATGAGGCACATTATCCACGTTCCGGGCCGCCTTGTTGATGCCGAGCAGCTCCCGTCACCACCGCCCCCAATCAACACTCGTGTTACGCCGACATTTCATTTTACCAAACCTTGCAATTATCAAATCAATATCTCCACCACATGCTGGTGTGTGTGACATGTGTGGTTAGCTCTCTAAGGGCAGCAGAGCTCTTTAATGTGGTATGCTCTTATCACCATGACACATGAATGGAGCCCTGGATAGTCTACTCGCCAGGAATATACTCACGGGGTTGATACACCCCGAAAGGGTCAGCATGATGCATGTAATACTCTATTTGGATGTATTCATACATCATGGCAAGAACGGTTATATCACATGAAAGCAGTGTGTGGTCCATACAGGGTTATGGGCGGGTGATTGTGGCGACTGTAGGAGTGGGTGAGTGTGCAGATAGGGGAGATTAGAATCAGTCGTGAGTTACTGTTAGTTTCTCACAATGGTAAAATCCATATTATGAAATATACAACTTGTGTATTTAAAGAAGATAATACCTAGTCCATTTGGATTCAGATTATTATGATGATAAATCATGACAGTTTCACATGCTTTGTTGAGCCAATAAAGAGCCTGAATAGATCCAAAGATCTAAACCTTAATCGTGGACAATAACATGTAGCATCTAGAAAACAAGACCATCAAGACAGACAAGCTGTTCCAACAACAGAATGAAAATCCCTATCATTATATCAACCAGGGTTGGTCGGCCTAGAATTGAGACCACATAACATGTATATAATGGTGATGTACTCAATAGAAATATCTGAACTTGGTGTTACATTTTGTAGCACGCTCTGGTTGTTCACCTGATCTGATGGGATGATATATGATGTTGTGAATGGCCCGTTGGTTGGCCCAGTATATATTGTGATGTACTCAATCTAGAAATACCTGAACTTGCACTATTTGTAGCACTCTCCAACTGTTCACCATTGTAGATCAGAGGGGATTAGATGAGATAAAATGCCGTGCATGGCCTTTGGTTGGCCCAATATGGAGGCTGAATAACATTATATATTTGTATATGTACTCAATAGAAATACTTGAACTTGAACTTGATATTTGTAGCACTCTCCGGCTTCTCACCTTTGTAGATGAGATAGGATAAGATGAGATAAGAGGTAAGATAACAGGCTGTGGGTGGCAGGTAGCTGTAGGTGCCATGCTGGGTGTGTACAACCTCATTTATCTCATCCTCTACATAAAAGCTGCACTATATCATCACAGTGTCAATCACAGAAGCAGCAGTAGCCCACATGCCCCCGGCCAGCTGGAGAGTCCTCACAAAAAGCTGACTGTAGCAACGCTTAGTGAGCCCTTTAAGGGTGACATACTGCTTTATTGTCATGTTCTTTGTCTTCATGAAACATGGTCATGGAAGCAGCCCTAACGAGTAACTCACTAGTGCTGCTGCCATGCATCATGCCAAACATATAGGGTTGATACACACTTGGAGGATCGGCATGATGCATGGATGCGTGGGTTGCATTTATGCATCATTCTGACCAAGGACATAGTATATTGAAGCACTAAGCGGCCCTTAAAGGACTAAGAGAGCGTGTTAGAGGTGTTTATGATCTGGAGGATGCTCCTGGTTAGAGTGGGCTGTTCTTTTTTGTATCATAAACAATTCTGTTTCCCCATATCATAAACAATTCTGTTTCCCCATATCATAAACAATTCTGTTTCCCCATAGACATTATTCCCCAGTGGCAGAGAGGAATCATTGAAGCTATCCGATTCGTTTCTTCTTGTGTGTACATTAATGGCTAAGTGTTTGATATATCATTGTTTGTAACTAATTTCCCCAGAAAAAAACTTTGACATAAATTTTGAATTTGACGTATAAGATAATAGCCCTAATCTGTGTGTATATACAAGGCTGGGCATGTAGTCCTCGACGTCTGTAGACAAATTAAAGTGTACGTTTGCCTGTGTGCACTCTACGCTGACAATGCATGTGAATCAGGATATAAATTATTGTGTCATACCAAACCCATTGATAACTGTACAGTAATCCTACCCTACCATTACATTGTCAAGCGGGTATTTACCTTCATGGATGCATGGCCCAGACCTATTTCACCCGGACATATCTTTCCACTGCTCTACCAAGAATTACCACTGTATTTATCAGCGCTTGCACATGACTACACACGTGTGTGTCCATACCGCGGGGGTGAGGTGAGCCTGGTATATAGTGTGTGTGGCTGATATGACGCTGTTGTGACTGGGGGAGGAGCTGAGTGGCAGAAATAGGCCTTCCAGGGGCACTGCATAGAAGGAATGGGATGTCCAGCCAATTTCACGGGCGCCCTGCACAGCCTGCTCCTCCACCTCCACCTCCGCCTCTCAGGGCGGGTTGGAAGCCTCCCAGGCTTCAATTATCTTACACTATTCTGCACTTAAGACTTTTTTCCCACAAACATTCAATCTTCTGCCAATTCCAAGGCACGCGCCTCCTTTCTGGGGTTAGATAATTGAAAGGATACCTGACCCCTCCTACGCTATTCATGATCAATTTGTTGAGTTGTGCACACATATGGACGTCATAGGGGGAGATGATGCGTGTTTACCTGCATACCATTAGCCATCAGGGGCCTTATAGTATGTGGACCCAAGGGCCCTCAGAATCTAACTCCTCTGGCCAGGGACCCTAGAATGAGTAGATGGCCCTCAGCCATGACCATCTTTTCCAGTCAGCTCCTGGTAAAGGACCTTCGGCTATTGAACTTCCACCTACCCTATATAATGCCCAGAGTATCGGTTCTGATCCCATTCCGAGTTTCGCCAGAGGAGCTGTAAGACTTGGGCCTTTAGTTGAGTATTGCCATGCTGAATAAAGAGTCCTGGAAACTCAAAATGCCCTTCAATTGGCCCTGTATTCGGGGGCCCTGATTGAGAGGGTCAAAATACCAGAGGGCCCTGATGTACAATATAGGTAAGCTGTAGATTATAGAGATCTGCAGTAGCTGCAGGGCCAGTAGTGGCAGCAGGCTGGGGGTGGAACAGGAGGAGAAGTGGAGGAGTGGGGCTGGGGTAATTTGTAAATAAGAGGCAGTAGCTGAGCACACGGAGCCGCCCAACCATGAGGGGCCCTGTCAGGCTCTGCTACAAATGACAGTGGTTAAGTAGAAGGAGAATAGGGCAGGTATAGGGCAGCCAAAGTAAATGGAGCCCTCATGTACCGACCTCCAATGCTTTATAAAGGCCTCAAATATATTATGCTCACGATTTAAAACAATATGGATTGCACGTCCCTCCCATCCAATTTTTATACCTTTTAAACACCTCCTAGTTATGATTGCACCGTGGTGCTTGAAATCAAGCCAAAAATGTTTTGAAACTTCCTTGACACAGAGAGTAATCTAAATGTAGCATTGTTTTGGTTGAGCTTAGTAGTCTTATCATTATATAATTTTATATATCAGTAACCCATGGGTGAAGGCAAAAAGAAATTGGTTTCTATGTGTAGATCATGTTGGTATATATCCCTGAGGTAAACTACAAGAAAGTCTGCATTATTTTACACATTTAAACCACTGACGCTCCGCAGTAAAGTCGGACTTTGTAATGATGTTTTACACCCGAGATGCTCAGATGGCAACAGGCAGTGTAAGTAGTACACATCTGGGGGTGGCTTTCTGGCTGCAGACCTGCCCACTGACCAGTGGTCTGATCTCTGGCCATACACTGACTGCCAATAGCCTGCAGGGTGGGGCTGGGGGAGGTGTTAGTGGGTACTGACCGTATTCCTGTGTGTGGGCCGTGTTATCTGCCTCAATGGTCAGTCCTGTCCAGCCCTACCCCATGCAGCCAAAAGCCACTGGAGTAGGGCCCCCTCCCGCCAGGCCACACGCAGTCAACAGTTAATGTAATAGGCTCACATCGATTTGTGCAGACTGCATCACACAGCTCAGGGGCTACATTTCGGCCTAAAAGCTATCTTTGATAAAGGTAATTTGAATTGCATGAAGTTCGCCTGCGTGGCCATCAGTGTATCTACGCGTGATAAGCTCATGTTTTGTTAGCAGTCTGACGGTTAGTGTAGATGAGCCGTATACTTTACTGCACGTTTGCAGTACATAATATAGAATTTTAGGTTGAATATCGACAGTGCATGGTGGCTTTGTGTTTGGGCGTTGTCAGTAATATTGGATACCTTGTACATGTTGTACAACAAGAATATTTCGAAGACCCAGTGCACAAATAATGCAGAGGAAATTCCAGATCATAACATGTGTGCATTAGTGTAAAATGCAGACAGCCAATGCAACATCAGATCATACCACGCTCCATGCCCTCCGGCAATGTGTGCTCATTATTCGCTAGATTAGCTAAATGATATAACTGTACCACACCAACTGCTGTACACTTGGTACTGACCTCTATAACGGGGCCTTAGTATGGGTGAATTCTGCAGGGGAGTACTATATCTGCACCGAGTAAAACTGAGGGCTAATCTGACCCTCGAAATGCCTCCAAAACAGCACAGTTTCCAGGGGCAAGCATTTTAATGTGAGTCAGGCATTGCCGCACTCTCTTATGAGCGGCTAGCACACCAAGACTGTAAGATTGGTTCACTGCTGGACTCTTTTTCATGACTCTGGAAAGAGAGTCCAGCATTACTGCATCCTTGTTTAGATTACTGGGCCTAGAAAGTGTGTGTTTTGGACACATTTTAAGGGCCAGACTGGTCTTTCTCTGTTTGTAGGGCTTAGCACTAGACTATTGGTTTAGTATGGGAGATGTGGTACTCGCTGCTTGACGGTTGAACAGCTCGACAGGATGAGATTCAGTCACTGCAGCACTCGGCTTCCGGTGGAACTGATGCAGTGTGTCGGAGGGATTTCAGAGGAAAAACATTGATGCTATACTATACTGCATTGCCCAGTTCTCCGGGGCACGTATACATGCAGACACCCAGAAGAACCAATCTCATATTTTAATCTGAGAGTTGATCCCTTGGAAATGGGCCCGAAAAAAGTAACATTCATCACTGCCCAGCAATGAATACGATGAATATATTGACATGGCTATACCACCACCTATATCTGGAGTACAGATATTCCATCAATATAATGAGTAGGCTATGATCGGGTAATGGTCCCTCAGAGCACATCGGCTGTGAGCACTGCAGCAATTACCCATCCAGACCTGTCAATAAACACCAGATGTGGTTGGTGTTAATGGGTAGTAGCCATGTGCTATTGAACTCGTGTCCAGATTACTGTGCAGCTCAATGTGCTATCATTGTGTGTCCTGTGTGTATAATCTACAGGCAAGCTGTTACAAGGATAGTAGAGACACGGACAGGGTCTATTTGCCCTCCTCCCTGCACGCCCTATGTAAACTGTGTCCCCGACTGTGTCATCTGTGCCACGCGCTACGTCAAGCACGTGCACATGACGTCATCGTGACGTAACAGCTGCAATTTGGTGCCTGCTAGTAATGGAGGCCAAGATATATACACAGCGTTATATAAACAGCCTGGGAATACAGCCACCATGCCAGCATACATATACCCCAGTAACAGCCACATCGTACATGTATGCATGCATTGATATGCCACTAATTATCATGATGCATGAATGCAGGTCTGGTAAGTCGACTCCCAAGGCCTGCATTCATGCATAATGCTGGACTCATCGTGAGTGTATCAATCCCGTATAATTATAGTCTGTATGATGCACAAAAGCAGCACTGACTCTCATCTGAGTTGCTTCCATGCATCATGACAACAAAGGGCATAATACATCAAAGTACAGAGCGGCCTTTAAAGGGATACATATGCATACATATCACCCGGCTCGAGGACTGAGCCACTCTCTGCTGGGTAGGCGGACTAGTATTTAATCTAGGTGAATATTTGATATCATATTGATTCGGCAGGATTGATTTGCAACCTTTGTGCATAGGTGTGTGCGGGCGCACTGTGAGGACTAGGGCTGGTAGAAGTGGTGTAAATGTGGGACTACTTCTACTAAGTTCTAGTACACCCTGGAGGAGTCCACACCTCCATGATGCCCCCCCCCCCCTCAGTCAGCAGCCCCCTGACGTAGACACCAGTTTCACCAGCCGCCTCCTCCTCCAGTCTCATCCTCCTCCAGTAAATGCCACGTACTCCTGACTTTGTAGGTCAGGCCTGGCTCCCCTCCTGCTCCCCTCGTCCCCCTATACCCCTTCAGGTGTAGTCCTCCAGTAACAACCAGCAATATCTTAGTGAGTACAGCCTGCTACTGCCTGGCACATTGTGGCAATCTCTGATGGGGATACTATTGGTAGATGAACTCGGGTCAGCTTGGGTTGGGTTGTTCTCCAAGATGGCAGTTGGTACACTGTAACAGACTCACACTGCATGGTGAACTACAGAACTATACGCTTCACTCACACACCAACCCACCCTCACCCAGCACACACAAACACCCACCCGGCAGGCCTACTGTATGCCGAGCAGCTCCCTAGTGCAGCATACGTTGTTAGGTACACCCGAACCCCATGAGCAGCTCCCCCAGCCCCGAGCTGTTCCTCCTCCTTGTCTGAGCTGCTCTGGTCACCTTGAAGCTAGACAAGAGTAGTCCAGAATCTTGTAGGTCATATCTTACAGTTCACTGTGTGTATACTACTCAGCGGTAGTACTCTGGGGTTTCTAGAATGTTCCCTTGCCTACCTACTTTACTATCTATCTTTATGTTGTGTTTGTCCCTGTACTGTCCCTGTGTAAAGTTTCCCGCAGATTCTCATGAATTGCAGTTGGGTTATTGGTGTTGCTGTTTGACTTTTGGCGACAGTAAAATGCTTCCAACTCTGTGATTCTTTTTGCCAAAGGAAACTATTTAAGATTTACTCGGCACTATATTATATTGTACTTTGTAGCAGGTTCAATCTGGGCCGTGTGCCTAAATGAACTGTACTCTAGCCAAGTAGCAACAAGTAGCCAAGATTGGGCGATATATGAGTTTTGACCAGGATAACCCTGATGTCCCCGAAGTAGCTTGCTTAAGTGAACTTCACACTTAAACACAGGGGTACACATTCATTTAATCCACAGAAGCTACCACTTGAGACACTTCCCACATCTGTCACCACCACAAAGTGGACCCTGTACATCTGACTCTGAGCTACAACTACAAGAGCAGCTCCTAATGGACTGGAGCAACTCTGAGCCGCAGCAGGTGGCTTGGAGCAGCTCAGGGTAAACTTGAGCAATTTTAGCTAAAGGTACCAAGTGAACTCAAGCAGAGCAGAGCTACCTAAAGATCCATGCATAAAGAAAGGGTGACTTTTTCAGAATGAAGTTGTGTTCATATTAGTTTTAGAAGAATCATCATAACATTGTCTGTAATGTCTATGTTGCAAACACCTCAGGAGATTCACAAGACGATTATCCTTCAAAAAGTGTCCATTAGAATGCAGGATTTGTCAGTGACACTTCAAAATTGTTAAGAAAATGTACCAATAACTTTTCTGAAAAGTCACCCTTTCTTGCCGCATTGGTCTATGGTGATGTGGCTGCCAGAGGCTGCACATAACTCCTACACAGGGGTAATTTAACATATGGCTATCGTGCTACACGGCCTGAAGTCAGCCACACAACCCAGAAACCTGCCTCAAGTTATAACAAATAAACATGTATTGGGAGACTCTTATGGATAGTGTTATATACATCAAGTGTTTGACTACACTGGTTATATCATATTTGCAGCCGCTATATTAGTGGTGGCTGGATGGCCTAATCCTAATAGTTGTAGATCCTGTTGTAGATTATAAAAGTTGAGAGCATAATACTTTGTGTATATGCTAACCTGTATCTTTGAGGCGTGAGAAAATCCCAAATACAATTGTCAGTTGGTATAAAGGTTGCTCAATAGAGCTTTGCCTATATATAAACTGGCAATGCTGTACTGCCCAATCGTGTCGTTGAATGTATTATTATGTTATATCATCTTATTCATAAGGAAACCACCAAGCGATTATTACAAAAGATGACTATGAATGGGAACCCAATGGGTAAGAAAGTGTTTCCACTTTTTTCTCAGCATCCATATCATTGTTTATTGTTGTCATCTACTGTCAATATCACACAGTGGACCTTGGTCTTTATATAATTGATAAAAGAACAAAAACATTGTGCCATTGAATTAATTCGACTCAATTTTCATCTCTACAACCATAAACATTGTAAAGGGACGGTATTTCTAGGGAATTGTGCTTTTTGATTTTTGGCCCTGAATGAGGGAAACGTGTACATGTGGTATAAATGTACTGCTGTGTGTCTGGCCGACATCACACCACCACCCTGGGTATGATCAATGATCAAAGTTATGTCATGGCCCATGCCCCGTGGGGTGAGAGAAATGTGCCAACTAATATAGTATTATGCCATATGATATTATGGCATACAGAATCTCAGCCTGTGTACTCTAGACTTACCATCTCTCTATAGTATGGCATGTACAATCTGAGTGTTCCCTGAGTTGCAAAGTTGTAGGATCTCCCTACATTGCATATAATGATAAAATATGTGCATATAGATATTAATTAACAATGCTTTGTCCGTAAGTACTCTGTACGTGTAGTCCATAATAATGTAAGCAGTATATTATATGCTGAGTATCATCTTTAAAACCCTGAACTTACTCAACTGCAACATTTATCAACCGTAGCAAAGACATGGTTAGGGGATACGGAGAGCTCTTGAAGATTGTAGACAGTTCACTTTATAATAACAGCATCCAGAGTAAGCCAGTCAACCCCCAAAAGCAAGCATTTCCAAATCCAGTACATATTTGCAATGGAAGATGTCACATTAAACCGGCAGAGACTACACGATATCCAGCATGTCTAAGTAACATCAATTAACAGACATATATATATATATCCATGTTCACAGCTGGTAACTACTGTATGTAGGTATCTGTGATATGCAAGTTGGGTGAGTACCATACGTCCTGTACCCTACATGCCCAGTCATGTCAGATTTAGACATAAGGCTAAGAGAAATATATCATGTTTCAGGTATAAGTAATTTGACAAATGGAGTATCGGGAAATTTCCTGCTTGGCTTTGCTTTGATGGTAAAATAATTACATATATATAAATTAAAATAAGAAAGAAAATGGTAATATGAAAAACACTTTAATATAGCAAAGAAAATACATCTGAGGTTCTTGCTGAGCCAGGTTGTCTGACCTTAAACATATCCCATCGCTCGTCGGCCTACCTTAATGTGTACGACTACAGGTATACCCTCACCCAGGTACCCACTGGAGGCATCCATCACCTGGACACCTGACCTTTGAGGACGGAGGCCGCCGCCAGGTGGGGCGTCCAGCCCTACACTGGGTCCCGGAGCGCGTCTCACCGACCCTGGAGGAGAACCCAACCCTGGGGGGGGGGATAAATCAACACGTGGCTACATGTCTTGTGGTAGGCTGGCCGAGTCTGTGGGGGGGGGGGGGGGTAGCCTGATTCCTCCTGTTATCTCAGGCACATGGCAGTGGTAATGAAGGTGAGGGTATCAGCATAAATAACAGCCTTGTACCTTGTGTATCTGGGGTAGAGGGAGAGCATGGCTGCCCCTGTACAATGCACCTCTACCTGCAACCCTACCCCCCCCCCCACCCCACACCCTCCCCCCTGCTCATACCCCGCTTGGACCGACCATCCTACTTTTTGGCCGCCGGTCGGCGGGGGTATTGAGGGGTGGGGGCTGGGGCTATATTTGCCGGACTATTTTCAGATGTGTATGAGTACGCGGCATACAGAGTGTCTGTACCGTGGTTTCCTTGTACACGTCCAGGCGTTAGTAACATGCTTATCCTAACACTGAAGGTGTGAGGTAGGTGAGTGAACTGTCTTGGCATTTCTACTAAGCTATAGGCCTATATGACTAGAAATGGTGGTTTTCCATAATAAAGTCACGTTAAATCTCGGATAGATAGATATACAAGCATCGTTCGATTTCACGTTTTTGATAATTGCGCTCAAGATTGCTGGTCGACTTTCAGAAAAAGTGCAGAAAAAAAATTCACTGTAACTCACTCTTTCTTTCTGTATGTAGACTAGTACATCATGCACTTCCCTCAACCTCCCTGTGAACTTCATCTTACTAATACAGGAAGGAATTAGGGTTATAAGATGCAATCTTAGACACAGTCTTCTTATTTATTGACTGATTTTAGAGGGAAGGATATTTGTCTGTAGTCTGAAACCTTACGACGTATTGCTCTGCAATGTACCGCAAAATAAATATATCCCTGGTCTCTAAAGAAATAAAATCTCCACGGTCTAGTGGGCCCACTTAAAGCCTGGGGGATTGAGAGCGGAATCAATCAGGCGTGACGACATGGCATGAGCCTATCGTGGTCACGCCTGCTGAGCAATTGGAGTGAGGAGGAGGGTGGAGGGGGAGGGAGTGGAGGGATAGGGGGTGGATGGGTGATTGGGCAGCCCAGCGTGGCACCGCCTCCAATATAGCAGACACATCTAAACGTCGCCGCCAGCCAGGAGCCCAGAGCCCCATGATGTCCACCCATTGACATATTGATTGGCCTTTTGTCTGAAGCCCGTCAATAATACCCAATTATTCCCTCTATCGATCCGCCCATCGACCGCGCGCTGCATGGAGGGAAGCATGGCGCTGACCAATTAGGTCTCACTAAGTGACTGGTAGCAGTGCCAGCCTGTCGGTGTATATTGGCTATATACCTGTTAAATCTGGGGCACATGAGCAGCTCACCACCCCTCCCTCTCCCCTCCTGCATGGCTTATCATACTGCAGGTGATGTAAGGCTATTATGTCACCCTGTTAAGCCTGGCTTTGTCCGAATCATACTAATTCTATCTCTCTTGCCCTTTAATCCCACCTTCTGACATCTCGTGCCTTAACACTCACGCCCCGTATCTCATTCCCGCCTCCTGTCCATTAGATGGCATTATGATAATGAATTTGAATGTATTATGTAGCATGTACTCAGTCGATTTAGCAAAATCCGCTCAATTACACTAGATGGGCAATACAGTATGCACGCAATTCACCTCTACCTCTGGTTCCCCTCGACATCCCTGTCATTAACCCCAAATCCAACGGAGTTTCTTCCAAACCACAAAAGAGGTAAATATAACAGGGATTTATAACTGTAGGATATCTCTAGCTATTTGGGGATATAATAACATCTATAGTATGATAATTGTTTTCCTTGATTAAGTGGAAAGTTCTCGTGACTTGCATTTTCATGTTGCAATTTGAGATTGACACTGGGAACTTACTGGTATGTTTTCTTACCCCCCAAATCACCCGATTTTCACTTATAATCATAATGATAATTCATAAGGTTGCGTGAGAAGTCTTGTGATGTGTACTATAAGCACTGTTCCCAGAGGCTCAGATTGCAGTATTTTGGAGGCATCGTGATATTTGAACTTTAAAAACAGCTTTCTCTCCTCCCACGCAGGGTGTCATCTTTTACATTCACTGCTTCCAGCACCACACGCATTGATTCCCAAATTTTTAGCCTTTTGCGGTTGCACAGGGCTTCGGAGAATTCCTTCATCGTTGTGATGCTTGAATTTGAATGCAGCCCTGACGGGTAAAACATCATGCACCATGCCAACATTGATGCACCGTGAAGCCCTTAAACTTAAAGAGTCAATGGAGTCTGTTTGATTTGTGATTGAAGGATATACACACGGTTTGCTGTACTGTCTAGATGATAAACGATGCTGTGTATAGTTTTTGGACAAGATTTCCGATACATTTACATGTGTGCAACGCTTCAAACGTAGGTAATATAAGCAGTGACATGAGCAAATCTATTCCCCAGGTATGTAAAGGATGAGCAACACTGAATTTACATACTATGATAAGCCATGGTCATAATTCACCCTTATTTACTGTGTTCGCAGACCTGCCTTTTTATCCTAGAACTTGTTCAATCAAATGGCCATTGTGCAAAGCGTTTGTACAATGCGTTTCGATGTTGATAGCATGGACACAAATTGAATTGCAATTGTCTTTTTTGTTATTTTCCCATGATATTGTTTTGTTGTCATTCTTTTTGTTCAGATCGATGTTGACAATTTGGATGCTCTTTGCAAATAAGCCACCGGTGTTTATTTAATCAGTTTAATTGCAAGCAGTACACATGCAATTTCGGGCTAATAATTATATTCTACATTGAACAGTGAAAATAACAATGGCAGTAAAATGAGCTATATATATGTTGACGTATTGTGTCTTGAAGACTTAGTACTGCGTAAACATAATGCACTCATGATGCTGTTTTAAATAAATTGAAAGTGAAAAGAGCCGTTCATGTTACAAAGCAATAGCCAAAATTCAAATGCGCTATGCCCATATTCAACATGATGCATTAAACATGTTGCTGTCATTAAAGAGTTAACTCTGAGATACCATATCATATATTGTATATAGTATTCTGATAGAGAGGATACGTGGACTCACTGGTTGCATACACCCAGTAAACACACTTACGTAGCTTAACGTTCAGAGAACGTGATCTCTAGGTGTATATTACGTAGCTTTACTACGTAAAATAACGTTCAAATGTAAGGGTTATTTTAAGTTATTCAACGTAACTGAACGTAGATATACGTTAAATGAACGTTATGAGAACGTTCTTCTAGGTTTATCTAGGTAAATTACCTAAAATAACCTAACCTAAATGTATTACCTACAGAACGTTATTATAGATACCATTTCAAATATTAAAAGAAAAAATGCTATAAACTAATCAGATATACCTAGTCATCACTTTTCACAACAAGCATGAGTGGGGTTTGTACTGGGGACCTGTCTATCACAATCCCACGATCTAACCTATTGAGCCATTGAGGCAGCTGGAAGAAAGACTGAAGTCTGGCACTCATGATGAATATTACCAATGTAGATATAGCCCATGTAGGATATAATCTTATACTGCTATGTCTGCATTTAATGAGCTATGTCAGGTTTGCTAAAGGTTCCTAATGATTAAGCATGATTTTGACATAGGCTATCTGCCATATAAAGAATATACATAGTTATCATTGCAGCCAGCTCTTGAATAATCCTAGCTATACTTGATACATGTATATACATGTGCGTATATAATCATACCTCCCTCTTTTCAAAAAAAAAAGAGATTTTCGAAGAATTTTTCATGGCACCAGCTGGAATTGAACCCCCAAGTCCTGATAACAAGGCAGGCACCATCACCACTACACTAGCAAGTCAGGTGAAAATGGGTGAAGCAAGAGTGCTCTTGGTTCATATACCTCTTAGTGACGTATGATTCTAGGGGGCATGTTGACTTATTAGGGACCTTTAGCAACCACGTAAAAACTCATTAAACGTAGAGGTAGCCTATCCCTTTAGCACTACTACGTCTGCGTTTAATGAGCTACGTCAGGTTTGCTAAAGGTCCCTAATACTAGCTACTAGCTACATAGGATAAGTTTCAGCAGGTCTACTACCACGTCCTCATGTAGCACAGAGGTAGAGCATTAGACTTTCATGCAAAGGATCCTGGGTTCAACCCCAGTCAGCATCATTGGAACGTTTTTGTGCACGCATACATGAAAATCTAACTAGTCTCAGACAGTACCCCATCTGCGATTTGCTCCCTTTTTCAATTGACAGTGGTTCCATAAAGAAGTTGGTGCTTTTAAGAATGTGGAGTGAAATGCTCCATTTGTCCATCTCTCCATCTGTCTCGCCTTCTGTCACGCCTTCTGTCTCTCCCTCTGTCTCCCCCTCTCTCCCTCTCCCTCTCCCTCTCTCTCTCTCTTGTTGCTGGTTACAGGATTCGAACCCACATGATAATACTCATAACGTAACTTTACGTGGAATAAACGTTTGCAATGTACGTGAATGAACCTGCAAATCACGTTCCTACAACGTTCAAATTACGTTTCTTCACGTTCTTTTACGTTCAATAACCTAATATAACCCTTACATTGAAACGTTATTCTACGTAGTGAAATCACGTTTGAATAACGTAGGTGTGTTTACTGGGCATGTCCTTTAGATACTGTTGTTTCTAATCATCCATTCCAGACATTGTAAGAAAATGCAAAATAAGATCAAGAAAGACTTGAAGTGGAGAAGGCAATTTTAACACAACATGGTTTGGCCTCCCGTTAGCATTTGCCTCTAGTTTTGTTTTAGACACGATGGCACGTGAGTTGAATCCGCCAGCAAACAGACGGACTTTGATCCCAACTGCCAAGAACACAAATAACAAGACGGCATGGTCGTCAGAGATGTCATCTCACTCCGACATGGGTGCTGTTGCTGCAGATAACGTTGCACCGTCTAGGAATGTCCTAACCAAAGTTTGCACACGTCGACTTCTAGAGCTTCGTCAAATAACACCTACCGTTTTTTTGGTTAGTGTATACATGTGGGTGACGATTCGGGGATGGAGGTGGGGGGGGGGGTGAAACTGGAATCAAATTCAAAGCCAGAACCCCATGGGAAATTCTTATACAAGAAGAATCCAACAAACACTGACACCAAATAAATCTGAATTAAATATATGAACAAACTGTTGTACCCTGCATTATTGTGTATCATTATTGTAAATGGCTTGCTGTATGTCGCAGAACTCCCGTCGTAATAAGAATGGTATAGCCAAATGATAGCTGATCAAACTCATGCAGTACAGCTCTACACACTGTACACACTACTACAAGATACACATTGTCAGCTGGTGCTATAGTTTCCTATAGGTCTGTGTAGTACTGACAGATCAACATGTGTAATGGTCCCTGTGGTCTACACAGTTCTATAGTTTAGTGTAAGATGTAGTCCCTATAGACGTATAGTGCCACTGCTGTTAGATATGGATCATTGATGTTGGTGTTCAAAGTGGACCTCCCTGGTGCAGCTCGGTCAGTCCTATACAGCCTGTGTCAGAGCTGCTAGGCTGTGCATCATTCATAACCAGGAATGCAGAAATATGGACGACTGGTGCAGGACTCCAGCAGGGAGGTGTATGTATTCACCATACTTACTCACCCCTCTCTCACCCCCCCCCCTCTGTCTGTTTGTCTGTCTGTCTATATTTCACCGCTATTCGCTTGTCTTTCTGTGGGGAATAAAACTATCGTATTGCATCCTTCACTTCCATTCAAGCGGACTACATCCTTTAGAACACTATCTGCAGTCCAAAAATCAGTCTCATTTCAAGACTTGTGATAAGTTGGTTCATACCACGTATCTGATACATGTAGAGAGCCCACTGCTTCCAACCAATCCCAGCCAGGCCGCTCTGAACCAAGTGGGACGTTTTTCACCTTCTAAATCCAGCTTAAAAAGCAGCTGACTCTATTGGCCGCAATATTAGTGGGTTCTGCTTTTGGGGGAGACAGCTAGCTGGCCGTCCAATATAAAACAAGAGGCCACACGGCGAGACCCAGCGCCGCCCTCCTCCTCCCCCTGGTGGCGGGATTGTACACTGCTGCTGGGTGGGGAGGGATGTGGAGACATAGACAGAGATAGTACAAGTACAGCACGGATGTATATATGCAGCAGGGGTTGGCTGGTGGTCTGGGAGTCGGTTATACGGCTAGACGCATACCCTTTATGATATTACGATACTAAGCAGATTGTTCTTGATAGGGCCAAGAAATGTTTTTCAGTCACCGTGATCTGATAGTATAGTGCAGTGAGGTCGGATTTACATGTTTATGGAAGGGTAGTTGTGGCCTGGGAGCTGGTGATACGACTAGACAGATACCCTCTATTGTATTAGAGCATAATGGGATACTGACGTGAATAGCTGGGATATTAGGAATAGCCGAGCCTAGATGTAAGTAGTATAAAGAAAGGTGTGTTTTCAGGTTACAGGGTCCGGAAATCTTGACTCAGATTTATTACCTTACTTTTTCTTTTATCTCGCTGTACTCAAGATTATATATACAAGTCGTAGCAAATTTTGAATTGTAGGGCAGATTAAACCCAGTGCGAACAGAACATTGAGTCAATGTCGATAACTGCTTGATAAACCAGTTGTACACATCAATGAGTGCCCATTAGTATAGGTGTGCGTTGACGAAGCCTCAACTGCCTTGCAATACATTGTCGCTAAGACCGTGTCTTATCTGTAGACGTATAGTATACATGTACTCTCCCTACATGTACTACTATACAGGAACTATATAGTGCGTACATCATGGCTCATGACTTGGGAAGTACACATCTGTACAATGGGATGCAAACTTAAGGCGTAAAAACGTCTACATACATTTATTCTATACCTAAAACGCTGTATCTAAGAGATAAGCGGTACACCGACAGATAACCAGCAGTGAGGACCACTCATGTTTACAACAACAGACAAGTATACATGCTATCAGTATTCACCACATGTACCCTGCCCATGACTGCAGCAGCCAGCCCGGGAGTGGTGACCAGCCGTCCCGCAGCTAGCATACCAGCCACCACACCCGCCGCATCCCGCCCAGGACACATGCAAAGTGGCCTCTACAAAGGCAATCAATACGGCACAGCCTGCATTAGTTTTCAAATGGCCGTGTGCGACAGGGCGGCAGGAGGAGGGGACTGGAGCCTAGTCCGGGAGCCTAGTGCCAGTAGTTGATGGAATGGCGGGGCAGCCTATAAACTTGAGCTGGATATGTGCATGCATTGACAGCTTCAGGATGTTCCCATTGGCCACAGTGCTGGTTGCGGGTGATCACTCTTGCGTGAAAGAAACTAGAAGCGAGCTGGTTGTTGGGGTTCTGGTCTCAAATTCAGCTGACAAAATGGCAGCAGTTTACAATCCCTCCTTGGGACTGGGCAGTCTAGAGGGGACTGGTGCGGGACGCTGGTAGGTGGCAGGCCTGGCGCCATCACATAGGGCAGTGGTGGAGCTACTCTGAGCTGCTGTGAGCTGCTCACTGGGCGTGTTGCGGTAGGAGAGCAGCTCACATGGCACCTTGTGGTAGGAGAGCAGCTCACTGGGTGTCTTGTAGTAGAGGAATAGCTCACTGGGTGTTTTGGGGTAGAAGAGAGAGCTGTTTATTGGACATATTGGGGTAAGAGAGCAGCTCACTGGGTGTGTTCGGTTATGAGAGCAGCTCACTAGCGTGTTGGGTAGGAGAGCAGCTCACTGGGCGTGTTGTGGTAGGGGAACAGCTCACTGGGCGTGTAGGGGTAGGGGAGCAGCTCACTGGGCGTGTTGTGGTAGGGGAGCAGCTCACTGGGTGGATTGGGTAGGAGAGCAGCTCACTGGGTGTGTTGTCGTAGGAGCGCAGCTTACTGGGCATGTTGTGGTGGGAGAGCAGCTCACTGGGTATATTGGGCTGGGAGAGTAGCTCACTGGGCGTGTTGTGGTGGGCGAGCAGCTCACTGGGCATATTGGGGTGGGAGAGCAGCTCAGGCGGGTTTCTAACTGCGGTGTGTATATATGTAGTGTACATATGTGTATAGGAGGAGCAGCAGATGGATTAATGTTGTTTGCTAGTAGCTATATGAATGGCACAGTCCATGCTCGCTGTAGTCTACAGTCACTGAAATGTCTTTGTCATTTGTGGATGCACTGCATGAAAGTTGGCAGTTAAGCCAAAAAAATATTGCTTAGACTTGCTTGAAACCCAACGTTACTTAACAAAAATAGACCCACATACGTTTGGGCATGATATCATTTTTTCCCTTTAGAATTCCACGTTGCATCTATGATCAATCCCACTGCAGCTAGTCAGATGAATCCTATTAGATCTACCTCAGGATGTTAAACACCCTCCCCCCCCTCCCCCCCCCCACACACACAAACCTCTGACTCTATCCTGACTAAGTAGTTGTATCGCCTTACAAGAGATGCCCCCTGCCTGTCTAAGTACCCCACTTGTCTACTGGCTGTGCACCTTAAGCCGTTGTACATCACAGCATGACCATTGTACCAGCAGCCTCCCGCCCCACATTATAATATACAAGGGAGGCACGAGTTATGATAATATATTTATTACTTTTGGAGTAAAATGGTTTTTGTGTTGTAATTGATAAAACACAGAATAAGATAAGACAGTGGTAAGAGAACATAGTATAAGTTATGAACGTTGAATATGCTATGTTATAGCCAATGTTATTTGACCCATAGGTGTCCTTGATTGTCTGTCTTTGGGTGGTGGGTGGGAAATCGTTCCACCATGTACGCTGGCAAATTGAAAAGTGGCGGGGATTGGCGCCGTGTGACGTAGGAGGCGTCTTGCGCATGCGCAGTGAGTCCTGTGAAGTTATGTAAGCGTACCCCGGTCCTTGTTATATAATGGAGGAGAATTATAAACGTATACAATTCTGGCCACATTATAATATACAAGGGAGGCACGAGTTATGATAATATATTTATTACTTTTGGAGTAAAATGGTTTTTGTGTTGTAATTGATAAAACACAGAATAAGATAAGACAGTGGTAAGAGAACATAGTATAAGTTATGAACGTTGAATATGCTATGTTATAGCCAATGTTATTTGACCCAGCCGAAGGAGTTTATATATTGGCTAGTGCTCTGTGCACTGAGGTCCTGGTAGTGTTGAGGGGCCGGATGTAAGCGGCCACCGCATCACTGGCCCAGGTTCCGTGTGTTTTAATGTCTTGTAGACTGGCGCCATTGTTGTGGGCATGGAATGCCCCCCCACGCCTGAGGCTGTGGAGTGACAGTTTGTTGTGGTCGGCCCCCATTGCCTTGAGGAGGGTGACCCACTGGGTATCAATGAAGTGGATTGTCATTGGGTGGCCGTCATCATATGTGATGAGGGGCTGTTGTAGATGGTATGTGGGCGCCATGGTGAGTAGACGGCTGTAGGCCGCCACGGGGCACAGGGGGGACCCGGGGACGGCGTACAGGGTCACAGTGGTGGCGCTTGCTGAGGACTGTAGTGTCTTAGACCACTTTAGGCGGATGACCAGGTGGTCGGTGGCCTGTGTGACGTCACCCCTGACAAATTGGCGGTTGACGTCGAATAGTTTGACTGACCGGGCTGCTACATTGCTCTGGCGGAAGAAGCCCACAAACATGAATATGAGGGCCACTCTGACCTGGTCCGGATATTCGACCAGGTGCAGTTGGCTGATGCACCTCCTGAGCAGCTCAGGCTCCACCGGAAGCTTAGGGGTTGGGATGTGGTGCAGAGTCAATTGTAGCCCCCTGACCGCATTGGCCACACAGGTGTGGAATAATGGGGCGGGGTCCAGGCCGGCGTTCTTAAAATAAGTTCTGACGTATCCCAGAGAGTTGGTAATAGTCCCTATGACGTCAGTGGACCGGGACAGGTGTTCCAGGTACCAACAGATGTGGTAGGGCTGTGGAGCATGATGAGGGATGTGGAGGGCCTGACAGAAGGCGACGTAGGCCCTGACGGCCGACGTCCTGTTGGCCACTGAGCCCGGCCTGTAGGCGGCTTGTTGGCGCCGCCTGGCGGCGTCGGCGTACCTGCGGGCAGAGGCGCCTATAAGAAGGCAGTGATATTGTAAGACGCGTAGTCAATGCTGAGCAGCTGGAGGTTGTTCTCCCTGATGAGGCGGTCAGCATAATTGGCCGCCGCATCAGAGAGGGGGGCGCGGGATAGGGCGTCCGCTATCACCATGAGTTTCCCGGGGACATGGACAAACCGGAAGTCAAGCTGCCTGCGGGCCTGGAGGTACCAGAGTGCTCTGGCCGCCGCCGCCAGGATGGGGTCACGTGGCCGGAGGCCGGTGAACGCCTCCACACTGGCAGAGTTATCGCAGCAGACCAGGACCCTGGAGCCAGGGGGTGAGCGGGATGTGAACCGGCGAAGGGCCGCCACACAGTTGATTCCTTCAAAGTGGTGTATGTCTTTGCCCTCCCGGAAGTGGTCGGGGAAGGTGTATTTGTAGCACCGGGACCCATCTGTTGCCCCGCCGCCGCGCATGCACGCGTCGGCCCAGATGGTCATGTCGATGTGGTTGTCAGGTATAATGGCTTTCCCATTATACTGACGGAGGAAGCGCTTAAACCAATGTAGGTCGGCCTTGACTGCGCTGGTGACCTTTACAGGTCCTAGTCCTGCTGCTCGTAGGGCAGCGAGGAGTCTTCTCATAAACAGCTTGGCCGGGGGAACCGCCTTTGCTAGGTGGGCGATTCTCCCTATGGCCGACTGGAGCTGCTTGAGGGACATGAATGAGATATTGGTGAGGTGAGCCAAATTGTCATAGATCTGTTCCAGTTTGAACTGGGGGATGGAGATCTCATTCTTGCAGATGTCAATGTGTATTCCCAACCATGTGTTGGCTTGTGCTGGGGGTTGGCACTTGTCGGGGGCCACCGTCAGGCCGAGGCCAATGAACAGCTGGCGGGCTGCGTCATAGTCAGCTGTGGCCTTGGCCCTTGAAGCACTTATGATGATGACGTCATCCAGGTACATATATGCGGTGATGCCCCGGCCGTGCAGTGCGCGTACAACGAACATTGCCGCGCGCTGCATAACAAATGATGACATGACAGCGCCAAAGGGCATGGCAGTGTCTACATAGTAGCGGCCGTCGTGCTGTATCACCAGGAGTGGTAGGTCGAGTAAGTCCACCCGGAAGTGGCGGTAGGCGCGCCTGAGGTCCATTACAGAGATGTGGACCTCATCTCTACCCCAGTCTGTGATGGTGTCGAGTGCATTTGTCACAGTGGGGAGGGTGTGTGCGACCTTTACTCCATTGTATGTGTTCTTTTGGATGTACGCGTTAATGCCGCCGTCGCCGTATGACAAGTCCACTATGAGGCGGCGTTTGTTGGGGTCCGACTTCTCGCGCGTCATCATGGGGCTCACAACCATCCATGGTGTGAATGGGGGGCGTGTGAACGGGCCCAGTAGTGCCCCTAGGCGGACCTCCTCCTCCAGGTATGCGTTTACATGCGTGGGGTGGTGGGTAGCCGAGGGGTGGTTGTCGACTGCAGCTGGCGTGTACTTAGGACCTCCGGTGTATTGTATGGGGAAGCCGTATGTAATGCCGGCTAGTACCATACCATCGTCCGGATGTCCGGTCGCCTCCTTCTCCCATTGTTTGACCTGAAGGTCGGTGCTGAGGGGAGGCGGGCGCCGCGCCAGTTCGGTGCATTAAAGGACCTGACCTTATCATACATGACTGCCGTAGCGCTTGGGAACGTGTAGTCAGGATACGGCCAGTTTGCGTACTTGTCGAATGCACAGTTTTGACTTCCGGTTGGGGGCGGAAGTGGGTTGTCCTCCTCCAGGGCGAGGCAGTCGCCCGGGGTGGTAGGCTCATCCACATATTCCAAGTCCCGAGGGTCAGTGTGGGGAAATTGGATGTGTTGAATGAAGTCGGGGAGCTGTGACACGGTATGTGTCACAGCTTCCGGTGTGGCACACTGCGTTCCTCCAGGGTGGGGCATTGATGTGCCAGTGTCCGCTGTAGCAGCGGGGGTGTGACGTGTGTCGCGTGCTGGAGGCGGGTGCCGAGGCGGGGCAGTGCCGCGCCGTGTGTTGTCAGTCAGTCTGCGGTCGGCGAGCACGTGGCTTTGTTTGTAAACAGAAGGCACGTGGCCGTCGGGCGGGTTGGCCACGTGGGTCTGTTTACTTTCGGCAGGCGCCGTGTTGATGTCTGCCGTGCTGCGGTGTGAGGCCTTGCTGACGACGACTTGATCCAGTTTAAGGCCGGAGTGGGCCTGGGTGTCGTCTCCCACGAGGGGAGGCGGGCCTGTAACTACTCCATGTACACCGGAGTGGGCGATAATGCGGGGGGAACGGGTAGAACAGTGTTTCCCCGGCACATGTGTTACAGGTCGGGTGGTGCAGGTGGTGCCGCCATCTTGGGTATGGTGTTTACCTGTGACGTCACGCTGGTGGGTGGGGGCGGCAGACCACGGCTGTGATCGGCCGCCCCCTGCCACCGGGCCGCGGCTGTCAGTGTGGGGGCTGGCGTGTTTGTAAACAGTGTCATAACTAACATACTCACACGCATGGCTCCCGTCGGGGCGGGGGTCCGCCCCGGCCACTAGTTTTTTGGCTGTTTGTCCTGTTTGGCAGCCGCACCAGTAGGGGTGCTGCGTGGGGCACTGTCCTTCTGCTGCTGGCCACCTGGAGGGTTGTTAGGCCTGCCGAGTGCCTGGCGGGCTTTTGTGCACTGTCGTGTAGTGTGCGCGTGCTCCTTGTAAAATATGAACATACACACACCACAACAATGGACCAGTGTGACCGCTCCGGTCGCGTGGTCTGCTTTGAAGGTGCACTTTTCTGTGTTGTATGCGGGACAGGGCAGTCTGTGTTGTGTGTCCTGTCCGGCATTGTGCAGCCAGCTGAGGCGGGTGCGCTCACTGGACACAAATGCGTAGTCCTTCCACGTGCGGTCACCCTCCTGTACATAATCCATGCATGTCTGTGACCATAGCAGGGGGCCCTCAAACCCACGGGTGGCTGTGTCCTCCGCCACCTGTGATAAGTGGGTCAGTAGGTGAGCCATGGTGCTGTTAGGTGAGGGCTGCTGGGTGGAGAGCGTCATGCGGGTAAATGCACACACAAACTCAGCTAGGGACATATCTCTCTTATCCCTCCTAATGCGTTTGCGTACATCCGGGGGGAGATATGCATTGTAGGGATCTGAATTGTGTTTACCTGTCGGGTTGCCCATGGAGGGGAACTGTGCTGCAAGTGCTGCTTCCGTGTAGGCATTAAATCCGAGCTGGCGTGTGAGCTGTCTGGGCGGCGGGATGTCGTAGTCCTCGTCTGACAGCGACTCGTCGTCTGACGGTGTGTCGTCGTCCCGGCCTCCCCGTCTCCGGCGGGGGCGGGGTGGGTGCGTGCCGGGCGGCATTGGGTACGGCGGGATGGCCGGTGCAGAGTGGTGGTGCCGCGCCCTGGGCCGTTTGCCTGGCCTGGGGAGCGGCAACGGTGGAGCTAGTAGCGGGTATGGCGTCTGCAGCTGCTGTGGCGGGGCTGGCGGAGCCAGCGGGGCCGGGGCAGGGGCAGGGGGGACCGTCGGCTGCGGGGCCGGGACCGGCGGCGGTGTTGTCGGCCGCGGCCGGGCCGGGGCTAGCGTCGGGGCCGGGGTCGGAGCCGGCGGCGGAGTGTGGGCAGCTGTCTCGAGCTGCCTGTCCTTCTCGTGCATCTGCTTCTCCAGCGCCTGTATACGCTTTAGCAGTGTAGCCGTCGTCGTCTTCTTTTTCTTAGGCGGTTCCGGGGGCGCTGTAGGCGCCTTGGAGGCCAGTGTAGCCGGTGTGTTCTGCGGCTGGGGCGGCAGCGCCGGCACGTGCAGAGGTTGGGGCTGTCCGCCATTTGGCGTATCAGCGCCTTGTTCGGGGGTAGGTGCATGGAGCGGGAGGACCGGGTCCTCCTGTCGTTTTGCTGCCCTTCCCTTCTTCTTAGCTCTTGTACGACCAGCCATGTTGTAGGTGTAGATATATATTCCACACAGAGATGTGGCTGGGCCGCAAGTTTCGAAGATTCCACGCGATGTTAGCGGATTCAAAATCGTTCCACCATGTACGCTGGCAAATTGAAAAGTGGCGGGGATTGGCGCCGTGTGACGTAGGAGGCGTCTTGCGCATGCGCAGTGAGTCCTGTGAAGTTATGTAAGCGTACCCCGGTCCTTGTTATATAATGGAGGAGAATTATAAACGTATACAATTCTGGCCACATTACAAACACCAACCCATTCAGTGGTGTCCCCAGGGGGGGGGGGCTGACCCTCGATAATGAGAGAGTCGTCTATAGAAGGCTATCTACGCTCATACCCTCACTTAGAAAATTGCTGGGTCCCTCATTAAAATTGCCTCTCAGTCCCGTGCCATTGCACCCTATATTGTGTCCCCCCCCCCCCCCCCCGCCCACTATATATACACTCAGCAGGGTCCTGCATTGCCACGTTGCACAGTGTGCTCTGGGACCAGGGTTTCAGCCACATTCCGACAGTGGGAGTGCTCAGATGGCCTCTCTGTGCAGTTCAAATCTGTAGCAGAGGTGTCAATCTCGCAGTACATCCTTGATCTAGACTGAATAAAGTCCTGCTGCATCTATCAACATACCAATACATTAACTACCAGTGGATAAAGATGGTCGTATCTGTACAGAGATGTAATTGACCTCAAATGGGTGGTGCCTTAATACAGAATGGTTTTTGTGGCCGTCTCCAGTTGGTGGCGTGCTGTGGGTGTGTTATGCTGCTTAAAGGCTGCTGGTGTGTGTGGAGGGGGAGGGGGACTGCTGAGGCCGCCTTTACAATATTGATATGCCGCTACAGGCGTGCGGTCAATAGAAAGCCGTGCCGCGTAATAGCTGTATACATGTACAGGGGAAATGGCTGTAGGCATGGCAACAATTCAGACAATACTTGTAGCCTGTAGGCAGTGTCCTCAATAGGTGGGGCCCTGCCTGACACTAGTGACAGCAGACAGTCACCCTGCCCCCCCCCCCCACCCCAGCTACAGCCACACCAGACCCACAGACAGGGGGCTTCCTTCAACACCAACACATCTATAGTGCTCCAATACTACACCCACTACTTCTAACCCTTGAATTGCCGCATAGTGCTTTAATCTGCTATGCACTTTGTCCTCATGATGCATGGATGCGGCCCTTGTGCGTAAATGGCCATTGCTGCATTAAAGAACCATGTCCATCCTATAGGGTTGATACAAGTCTCAACGTGTCGGCATGATGCATGAATGCAACCATGACGTGCATAACACATTAACGCACCATGTGGTTCTTAAAGGGTTAACACTACCATTCTGGGTGATCCCCAACACGTGAGGTGAACAACCTCTACAGACATGACAATGTAAAGAAGACAGCCATGCCCAATGTGCCAAACCCAACCTACACTGCCAACAACGTCCTCTGTCAGTACTGCTCAGGGGTTCCAGCAGTATAGATATGTGAGTAGGGCTGTCAAGCCTACAGCGGAGTTGGCCAAGGGTTGAAGGGGAAGGGGGAGGGGGTTCAGTGTAGGGGGCAGTATCCTGGGCCTTCTCTACTCGGCATGGGGACTGGTAGATATGGGGTTTGGGAGGCAGGGGGTATACACTGCGTGTAGAGATCGATGGGGGAATGAGATGGGCTATTTGGGGACTGGGAATGTGACCTAGTTGGCACGGTGAACGTTAGATCAGTATATATATACACACACATGGCTGGCCTTGAGGACGTTCATACATGTGTAGGGTTATATCGGTATGTGTTAACCTCTCCCTATTACGCATGTCTTCCCAATTTCAATGTGTCTTTGTATATTGTAAAATGTATTCATTGCTATATAATATAGGCAGACCTAGCTACAGGGTACCATAACGTAAAATTTGACAATTCCATGAAGGCAAAGTGATTGACTACCCTACAGTGGAGGGGGGCGGCGTCAAACCCATGGCGTCAGCATGGTGCTCCCATAGCTGACTCGCCAGAGCTCCCTATACATGTATCATATTGATAAAGGGCATAATGCATTAAATCGCCATGTTGTCCTTAAAGGGTTAAGCTAGTCGTCTAGCAGTAGGCTGGTAGGGTTATAGGTCAGAGACGAGACGAGCAGTTCCATTTTCCGAGAGGAGCCCTTCTCTACATCTCGGCATGCCGCCCGGGGAAGACGACCCGTCTGTATACTACTGACGCCCGGGCTTTGACACTGATCCCGGCCGACAAATTCAATAAGCCGGCGGCGCCCGGGGGAGCGGGGCCCCGCGCGGGGTGGCGGGAGGTGGTGGGGTAGGGGCGGGGTGGGGTGCTGGGGGGAGGGAGGGGGAGGTATTGGGGGCACTACCGTCTCATCAGCAGCGCGACAAGACCAGTGCTGGCAGCGCGGCCCCGGGCGTCAACTAAACACCTTCTAAACACCAGCCAAACACGCCGCTATCTGCCCCGCTCATGGACCCCTATCTTTTATCTATGTCAGATACATGGTTTATACCTTTATAATTGCTGCAATGGGGGTGATCTCAAGGCATTGCCGCTGTACTATATAAGTGTCCCTTATATGGGAACATTCAGAAATACTGGCATTACACTTTAAAGAGGCAATATCACCACTCACACTTAACCACATTGTAGACTAGAACAGTACTACCCAGTGGGCACAGAACATTGAATCAACATTGAAAACTGGTTGACAATGTTGATTCAATGTTGATTTAATGTTGATTCAGCGTTGAACTGAAAATTGTGCCCACTGGGTAGAAATGTGAATGGGATACACTCGGTGACTATGCCACTTTAAGTGGCTTTTACAAGTAGGGCATCAAGGTCATTTTTGATGTTCTCTTATTTCCGGTAGATAGCCCTGTTTCCATGCACTAATAAGCATCATGCGTGGAATTTAGATAAATATGTTTAATAAGCGGACCCAACCATGATAACAAGAGGTTGCTCTAATAATTCTGAGGGGGTGTCCTCTCGGTCACAGCAATTACTGCTGTTAGTCTGATTAAACGCAGGCCCTCACTAAGGTATGGGGAGTGTGTTGGGCAACACGCCCAGGTCAATACCATTAGGTGTGATCCCGCTAACAGCTCTATACATCGACTGGATCCTCAGTGTAGACTAATTCAGTCAATGTTTTTGAGGCACTAATGGATTGGAGCCCTATTCTACTATACAGAGTGCCAAGCCCAAGGTGGGTAGATTAGAACTCCCACGGATCTATGCCTTTAGGCGCTCTCCTCCAATATCAACACACTTAAAATACAGTTCAGTGTGTTCAAGGTGATTACAAGTTAATGGTTGGCACAGTGCCATTACTAATCTACCTACTAGAACACAGAGCTGGAGACTTGAGAGTATTCCCTATGTGTCTAGGACTCGATGGCATTTATCCCTTAGCGCTGTTTGATGGTTGTTGAGTGGCATGCTGGCCTGAGGGCAGTAGCTATAAACTCTATATACACTGATACACACAATTTGATATCTAAATCTCATGGCACGAATACCAGAGTCGTCTGTCTATTCCTGACTAGCGGACCCGGCTCTTTTGTACGCGGGCATTGCTTGATCTGGTACTGGTGAGATAATACTGATAACAGTCATCACAATGGGTACCAGTTGGCACAATATGCACCCTAAGAATTCCGCACTGAAGGCCATGGAATAATTCCATTGGTCTAAAAATGTATTCCGCTAGACGCCGATATGAAGAGTCATTCTCTCGTAAATTAACTCCTGCTGTATGATGAATAAGAAGTGCACTTTTTGTGTAAAGTTAATCAAACCTCAGGTGTAATAAAATGATCTCCTATAAAGGAATGTATTTTTGATAGTATCTATCATATCGGTAATGTGTAAGATCTACAGTGTCACGCGGGCATGCGTCAGTTACCATATCACAACAATGTCTCTTTACCAAGTAACGTGTCATAAACACTGATGAAGCAACGTCAATCCACGGCAATAGTAAATGATACAAGCCAAATGGAACCATGATTAATAACACAAAAAAGACTGATGAGGGAAGAGAGAAGTAAAGGTGTAGATGAAGGAAAGGTGAGGAGTACTAACTAGTCTTCGTCCCTTCAGTGAAGAAAAGGTTGTGCCTGCAGTTCTTAACCCTTTAAGGGCCGCATGCGGGGGCCGCATGGTGTTTTCATGTGCTATGCCTTTCATCGTTATGATACATATGAATGCACCTGTATCGACATGCCCTTAAAGGGTTAAGAGTGTGTGTTACACTGATGGGACGACATGTACAATGTAGAAAGCAGTACTTACTCAGTTTGGTCGTTTTCAAAGACGAGTTCACCTGAAGTTTCCTCGTAATCCTTGCCAGGCTTTGCTGAACCTTCCACAGTACGGTACGGTACCTTGACCTGACCACGAGCACCAGAAGAACGGCAGACTTTAAGACCGGCCTCTCCCACTGACTCCGACAGAGACACCTCGTTCTGTTCAAAGTGGAAGATACCGGCATGATCATCGTCCAAAATCATAACGGTGGCCATAGATGGGTTTGCTAGTTGCGCTTTCACTTCTTGGTTGTTGCTAGTAAACATACCGTCGGCGTCGCCGACGCGGATGTTGGAAAGACGCACGTAGAAATGTTCGTCCTCTTCAAAGATGTCGTCGTCGATGATAGTCACGTTGAACTCCTTGTGATCCTCAGACGGGTGGAAGACTAAAGTACCCTCGGCGTATTCATAGTCGGACCCAGCATTCGCGGTACCATCCTCGGTCCTGTAGTCGACATAGACGGTGTTCTCCAGGTTGCCGCCAACACGGGCAACGGTCATGGAGAAGGTGCCCACGTTTTCCATAACGGTGTAATGACCAGGCTCGAAGAAGATCCGCGTAATGCTGTCATCCTCTGGTAGGTCCATCTTGACGTCGCTCATGCTGTTCTTACGCTCAATCTTGGACTTCTTGATGACATTGCCACCTCCTGTGAGTTTTCTTGTCGCTTGGATGCGGTAGAAGGCCCTGCTCTTCGGGCCCTTGTTCATGGCCTCCATCTCGGCCATCTCTTCCAGTTGGTGCATGTCCATGTTAGGGTGCTTCTTCCTTAGTTCCCGCAGAATCTCAATGAAGTCTTTACGATGACGCTCAAACTCACGTACTTCAACATCGTCAGAGTCCAATCCCTTGAAAAGAACATCATCGCCCACATGATTCTTCTCGCCCATCTCCATCTCGCCCCCCTCGCTCATTACCACGTGCTTGTGTTTGTTGGCGCGGTACTTCTTCTGTAGGAACTTGCCGAAGAAAATCTTGCGGTCAGCGAAGTAGGCAGTTATGACAGTGGCCGGGAAGAACATGAAAGTTAGGATTCCCTCCCAAACCTCGATCTTGCCCTCCGAGAAGACGGAAATGATAAGATACATCCACAGGTACGCGAATATACTCCAGGTACCCGTGATGAAGAACACTCTTAGATGCTTGATTCGTCGCACTTCCCCCTCGGGGATACAGTATACACAGATGCCGATGATGACAAACATATTGAAGGCAGCGGAACCCACGATGGTGCTGGGTCCCAGATCTCCTGCCTCGAAGCCGTTACCGATGATCTCAATGACAGAGAGCAGAATCTCTGGTGCGGACGACCCGAGGGCCATCAGCGTCAAATTGGAGACAGTCTCGTTCCAGATTCTCACGTTCACCACGGCAGTTTCTCCATTTGGCTTCTTGACGGTCACCTCCCTTTCTTTGGACGTGATGACCTCAATAGCCGCCATGAAACGATCAGCGATAATGGAGACGCCGAGGAACATGAAAACCATGGCACAGAAGTAGACTGTGGCTCTGGCTGCTTTGTCCCCAATGCTGAGGGTGCCCTGCGGCGTCCACATCGGTATCATAACTCCGGCTTTACATTCTGTAAGTTTCCCAGTACAGTTCGCAGCAGATGCCTGTGAGGCCATGGCCAGAACGATGCCCAACACAAGCATCTTGGAGGGGCTAAAGAGCCACGCTAATCCTCCCGACGCCATCTTTAAGCTTGGTCACTGCTACTTGGGCATCCAAGTACTATCCAATGAGACGACAGGCTGCAGAAAAGGGAAAGGAAGACTAGAATAAGTCATACAGTCATTTGGCATAATGAGTAGGATGTGATTATTACAGTCCCTCAATTAGGATCACCAATATAACAATAGTTTTGTATTATACTCTTTTAGCATACAGTGAGGCCAAATTTAAAAAAAGTTTTGTTTCAGGTAACATGGGATGAAAATCTAGGGTCGGTAGGTCGGATTTTTTTTTTTTTACTTTTTTTGATTTTTTACAGCCCCTCTATGAGACCAAAAAGGTGTAAAAATCGGAGAGGAAAATCCAAAATTTTTAAAACCTAAAATTGACCCAAAAATACCTCCAAAACTGCATAAAAAAAATAGGGTCGGCCCTGTTTTCACAGGGTCGGTCGGGTGACCTGAAACAAACCTCTTTTTTTTGGCCTGAGAATATTCTATATCTCAATGTTATGTTTTGATATGGAATTGTATAGCAACCTCTGTGAGCCTTATAGTATATGTAAGTATATAGAAATATGTATTTAACTGATTGATAGGTTCAATAAAAACGGTTAGACAAACAAACAAATTAAACTACTATAGAGGGGGATTGGTCGGAAGGTGCCTGACTTGAGTGTGAGATCTCCATGAGGTAGACAGGGTGAGCAGCATAGAGTACAGCGAGTGAGCAGCTCAGAGAAAAGAGCGACTCCCTCTCGACCTACACTCTAGTGTGCAAAGCTCACATGCAGCTGCGTTCCCACCTTTCAGAAGTGGAATTTCAAATTGATTTTCAAATGAAAATGAGCAATTCTTTCATTATCAATTGGGAAAGCCTTTAGAGTTATGCCCACAAGCAATGGCGAGTCTACAACACATGGGCTAGATGCCTATATACCTCCCATCTGTACTCCTCTTCTCCAGTACCGTTGATCAATTTACACCTATTAAAGATCTTTGAAAATGCTTGGACTTTACTTAAGTTATTTCTTTAATACACGCAGAGATGGGGAGATGAAAAGACTTATTTTGATGTGTCTGGGAACGCACGTGGATGTTTCGGGGAACGCATGTGGATGTACTGGTTGCCTACAGGCCTTCCTGAGTAAGAGAGTGCTTGGAGCTGAGGGAGAGGAGCAGCTTGGAGCAGCTCAGTGTACAACAACCGTGCCCTGAGCTGCTCCTCCAGCAGCCACCAGTACAGGCCGGCCTTCTAGGCCACCACTTCCTGGCAGGCCACAAATAGCCGGCCAGATTGTAGCCGGGAGTGGGGCGGGCGTCCCGGCTGCAGGCCGGCTTACAAATAGCACCCCTTGCATTAAAATTAGACTCCCCTCTCTTCCTGCTTGGTATAGTACCATGCCTCACCGCTACCTACCCATCCCAGTTATGCACCCCTTCCCATCCCACACCCCTGGTGGTATTAAACCAATTACCTTACTACATAAACCTAGACTAATGCCACATGTGCACATGTCCTATGCATGTGTTCTATATGTATTAAGTACAATACGAGTGAATAGAGCTGCCAGGCGAGTAGTGGGGGCGGTGTGCTGGCTCGGGGAGGTATTTGTGGTACTACCAAAAGGCATCATGGGTAACCCTAGAAGAGGACGGGGTGAGAAGTGTGTCGGTAGCACCAACAGGAGGAGGAAGCTCCCAGCCTCCTCCAGGCTCGACAACTTAACGAATATATCACCACGTGGGATGCTGCTACATGTCAACACACCACCCACTTTAAGTATTAATCTGTTTGGCAAGTATTAACACTGGAAGACATTAATAGTTTAAATTAGCGTATAGGATGCATCCACTGTATGCATTATATATCCACAACAGGATAGGCCTATATCGGTACCTAGAGTACATGTATAAGTGATGTGTGCATACATTATAGACACGAGCATGTCACTCTAGTAGCCCATATACGCTACATGCAGTCTGGGTGACACAGTGCCGCGTGAAGCATGTGTGAATGCAGCTGGGATGCAATGAATACGAGCTCTAATATAATGCCGCGGGCATGGCGGGCAACTATCAATGGCTGCGTCTGCTGGTACTGCTGCTGGTACTGCTGCTGGTGCGGCCTGCTGGAAGAGGCACAGAGGCACGTCGATTCTGGGGATGGGAGAAATCCATGCTGCTCTTGTATGCAGCAATCACAAGTTGCACTGCCAGGCCTGCTGCTGCCCCACAGATCTCTCCTCCACATCCCAGCCTCCTCCCTCCTCCATATAGCTCTAGCTACCAGTACAGCCGCAGTACGTCCAATAGTAAGCCTCCTATTGGCAATACATCTAACAGGCCGCTACACGTGTAGTGCAGGCTGACTTCAATAGCAGTAGTAGTAGTGGCTGCAGCATCAGAAGCAGCAGCTATATAATAGTAGAAGTAGTAGTAGTAGTAATATCACACACTAAACACACTAAAGATGCACGCACCCTGGTCCCGTGAACACACAGAGATTCTGCCTGTCCTCCTCCGGTGGGGTAGGTACCCGATGACCCAACAGAGACGGCTCCTGAGGCCCGCAGCTGCCACCGTGTTCCCTCCTCCTCCTCCTCCTCCTCCTGCGGCCCGGCCCGTACTCCTCCTCCTGCTGATGGCTAGCGGCTCTACACGCTGGTGACCTGCGGCTGACTGGGCTCTCCTGGACGGGCTGCACTGGGCTGCTGCTGCTGCTGCTGGTGGAGTTACTGCTGCTGTGCTACTACAGTGGGGCTGGGGGCTGCCTCCTCCTCCTCCTCCTCCTCCTCCTCGGCCTCCTCCTCCTCCTCACAGTAGCGGCCGCCGCGGCTGCCTTACACGAGCCTGGTGTACGGGGCTGGTGGTGGCGGCGGTGCTGGTGGCTGTGTGAGGGAGTAGCAGCTCCTCCAGTGGGACTACTGCCGCCTCGCTGCTCTCTGCAGCAGCTCTTCCTGTTGCCGCTGCTGCTGCTGCTTGCTCCTGCTCCAGGGTCTTCTCCCGCCGCCTCCAGCAGCCACTGCTCCTGCTATCCCTGTCTGCCCTGCTGCCTCCTGTCCGCCTCCTGCTCCTGCTGCTGGCGCGTCTCCAACACCGTGTTGTACCTTCTAGCTGCTGCTGCGGCTGTCACGAGCGGCTGCTGGAGGAGTGGGGCTGACACAGGCTCCTGCTGCTGCTGCTGCCGGGCGGTGCTGGAGGATGTACTGGAGTAGTACTGGAGGAGGTCGGGGGGAGGGGTCAGCAGCAGCAGGGGTGGGGGAGGGGCGGTAGTAGTAGTAGTGGTGGTAGTAGTAGCGGCATGTCTACAAAGCCCGCTAGGTGGCTGCAGTACGATAGGACCTCCTCCTCCTGCTTCCTCCTGGTCACACTCTGACAGCGGCACATGTAGTGTGGTGCCAACATGGGGAGGTGTTGGATCCCGGATCCAGGTGCCGCCCGGCTCCTCCTGTAGCTACCACCAGGCGGCGCGACACGCTCCACCTCCCGCCGCCTCCCGCACGACGCGCGCGACATCTGACTGTAGGCGGCAGAAGGACGCGTCCACGTCAAAACGGGGACCACAGTGTGACAACTGGGGGATCCAAGCCTGGGCATCCAAGCGTCCTAGTCCAGCATTGGTCCTCTCACAGACCATAATGTGACATGATCTGCGAAATAGGGCCTGGATGCAGAGCTCATCAAGGTCCCCTTTCCCAGTACATGTCACATATATGTGCAGATACACTTTCAAATACGTCCCACTTTTTGGTTCTTACTCTAATTTATTAGTTCATGTATGTTCACTGGTATTTTATTGAACAGTTTTTCTTCTTCTTTTGCCCCTTACATCAATTTATTTGCAGTCGCAATTCTTGTTATAATCAATATCCATCGAGTTTAAAGGGACTTATCCATTCCCTTTTAATCGTGCTTCTACATGTATTGCTTCTTAAGTTAATCATGTCATCGTGTAGGATCAGTATCCCACAATCTACCCAAACATGAGGGTTATGTATTTACATTCTTCAACTAATAGTGTTAAGTGTTGTGGACATGCATGTATATACGGGACTAGTTTTACATGCTTGAACTATTAAAGCATGATGAGTGCATACCTTATATGCAATTATAATTACGTAAACACATATTAACCCTTTAAGTACGACAGGGCTGCATTAATGCTATAGTGTACTAAAGCACGACGATGCCCTATAAAGGTAAAACATGTCACTAAACATCCTTGAACTTGTCTGTAAATTTGATTGTCAGTAAAGTTGCTCTAAAATGTTGATAAAGTTGTCTCACGTTGTAGGAATCTATTAAAGATTAATCCAATAATCACAAAAATGTTTGACAGAACTGGGGCAAATACTGGCTACATTACATGCAGGCAGTGAATGAAATGTTGGTCTTATCATCTGCTGTATGTCTGACATGCATGGTAACCTCTGCGTACTATATGTATATTATAATGTGGAGACCACAATTAAAGTGGTATTCTCACCAATTGTATTTCTAGTACTGTCCTTGTCTTCTATGTGGTGAAGGGTTAGTGGTGATTGTAGACCTTTACATTGACAAATCCACATATGAGAACATTTGGAGTCTATGGGATTGTCAAAGGAATCATTTCAAAGGTTTTTGGCACAGAAAGTGAGAAATGCTGTGCCATTGGTCTGCAATAGGGTCCCTGTGCATTCAGCACACAAACACCTTTGAGTTATGACCAAACATTAGTGTTTCAAAATGGAGTTCATAGAATGTATCCAGTAGAACTAAAGGAGAGAGAAGATGTGCTTCTCAGATGTAGCAAGCATCATCAAAGGTCCAACATGTCAAATTAGAGCTAAGCTGGGATAAGATCTAAGTATGATGTACTCCCTCATTGAGAAGTGACAGATTGCTTCTTTCTAAACACACAAAACAATTCTCAGTGTAACCTGAAATACATGGATAGTTCTTGGACAAAGATGTTCTGATCAAGTGCCACGATATGGAAACAACTCAGAAATAGACAGATACAAGTGTGGCAAACAGTCAGCATACAGTGCCAGTAGTATAGTATGTATCGGAACGGGACTATAGTTAAGTACTGTTTATTACTCAATCGACCTGCAGCCAATCAGAGGCCTCCCTTTTGGCGGGATATTCAAAACCAGCCAATGAGAGGCCTCCCTTTTGGCGGGAAATTCAAATAGGTCACGTGACCGGAAGTGACCTACTTCCGGTCACGTGACCTTTGGGCGGGAAATTCAAATAGGTCACGTGACCGGAAGTG
This sequence comes from Harmothoe impar, assembly GCA_947462335.1. Taxonomy (NCBI): domain Eukaryota; kingdom Metazoa; phylum Annelida; class Polychaeta; order Phyllodocida; family Polynoidae; genus Harmothoe; species Harmothoe impar. The sequence continues at coordinate 24,805,948 of OX381704.1, read as the reverse complement.
ACCTACTTAAGAGGGTCACGTGACCACCATGTTGGCGGGAAATTCAAATAGGTCACGTGACTGGAAGTGACCTACTTAAGGGGGTCACGTGACTACTAGGTTGGCGTGAATTTCAAAATAAGTCACTTGAGATTTTTATGGATAAATAAATTTAAAAAAAGAAAAAGCAAGCTGAAAGCTTGCTAAAAAATAATTTAAAAATGTGGCTCTTTTTTTTTAGGGGGGGGAGGGGCACTCTGGGGGGCACTCTTTAAGATGCATGGGGGGGGGAGGGGGGGAGGGGGGGGAGGGGGGAGGGGAGGGGAAGGGGGAGGGGAGGGGAAGGGTTTTTAAGAGTGAGACTCGCCTCTCTGCCCTCTCTTTTAGAGGGCAGAGAGGCGAGTCTACTGGTTCGTCTACTTACAATGAAATGTATCATGATTGCGTTTATGATGATGTACATCTCTTGCTGGCCAGACTTTCAAGCAAATTTGCCAAAGTCCAGCCCGTTATTGAATGTCCGGCCTAGCCTGACCCTCAGTAGAACAGTCCTTGACCCATCTATTATAGTCCAGCAGCGCCTGACCCTTGTATGAGAGTAGTATTGGCGACATTGGCTGACTCTGATATTTACCTGTGTGTACGGAGGGAGGAGAGGGTTCACAGCCACAGCTCTCTTAAGGCAAAGCTTGCGCTTATAGAGCACTACTAGTGGAGGTCTGGATGAGGAGGCTATGGCGGTTGTCTTCAAAAAAAATAAAAAAATAGCCATGGCGCATGTCGATGTCGCTTAATTATGCTCATATCTCATGTCGATTTTAAGAATTGCTCATGTCACCTGTCACTATGTTTTTCAAGCTTCATGTCAAATGTCACTAGGCCTCATGTCGAATGTCGATTCTAAGAAACAGGTATGTCACCATCTCGAATTTAGCGGTCCACACTGCCGCTGCGGCTGCTGCTGCTGCTGCTGCTGCTGCTGCTGTTGCTGCTGCTGATTTGCTGTTGCTGCTGCTGTCGGTGCTGCTGCTTGTGCTGCTCGTGCAGTTGCTGCAGCTGCTGACAGCTGCTGCTGCTTGTGATGCTCGTGCAGCTGCTGCAGTTGCTGACGATGTCACGGATGCTGTTGACAGATGCTGCTGCTTGTGCTACTCGTGCAGCTGCTGCTGCTGCTGCTGCTGCTGACGATGTCACGGATGCTGCTGACAGATGCTGCTGCTTGCGCTGCTTGTGCAGCTGCTGCAGCAGCTGCTGCTTGTGCTGCTCGTGCTGCTGCTGCTGACGATGTCACGGATGCTGCTGACAGATGCTGCTGCTTGTGCTGCACGAGACTGAGTAGCCGCTATTACTTATGCTACTAATACTAGTATGAGAAAATACATTTAGTCAGTCGATTAAATCAAGGAGGTTTTCTGACTTCAGTGGATCGTTTAGCCATCGGCCACAGGCAAAACTTGAAACCATTTTATACATGGGGCAATTGGCAGAGTCGAAACATGTTGGTACGATGGGGTCGATCATGTTCATCATCAGTTCAGGCAAAGGAAGTGTGTCGACAGCACGCGAAAACTTCATGTCCGGATGTTTCAACACAAGACCTTTTATCACACTCACACAGCTGCTTTGAAGAGTGAATCCTTGACCAAACTTGAGCTTTTCCAACACAGCTTTGGCCTCCTTCTGTGCAGTAAGGGATCTCTCTTTCGGGGTCATCGCAGTGCTGGCTAGCATGTCCTCAAAGTCTTTAACATAATGTTCCAACGGGCTACAAATGATGTACTCCAGATCATCGTCCGCATATGTCGTCTCCTCGCACCATATTGTGTCTTCTCCTGTTTCGAATTCCGTCATTTTCTGAACAATCTCCTCGTGAGTGCGTTGCATATATCGAAGCTCCTTCAAAGACCAGATAACTTGTATGCCGAAGCCTGAAAAACCTGAAGGAATTTCACCACTACAGTCAGGCCAACTATACGGAGCTAAGAAAAATAGCTCCAACAAAATTTTCTCCCTCTGTCCAAATGAAACTACTTCCGTTCCGATGAAGTTGAAGCATGCTTCTATCCATTGCTCCTTGGTGACGTCCTTCCAATGTTTCTTTACCTCACATGCATCATAGGGCACTGTTTCTCTTCCTGCTTCTAGTGGGAGTTGCTTTTTCTTTCTTGGACTCATTTGGAGAGTTTCGATGCTCTGTAGCGTCGACACTTCGATAAGAAAAGAAGCTGTAAAGGTAGAAATAACCCTCATAACATGCTGAGCGAGCGTGGAGTGGACGATGCTACGATGATGAAGGGCGGGTCGAGAAAGTGTGATGGGTGAGAGCGGCGTTTCACTCCTTATGTACCCTGTCCTAGATAATCCTCTTAAACGGCTGAAAAGACTCTCTCAGTACAGAGTCTCTACTCAATTAAGTGATCTGTTAAGTAAGTTTTCACATGCTACTTGACTACTGCAGGTGGGTTTAGACTTAAGCAGCTTAGTGCACACACGTGTCTGTTAGAAAGCTACCTGCACACCTGCCTTCCTTTTTCACTAGTATTTACCCCTTGCCGACTTATAAGGCGCCTATACACGTGTCAGCCTCCTTATATACGTCTTCTTGCTTCTAGAGCTAAGCTACTTACCGTCGTTTTCAGCTGCCGCAGGCTGACTGGCAGCTATTTAAAAGAGAATACCCGTTACCTGTATAACGGATCAGGAGGTTATGAGATTAGAGTGTGTATACAAAAAAAGCTACAGGGGGCATGTGTCTGTCTGTGAGGTAGAGACGAGTCCATGTGGTAAGCGACTTAAGTGTAAAACAAAAAGCACCTCCTCTTGCCGCGGTGAGTGGAGCGGACGGCGGCTGGCTAGTTGAATAAGCGTCAGCTTAGAAGATAATCCGTCCACGGGCTGGCGCGTCACACCTGTCGTTAATCACCCCCTGTAGACTTTGTATACACAGTTGACCTGGCTTTATCTCTTCACCAGCTATAATCCCATATACATGTAGCGCACGTTACACTTGTTATCTGTCTTTTCATGCTGATGGATTAGGGGTGGAAGGGGTCCAGGTGAAAAGCAATTTGATTCCTCTCTGGAAGAGGGTGGGGCTCTAGGTGAAAACAAGCTTAGAAGATCCAGATTAGCCGCTCTCTCAGCTATATAAACAGCCTCAATTTTTAATCTCTGCCCACTTCGTCTTGTTGTACACTATCAGTCACGAGGCAGACGCTCGAAGTAGCAGATGTTTGCAGTATGGTTTATACAGAGGTTACCTGCTAATAGGATTTTGTCAGAATAGGGTGAGTTGCTCTTAAAATGACCATTTTAAATGGGTTGTTAATATGGTATCTGATGTTAATGAGCTAACACCTAACATTGAGGATTATGACCTCCCAGAGGGGCGTCTCGCCAAATTCTCCGGTCTTGACTATAGGCTTAACTGTCTAAAGACTGTGGAGCACGTTAATGGGCGGTCTCCTTACTAATTTCACTTGACCAGGCCGGCAGGGTCAACTAGTCTAGGTAATTACAACCACAAGGGCGGCTACTCAACATCCAAGTGGACCTACTACTACGAGATTGTCTTTTGACCACTCTGCTGCCGCCTGCTGGTCTGGCGATTACATGCTCTAGTATAGTTCTCCGCTCTTTTCGTCAGATGGCGCCACAATAGGGTTTTTGTACATTTCCACGATACTCGCGAACATTTTAAACGCATAATGACCTATAATAAGCAACAAAGCACACTTCTAATATATTGAATATAAGAAACATGTCAACGTTGTGTATTTCTGATAGAATGAGGCAGATTCTTTGAAATATATACTAAACTATAGCGAGATTGAAAATACTACACCATAACTAAAGCGATATAAAAGCTATATAAAGTCAGAACTTCTCACGGAACGGCATCTGCAACGGATCACTCAACCATTCGTCCTCGAATGCCACACAGGGCTCCTGTCCAACAGGACTTTGAGCCTTGACGCTTTTGAGGGAGGTTTGATCTTATGTTGCTTAACATGTGGTGTAATTAATCAACACCGCGGCCCCTCTTTAGGGGCCACACAATAAACAAAGAATAAAAAAGGGTAAGCCTTAAGTTTAAAGTGAATCTCCCAGGATTTTGGCGAGGCCGACAAAGGGGGAGGTAACAGATTTAAACTGCAGGAGACTATACGCAAACCTTGATACTCTCAGAGGGGAGCCCCATATTGCGGGCCTGTGGTCAGATCTATCACCTCCAGGGTGCAGTCTGCATGTCATAAATGACCACCACAGACATTGGGATATAATGTTAATCCTACTCCAGGGTCTCCATAATTAGCGGGGCTCGCCTTGAGATGGGAAATTCACTACAGCACTATCTGTCGTTGAAAATGGTGCTCGTGTAGAGTCGGGATGATGTACCAAAAGAGCATTTTATACACAATGATACCCTTGTACAAATGCGTATACCTAGTAGGCTGTGTGTTATCATCAAATCTAAGAGGGTGCGCTATAGTTTTATTATACTTTTATAGACCATTTTAAAATCCGAGCTTAGCTTAGTTCATAGTCTCCTTAACAATTTTCACTTGACCAGGCTGGCAGAGCCAACTAGTCTAGGTAATTATAACCACAAGGGCGGCTACTCAAGATCCAAGTAGACCTACTACTACGAGATTGTCTTTTTGTCCCCTCTGCCGCCTAGTTATTACATCCTCCAGTCTAGCTCGCCACACCCTTTGAGCAGCTGCATTGCCTCAGTAAAAGTGTAGGGGTGTGCTTTCCACCTTCAGTCATCCATAGATTCGATCACCATCACCCCCCTTGAAATGACCTCAGCTGTTAATTAGGGCGTAAAGCAGCCCAACAACCAACCAAGTCCCTGTCAAAGATGTGAATAACGAACGCGCTAGTATAGTTCCGCGCTCTTTCGTCAGATGGCGCCACAATAGGGGTTTTGTACATTCCTACGATGCTCGCGAGCATTTCAACGCATAATGAGCTATATAGGCAACAAAGCGCGCTTCTAATATATTAAAATATAAAAACAATTCAATATTGTGTATTTCTGATAGAAATGAGGCGGTTTCCTTAAATACCAACTAAAATATAGCGAGATGAAAAATACCACACCATATCTAAGGCTTTATAAAAAGCTATAGAAAGTCAGAACCTCACACGGATCGGTATTCTGTCTGCAACGGATCACCCCTGACCCACTGGTCCTCGCATGCCACACACAGCTCTGCCGTGTTTGTGCTTTGAGGTATCACCCATCAAGTGATCCATGCTGCCCAACATGAGGCGTAATTAATTACGCTGATGTTGCATAGCGCAGCGGCAGCATCTAACTAACTCTAAGGAGTTAGTCGGCCCCTCTTTAGGGGCCACACAATAAACAAAGAATACCCTGAATCTGGGACCTGCGGGCGAAGGCCCCAACTGTGAAGTCATTATTGGCCACATTGGTAATATCAATTAAAACTTTAGACAACACCCACCTTAAGTATCATTAACGGACAATATCAATAAACTTAGCATCCTCTTGGTTACCACATTTAGCACCAATTTTACAACTCACAGGGGCCACCCTTGAAAATAACACCAGCCTCACCACGCTTTTATTGCTCTGCTGATTTCTCCAATCCAAAACATTGGGTATCTAGTCCAGCTGTGAGCTCATTAGGTCAGCCCTTTGTCGGCCTCGCCGGCAAGTCCCGGATTCAGTATAGAAAGACTAAGGGGGCGGGGAGTAGGTCTTTAAGTTTAGCGCTATCTGTGTCATTAGACCATTCTTAAAAATCGACATGTGACATGAATAAAAAATTCTCAATTACTGTATAAGTAGGCGCCTCAACTCTTCCTTCAAATTCCGGCCTTGCGGGTGGTCAAATTAAAAAAAAAAAATTCCTAGTAGTCTATGGTCCCAAGAGTCCGATTGTATCAATTACGGTGCCCCTACATTTTCCCCCTTAGTGACACTAGTGATGGGACACGTTCATCTCAAACCCTTAGCCTCTAGAGAGTTCAAAATAGCGCTGCCGCTGTAGTCTGCCCGTTTCTGTGATCAAATATGCACCCTTCCTAATAGCACCCCCACTGGTGCATTGCATAAAAATAGCCCTCCTGACCTCATTTCTTGAGCTATAAAAAAACACAAACCCCTCATTTTAATCACAATATCATGGCAGTCAACATGAATGGAGTCATTAGTGGAGAAAGATAAGAGTCTCTGTTTTCTGTAGCCTACAATATTATGGTGACATTCTTCATGTCAAAATGTAATAAATAAATATGAGTTGTTAAAACTTGTTACCATGGGGATGTTGGTAATTGTGTTCTTGAAGACGTATGTGAAATCCAGATGTATGTGCCTCTGCCCAACAATGACCCTAGCCATTTTAAGTAAACCTGTTCTGTCTGAGTTAGAAGGGTGCCTAGGGCCAGAGCTACAGAACCCCTAACTGCTGTGAAAGTGCCCCTCTCCTGCCTAGATCACAGAAATGGGAAATATGTTCAGATGCATTCACCATGATATTTCTGGATCTAAGCAGATCTGAAAAGCTCTCATAGAGATCTATACTAATGGAACCACTATGTATTTTTTAACTCATTTTTCAAAAATTTATCAAACTCCCTACCTTAGCGCCCCTATAAATAGGGTTAAGTACCTGTCCGACTCCCCTACCACTGCTGCTGGAGGAGTACCGAGAACTACCCTCTTTTTAGAAAACTAAGTAAAAATATCCTTCTTCATGTCCAGTTACATACAATGTCGATCAATTTGACACTGTAGCAGCATGTCTCCATATCTGTATGCTGCATAAATGCACAATACACGGTTCTGCACGCACTTAAACCAAGGCTAACATGGGTGACCTATATAGATGTGATACTCTCGTTTTCGGGGCTAGTAGAAATTAGGCGGCTAATATAGACGTTCCGGGTTCGAACCCTCACTAAGTTTTAGTCAAGACGTCTAGCCACAGGTGCCTTAGGCGACGAAAGCGCGTCAAAGCGTTTACAGGGTTCGAACCCGTGAGCTGCTCCTTGGGGTCACAAAAAACGCTTCAACCTTAAAATCCCATAGGAAAAAAATTTTGGGTTTTTGGACTTTAGGCCTGAATTTGGGGGTGATCCCGGGCTGATAGAAAAATAATTCTTGGACGAGCGGATAGCTCTGGATCTCTTTTTATCTAAAACAGCGAAAAATTGATTGTGGTTCCGCCGCAATTCATCCGACGAGGGGTAATCAGCCCCCCCCTCTGCCAATCATTTAGACGGCGCGCAATCTCTCGCAGCCACCGCGAACGGACCAATTAGTCCTGTCGGCATCTTAGTATGGTTCGTGTGACCTACTTAGAGGCTCACACGGTGGGGGTGTGTCCGGCGTTCGGCGCGCTGATTGGCTACTGGTGGGAGGTGCTGTGCTGCGTCAGGAACTTTACCTATTTGGGACGGGTGTTAAAGGCGCACTGAGTTGAGGTGCACCTTTAAGCAAGAGCGCGATCCGGTCGTCGCGTTGGTAGCCTTACTACCCGTCGCGCATTTAACTAGAGGCTTAAGTGTGACAAATGACGATTCTTTGTCGACGCGACTACTAACATCAGCAGCATCGGCAGCAGCGGTAGCAGCATCGGCAGCAGCTATAAGGTGAAAACATGTTCAGACACGGTCGGCGTGTGAGACCTGTCCAGGCACGTCCGAGCAGGTTCGAACGTGTCTGAACATGTTCCGGAGTGCAAGACGCGTGCACACACAGACCGAACAGACACACACAGACCCACACACCCACACACCCCTATGTAGTGTGGGATGTAAAAGAAACCCTTGTCTCGGTAAAAGGGCCATAGATTCGATCACCATCACCGCCCTTGAAATGACCATAGCTGTTAACTAAGGCGTAAAGCAACCCACACACCCACACACCCACACACCCACACATTTTTCTGTATGAGCCTTCAGACCTGAAGCTGCTCAGTGTACGGGACTAGGTTTTGTCATAGGCCCTACGGACGCTACTCAAGGGGGAATAAGAGAGCTGTCTCACCATGACATGGGCTGGCTGTAGTTTTTTATGTTTCGGTACCTACAACCAAACAGCCAGTACCCACCCCAGGGCTTCATGTCGCACGCGGGAAAAGTATAAAGATTCGAACGGTGGCGCCAACTGTCGGAATAGCGGGTACACTACGTCAGTAGTTCTTTTGTTCTCCGCTGAGTGACTGGGCGAAATGTAGTCGGTAGCTCTATTTTCTGTGCACTGTTCTGTTCATTTTCTACACTTAACGCTTAAATAGACCACGTGTTTGTACAAGCTAGCCGTTTTTATCAGTGCAAAAATTAAATAAGCATCGGATAGAACAATAAAAAAATGAGAAAGTAATCCAGCACTTAGTATAACGCACCAGTTTTATCATGAGACACCGAAAGTCTGGTTTTTTTTGGGTGCATAAGACAGCCGACTGAGAGCTCCAAGCCAACCAAAACGTACCAGAGGGCGATCTATCTCAGAACGTACCCGACAGGGCAGGGGCCTTCTACACCCCGGCTCTGATGAGCAAGCGAGGGCCTATTCCTCTTTTGAGGTGGGCCCAAAATTGAACAAAAGAATAAACTCAAAAAAAAGCCTTAAGATTGAAAGAGTTGTAGATACTGATTTTAACGAGGAAGTCGCATTCATTAGTTTACAAATAGCCAGTGTAAGTACGCCCATGTATAGGAGAGAGACCTTGCTTATTTCTTATAGGGTTGTAAGATAGTCACATCATGATGCACATCATCATAAACGCAATCATGATACATTTCATTGTAAGTAGACGAACCAGTAGACTCGCCTCTCTGCCCTCTAAAAGAGAGGGCAGAGAGGCGAGTCTCACTCTTAAAAACCCTTCCCCTCCCCTCCCCCCTCCCCCCCTCCCCCCCTCCCCCCCTCCCCCCCTCCCCCCCCCCATGCATCTTAAAGAGTGCCCCCCAGAGTGCCCCTCCCCCCCCTAAAAAAAAAGAGCCACATTTTTAAATTATTTTTTAGCAAGCTTTCAGCTTGCTTTTTCTTTTTTTAAATTTATTTATCCATAAAAATCTCAAGTGACTTATTTTGAAATTCACGCCAACCTAGTAGTCACGTGACCCCCTTAAGTAGGTCACTTCCAGTCACGTGACCTATTTGAATTTCCCGCCAACATGGTGGTCACGTGACCCTCTTAAGTAGGTCACTTCCGGTCACGTGACCTATTTGAATTTCCCGCCCAAAGGTCACGTGACCGGAAGTAGGTCACTTCCGGTCACGTGACCTATTTGAATTTCCCGCCAAAAGGGAGGCCTCTCATTGGCTGCTTTTGAATTTCCCGCCAAAAGGGAGGCCTCTGATTGGCTGCAGGTCGATTGAGTAATAAACAGTACTTAACTATAGTCCCGTTCCGATACATACTATACTACTAGTGCCTGATGCTTATGCTAGAAATGCTTTTCCTAGAAGCACAGAATATCCTTAAGAGTACTAATAGCTTCTGTCTCAGGACCAAGGGGCTCTAGACTTTACTGCTAATACTGAAATAGCTATACTAAAATTCTCTCGAGGAGGGTTTAACGATAACTCCTAAACCTTAACTTATTCAACAAACTCTTCAAACCAGGCTCTCTAGATGGCGGAGTAATCACTATTTAAACACAAACTACTGGTATATATTTCCCCCAGACAAAATAAAAGAATGTCCCGATTGGTTTTGTAAAGGGTTATAAAGAGATTGACGTTTGGAGCAAAATGCAGGTTCAGGCCAGAAGGATTTTGTGCACCTTTTTTTTCAGAAACGCAATGTATTTCCTGAATAGAAAGTTGTCAAAATATTTCGCCCATTTCAGTTTCTGACACTTTCTTTTTGTGGTCAATAGCAATGATAATAGTTTGTGCTGTTTGAGGAAAAATATTAAATATGAATTGTTCGCTGATCAGTAACAAGACGATCCATTGGATACCACTCAAAAAAACAAAGTTTTTTTTGGGAGAGAGTAATTATAGACCAATTAACCTTTTTTTTAATCTGTCCTCAGCCAATAGCAGGACCAGAACACGATTTACCCTGCTCACACGCACCCTATTCTACTCAGCCGGCTCCTTCTTATACACTGACGTCATTAACATTTTAGTGACAAACAAGTTTTTTAGCCTACCAGCAGGATCAACTTTTATGTTGGTACTATCCCCGCTGTGAACAGCCTTCTGAGTAAACTGAAATGAGCCTTTCTCCATAACCTGGACATTTACAAGTAGTTTGTGACATGATAAATTCACTAGCTCTCCTCGGCTAGACCAGGTGTTATCCAGCTTGTAGTGCTGAGGTATCTTTGTTTCACCAACATAGTCCTCATTTAGCATTTGAGCTCAATGCAATACATTACTTTGAGGTTCTCACAGCAGATTGTTGCCCACATTGCAACATTGGGAACATCCCCATGGCTGCCCATGCCCATTGTATGGTGAATATTTGAGAAATGACGATATAAGCAAAGAGAGAATATTTAGATACTATACCAATGAATGATATCTTTGTGAGGTATTTTAACGCCAAAACCATTTATATATATATATATATATATATATATATATATACATACATATATATATATATATATATATATATATATATATATATATAAATATATATATATATATATATATATATATATATATATATATATATATATATATATATATATATATGTGACGCGATCTGCGAAAAAGGCCCTTAGTACAGGGTGCACTAAGTTCCCTTTTCCCGGTGCGTGTCACATATATGCAATCATATGGTACCCAGGATTATTCCAAACACACAGGTGACACACCCTATCCCCTCTGTCTGCGTTGTTCAGTTCAGAAAGTTCAGACATTATGATTAAAACTATACCTGTGGACGTAAAATTGTCGATTAGTTCTGCCGTTGGCAACCAGTCATGGCACGATCTCTCTCCTCTTATCTCCTCCAACCTTCTCCTCCCCCTTATTTATCTCAACTATTATATATCCATATATCCATCCCGCCTAATCCTCTTTTGTTTATCACCCCGGGTAATCGCCACCGACTCGCTCTTGTCGTGTTATCTGCTCATTATCTTTGCTATCCCCTCAATCTGATTTCATCCTGCTCCTGTGTGCTTCTGTAACCATGTTCTCCTAATCTCTGGGCTCCTGGTCTTCAACCAGACTGAGTGTCACCAGCCCCAGTGGGCACAAAATCATGTTCAACGTTGAATCAATGATAGATCAACATTGAATCAACATTGGCAACCAATTATCAATGTTGATTCAATGTCCTATGCCCACTGCGGTGTAAAGGAAAACAGGTCTACAGGACTACTTTTTATTACAGTAGGAAACTTGTACAGCAATTCTCAATGTTGTTTCTCGGAGCCCTTAGCGCATCTAACCCCCTCTCCCAGTACGAGTCCCCTTTTATAGTCCAGTTCATATGACCTCTCCATGACGTCATGGACGACGTCACAACTCGCAGAAGTTCCCCTTTAGCTCTCCAGGTAGCTCTCCTAACAGCTCTTCCGCCGGATCTCTCTCTTTCCGTGACAATTACAATAGAATTCTGAAATAAATTTTTGAAGATAATCTATTTTCATGTCACTTCTCTTACAAAAACACCTATGATTGCGCTCAGGGAATCTGTACAAAGAACACTATATGCCTCAATTCTAGAATGGATATATTGCTTTTTGTAACAAAACTCGTCGTGATTTAATAAGCCATTGTAACGGTCACGGAAAAATCATATAGAGAAAGCAAAACTCGAACCCACGACCTTCAGATCCATGGACCAGCTGCTTTACTGCTGAAGTACTTTCCCTTCTGACAACTTGGCTGCACCGTAGATTACTGGATTGGTATGGTACAGAGGGGCGCAGAATTACCTGCACTGGAGTATAGAGGCAGCTAGCACCAGATATTCTCACCCACTCGAGACCAAAGGTCCTAATCGGGCTGTATCAAGCAGTGTTTGAGATACCCTGGCTTTCCAGCAATGGCAGCTTTCCACACCATACCATTTCAGCCAATTTGTTGACTGAACTCCATGCTGAACTCCAACTGCCCTTACTGGGGACCAACACTTCCCAACCTGCTCCTCCAACTACTTTTCCCACATCACCACTTGAATACACTTTATTGTACTCCGATTGAACACTATGGAAGTTGCTAGATCCAAGCTATGCTACGCAGGTGAAGTCACCTGTATTGTCTGAAGTTAATGATCAAGACTTTTGAGAACTCTTTAACTTGATTTATTGACATTCATTTGCGGAAAATATATACTTTTCTACGGAATATAAAATACGATTGTATTACCAAAATTGTGAAACTATTAATACTCCTTAACCGGAGATGTGTTTACAATAAAAACAAATCAAACTCAACTCAACTCAAACTCAACCGCCAGCATATGGCCAATCCACAGCAAATTGGAATGCTCCAACCGTATAGTCAACTATACCAGCGAGTGTGCTCGCCTTCTCCACCAGTGTAATGGTCGCAGAAAAATCATATGGTGAAAGCAAGATTCGAACCCATGACCTTCAGATCCATGGACCAGGTGCTATACCACTGAGCTACTTCCCCTTCTGACAACTTGACCCTGCTGTACATTACTGGAGTGGTATGGTACAGAGGGGACCAGGATTACCTGAGTGATACCCCTTGCAGGTTTACCAGATATACAGGGAATCCAACCCCTAAGATGATCCTGAATCATATCAAAATGGTATTTAACATTTATGATTTTGTGAGGGGCACGGTTTCTCCAAAAATGACATTTCAGAGACACCAGGACTAGAACCCGGGTGCCTTTTGCCTGTCAACAGATTACTCTACCACTGAGCTACATCAGCTGTCCCATCAGATAGACCCATCTCAGGTTACAAGAACACTGTGGTACAGAGGAGCACAGGATTACCCGAGTGATACCCCTTTGTAGGTTTATCACCAGCTTCAATAATCTCCTCTAGATTCAGATTTTCCAGGGGGGTTACCAACCCTAGGTTTTTCCCTCCCGGAAAGGGCAGCTATTATGCAGTTACAAAGAGTACTAGCCCCAGAGTATAGAGCCACCTCGTACCAGGCATTCTCACCTACTGGAGACCGAAGGGCCCAATGGGGTACAGCCTGACTTCCCAGCAATGAAAGTTGTCCACGTCATAACGATTCAGACCATCATCTGACTAGACTCACTCCAACTTCCAGTACTGGGAACCAGCAGCTTCTTGACCTGTTCCTCCAATTACTAAACCACTAGCAGGTGGCGGATCCCCAGAAAGTTGCAATTCTCCTACCATCTAGCCAACATTACACCAAGTGCGTTTGGTGTGTCTGCCAGTGTGAGGGGCATGCTTTCTTTGAAAATGGCGATTTTTGGAAACACTGGGAATCAGATAGACTGGGTCCACTTTACTGGATCGGTACAGGAAAATGCAGAATTACCCCCGTGATACCGATTGCAGGTTTATCACCAAGGTGATCTCCAGTAGTGGTTGCGAGTCTTTATAAACTTTTATGAAGGTTGTCTATTACTAGACAAATTTAGTTGAATTTATTAATCACATGAAGAGTTTGCCCTTCAGATTAAGTGAGAAGAAGTTCAATCGACGTCTATCAGGTTAAGATTTACACCATAAGTCATATAGCACCTACTATTGGGATGCTACATGGCTTATGGTTTGGGGAATACAAAAGGGTTATCGTCGATTAAGATATTGAGGGATTAGAATGAACAATGAGTGTTAATTTCTTCCTTAAGGGCATGTATTTGCTAATGTTATAGATTTAGAGGAGACATCTGCTCTTTTTGTGTTTTCACCTTTCAAACGTATAGTTAAAATAGTATACAAACACGATAGTATAGCAGGGCCCTTTCTATAGTTTTATGTCAATTGATATGTACCATCAGGAGTTGTATAATCTCCAGCAAGAGCTATTCTCAATGTTGATAACTTTCTTGGAAAGTTAATAAATAGTATATCAAATATGTGCGTTCACGTATGAGGGCATGCATAGATGGAGTACCCATATGTTGTACAGTGTGGTAAGTGACTGGTTGGTGTTTCATAACACCGCCATCCCCCTAGCCCCTACACTCTAGCTGTGGGGGAGGGGGGGGGCTATGTCTATGTTACAGACCACATTACAGGCCACAATACTTTCAGCTCAATGCACCATATGCTTCATGCGCATGTATGGACAGTGATCGTAAACCCCAAAAAAAACACTATCATCTGTGGTAGAATCCCAAACCACCAGAGTAAAATTATTATATACTTTATAAAGTTTTGTTTGCCCCACCTCATGCCTCACAGGTTGGCCTCATGTATGACATGCTGCTGCATACCCATGTTCACTATAACGCCATGTCCCCGATACAATCATGTGTATGAGCTACTCACTCATATTCACATTGACAAGCTCAGGACTAGCTCAAGACTGCTCATCTGTGTTAACACCATGAACAATTAGCATAGTAAATCCAATGAGGTTTCATTTGTCATAACTTTCACTTTCTCTCATGAGTCTCCCAGGACATTATTGGCCCTAGGGAGGTTAAAAGGGAGGACAAGCAATAAAAGTGGGTAGCAAAGAGTAAAAATGACTGCCTTGAGTAGCTCAGTATGCTCACTGCCCAGCAGTGTGCCGGGTCGTTGAGGGTTATTCCTGGTGGCGGTATGGCGTCCCTATACCGAGGGGTATTTACTATGGTTGGGTATTAGCTGACACACCCAGGCTGAGTCCCTACCCCGGCCCCTGCACTTAGTTTACAGAAGGTACCTCACCTGCATTCAGAATTTCCAATTTCCCCTAATTCCCCGGAAAAGGTGTGCTTTCTCAAATATATCCCCGTGCTTTTCAAGAAAAGGGGTATATTTTAATGGGGATTTTCATTTGCATAATCAATTTACTGAAAATCCCCTGAAACAATGCATGGGAGAATGAACAATCTTGCATTCCACGGACCATCCACTAACCATCAAATATCTTGCATTCACAGAAAAGGGATATATCGGTAAAACTGCCCGTGCTTATTAGAAAAAGGGAGATTTTTTGAGGGCCCATATATACCCGTGTTTTTTGGGGAAAGGGGATGTTTCATTGCCAGAATAGGGGGTACTCTTTAAGATGGAGAACGCAGGTGACTTCCCCCTTGGGTACTGAGTGCAGGGGTCCCTACCACGTCGGTACAGGAGCTAGGTACAGGAGGACCCATGTACAGGGTAATAACCACCCCCACGTGCTACACGTGTACTGCTGTACCACCTACTAACAACCCCTTAAGGACCGCACCGCGCTTCAATGCATCATGCCCTTTGTCATCATTTTGCATGAATGCAGCCTTGGTGAGTCTACTTGCAAGCATCGTTTTCAAGCATTATGCCGATCCTAGCGGGTTGATACATTGCCGAGTGGTCGGTATGATGCATGAATGAAGCCCTAACGAGTAGATTCGTCGAGGATGCATTCATGTAGTTACAACACATTCAAGTACTATGCAGGTCCTAGACAGCTAATAAGCCATGGCAAAAAAGTGTACTTCCACCTTGGCCCTGGTCCAGTTCATCCTAGACATCTTATGACATGGTATCTGTTCCTGTGCAAATCATTTGTCTACCTGTTGCTGATAATCAAAGTTATCAAACGATTCAAAGATATACGATGTAGGAATACGTTTTTTCAGCCTTTATCTACCAGCACTCGTCCATAAATTAGAATCAAATGGGTTATTCCTGACCATTAAAAAAGATTACATAAAGGCTCGTGGTAGCTGTATTTCATTTCACGACTTTTTATTATCAATCAAACAACCAAATCTAAGTAAGCATCTCTTTTGAAATCTTCTTAATCAGTTAAAGATGAACTGGGCAATATTCTAGATAGTATGCAGACATGTGCACAGGATGATCTGACCTGGGTTATCTGGGCACTACTTGGCCAAATGGACAAACCTATTGCAATAGGGTAAAGTGACCATGAGTCGGCCTCTGTGAAACATATGCATTATTATAGAAGCTCTGCTGTATTAAGCTAAAATGTAGGAGCATGTGAAAATTGATATGAAAGTTATCCTGATGTCTTGGGCTTTCAAGCCAATAAGTTCACAATTTTCATATGTATGTCCATGAGGCCTTATAGGCTTCCACTGCATAAGAGGTGTGATTTTTCTTCATAAGTACCATGAGTCAACCACTGTGGTACCTTGAGTCAGCCACACCATATCATCAGTTAGCTGCTATGTATTAGAATGTCTATTTTTGTACTCAATGCAAGGAAATGGTTTATTTCTTGTTGAGTGACCTCAGACAGAGTGTGAGTATAAGACATCAATGAATTTTAGTTATGGTTAAGTGTGTTCCATGACCAATAATTACACAATTGCAAATGATTCCTCATATATTACTTGCACTTAATTTTAAGGTGACTAGCAAATCAGCAAACCCACAGCTGAAATTGCATAATATTAACAAAAATATGGTATTTTTGACAGCCAGTGGAGGGGCCTAAAGAAGAATTCCCCAAAATGGTAAAATAGCATGTGCTGCATTTCTCCATATTGTATCAATATAAATAAAGTTAAATCCACTAAAAGAATCATTGATTAGCTCAATTTGGTACCAAAACCCATGCAAAATGGCCGACTCAATATACATGGCCGACTCAAAGACACTTTACCCTACACATTATACTTAATATATTTGTCCAGAAGGACCCTTTCCTTCTTCAATGTAATGGTGAGTAAGTCCTGAAGGCAATCTTCTCCAAACATCAAACCCCCATATTGATATTATTAATCAACGTGTTAAAATTATTGTCCAAGACATTACCAGAGCACAGTTATTTATGAACAAAATAAAGGTTTTGCAATTCTAAGTTTAACTCTTAGTTTCTTTTTATTAAAGCTCATTTACTTAATTGGCTTCCTTAATGCATGAATACTGAATTTCATTATTATCATTTTAGCTACCGGTATATTAAATTCGATTAAAACTTAGGATAGAAACTATTTTAAAATAGTAAACGATTTAGCAAATTTAAAGGCATTGACTGACCAGTTCTGAATACATAAGTCTGGAATTTATATCCTTTAAATATCAATGGTTCCTACGTACCTGCAATAGAAACGCTGACTGTGGCTAGGACTGAGGCTTATCGAGGGGCACAGGATGCTCTAGGGTTGAGGGTGTAGAGACTAATGCTGGTGCCAGTGCTGACAATGTGATACAATGCTCTCCTCTGTACGTCAAGAACTCCACGTCATGCTTAAAATCCTCAGGACAATTTAAGCTAATCTCAGATAATTGCATCTATTTTTATATATAAGGCTGCTGACGCTGACTTTGCTCTCAGGGTCATTGAACCGAACAATGTATGTCAACCTTGCCACGTCAGGCTTAGACCCTGATATGTTCGAATGTGTTTAATTACATATATCTCACCCTGATTTAGTCCAGGGAGATTGATTTCCCTACAGTATGACAATATACTGACTAACACAGTAATGGAGAGGCGGTTGTTATATCTATGAGTTGACAACAGCTCCAGTCCCAGGAAATCTACCTCGTGACCTCTAAGCACTTGCCATCTTAACCAACTGAGATATCTACCTCTCAGAATCCCCCCCTCTGCCTGCCATCTACCCCCTGGTTCTACCCCCTGGATTCTCACCCCCTCCCACGTTCATTCCTTGGCCTTTAAAGTGGCATAATCACCTAGCGTATCCCACTCACGATTCTAGTACTGTTCTAGTCTACTATGTGGTTAAGTGTGAGTGGTGAGATTGCCCCTTTAAGGAGGCCATATAACAGAGATGGACCGCCTTGGCAAAATCCACTCCAAAAAAGTCCATTCCAATGTGTAACGTGGTTTTTTTAAAGTTATAGTTATGAGCTATATAGATCCCTTTATTTGTCTATATATCTCTGTCTCTCTACCTGTATACAATAGCAATATGCAGGGTCAGGGGGTGAGGAGTTGAACGACATTCTGTAATTAAGCAGCGGCTCTATTTCTGCGCCTGGCACAAATAATATGTTTGCAGGTATGGAGGGAAGGGTGTGTAAATCATTACAGGACTGGGTAGATATTTCAGCCGCTCAGCCTGTCCCCATCAAATAGGCTATACCCATCCGGCTCAGGCCAGCAGGCCAGATGCTTCAACTCATACAGCAAACTCACTTGTATTGTATTCATGAGAATACGTGGCTTTCCACTTACAAGTTACAAGGTAACTGCTCCAACACTCAAATGGGAGATGACTTGACCTATACATGGAACAATTAAGGATAATACTGTAAGCGTATATCATCCTCTGATAGATCAGAAAGTATTGGCTTGGTGATTGATGAGTGGTGATAGGGGGTGCTATTGGATACTATAATGCCTCCCATCTCATCCACTCGGGGGTGTTTTTCAAGCCAGAAATGACCACACCTGTTATACCTGTTGGAAGTAATTATTGAGATTTTACATTAGGATCGTAAATTCTCAATCCTGACGTTTCCTGTTACATGGTCCTGCATAAGAACTGTCTGATTAATTCAAGAGCAGTTTCACCAGCAGTTAATTCAAGAGCAGTTTCACCAGCTACCGGTCATAATACTGTATCTATAGACCCTTCTCCCTGTGCTATCACGGCCTCCACAAGATGTTCTTGTCCACGCTCCCACGTGAGTATGTCAGGAGTATGTCTCGAGGAGCGTTCACTTCTGGCAACCTGGTTGTTTTGGTTTTGTGGATATAGATAATAATGTCCAGAAATATCATCTCAGAATGTCCCAAATCGCATCTTAACTCTCAAAATCGTCCGGGTCGTAAGAGTACCCCCATTCTCAAACCCGAGTACACTCCTGCCCTTTAAGTAATGAGGAAATGGATTGCTTAAGAAATTGGTATTTTTGCCAGTCATACCAGTGATTATGCACAATAACTGGAAAACTGCATTGCCATTAGAGAAAAACTGGACATTATCAAACAACAATGAATGTCCTCACATATCTCAACATACCTGAATTTGCCGGGTATCACAAGAAATTCCGTTGTGTGTTGATGGTCTCCTGGCGACCCTGGTGGTTGCCAAACGAAAGAACCTTGAAACGTTTCACAAGCTTTATTTATATAGGCAGCAAACCACGTGATCGAATCCTCACAAGCAAACACATTAAGCCCCTTTGGCCCTTTACCTTTTGGACTCGGTATCGATTTAATTCGATCCACTAAGACGCCTATCATTTCCTATCCTACGCTATCCTAACCTAATCATCCGTCACTTATTTTTAGCTTCTGATATCTTCAATACACTTTTACACTGGTCACAGCGTTATCTCCAATGCTGGACATGCCACCAAAGATAGCTATCTAATCTGTGATAGCACTATCACTAGGCTAACACGGTGTATCGTCTGGTATCCTTGTGATTTGGGAAAAAATACATCAACGATAAAATATGGCCTCAATATATGCCTGATCGAGCAGAGTTTTCACAAGAAATATACAGCAGTCCAACATTATAGCACTCCAATTCACTATATGGGTATATATCTAAAACTGGACATCGACATCCATGTAACAGAGTCTATATTCAGTCTCATCAAAGTAGAAATTCATGGGTTGCTATATGAAGGAGAAGGCCATGTTCATGCCTATGTGTATGTCTGTGTGGGTGTACATGAGTGTGTCCATGAGTGTGTGCATTCATGCTGCGGCCACGCTGCATTCATGCTGCAACTGTGCTGTACTCACATGTTGCATCTAAATTGGCGTCTCTTATGGAAATTTCCCCTTTTTGTGTCATAGAACTTTATAAATAGGGTGTTTTTAGGGAAATTTCACTTTTTCTGCAATTTCGAACTTTTTTTGTCGCCGAATAGGGTGTTTTTAGGGAAATTTAACTTTTTTCTCACCAGAGAGGGTGTTTTTAGGGAAATTTCACTTTCTAGCAATTTCGAACTTTTTCTCGCAAAATAGGGTGTTTTTAGGGAAATTTCACTTTTTTGCGATTTCAAACTTTTTTCTCATCAAATAGGGTGTTTTAGGGAAATTTCACTTTTTTGCAATTTCGAACTTTTTCTCACCAAATAGGGTGTTGTTAGGCCACACCAAATAAAAAAGTTGGTCTACGGATCTCCCGCACCACATTTTCGAAAATGCAATTTCTTTTTTGTTTGAAAAAAAGAAGTGTCTACTGATGCACCCGCACCATTTTTTTGAGAAATTTGAATTTGTTTATTTCATTTTATTTTTTTGGGGTGGCCTTTTTCTGATCGTGTGGCCTTAGCTGAAAAGTGAAAAATGCTGGCCCTAGAAGCAATCTGTGAGGCAGAAAACAGCCAAAATGAGCCACTGGTCTGAAGTATAAAACTGGGCATCGATCACAATAGAGCTACAAAGAAAGAGAATCGATGTCCAGTAACTACTTAATGGTCAAACCTAAATGAAAGGATCGCAGAAGCCATAATTCTACACCGGGGGGAGGGGGGTGGTGGCTCTTTGATGCTAAGCCCCACTTGCGAAACTACAACCCCCGCTATTTGTTCATTTGACAGCCCCTTGAAAATGTGTATCATTTTGACAGTCCCCTATTTTCTAAGAAGTCTGGTTGAAAGTCACTGTTAAGAGGCCTTTTCCATTTAAAATTAGGTTATTTTGGGATTACATAGATTACTCAAGTCTTGTATGAAATCAAGGGTTCATTATTTCTGTATCAATTGTGACAGCCCCTGATTCAATATTTTTTAGTTAGTTACAGCCCCTAACTTTTCAACTTCTATGGAATTGACAGCCCCGCGCCCCCTCCCCCTCTTTTCTTGTTTCGACGCAAGCAGAGCAACAGCTCTTAAGGGTCGTTACTATCGGGATCTATTCCTATACTGAGCACCCCCCCCCCCCCCGGCATTCTGCAAAGATGTATGGCAGCGACTATTGACAGCTCCAACTTTCAATAACATACTAGTAATACAATTTCCTGGTTGGCAGTTAAAATTATCAATACCAGGATAGAATTCTGTTATTGCTTGAAAGAGTCTCTTATCTACAATTCCAAAATAGGAACTGTCAATAAGAGAAAACTTATCTGTTATTGCTAGTGCAAACTCTCAATGGGAGGTATGTGACACGGTCTGCGAAAAGGCTCTTATTGCAGAGTGCAAAGAAGATTAAATATATTATACTGTTACGAACAGTTCTTTACCAAACTGACAATAGTGGGAACAAGTGGAGGACAGTAATATTGACAGTTTGAACTGTCAATAACAGGTCGATTTCCACTTTTGACGGTTTGAACTGTCAATCAGCTGGTTAATAATGTCTTTGAAGACGGCCACCACGGAAAACCATACAATACATTTACCCTTTGCATTTATTATATTACTAGTATAACATTTTGTACCCAATCCTTATTGGACCCACCATCTGTGACAGAACAAGGGTGAACCAGTCACTGGTAATAGTTAAATGTTAGTAGAATATTACTTTATAACTAATTAAGTCATTATTATTCTCTCTCTCTCTCTCTCTCTCTCTCTCTCTCTCTATCTCTCTCTCCCTCTACCTCGCTCTTTTAGTTTCACATATCTAATAGACCAGTACAGTAACACAGATCAGCAAGGAAGAAGGAGTTGAACGACCACCGGTAACTTAGTAACCCCCTTGGCTGTGTCTGGCACAAAAATATCTGTGTCTGTATGGAGGGTGACTTAGGTGTAAATCATGACAGGACTGTACCGGGGTTTCAATCCCTCAGCCCCTCCTCCTACAGTCTACTCACCGGCTCGGGCCACACGGCACTCTCTCAGCACTCTCAAGTAAGACTCTACCAAAATGTACAGACTTCAGGAAATCTTCTGTGGAAGAATTAAGGGAGGAAAATGGTACTACTTGCCTGCTCTCCTCTCCGCACCACACACTCCCATCTCCATACACCAAATAAAGTTCCCAGGATTATCATACACTTTTACCATAACTATTTGACTGATACTTATGTAATGTTTAATAGTTGCTATTCAAATATTCCTCTTAACATTTAAATTGATTCATAGTTGTGTAAATAAATATTTTAAAAGCCTGACGTGGATGAGTTTTCAGGGTGATCTGCCGCGTTTTGGCAGAGAGGAAGTAATGCCGGTACAAACGGACGAGCGAATCTGCTGGGAGATTGGCCACGTGCCTCAACTCACACAGCAGCCACACGAGTACAACATGGCTAATTCCTGACAACGCTAATTTGCTAAGGGAGTATTCATTTATTAATAACAGGGGGGGGGGGGGGTGTTGGTGAGATTTCGCGCGGAGGGGCGAAAATCTCCCCCCCCCCCCCCCCTCGAGAGCCTGTGGAACGTTTCGCGGCCCCCCTCCCCACGCTGAAGGCGCTGAAAGTTTTTCGCCCACCCCACTTTGAACTATAGTAACGCGCAAGCTTTTTTTGCTTAAAAGGGGCTACATTTTTTACGCCCCCCCCCCTCAAGAGGAGTCAGAATTTTTGAACCCCCCCCCCCCTTCAGGAGGGGTCGGAAATTTTTACCCCCCCCCCCCTGTAACTAGTAAATGAACACTCCCTAAATCACTGCAGACACCGCTGTAATTTGTTATTATTTCAAATGTCCCCATAAAAGATAAATACTAATGATTTTAAACATATATTGATTGGAATGAAGCATATAAGAGTTTCAACTATCGAACTTCAACACCAAGTGACGTTGATTCTAATAATTTTGTTCTCTTTTTCTTGTCATGGGTTTGTTCAAAATCATTACAGTAGTATTGGTTACTACTGCTACTGTCCCTTGCTAGGATATAATGTCCTGAACTCAACAAGTATAGATTCTAATAAAAGACAAATGTGTATGAACATGTATTAATCCAATATATGAGCAACAACTCTGACAAGTAGTACCGGTATACAAAGCTCATAATTTCCTAAGACAACTTATATCATCATCATCTGTGCAATCCTGAGAAAAGACTTGCTAAGTGTTTTACAATGGTTCTATGATGTTGCTGTATCTTAGTGCAGCAATACGTCAGTGGCTGAGGACACATGTGAGTCTGACGTCTTCACCTGGCGGCCATATCTCACCTGGTCACCGTCATAAGGTGTCATGTCCGCCCCCAGCACCCCTACTTCCGGGTAGCTGGTACATTTGCACTGACCCCTGGCGGGCAGAAATAGAAGCGCAATGTGAACTAATATTCCCGCCACCTGGCGGCTAATTTCACAATGCGTGTAGACGTCAGTCGTCGTCACTAGGGGGAGCTGTGCAGTGCCCGCATACATAGAGCTACCCCAGTAGGCAAAGTGACGGTTTTCTTCAGGTAAAAAAAAACACTTTTTTTTCAAGCCTCTAAGGTTTGCAAACGTTTATTCAACAATCGCAAACGTTTATTTAGAAACATGAAATGTTGAGACAAGAAAGGTCTGAACAAATACTTTTGCCAAACGGGTTTCTAAGGTTTAGAAATGTCAATTAAGTCCAACTAAAGGCTGATGATATAAGAGGAATGTTAAAATACCATTTCCGTATTCATAAACGTTTGGTTAAAAAACCCTTTAAGTTATTCCTGTACATTAAAAGTGCCTTCTCGCACAAAGGTACTTGGACAAATAATTTTCAAACGTTTGAAAAACATTCTTTGCTGGCTGGGACACGAGGGTTCTGGAAGGTTTTCGTATCTCATGGTGGGTGGGGTAGCGGTCTGTGATCATCATGCAGGGAGGCCTCGCATCAGGTAGGGAGCAGACAAGTCTGGCTGTCCTAACAGACCCTAAAAAATGATTTTCATGGGAATATTTTACCACCCTGGCTACCCTGGATCCAATAAAGACTATAGACCAATGCATCAAGAAAGGGTGACTTTTCATAATAACGTTGTGTTTAAGTTGGTCTTAGCAAAAAACACATGTGATGTCTGTATTTGCAAACATATCACATCAGGAGATTCATAGGGCAATTATCATTCAAGTAGTACATGGGAATGTGGGATTTTGTCGTTATATCTATTAACTTGAACATCGGGTTGCAGAAAGGTTCAAAAATAATTATTTTTGTCTATGATTGGGTTTAGTTGCACATGTCTTAAGTAAACACTCTTACAGAAAACACTAAAATTCCTTTAGAATAATATATCTATTGAAGTGGCATGTGGTAGATATGTGGCCAATGAATATTAAATTCTGATACATCCTTTCAGGGTTTTTTTTTCAGTTTAATCTGAAGCAGGATCACATAGTATCATTATCCGGCCCTAGTACAGAGAGACTCGTACTAAGCAGTATTATAGGGGAGGTCTTCATCTGTTCATGTATAGGCGCAAGAGGGCAGCACTTTACCCAAATTTGGCTTAGGCATTTTCTTATTAAATCATTGACTTCTAATTCAGGGAATATGATACACTGATTTATGATGAAATGAGACAGGTCACTGTAAATATATATTAGAATGTGCACATAATATGTGATTCGAGGTAAGATAGGCCATTAAGAGTGAGTTCATTCCCAGTTCAGTGTGTTCGCATAGACCTGACTCGGACCCTGGGAGTGCCACCAGTGCGTAGGTGTGTGTCACTTTGTATGAACATGTTATAATAAGCTGGGTTATCCACCTGAGATAAGGCACAACACGGGTGTGATTAGGACAGCCCTAAAGCCTCTACCAGTAGCATATCTCTAATCTACCTGTAGCATATCTCCCAGTAGCATACCTGCCCGAAGCCTCATAGTGTTAAGTGTTCCCTGTTGGGGGCGCCACAGGTTGTTCTACCTCCTCCAGGCACGGGACATTAACTGGACTGCTCACACTTACAGAGCTATAGCCTGAGGTTTAAGATGATTCAATTATTGCTACATTATGTTATAAACTATCTCAGTATACATACAATGCCATGTGCTCTCGTTGTATCATATGAGAAGTGTAGTCAGAAATAAGAGGTTGAAAAAGTGACAATACATAGATAGTTTGTGTTTGAGGTCAGAGTAATGGTTTAATGCTAGCGATGCTATATGAGTGAGCAAAGGGGGGGGGGTATAATTGTAAAAGCTGTATCTTATCCTTCTGTGTGTTTCAAATTGTCGTCTATGGATTATTCAACGGGCCAGTTTTCTCCAATGAATTCAGCAACAGCTGCTTTGTCCTTTGATATTGCTGAGGATGCAGGTGGTTCCAAAGTATCGTTCAGCCATAAATCAGACTTTTTATGTTTTTTAAAGTTGTATCTCGACATTTTCATCGGGATTAGTTAGCTGGTGCTTACTTCGTTTGATGTCGTTCTGCAAGGGTATTTTCGTACATTAATCCCCGTATCTGAAGGTAGGTAGAGCAATCAAGGGCCCCATTCCCGGGTCTGTATGTGTCTCAGTGCTAAACAACCCAAATGAAATAATTCATTACTCAGCAATGGAACATCTTACAATATCAAATGAAATACCATGAAACAGGAAGAGAGTGCTTCTTTCAATTCCCCTTGAATCTGCAGAAGTGGAAATGAGCATGCTTGATAGGTATCTTATTTTAATTTCTGTTTAAATCATTGATATTCAAAACCATGATTATATAACCCCCCCCCCCCCCCCAAAAAAAAACAAAGGAAAAAAAAAGCGAAAATTGGCTAAAGAGTTTCTCCTGGGATATTGCTATTACCCCTGTTATGTCCCTTTCTTCATGATGTTCATAGGAAATTCGATTTTGCCATGTGGAAATTGAAAGCATGTTCCGAGTGAGGGATTCACAGAATGTATTTCTGAAAACAACTGGTTAATTAAGGAAATAATCTCCAATTTAGGGCAATATCCCTACAGCATGTATCAGGGCAGCTTCACATCTACAGGCCCATAGTGAGTGCTGCGGTACACACGTACTCCCATGCAGGCAGATAGAAAGTGACAAGTCCAGTGTAGCAACTTTTTTCTTTCTTTAAATTGTAGAAAATTATCCATTAATATGTGAATACTATTTGCAATTCTTTACTCTAGTTGATCCCGTGGAGATATTGTATACTTTGTGATAGATTTCAACCATTTTCTCAATATCCGATGGCCTACCTACCTTCACTGAATGTCTCTACTGTATAGCTTGAAGCTTGTTGATGGGTGAGTGGGGAGGGGGTTAATGGTTGTACCTATGAACCTATGATATCACACAGCCTGTTTTTCCTGGCTGTTTTTACTCCAGCTGGTTGATAGTATGGGATATACTTTACCCATTCATTATAGCAAGCACTTTGCAGCTTGCCTTATCTAAAACTGGTCCCAAACTTAAGCCCCCTTGGGGATATCAGGGTAATTTAAAAATGCCCCAACGTCTGCCCTTGTAGTTACAGATAACATTTTCAATAGGAATCCCACAATGGATTTCCTATTTTCTGATGCTGTCAGCGATTAGAATAACAAAGACAAAGGTTGTCAGTGCCACCCCAATATCCGATACTTTAAACAGTTGCAATTGCCCCAAACCACTACAATATACGCACGCTTGGACTAACTGAAAAAGGTGCCTTGACAAAAAGCACATCTCACGTAGTCCCAAAAAGCATATATATATATATATCTCCCGTAGTCTTACTCCCCTATCCGAACAAAGAACAGAATCTGTATCGATAAATAGGGTAGTATTGCTATATGTCAGGCCCCAAACAGTCTATATGAAACCTTTTCACCATGAAGGACATTCGGTCCTGCAGATTTTTTTTTTGTTGCAGACCCGTCATAATTTTTGCAGGCCCGGATAGTGGAGTACAATCTTGTTATTCAAAAATAAAATATAAAGCAAGTGTTTGTACTAATAATTATATATAATATGGTTCCCCTGTATGGTACAATTATATAAATCATTTTAATATGTAAATTACTGAAAAACATATACAGAAAATATACTAGCTTTCTGTTTTATGCTCTAGAAACCTTGAAAATGGTCCGATTTACAAGCCGTAAAAACTGGAATGTAGGCAAATATCTTTAGATTACAGCCAGCCATTCAGACCGGCATTAGACACCTTTCTGCCGGTCCGGCAGGTTTTCGTATAGACTGCCAAACCCTCTTTTATTTATTTCTTTCTTTCTTTCTTTCTTTCTTTCTTTTTCTTTGTTAAACTGATAACACAAAATAATCTAACCAAACCCAGTATCTGTAAGACTATTCACAGAAGTCTTGAGCATTACATGTGTCTAAGAAAGTTAGGGGGTAGCGTTGTACGACTACACAAGACATGCATAAGGCTACGGGAGGTATGCATTTTGAGACTACGCTAGACTATGCTTTTTGTCAAGGCACCTTTTTCAGTTAGTGCTTTGTTGCACAATATACCCCTGTACTGGTGACGATGTACGACCAGTAGAACAGGTGGGCGGCAATTGGGACCAACAGATATGTGTTGAAACTGTGACTTATTGCCATGACTACAAAAAGAATATAGCACAAAAGATCTTTTTGGGGTAGATGAAGTCCCAAACCTTATCCATAGCCACAGCTGCTGACAGCTGTTTTTGAAATGTACTTATCATGACTCACTTTTCAAGCTATTAAATTGCGGTTCATTCAACTTTGATTTCTAAAGGCTATCGACTTCAAATGGTATCCTAGAAGAGCTAAATAGCAGTATATCAATTAGTAAGCCAGTTATCATGACAGCAATTTTAGACCATTGCAAAACACCTTTGTGTCACTGACATCTAATTTGAATTACTGAGCATTGACTAACCCTCAACTTTATTTTATGAACTAAGAGAAGGTGAGCGCATACTTGTTTATAAATCCTCCCCCACCATTTTAATAAGATGCAAGCCCGTCACACCTCATGAATCAAAACCATCAGGGACCCAGTTAAGGAGGAAATATTAGGTCACCATTTTTAAATCCCGATGTAGCTATCCCGTTGTCCCACATACAGAGGTAGCGGAGTGTGACCAGCATACCGACACATCCCGGGAGGGGGTTCTATGTAGAGTTTGTATGCACGTGGGGACCAACTACCCAAGTGTCTAGGCACCGCCTAATTTACCTCAAAAATCCTACTTTTCTGGTTATGTTAATCATACTGACCAAGTCACTTGACGACGTACACACAGGCAAATATCAGAGTCACCCAATGTCGCCTAAACCACTCTCATACAAGGGTCAGGCACTGCTGGACTATAATAGATGGGTCAAGGGCCATTCTAGTGAGGGTCAGGCTAGGCTGGACATTCAATAACAGGCTGGACTTTGGCAAACTTGCTTGAAAGTCTGGCCATGCTGGGTCCTCATGCCACAGTCTGACAATGCTGGACTCTTGCAGGCTGAAAGAGACTCTCCCCAGAGTCCAGCATTGCCAGACTATGCCATGAGGATCCAGCATGGCCAGACTTTCAAGCAAGTCTGCCAAAGTCCAGCCTGTTATTGAATGTCCAGCCTAGCCTGACCCTCACTAGAATGGCCCTTGACCCATCTATTATAGTCCAGCAGTGCTTGACCCTTGTCTGAGAGTGGTTTAGGCGACATTGGGTGACTCTGATATTTGCCTCTGTGTACATATTTCCCATAATCTTAAAATTGCACGGAAATGTGTAATATATAGATCCTGTAATCTTAGAGACGAACTATGTCCCAATATTTTGGGGGGACTCATATTCATATTGAATGTGAGAGGCTTCGTGAATCGATTACATGAACTTCAAGCTTGGTATATACTTTAGGATTTATCAGCTCTGTATCGTCTCAAGATTTGTACATTGAAAAACTCCTCAATGAGGTGATGTGTTCAATAAACTTTTCAATACTTCAATAATATAACAGGAAAAATGGGTTTTCAAGATTACAGGTAAATTGAACGGCGTCTAGTCACTTGGGAAGTTTGTACCTTGTTGCAGTTTGCGCACATGCTTGCAAGGGCACGTGGCAAGGGTTCTTCTTCAACAAAATCCCCCTAAGAAGGGAACACTTTCACGAAGATTCCCCTAATGTTCCAGGGTCTATTTTTCACAAAAGCATCTGCGTTTTCACCGAAGATTCCCACTTTCACCAAATCTTTCAAACGAGGGTATGTTTCTATACAGCTTATTTGCCCAAACATTGTTTTTCTCCCGGAAAGCAATGAGCTTACTGGATGGACAAACCCTCCCTGAAAAGGGCCATCTGTATACCTGTGTCAAAAACGGGTAAGTACACCCCCCCCCTCTCCACTTCGCGGGCCACCACAGCAGCATACTGATACGTACAGCCGCCAACATGCACTGATTAACAACAGCAGCAGCTATAAGCAGCCTTAATAAGCAGGTAACAACTAGACACCTGCCTACTGGAGGAACACCATCCACACCTGGAGCATACTTGACGTTTTTAATCATCAAAATGAAGGAAAAACAAAAAGGCCACCTGCTTAAGGTAGGAGCTACATCTTAAAGATGGGTGTTGTATGGGGTATGTGATGGAGTCAACAGGAGCACAATAGGATGGGGAGCTTGTGTAAGGGGATAGACCTAGACATGTTTGATCTACCTACATACATGCCTGCATCCTATAGTATAGCCTGACAGGTGACCTATATGTTCGGAACAGTCATATGGTTTTACAAAGCCATTGATTCCACCACTAGATTGTATCAGACGCACAATTTGATCAGCTGTGACATTTGGAAAACACGAGCATTTCGTTTTTGTTGTTGTTGTGCAGCCTGTATTTGTATCTGGTTTCAGCGACCAAAGAACCTCCGGAGGGAGACCTTAAACACCAAGGGACTGCGACTGAGAATTGCTCTGGTATTCATCGATGTGTTTTATTTCGTAAGATATATTTTCTTATAATTTACTCGTACAATTGGGCTACGTTAACATCGCTATTAAATATTGTCACTCTATAGCGCCTATCGTAAAATGCCATTCCCTCGATATCTCCTCCTTGGCTTTGAGCATCTCAGACCAAGGCATATTCTCTATAATTATTACAGATCACCCATATAAAATGATCACCCATACGGCTAATTGTGAGGATCAATGCTTGTAATATTTCCATTAGTACGCCCAGTTTAAAAATTCCCATTATGCTATAGATCTGGTCAATATGCGTAGTTTCATTATTAAACGTGACTGTTTTATATTCACCATATTAAACTAGGTTACGAATAAAACATATACATGTACATGTAGTAATTTGTATGACATGTGATATAAACCATGTGTCCAAATGTAGACACGCTATTCGTTTTGATATCGTTATCATCTTCATCAAACATTGATCTATGGAACGTACAGTTAACCTTTTGTGCTATAATGCATTACACCCAGCTGTCTTCATGATGCATGAACGCAGCACTGGTGAGTAACTCGCCAGTGCTGCACCCAAGCACCATGACGACCCTATGGGTTAGATATACTCACTATTGATTGTCGTCATGATGCATGAATGCAAGGCCTTGCAAGTACTTGTCAGTGCTGCATTCATGCGTTATGACGACTAAGTGCATAACGCATTAGGGTGTATTCATTTATTAGTTACAGGTGGGTGGTGGGTTGAGAATCTTCAAGTTGAGTGGTACATAAATATTTTTGATCCCTCGTGAGAAGGGGGCGGGCAAAAATAATTCTAACCTCTCTTGAAGTATGCCCCATTTTAGCAAAAATAGCCATGCTTTATATAGTTCAAAGGGGGGGGGGGGTGGAATCTTTTCGGCGCCTTTGTTGAGGGGGCGCAGAGTATTCCACACGCACTTGGGGAGGGGGGCGCAAAAAACGTTCATGCCTCCATACAAAATCTTACCACCCCCTCCCTGTAATTGATAAATGAAGACTTCCTTAATTAAAAGAGAACACCATCCTAGTTTTATGATGACTAAATTGGATAGTCTTGGTATCAATTAAGAGTATTCTGATATGACGTTATCATTGGGGCAAATACATCCTGGTAGAGCCTTGTGCCCCTACATGGGTAAAATTCGACACGTGCGACACGGCGACACAGTTTTTTTTTTAATCTGACACGGCCGACACGGCCCTTTTAAAATTCGACGGACACAGACATTTTCATAAGCCCCCAGTATTTGCTATACCCATAAAAATCGACACAGCGACACAGCACTTTTGCTAAAGATCGACACGGCGACACGGTCAATACTGGGGGGACCCATGTAGAGGCACAGCCTTTACAGCACTGTAGTCTCCACTTAGATGTCCCTTGTATGTTTCTCGTGAGACTGTAGATTTCACTTAACAAGTAACACTCCTTGACCCCACTGAGATGCCCTACACAATATTATGACGTTGTACATTCCACTACATTAAAACACCACAAAAGGTGTTTTGTTACAGCCTCCAGGATTGAAAGATTGAACGTGTGATTGAAATCACAGATGACTCAGGGTCAAGGTAATTAAGTGATTGAATTTATTTATTTATTAAAAACTTGAAGCTGTAAATCTCACATCCCCTACCCCACATCCCCCAACCCCACATCCCCTAACCCCACATCTCCCTACTCCACATGTCCTTACCCCACATACCCCTACCCCACGTTCCCCTACCCCACATTCCCCTACCCCACATCCCCTACCCCACATTCCCCTACCCCGCATCCCCTACCCCACATCCCCTACCCCACATCCCCTACCCCATATCCCCTACCCCACATTCCCCTACCCCACATTCCCCTACCCCACATCCCTTACCCCACATCCCCTACCCAACATTACCCAACTCTACCCACTGACCACTACCACTGAGTACCAGTATCCACTGACCCTTTGCAAACTTCACTAGTTTCTGTCCAGACATTTATATAATTCAAGATAATTCAAGATAGGTGAAGAGAATTAGCCAAAAAAGGTCTTACAAAAAACGTCTCACCTAGTATTACAAGATACCTCCCATTGACTTAGCACTGGAGTTGTGTGGACCGTAATGGAGACAAAAGTCGAATCTAGTACTTAAGAGTTTAATTTTTCTCTCCAACTTTTTGGTCAGATTTTGTGACTTTTATTAGATTCAATATTTGGATTGGTTGCAACATGATATTTGTAATATTTCTTGGTATAGCATGTAGATGAATGTCCCATCTTTCAATATCCACCCTTTTTTTGTATATTGGCTGAGAATTTTCTACTTAAAATTGGATGTGAAATTGAACTTTCACTATCTTGATGCAACCCCTCATGAGGCGTCGCATAACACTCAGGGTGGTAACCCTGAGTCAATAATGCAGCACCCAGTGTATTTGCCCCAATGATAAACCTGCTTTGCTCCCTTCTCATAGCTTATGGTTTAATGTATTCTTAATTGATACCAAGTCTATGGATTTAAGTCATCATAAAACTAGGGTGGTGTTTTCTTTTGAGTCATTGTCCAGATTAAATGGTCTATTCCCCTGATTAATAGCCTTGTCGTGTGTTGTAGGCGGTAGGGGGCGCCATCATGGCTATCGGGGTGCGCCTCCTGGTGGAGAAGGACAACTTTCTCGCCATCTTTGGCTTCAAGATGATGTCGGCGGCTGCGTCCGTCATCATAGCGGCCGGCGCCATTATCTGTACGGTAGCCGTGTGTGGGGTGGCTGCTGTCATAGTGAGGAACAAGCCACTCATGTTAACGGTAGGTGCATGTAAACAAACCACTCATGTGGTGCATCTGTGCTGTAGCCATGGTAACAGTAGGTGCATCTGTGCTGTAGTCAGGATAATGGTAGGTGCATCTGTACTGTAGCCATGGTAATGGTAGGTGCATCTGTGCTGTTGTCAGGGTAATGGTAGGTGCATCTGTGCTGTAGCCATGGTAACAGTAGGTGCAGCTGTGCTGTAGTCATGGTAACAGTAGGTGCATCTGTTCTGTTGTCATGGTAACAGTAGGTGCATCTGTGCTGCAGTAATGGTAGGTGCATCTATGCTGTTGTCATGGTAACAGTTGGTGCATCTGTGTCATGGTATAGTAAGCTATAGTAACTATGTGCGCAATGGGTACTTCTAGGATCCCATTAGCTGTGTATATTTCTCTGGGAATATGCCTCCAAATTTAAGGTGGCATCCCACTAAAACATGTATATAACTTCTGTCATAAGGGGGGACTATCCAGCCAAAAAGCGGACATATAAATAATCTTTGCCAAATATCTTTGGCAATTAATGGTGGTGGAATTTTGTCTTGGTATCAAATGCAAAGTGATCTATGCACATGATTAAGATAGTGACCACCCTGTGGCCTCTCTCTCTACCTTTGCCATAGGGAGCAGGGGTCGCCCAATTAGGGAATTTATGCATAATCCACCCACCCCTTTCTTCCGTATATACTTTAAACATGAAATGCGAAGTATGTGCTCTTAAGATATACGAGGTATGGAATGTCCGGGCACCTCAAAGAGTTCATTCTTATTTGTATAAATGAGCACTGTGAACCTGTGATCTCTGAAAGTTTTATTGTCCCATCTAGATATTTTAGATATTCATCTAAGTATGGTGCCATAATTTGCAATAATGTGCTAAATGTTGTGAACATTAATTAGTTAAAACGTGTAGAAATGGTGTTTCTCACACGCCAACATGTACTTTAGAGGTAGCCCGGGGCAGATTTTGGAACTGTCCGCCTTCTTCTATGATTAGAGGTGGAGGGCAGACATGATTTCCCATACCACAGATCCGTAGGGAGCAAATGCGATCAGTAAACCGAGCAATAAGGAATAATAAGAGTAGTTATCTAGTTAGAGCAGTGCGCAGTGCAACGACATATCTACCACGTTTTTAGTCTTTTTTTCCTTTTTGTACCTCAGAGTGATTTTTCTAGCTAGTCTTATAAATATCCATATCTGATCATTTTATCTACTTAGTCCAGTGGGCGAGGCTCCTAAATACATGCCAAAAGCTTGCCTTAGAAGTAAAGGTTTCCCTTTTCAAATACTTCCGCTGTTTACTTTGCCGATCTAGTTAAATGACGGGAAAACGGTTAATCAGTATTTGCGGGAGGGCATGGTAACGCACGGTAACGTGTACGTCCGAGTAGTAAGCCAGCGTCAGACAGCCCACTACCGCCACCTGGCCGCGGATACATCACATATGGCGCCACCAGTGTCAAACGGGGGCACTTGTTGTACGTCTAAACCACAGGTTTTAAAGAACCAGTGACACGATTTTTACTATTCCTCTTCTCCCACGTAATATATAAAGAGGGCCCCAGACAGGTCAAATCGACAAATCGACATGACCCTAGTGACAAGTGACAAGACCCATTTCTTAAAATCGACAAGTGACATAGGCATTCCTTAAAATCGACAAGTGACATGAGGGCTAGTGACATTTTTACAGTGTTAGTGACAAGGGACAAGACACTTTTCTTAAAATCGACAAGGGACATTGACATTTCTTAAAATCGACAAGTGACACAGCAGCCCCCCGTCTAGGGCCCTATAAAGCGAAGTTATCCTATAAACATGAGGCACATAAGAGTGGAGAGGCTCTTACCACCGCCACACACGGCCTCCACTACCTCCCCCACCCTGTACCCACACGCCCACTAGCCTTATCAGCTGGCCATGTTGTGACGTCACGGGAGTCCTGCATGCTAGTGTGAGGCATTGCTATATGCCTACATATGTATAGCCTTAAGACCCTCAATTCTCCGTAAAACATATGTTTAGCCCTGTTATACATTCCTAAAAAGTCAGCATGATGCACTAATGCAGCACTGGTGAGTTATTCGGTTGGCTGAGTTGGCGCATCAAGATGACAAATGGATATGAAGCCTAGAGGCATTATTTCGTTCATTAAGTGTTACTTTTTCTTTTACAATCAAAGCGGTGTGTATGTATTATATACAAGCATTTTTCTTGGGGGGGGGGGGTATATATAAAATCTCATATCCGTCTTGATTCTCCCAATAAGTATGGACCTACATATATTTAGATTCATGCCATAACATTACTTTTATTTTGGGTCTGTGTAACCTGTGACACGATTTTTACTATTTCTCTTCCCCCAAGTAGTATAATTAGTATTAAATGGTTGCTAGTCCCCGGATTTTGAATCTAAAAATGTTAAGTAACTTTTATGACCTACTACTCCCCGAATTTTGAATTATTAAATGTTATGTACCATGTATTACTTCAAACTTTACTTTTCATCGTGATTTATGAACCATTTATCGCACAGAGGCCGGGATAGATTGGGATGTTCCCCTGAATAAGTACACTACTCTAAGTGCTTTTAGTTTATTGAAGAATGCATAGTCTCTCCGGTATATGATATGAACGGAGACCTAGAGGAATCCCTCTAAATAACTAGATTAATATTCCATACATAGGTGTCACTGCCGGCATACTGACACAGTACCCAGATTGAGAGGTCACTGAAACATAATCTGTCCATCAAACCATGTCAAATACTGAATAACGGCGGTCACTGCTCACTTACCATGTAAAGTGCTACAGTTAGAAGTATACTATGAAGCATAGCCAGGCACCGTGAAAACGATGGTACAAAGTAGTTGTGGACGTTGCAGTGGCCCTTTAGCTAGACCTCGGCTAGGTGAGTGGGCTTTACATAGGGTAACATAGAAAGGTGGGCTACCCAATGTGTCCACAGCAGGCACTAGATGAGTGTATAGGTCGAGTTACATATACAGTTCTGCTACGTCACAGTGTGGGCAAACAGAGGCAACACTTGCTTAAGTAACCTCACCATGATAGCCACACACCAGGGTTATTACACTAAAATCTGTTTTAAGTATCCCTTGATTATATTGGTACATAGCTTTCACTATATAATATAACATGCTAAATGTATGTATTATCTAATGATACATGTATGGCTATTTATATTTATACATAACTGGTTGATTCAGAGTCACCCTACCCAGTGGTCACAGTACAGTGGTTTGTTTGCCCATCGCACCTCACATCTAAATAGAACAATCAACTATATGTAATTCGACCTATACCCTGGTGCCTCAAGGTTTTAACAGTCTGAGGGGATGACCGTGAACATTGGGTACTCACCAAGCTGAGGTCTAATTAAAACCTGTGGTTTAAACCCGCAGGTCTTACTGCACGTCCAGCAAGGTCTGGGGGAGGGGCTTGTAACGTGATGTACAGGTGCTGTGTGTAAGTAGCCACAGTGGGAGGGGAGGTCCTAATGGTCTTTAGTGCCATAATTCTCCACAGAGGGCAGACCTGTACAGTGACCACATCAGTAACTTACAGGTCATAAGACCTGTCCAGGTGTGGGTCCTTGCCTGTGAGGTGAGTAGTATAGTATGTATCGGAACGGGACTATAGTTAAGTACTGTTTATTACTCAATCGACCTGCAGCCAATCAGAGGCCTCCATTTGGTCACGTGACCGGAAGTGACCTACTTAGGGGATTAGTGGTGAGGTCACATGACCTAGTTAGCCAATCAGAGGCCGCCATTTGGTCACGTGACCGGAAGTGAGGTCATATGACCTACTTATGGACCGGAAGTGACGTCATATGACCTACTTAGGGGACCGGAAGTGACCTACTTTAGGATCACGTGACCGGAAGTGACCTGATGAGTCACGTGACCGGAAGTGACGTCACATGACCTAATGGCCAACCGGAAGTGAGTGACTTGATTGAGGATCACGTGACCGGAAGTGACCTGATTGATCACGTGACCGGAAGAAGAAGAAGAAGAAGAAGAAGAAGAAGAAGAAGAAGTGACGTCACGCGACTTAATGAAGAGATGAGCGTCTTTAAGGGGTCACGCGCTTTAAAATGTGATATCTTTTTTTTGGAGGAGGAGGAGGAGGAGGAGGAGGAGGAGGAGGAGGAGAAGGAGGCGAGTCTCTTATTTTTTTCGGTAAACTAATAAAAAACACTACGATATAAGTTTGTTTTTTTTTTTCATTTTTTATTGTTTTACGAGCGACTGGAAGTGACTTATTGAACTAGGTAGAAGCGTTCTTTAGAGTGTATAAGGGGGGAGGGGAGGGGAGGGGAGGGAAGGGGAGGGGGGCCCTTTTAAGATGCATGGGGAGGGGGGCGCTTTTAGGATGCATGGGGCGAGTGGTGGGGGGGGGAGGGGGGAGGGGGGAGGGGGGCACTCTAGGGGGGTGGGGGGGCACTCTAAGGGGCGTTTGTCTCTTTTAAGAAAAAAAGAAAAGAAAAAGATTTCAATCGAGAGACACGCTTCTTCCTCTCGAGAGGAAGAAGCGTGTCTCTTCGTTTTTTTTTTGTTTATCACGTGCTTCGATGAGGCGATCAGCTGCGACTGGAGGAAGTGACACTTTAAGAGGGCGCGCGTCTTAATTGTTATGATATTTTTTTTTTTTTACTTACTAATAAAGAAGACGTATGAAAATAAAACACAACAATTCACATGTCCGTCGTTCTCGTTGTTTCTTGCTTGATAAAGTCAAGTAATATCGCGATGCCGAGGTCAAACTTTCCCATGTCCTCAGTCAACACTCGAAGGAGTTCAAAAGGTGTACCGCCGGCACCGTCAGCTTCATCTTGCCACATTTTCAACACTCGGAAGGCCCACTCAGCGGGACTTCCTCCGTATTCGCATTCTTCAGCGATCTTATCTAACCTCTCAGGCGACAATTTTAAATGGTCCCCCACCTCTTTCCACCTGCTACCTAGACGTCTGCCGAGGGTGCCCAAGTGCTTATGCATCGCGCGCGAGTCGGGGTTTTCGAAATCCAACCCCTGTCTGTGGAGAAGGGACATCCACTGAGCCAACAGTTCCACGCGTCTAATGCGGGTGAAGACGCAACCGAGCTCTCCCCATCTATGACGATGCGGGGTTTCACCCCACCAGACTCGGAACATCGCCGTACACAGCTCCTCCGGTGTCTTGACACTGCGCTCTACTAGAGCATCCATACGGGCGGCGGTAACTTTTAAGCTACTGCCCAACTCTCTCCAACAGCCGCTCAACTCTTTACCTAGTTGACGAAGCAAGGCGTCGCTATAGGCTAACCGCCGCTGTCCTACCTCTCTGTTCTCCCCATCGGTCTGCCTCGCGCGTCTCACGTCGTCAAGCCGCATTAACTTTTTTTCAGGTGGACAAGGCGGTGAAGGCGAGCTTGAAAGTGGAATAGCTTGAGCCATCTCGTCTCGTCTTGGCGGCGGTGGCGGCGGCGGCGGCGGTGGCGGCGGCGGCGGCGGCGGCGGTGGTGGCGGCGGTGGTGGTAGTAGACGTTACTGTGGTCAGAGGCGATATGGTTTTTTTCCAACAGAAATCAGAGCTTTTTATACAGAGGGAGTTTAATCCCATTTCCAACAGCACTCCAGCTGTGTAGCGACCTGTCCGCATGACGCTTTTTTCAACCGCTCCGCTCCTTAAGAGCTTAGATGACGAGGGGTGTGTCATCGCTATCCGTGGAGACCAGCTGAAAACGGTGTTTCTTCCTCATCCATAGCCTTACCTCCTACCCCCTACCTGAGGACGTCTCCCTCCCTCTGACATTCATTGTAACAAACGTCAGAGGTCAGGTGAAAATCGGATTTTTTTCATGCACAGCCTTAGTCAGCTGTCACCCCTCCCTATTGAACTAGCCGGCCGCCGCCGCCTGGCCGGCCCGGTCTACTCACCACGGCAGGAGGTGGTGATTTTTTTTTTGTCTTACACTTAAGTCGCTCACCACATGCACACGCCTCTACTCACAGACAGACACGTTCGTCTTAGGGGGGTCCTGCTTCACGCCACACGCCTCCTGTAGTCTTTTTTTGTATACACACTCTAAGCTCATCACCGTTAATCCTTTATACAGCTAACGCGCGCTGAATGGCTGAACAGGGTGGTAAGTGGCTTAGCTCATGACAGTGGATCCCTCAAAAAAGGGATCCAGCTGAAAACGTCATACCTTATGTCTTTGTGAATGGCCGCCGGTCAGTCGACGGCAGCAACCGGTTAATCCTTTATACAGCTAATGCGCGTTGAATTGCTGAACAGGGTGGTAAGCGGCTTAGCTCATGACAGTCGATCTCTCAAAAGGGGGGAAAGGGATCCAGCTGAAAACGTCATGCCTTATGTCTTTTGTTTCTCTTTGTGAATGGCCGCCGGCCAGCCGGCGGCAGCTGAACAGGGTCAGTAAGTAGCTTAGCTCTAGAAGCGAGAAGGCGTATATAAGGGGTCTGGAAACCTCCATTCACTCACTCATTCTTTTGCTGCTCTCTACAGTCACCACCATGAGCAAAAGACAACACCTAGCGCCGTCCAAGAACAAGAATTCTACGCGGAACAGCGCTCGTTTAGCGTCAGTGCCTCCTCTTGTTACTGAAAATGAGACTACCGCCGCAGCCGCTTGGTCTTATCACCCTCCCGCTGTAGCGAGCGCTCGCGGCAGTAGTAGTAGTAGTAGCAGTAGTAGTAGCAGTAGTAGTACTAGTAGTAGTAGTAGTAGTAGTAGTAGTACTACTGGTAGTAGTCGTCGTGCTAGCGACGTTGTTACACTCGCGACGGTACACGTTGCTGCTAAGCGCGCTGCCGCTGCTACTGCCGCCCCGCCTGCTGCGGCTGCTGCTGCTGCTGCTGCACCTGCTACCGCTGCGCCTGCTACTGCTGCGCCTGCTGAGGCTGCTGCGCCTGCTACTGTTGCGTCTGCTGCTGCTGCTGCTGCTGCTTCTGCTGCACCTGCTGCTACCGCTACTACTACTGACGACAACGCTCCTGGCACAGCGCAGTACTGGCAACCGGGTTTTTACCTCCCCACTACTGTTGATGACTTTGATGACCTGCCGCACGTTGCACAGCCCCTCTCCTCCACCACTACATCGACCGACGCCCTCGACGCCGCTCGCGCTGAGAGTGACAGCTATTCGGACACTCAGCCCCTAAACCGAGAAGAAGAGGAGGAGGAGCAACAGGGTGAGACAGAGAACGACGCTGACGACGAGGCGTACGAACAACCCGAAGGGAAAGGGGTGGGCGGTACGTTTTTCGGCTTCCCTCTTCGACCTTTCGACCTCACTTCCTCCACTAGTAGCGTCCCGTCCGGTCCGTGGCGACTGCCCTCACCGCCACCTTACGAGGGCGGCGGCGCTTCATCTTCTACCGCTACACTCAGCACCGACGGCGTGT
Source organism: Harmothoe impar (assembly GCA_947462335.1). Classification (NCBI taxonomy): domain Eukaryota; kingdom Metazoa; phylum Annelida; class Polychaeta; order Phyllodocida; family Polynoidae; genus Harmothoe; species Harmothoe impar. Next base: position 24,765,984 of record OX381704.1, on the reverse strand, counting down.
GGCTGCGCTGTTCCAACAACGAGGCCTCGGATACCACCAGCGCTGACGCTGCTCCTGCTATCGGTTCTGCTGCTGATTCAGCTCACGCTGATGGTGTTACTCATCCTGCGGGTGTGAAACGTTCTAAGGTGAGTTCCAGAACAACAAGGCCTAGTAAGAAGAGAAAAATACAAGAAAAAGAACGAGATGGACGAGAAGAAGCAGAGAAAACCTTCTCCCGTCTTCTCGGGTTAGAGTTCTGCTTAGACGGAGCTTTGACGCTGGAGATCTGGGAGGACGTGGCTAGACTGTCTAGGAGGCCGCGCTACACAAAAGACGGCCAGGTGAAAGAGGCGTCTCTGACCAGAAGCAAGCGAGTGCACTTCACGGCCGACGCGCTGCGCGAGCTAATAGCACGCATCGCCGATATCCGCGCAGTGGTGCGCATACGCGACACAGCGGCCGCGCAAGGAAAACCTAATCACACCCCCTGGTTCGCAGTGCTGGATGAGGAGGGCGAAGTGTACGCAGCTGTGAGCTACTACAGCGGTAAGAACCTCGTCCACGTGCGCAAGTACGAAGGTCCTGACAAAAAACCCACACAGCAGGGAGTGACGCTGTCCGCCAGAGCGCTCAAAGAGTTGGATGACAAAACAGAGATCATTCTGAAATATCTCGGCATAGATTCGGAATGAGAGACGCTCAACGCTCACGCGCGCACACACACACACACACACACACACACACAGCGTTTTGACGTACGCTGTATGAGACAGACAGACGGATACACAGACAGCAGACAGAAAGATAAATAGATAGATAGATAGACAGATAGATTGATAGATAGATAGATAGTTAGACGGCTAAGTAGTTGGTAACTGAGTGAAAAAAAACATGACACAGTACGTATGCGAAAAGTGTTTCAAAATGTTTAAAAGACCGTACAACCACGAGAGACACGTAGAAAATTGTAGAGTAGTACCTAAGTTTTGCCCTCTATGCGGCGAAGGCGATTGCCGAAAGATCGCCTGTCGACGCGAATCTCTGGACGGGGTGACCGTCCCTCCGCGCATATGTGCTGTACCGAACGGGGAGGAAACGTTCACGGCGAATTGGCCTGTGATACAAACGGGCGTCAGGATGCACGGGACTCGCGTGAGTGTAACAAACTTCAGGCTACCAACCGGCGAGTTGAGTGACGCTGTAGATACTATGCGTCGCATTCACTTGACACAAAGATTCAGATACAAAGTGGGTTTCTCGGTAGGCTTACTCTTACAACACAGAGAAGACAAGAGCAAACCGCGCTACTTTCACGCCTCCCAGAACAACGCAACTCTCATACAACCGCTCCCTACTATAACTAATTCAGAAACTTTGGAAGAGCTCCTCTCAAAGATGGAAAACACCGTCGCTTGCGAGGAAGTACGGAAACTTTGCGACGCTGACACCAAGTGGCACGTTCTTTTTCCTACCAATTTGAACATTTGCGTTTACATGGGACCGGGGGAATTCCCCATAGGCGGTAGGATCACTCAGGCCGGTCGAGTTGGAAAGAGAAGCGGCGTGTTAGATTTTCCCAACAAGGACAACCTCTGCATCTTCCGCTGCATTTCCTTTCACTTATACAACACCAGCAAGCGCGCTTCAGATTTGTTACGTCAGTTCTGTCCCGCTGCCACACCTGAATCCTTTCCGGGTCTGAACATCCGCGACTTACCCGCGTTAGAGAACTTGTTTGACGTACAGATAGCGGTTTACACCGCGTCGCGTCAAGTGCCGGGGCGGAAGTTGAGAAGACGCGTTACTCTGATCAGACCGCCTTCCAGAACTCTGGCCGCCCGAGGTAAAGTCAACCTACACCTGACGGCGAAAGGCGGTTTGCACGTCTCTCTCGTCACGGACTTCAACGCGTACGCGGGCATATACGAATGTTGCAAGTGTAAGGCGGCGTTCACCACCGAGTTCTTGCTGAAGAGACACAGGAACCAGCTTTCCTCTTGCCGACAAGTCAAGTTGCGCTACGTAGGTGGCATCTACCAAAATTCGAGAACGATTTTCGAAGCGCTAGCAGACTTCTCCATTTTTCCCCCCGACGGACATTCCGGAATCTACCCTTACAAGATCGCCTTCGATTTCGAGGCTTTCTTCAGACCGTGCAAAGAACCGTCGACGGAACACGTGTCCCTGCTGTGGGATCACGTCCCTTTGTCGGCTAGCGTCGCATCCGACTTTCCGGGGTGGGAGGGGCCCGTCTGCTTCGTCAGAGAATCCGACGCAGATTCCGACCCCTTGTTGGACCGAGTTTTAAATCACATAAACGAGAACGCCAAAGTCATCGGGGAAGCTGTGCTAGAACTTTACCGACCGACCTTAGCGAAGTTAGATGCGGCGATAGGTGAAGCTCTCCTGCTGGAGGAGGCGACGTTCACCCCTTCTCCAGGCGGCTTCGCTGCGGCTCAGACCAGACACCCGTTAGTTCAACTGAAGAAGCGTCTTCTGAGATACATCCGTCAAGCTCCAGTCGTGGGCTTCAACTCGGGGCGTTACGACTTGAACCTGATCAAAATACGCCTTCACTCGTTCTTCGCCTCCGGAGACCGAAGAAACCAAGAATTCAGCGTCATAAAGAGAAGCAATCAATACTTGGCGGTTTACACACAGCACACGGTTTTCTTGGACGTAGTCAACTATTTGGCACCCGGTTACAACTACGCGACCTATTTGCGAGCTTTCACCAGGAACGAAGAGAAAGGTCACTTTCCTTACGAATGGATGACGTCTACCAGGAAACTGGCAAACAGAACGCTGCCACCGAGATCGGCTTTCGCCAGCGAGCTGACGGGCGTCAAAATGTCCGAATCCGACTACGCCGCATGTCAGAAAGTTTGGTCCGACGAGAAGATGCAAACTATGGAAGACTACTTGATCCACTACAACAGCAAAGACGTCAAACCTTTCATAGAAGCTCTGAAAAATCACGCTAAATTTTTCCAAGATCGCGGCATTGACATGTTGAAAGACGGAGTTTCTCTCGCCGGTTTGACTTTACGGTTCCTCTTCCAAAACCTAGAAGACGCGTTCACAACGTTCCCCCAGTTCGACGCCGTCCTCCACGCTCTGATCAAAGAAAATCTAGTCGGCGGTCCTTCCATCATCTTCCATAGATTTCACGAGAAGGGCACCACGCGGATAAGGGAGCACAAGTACGGCGAAGAAGCGAGACCGTGCCAACACATCCTAGGACTAGACGCTAACTCTCTGTACTTGCGCTGCATGAGCGAAGCGCACTGCACGGGCTATTACGCGGTGAGACGGCCTGAGACCGAGTTCAAGCCCGAAATTAGGCAAAGAAACTCTCACAGCGCTTTGGAGTGGTTACGCTTCGTAGAGCACGACCGCGACGTGAAACTGCGCCACGCTTTGAACGGCGGCGAGATGGTTGTAGGCTGTCGGAGAATTCGCGTGGACGGGTTTCACGCGGCCTCTAATACGGTTTTCCAGTTTCACGGGTGTTGGTTCCACGCTCACGAGTGCATACCGTCGCACCGATATCAGTGCGCTTCACTGAGAGAGGAGAGACGCGACAGAACGACCAGAGTAAGCGCTTACTTGAAAGCGCTAGGTCACAAGCTGGTCGTCGTGTTGGAGTGCGAATGGCGAGAGATGAAGCGTCGAGATGAGCGGGTCAAGGCCTCCCAACAACGCTGGAAGGTTGACGCTTTGAAAGTGTCTCGAAACGCGATGAGCGAGAGCGACATCCTTTCCGCTGTGAAAGAGGAGAAAATGTTCGGTTTAGTTCAAGTGGACATCACTACGCCGCCTCACCTACGAGACTACTTCGAAGAAATGACCCCCGTTTTCAAGAACGCGACCGTTTCAAAATCGGACATAGGACCTCACATGTCAGACTTTGCGCAGGAAGAAAAGCTGTTGAACACGCCTCAGAGATGTCTGATAGGGAGTTACCACGGAAAAAATATTCTCTTGGGAACGCCGCTTCTCAAGTGGTATTTAGAGCACGGTTTGATAGTCACCAAAGTGCAGCTGGTGGTAGAATACCTACCTAAACGCTCCTTTGCCGGTTTCGCGGACAAAGTAACGGCGGCGCGAAGACGTGGCGACGTGAACGAGAACGAGAAAATTCTGTCAGACTGTTACAAGTTAATGGGAAACGCTACGTACGGTAAAACAATCTGCAACAAAGAAAAACACACGGCGGTGAGATACACTGACAGTCGGAAGTTCGAACTATTGGCCAATTCGTGGCGCTTCAAAAAGGCGTCCGAGTTGAGTTCCGATCTGTTTGAAGTCGAACTACAACCGAAAACAGTCAACAACAACCTCCCTATTCAAATAGGGTTCATGGTATACCAGTACGCGAAGTTGAAAATGTTAGAGTTCACATACGACTTCTTGGATAGATTCGTCGATCGGCGCGATTATGCCCTTTGTCAAATGGACACCGACAGTCTTTACATGGCTCTCAGCGGTGACACGTTGGATGACCTAGTCAAACCTCGCCTGAGAGAGACGTACTTCAGAGAGAAACGAAAGTGGCTTCCGACAGCGGTGTGCGACGATCACTTAGAGCTTTTCGTGAAGACAAAAACGGAAAGAGTGCGAGAATGGTATCCGCCGCCCGGCGGATGTTGTGAGAGACGGTACCTTCACGATCTGAGAACTTCGGGGCTTATGAAAGCGGAGTGGGAAGGTGACGGGATCCTAAGTCTCAACCCTAAGACTTACATTTGCTACGATCGAGTCAGCGACACCGGTGAAAGAAAATCCAAAAAATGGAGTGCAAAAGGCGTACAGAAGAAACAAAACCCTCAGGAACCAGACGACTTCTTGGATGTTCTTCGCCAACGAAAAACTCTCATTGCTGTAAATAGAAACTTCAAAGTGGTGCGAAACAAAATGGTCACCTACACCATAGAGAAAGACGGCGTGCGCTACTTGTATTATAAGCGTCGCGTGCATTCTGACGGTGTGACAACGAGTCCTTTAGAGATATGAAAAAAAAAAATAAGCGTGTGCATCTTTTCAAAAATAGAGTGTTTATCAAGATTGAAAAAAAAAAAAATAAAAAAAATAAAATAAAATATTGTTGTGTTTTTATTTTCATACGTCTTCTTTTACTAGTAAGTCGCGCAGTCTCTTAAAGCGTCACTCATGTGACGACGTCGCTTCCAGTCACGTGATCCTAAAGACCCTCACTTCCTAAACAAAAAACTTCTTCTTCCGCTCACGTGATCAATCAGGTCACTTCCGGTCACGTGATCCTCAATGAGGTCACTCACTTCCGGTCGGCCATTAGGTCATGTGACGTCACTTCCGCTCACGTGACTCATCAGGTCACTTCCGGTCACGTGATCCTAAATTAGGTCATATGACGTCACTTCCGGTCCCCTAAGTAGGTCAGTAGGTTACCCAGAATGCACCACTAATCCCCTAAGTAGGTCACTTCCGGTCACGTGACCAAATGGTGGCCTCTGATTGGCTGCAGGGTTACCCAGAATGCACCACTAATCCCCTAAGTAGGTCACTTCCGGTCACGTGACCAAATGGAGGCCTCTGATTGGCTGCATGTCGATTGAGTAATAAACAGTAGTTAACTATAGTCCCGTTCCGATACATACTATACTACTGAGGTGTACTCAGACCTCAGCCCCATGCTCTCTGTGCCCCAGGTATACACAAACAACACAGGGCACCTGTCAATCACATAGGCCCAACCACCCACTCAGCACATACACTTGGAATTGTATCCAATTATTCTACTGATTCAAGTGTCATATGTACAATTATTTTGGTATAGCTTGGTCTGGCAAACATTCATAAGCTACCATGACAAAATATAGAGGTGGTAAGTAGCTATATTCTAGTCAATATACAAATATGTCATCTCCCTCTGACAAACCATGGTCTGACAGGTCATTTGCATATACCCAATGTGAATGCTATTTATATGAGAGCTGGGGGTTTAAGAGGTCTTACAGTCAGTAGTGAAAATCGTTGGAGGCGCAAATTTCGGTACCCCTCCGGTGACAGTCGGGGTGGAGCTGGGCAAGGTGGGGGTTTAAATGGTAATAAGTAAGCCAGATTGTTTGCTAGAGTAGCTGTAGATGGATACATCTGCACGCACGTCATGCCATGATCATGCACAAGGTCCTGAGTAGAGTAGCTGTATCACGACTTTCCTAAAGTCTCACACCATTCATTACACAATGAGGCAACTTACCCTGAATGTAACAACCACGAAGCTGCTAGTGCTCATTCTCTCTCTGAACCTCCCAAACCATCTTGTACTAATATCACGAGAGGAAATGGATGTATTGCCAAATACTCAATGTGAAGCCTGTCCGGCTCTGTCCAAGCTCTCCTTGTTGTGAGGCGTGTCAGCCTGGTAGATCCGCAGCCAGGCAGTTAATGATCACAATATTTAATTAAATGGCTAACAGACCACGCTTTACACATCCAATAATATGTCAAATAATAGTCTATTCAAAGATGATGGTGTGAATCTTCAAGTCTTATATACTGCACCTTCTGTATTCCCTCTGCTCTCCAGCTACCAGCTCAGCCAGAGCCTGTGTCCCAGATTAGGGGTCAAGCAGGTTTACATATTGTGAATGAGTTGTACCTGGACATTCCTTATATGTCAGCTGTCCCTCATAGAGCAGTGATTAGCATGGTGGATTCATGATGCAGTGGACCTAAGCTCAAATCCCTGTCAAGTCATATCATGGTGACCATACATGGTGACCATATCGCTCTCAGATATTTGATACTTTGGCATATGGTTTAATAATATAAACATCACCTTGCTCCTCACAAGACCAAAAGCCCAAATTCGACACTGCAGCAGCTGGGATACCATCTTTAAAACACAGTGCATTACTGCACTGCTTGTCCTATGTTAGCAATACTAGGGAGCACAAGACACTTCAGGTGGCAGGTCGAGTGTATTTATTGAGGTCATCAGAAATCAACTGCTTCTGTAAGGGTGTAAGGGGGCTCTTTTTACACTGAATGTAAAAGACATAATATAATTCTCTCATAGCAGGAAGACTTAGAATACTCTGAACTAACCCCCATCGTAAAAAGTAATATTTATTTTGAATATTTCCCCTCTAAACAGGGTATTTCCATATAAAAAGCCAGCTTTCCTATAGAAACAATTAGATGGTGGTTATGGGAATGCCACAGTAAGACAGATTGAAAATTCTGCTACAGACCTGCAATCTGATTTAAGCCCATTAGATGAGCCCAAAATAAATATTGATTTTACAAGAAAAGAAATCTTGGGCTAACCCCCTCCCTGAAACACCATAACAATCAACATCCCTTCCACCCTATCCCAAATACTAGGTGAATAGCCACTCATCCCACCTCACCCCTCAGTGCCTGCTGTTGGGCTATGTTACTTGTGAGTACCATTCTGAGACTACAGGCTATTAGTCAGGCCTCATTGCCTTTGGTTCTGACCATGGGTAAACATAGCTCAATGAGAGAATGGCATGCATAATTTATCAAGTATAAATATTGCTTAGTCTTCATATGTGAGAGGTGCAGTCTTGTATATTCATGTTGTGAATGGTATATAAAGGTGTACCCGATGCAATGGTAGCATAAATTCTGCCCTCATGCATATATATCAGTCATGAACAACAGCTAGCAGATTTGGTCTAATCTTTGGGAAAATAATTTATTATTTTTTCTTGGGAAAATTCAAGTAGAATTTCATAGTTTACCTTGGGATATCCAAAATAATATTTCTAGAAGCCCCACGTTCTTAGCTTTGCGATGATATGTGAATGATAATTAGATTCCTATTCTTTCAAATTAGTTTGTGGTCTCTAATGTTAGAATGATGCATGCATCACTGACCCTTTGGTATGTGTATGAATGACATAGGGCATAGCTCATTTAAGCACTATGTGACACATTAAGGGGCTAATGTTCTCGCTGATGTCCAGGTATCTTGGTACTCTGGTATCAGTCGTCCAGTATGGCTATAACAATGAAATAATTAGCTCACAATGTTTCGAAACAATAAAATATGGGTTGTACTTTGGTACAATTAACTGTTTTATATTCCATGTAAATGATAATAACATGTATTTAATGTACATCTTTTCAGCAAATCGTTGCTGTGGCCATCATCCTAATTATGACAATTACCGGTGGTGTGCTAGCACTAGTATACAGGAATGAGGTAGGTATTATACAATGTATTGGTAGCAATAATATGATATGAGGATGATTTCAAACTTGAAGGTTCAGTTTCTTACATTCACAAGTATGAATTTAGAATATTTGCTAGTACTGGAGACTATGTTCTGTGTTACTCCTATTTACATTATTAGGGCCCTAAATGAAATGACCCACTAAGCAAAAACGTCATACAACGTTACATAACTTTTTTCGATATGGCTCCTCCAAAACGTTATATAACGTGAAAAACGTTATTCTGACGTAAAATAACGTGTTTTTGTTAGCTGGGGACGCCCTGCCCTCTTCAAGAATTCCCACATTTCCTGGGCCTGATATTAGCCCCATGTGTGCTGTATTTTACAGATAAGTGTGCTGCATATTACAGATAGGTGTGCTGTATTTTACAGATAAGTGTGCTGGGTATTACAGATAGGTGTGCTGTATTTTACAGATAGGTGTGCTGCATATTACAGATAGGTGTGCTGTATTTTACAGATATGTGCGTTGTATATTACAGATAGGTGTGCTGTATTTTACAGATAGGTGTGCTGCATATTACAGATAGGTGTGCTGTATTTTACAGACAAGTTTGCTGTGTATTACAGATAGGTGTGCTGTATATTACAGATAGGTGTATATTACAGATATGTGTATATTACAGATAGTTGTGTATTACAGATAGGTGTGTATTACAGATAGGTGTATATTACAGATAGGTGTGTATTACAGATAGGTGTGTATTACAGATAGGTGTATATTACAGATAGGTGTGTATTACAGATAGGTGTGTATTACAGATATGTGTGTATTACAGATAGGTGTGCTGTGTATTACAGATAGGTGAGAAGGTGCGGCGGGACATGCACAATTCCCTCCGTAACATCTACGGCGTGGACACGGGGCGTGTCAACAACGCACACATCACAGAGGTCTGGGACAAACTACAAACAAAGGTAGACTTATATGACAAATTACTGCATGCATACAAGTCATGTATATAATCATTGTTGGCACTATTGTTTCTTCACTTAGGCTAAGAAAGGCTGTCCTTTTAGGTTACTCATATTTTCATGCTACCTACACTGTTAAGAGTGAAACCAAAAAAATACGTCATTATGACTGTAGGTATATTCTACTGTCCATGTACACTAATATCGAAGTATACTGTAAAACTACAGTAGATTCTACTGCATAGCTACATTTACTTGTATTCTTTGTACAGGACGTTAGGTATGAAATACATACCCAATATCGGGTACTTCATACATCTAAAAATTACAATTAGCACTATCTTCATTATGCCCATGTGCAGCACTACTGCTGTGGGGTGGAGGACTACCAGTGGCAGATCTACAGGGAGTCAGCGTGGTTCCTGGGCCAGGAGGGCATCCCGGGGGTAGACGTGCCCTACGTCCCCCTCAGCTGCTGTGTCTACAACCACCACGAGGAGTATTTGAGCACGGACAAGTGTCAGTACTGGGAGCAGGGACCCCCGGGCATCCAGGGCGGCAAGCCTAACGAGGCACTGCACGACAGGGTAAGTGTCAGTACTGGGAGCAGGGAACCCCGGGCATCCATGGCGGCAAGCCTAACGAGGCACTGCACGACAGGGTAAGTGTCAATACTGGGAGCAGGGACCCCCGGGCATCCAGGGCGGCAAGCCCAACGAGGCACTGCACGACAGGGTAAGTGTCAGTACTGGGAGCAGGGACCCCCGGGCATCCAGGGCAGCAAACCTAACGAGGCACTGCACGACAGGGTAAGTGTCAATACTGGGAGCAGGGACCCCCGGGCATCCAGGGCGGCAAGCCTAACGAGGCACTGCACGACAGGGTAAGTGTCAGTACTGGGAGCAGGGACCCCCGGGCATCCAGGGCGGCAAGCCTAACGAGGCACTGCACGACAGGGTAAGTGTCAATACTGGGAGCAGGGACCCCCGGGCATCCAGGGCAGCAAACCTAACGAGGCAATTTTGGTAATTCGATTTAATATTAACCGTAAATTAATTCAGTTGATCCTTTAAGGGTAGCACATTGCTTTAATGTGTTATGCCGCTTGTTGCCATGCAGGGCTAGCGGCTTGTAAGATGATATGTCTAGCTTTATATTTAACTGAAATATGTAAATTAACCTTTTTACAGGGGTGTTTCCATGCGTCTGGGATGTTGGGACTGGTTTGGTTTCTCTATGTGGCTGGCGTTAGTTTTGCGGGATCAGTAATTATGGTAAGTAATACTTTTCTGAAAAATAGTTCTATAACTTGCATTAAAACAACTTTTGGGGATCAATAAACACTGTATCTAAAATGTAAAAATTGCCCACAAAGAGTCTAAATTTCCCTATATTTGAACCCCAAGTAAAAAATAAAGTCACTGCTTGGTGATGAGGGACGACTTTCTTTTTTGAGTGACCTTATTGTGAAATGATATCAATTCATAGTACAAGAAAGCAAGATCCCTCCTCCCCCATCCATAGCATAATAAAATTATCACCACTCCATATATCTAGAGTTATACTGTGTGTCACGTTACGTCTATTTTGTTGCAGATGATTGGTCTCATCCTGTCTGTGTTCTTCTATCGACAACTTGGGTCACAGGACTAGCAACAACATACTTATAACCATTAAGGCATCATGACGAGCTGAAGCAGATGGGCTGTGCAATGGCGATCCTATTTGAATATAATTTATATATGTTGTCTATACATTGTAATAATAACTAAAGTATATATATGCTTGTCATTTAATATTGGAGCAGGATAGTTTTTTAACCACTTTTTTTTTTACATACGGAAATGGGCAGACCTCTATTGTATATAATAATTGATACATTATTACAAATGTTCTCCGGTGCAGTTGGGTCACATATGCCGCTACATATATGCTAAGAGACTCCAAATCTAAGAGGCATGTGTCTCCGTTTTGGGTCTGGGCCCAGGGCCACACCACTGAGGAGAACATCATTCCACAGAATCTGATCTGTTAAATGTATGCTGAATCTACTACTTTTGGGTTTGAGTTCTTACTGCTTACGAGATATCATTTGATTGCCCCCCGGCCCCCACACGTACGTGATACGGCCAAGACTGTTTGGAACTAGGGTGGCAATTGGCCTTTAGACTCTTTTGATTAGTATTGGTTGCTATTTATTTAATATATAACCTCACAGTTGACTACCCACGTTCCATTTTTTATAACGTCATTGTATATGCTACATATATCAAAGTTTATTTGTTATTATAGTCTTACAATACTGACTTAATGCAAATTGTACATATGGATTTCAATGAATAACGTTAATAAAGGTTTGATAAAGTGCTCCCTGATATTGCTTCACGATTACACGTGTACTAAGATATGAATCATATCAGTTGGTGTTTACATTATTTGCTGAAGATCTAAAGTGTGATACAGTGGATCCCTGACTCGTCACACCCCCTTGACTCTTGAACAGTATTGCTGCTTATCTGTACAGTTTAGATTATGTGATTACAAGAATTGTTGTGTATCTCCATTCATCTGTCAACATGACCATTGAGAGGGTATTGACCATCAATTATCTAACCCACATGATGCATCAATTCATCCCTGGCGAGTAACTCGCCAGTGCTGCATTCAAGCACATAGGGCATGATGCACCAATGCAGAGGCAGCAAGTTACTCACGGATGCTGCATTGATACATTATACCAACTATTTGGGATGGTATCGACTCGGTAGGGTCGACATGGGGCATGAATGCTCCGCCACATGCCCATGTGACTTGCTGGTGCTGCATTAGTGCATCATGACAACCAAGGAGCATAGTGCAGTATAACACTATGCTGTCATGTAAGACTCTTACATGACAGCATAGTGCTATACTGCACTATGATGTCATGTAAGTCTTCGTAAGAGTTAACTAATATGGAAGGACACAAAAGGAAGATTGTACTTTGCGTAGAAACTTTAGTAGCTTTTATTGTACATGTATGATTATACACGTGGTACACTAAGGAATTGTCAGGAACAAATGTTAGAAATGATTGTACAAGACAGTATAAGAGGCCAAACGGTGTAAGCCCAGCTTATAGCTCACTGCGTGGACTGTATGCTTTAGCAGTTCTGAACACGGGATTGACGACCTATGGAAGACTTCTTCGATACAGGTCCTTCGGTCTTTTTTACTGTTCAAGGAGGTTTATATGGGAATAGTTGCCTTAGAAGAATACTCATCGCCATCCATATAGAAAACACACTTATGTATGATCTGCATAAGTATTATATATATAAACCGTGACACATTGAACAAAGGCTCCCTTCACTTTCTACTGCACAATATGTAATATTATGGCCATTATTAAGTTAAGAGCCGCAGAGTGCTTTAATGCATCATGTCCAATTGTTGTCACGATGCGTGAATGCAGCCCTGGCGAGTCATTCGCCAGTGCTGCATTCACACATCATGCTGACCCTACGTGGTTTATACACACCGGAAGGATCGCATGTTGCGTTCATGCATCATGACAACGGTCATAGGGTATTAAAGCATTATGCACCCATTACAGGGTTAAGTAGGTTAATAAAGAGCTTGAACATGCCTTTCTCTGTGTTATGGGATGAAAGTTGACCTTGAGTACATTCATTTCAATCTGAGCATCGAACCAAACGGTCACCCCTGTCAAACCCAACATATATTATGTTAATACTATTTGCAATATTCAGACATCAAGTGATTTTCTTTTAGCAAATATTATTCAGCATGATTACCTTATGTTGGTGAATGAATTACCAGAAGCGTCAAGTCTCCAATGTTGTCTAAGGACAGCGCACACATTGGAGTGGTCTGAATTGGGTATTACATGTACTGCATAGAAAGTATACGTTTGTGAACAGAGGGGTCCCGGGTTTAGGACAGCATGAGTCACTGGTTACTGTAAGATCCAGCTGAATTTTCTTTGTGTGGAAACATGTTAAATAACTTGTACAGCTAAACTGTTAGAACATAGAAAACCCTGAACATGGAATGTTTTAGTGTTGGAAATAAACCTTCTTATCGAAGATGATGTACTCATTAGAATAGAATTCTGAACAAAGACAGAAATGGAATTTGCATCAGCTTGTGAACTAACCATTATCCGGATTAGACAGTCGACTTCTGTTTTACAATTCTTTACAAAATACTGATTGAAAGACATGGAAGAGCAAATGTAATGTCACACTTTAGAATATCAAACATACGAATAATATATAACATCAGAAAAGCTTAGCCATATATAAAAGTCAATCTCCTTTAGTTAGTTTAAACCTGGGTTATGGATGAATCGTGAAACCTTTAAATTCAGTAAAGGCTTTCGTCGCAGCCTTATATAAGAGCTAAGGACGCTACAACACATATATCAATCAATGTAACAATAGTCCACGCCTATTAGTTTGTTATATAATTCATAACAAGGTACCTTTTACTTTGAAATATTGCATTTGTACCTCCTCATATAGTCTAACCATTGGCGTCTTTGACACACACACACAAACATATATATAAATAGCTTGCATCGGAAACTGTACTACGAAAAAGGAAATCCAGCAATTATACAAAGCTTAATAATAACAGTATCTATAACGGTAACAAACTTGAGAACTTTGTACATTTGGCCTCCTTTGACTTCAGTGATCCTGTGTATGTGAAAAACTATCTACAGTGAAAATGAATATCCCCTGGTAACCCCTAACGACTCACAGCAGCCATATCGCACTGGTTATCATGGCCTCTGGAGGCATATCTATGTATAGTACTGTGGCTAGTCACTCCTATGTTAAATTACAATGACCTTGAGAAAACTGGCTCATTTTAAACAAAGAGCAAGCACATTTTCAAGTTCACAGCACCATGGCTACATCCTACTTCTCCATGGCCAACCCTGCAGTGGGAAATGAGCAAATATCTATAAATATCTCCCAATAAATTGCTTCATGGCCAACCTTATTTGTCTTCAAACAAAAATTCAAATGACTTATTCAAGAGTATTATAACAAGAAATATCGTCCCATGGTTGTTAAGAGCAAACTCCTAGTATCTCTGGTAGACCTGGCGGAATTTGAAACCTTACAACAATTTGAACTGAGGAGAGTTGATTCGACATGAAATGTGACCGTGGGATCCATGGTTCTAATGTTGGCACTGTCTGATAGATGGCGCCACTGCATTATGAACTGCCCGGATGTGGTACATTTGTAGTACAAGAGGTGTAGTGGTAGACACAGGTGGCGGTGCTCAGGGTGAGAACAGAGACAGGGGACCAGAACTGCTACATCTGCTGAAAAGGACAGGGTTGAATAACCACAATTGTATGAACTTTGTCTATGCCTATAGACACAGAAGACCAGTCAAAACTCCGCCAAATCAGGGCCACAATTCTGATTATTCCCCTTCTTCCTAAAAACAGAGAAATGGTCACAATTCTGCTAACTGTGCATGTTTCTAGGAACACAGAGATAGCCCACATATGTGCCATCCTTCAGTCCCGAAGATCAGGGTTACAAAGTCACAAACCTGCTCTCTGAATAGCCCTAGGAACATTATTACATTTTCCATCTCTGTCCCTATGTTCATGGATTTAGAATCACAACGGTCCTCAGGAACAGGGATGTAGAACCACAACTGTTGTCAACTCTAGCTGTCACTAAGGACATCTATTATACAGACTTGTAATGTTTGCTATCCCTGTCTGTATATAAGAACCGCGCTGCAGCCTGCTATAACGGTATATACCTGCTGCCCCTGCCTGCCCCTGCTACATGCTATACAGACGGTAGAGTGCAGTGACCACGATGTGCTGCTAGTGTTCTAGGTCCAGCTACAGGAAGCAGCCTCCATGCCCCACCCACAGTACTAGGTCTCCCCCAGCTCCTCTGTACTCGGCCCTTGTTGGCTGCCACTGCTCCCAGACATCTCCTCAAAGATCTCAATAAGATTGTCCAGCCCCACCAGGTAGCCATCCTCGTGGTTGCCCTCCTGCCAGGGGGAGCGGTGGTTGAGGACCTTACCCTCAGGGAGGGGCGTCGTTTTGCCAAAGTCTATCATCCAGATGTTGGCCTGCCCACAGCGGTCGTGGACGAACAGGAACGAGCTGCCGATCACCTGCAAGAGGTGAGAGAATGGAGGGTCAGTATGGTCGCCTAGTAAGGCATGATGGTAATGATAATACTGTATATAGTTCGTTTTATTAACCATTTAACAACAGGTTGATGTCGCACGGGTCATATTTTGAATATGCTTCAATCATGATGCACCAATACAGCGCCAGCAAGTAACTTGTCATTGCTGCACCATGACGACGATTTGGGACCACATCAACCCGAAATGATCAGCATGATGCATACATACAGCCCAGGTGAGTCACTCACAAGGGCTGCATCATTTGATACTCAGCCTATTTAAGGTCATACAGGTGTGACTTCTAGTTTAATTAACAAAATTGAAAATATTAAACTTTTCTGGCTTGTTATATGTATATCAACCTACCTCGTGTGAAGCAAAGAAAGGAGAGGATTCCAACGTAGCCCGGATTGCTTTTAGTCGCCGCAAGTATTTCATCTAGAATATAAATAGGTTTTGATGTAAATTCTGGGTAAAACGACCGTTACTTATCCATGAAAGAAACATAGTATATAATAGTCTACCTAAAGTATAAATTTCCCACCTTATAAGTACTTAAAATAGACTATAAGTATCACGAACTTTGAATAGACTTTATTGGAAGTTAGATATCAGGAAAGGACATTTTGGGTTCTGATAGAATGAACAAAAATGGAAATCCAGGCGCAATGTGCTCTATACAGTGACCACTATTTTTAATGTCAAAACAGTTAGATTTTCTATAGAGATGATATGTCTGCCTACCTCTATATTCGTGTCTCCGTCGGTGAAGGATTTGAAGGCCTCCATGACCTGGTCCTTGGTCTTGGTCGTCTTAAAGTCGGTGCTATGGGAATCTTGTTTCTGTTGGTGAGAAAAGTACAACATAAGTTGTCGTCATCCACTATGGACTTATTATCTTATCCCTTTAAGGACGCATAGATGCCACGCCCTGGTCAACAAAAGACAGGAAAATTTAAGATCTTGGTCAGGTTTATTTTGTGGGAAATTAAGCTCATTCAATACAACAATTTCAGCAAAAAAAGTAGGAATTTCTGCGAAAGTAGGAAAACCGGCACCGTTACGGCATTGTGTTTTAATGCGCTTTGCCTTTCGCCATCATGATGTATGGATGCAGCCCTGATGTGTACTCACCAGGGCTGCATTCATGCATCATGACGACCCTGTGGGGTTGATATCAACAACCCAAAAGGATCAACATAAAAGATGCACCAATGCAGTGCCTGCGAGTTACTCGCTGACAGTGTGTTGGTGCATCATGACGACAAATGTTGCCTTTTATCAATATGCCATCGTCATTAAAGGGTTAATAATACGTTCTAGGTCACTACTTGAAAAACATGAATATAATTATATTGATGGGTAGGTATTATATGTCCCCAGCAGCAGCAACTACTTCTTAGTGCTGAGTTGCTAACACAAACTGTTCTACTGATTCTTGATGACCATGATGCAAGCGGGGTAATAGTAAAGGAGGAGAAGCAAACCGGTGCATCTGAATTTCATTCCAACTATTTCAGGATTGTATTAGATTTTAATTGCACAGTTGTTGTAAGCATAGGAAGGCATTGGATGTATGTGGTGGACTGCCTGCAGTGTGGATATGAGACCTGCCCTTCAACCTCTAAGGACAGCATAGGGCATTAAAGGGTGAAAGCTCTATGCATCAGTACATAACCTCGCTCACAGGTGCTGCATTCATGCATCATGCCGACCCTACAGGGTTGATACACTTCAGAAGGGTCGGTATGATGCGGCATGATGCACCAATGCAGTGCCACTTTATGTCGGTAATGTGTTGCTGCATCATGCCAACAAATGAACATCTACATTGAGGCACCATGCTGTCCTTAAAGGGTTAGCACGAGAGGAGCATTATGAAGGGTCAGCAGTTTAGCTTCATCTTATATAGTGGGTAAGGATCAAGTGGAGAAGGGCCTGGCACGGAAGCAGGGATCATCGACGTACAGCGGATTATATGAAATGTCTTTTACAATTTCCCTTTCTTGAACCATTACGATTAGACCTTGATCTAGACCATCGAGTCAAGCAAAAAACCGTTTGTATAACTCTGTATAATACTCACTGTAGGGACCTTGAGACAAAAAAGAACGGAAATATTCAAAACCTGACATACCCGTGCTTGAAATGTTTCAGTATAATGTATAACCCAATGGTAATGGTCATATGAGTTCTACAGATTATATAAATACTAGTATGTAAGTGTAGCCATTCCTTGCCGGAGTCCAACATAAACTTATAAAATTCTCTGAAAATCGCTTAAAATTCCCAATTATTCTCAGGACGAAACATGCTCGGTAAGCAAACTGCCCATGGTTGATGACTCACAAAACCAAAACCATTGAAAGCTAATTTGATGGCGTTCTTCAAGACTTTAAAACCATCAGTGATTTTCTTCTCATTGTCCTTGACCTTTCAATTATGCTGTTCCCTTTTTACCCACGACTTCCCAACATTGTCAGAGCAATGTCCGACTCCAAAGTTTAACAAATCAGAGATGCCACTTATTCAGATTTCCTTACAATATTGGTCAATTTTTATTGAAATTTCTGTATCAAATAATGCTAAGCTAATTGACCACAGAAATTCCAATGGAAAGGCATAAATCCCTGCAAAGATGTCCACAGTGGGATCTCTAAGTTGTAATTTGGCCAGTGTCCACTAGGATTTATATGACTGTTTTGGCGTCGAGAACTATGTTTTGTCGGCGCCGACAAAATCGCTTTGTCGGCGCCAAAATGTGTTTGTCAGCACCAAAACGTGTTTTTGAGCGCCAAAACAGTCTTATAAATCCCAGTGGACACTGGCCTATTGTGGGGGTGGGTAGGGGGTGTGTAGAAAGGGCCTCAGGCTCACCTTGATCCCCTCTATACGGAAGCCCAGAGAGCCGGTGGAGGAGATGGTTTCCCTCCACTGCATATAGCGTGGTTTGGTGATGCCTTGTAATGTGCGTTCTTCTTCGGTCGGCTCGTCAGGGTCGATGTCAGTCATCTTCTTGTACATGTCCTAGAAAGTACAAATATTTAAGATTAAAATGCGGCTACCTTTTTCTTGTTACCCAATCATTATATACCATATATTGATATGAAACAATACAAGTCCTACTTATATAACTGATATACGGTAAGTATCATAAATAGGAATAGGACTTAATGAATTATTAGAAGTTCTTTCAGAGTGTAAAACTTGGGGATAGCATATCAATATCAAAGCGACTCCCCCCCCCCCCACATACACAGTCCGCGCCCCTAGAGAGGACGTGTACTTTGAACTATAGAACTATAATCTTTTTTCCACTGAAAAGAAATGAATGTGCTGCCCCTCCCCCAAACCAACCACGCCCACTGTTATTAGATATTAGTGACCAATCCCTTAAAGTTACAATCAGTTTTCATGTAAACAAGTCACACGGTGGATCTAAGATTGTGATGGTGAAAACAGGGTACAACTCTAAATATAGACGCCAAAGACCCGGGGGAGTTTTTGGAGAATGTAAACAGAAGAAGTCTCCTCTATTTTGGTCGTCAACTCGGGTGTTGTGCACTAGGCTGTTTGTTTGTCTAGACCTACCTTACGGTGTTTGGGGTTTTGGCGCGCCTTTTCTAGTTCCTCCTCTAGGTAGGTGCGCACGCCGATCTTACAGTCCATGACGGAGGGAGACTCAAACTCACACAACAGGTCCTGCATCTGGATGAAGGCTACGGCAGAGTTAAGGACTCTTCACTACTTATTAGGTAATTGTATACATGTATTACATGCTGATACATAGAAAAACACTCATTGATACCTTCTCTGTTGCATTTCATGAGTGAGGGCTGGGGCAGTGTATCCCATGAAGCTGCAGGCTGGGTTGGATATGCCCCAGCCCTCCACGAGTGAAATACATCAGAGTGGTATCAATGTAGGTAGCATTTGGATTACTTTTTTTAATTGAAGCAATTTGATAAAGGAAAGACAGCCATGGCATATGGTGTGGCCGTCTGCCACGGCCTGTGATGCTACCCAGGGAAAGACTGGCAACATGATATGAAAGTCCAATAGCTGGGACAACTGACTCATGTTAGAATTTCCGGTACTTCTTAAAACACCAAAATAAACCTCTTGAATGTGATAAATTATACAAAACAGCATGACTCTCTACCTTATCGTATATTCTTTATTGTTGACTCACTCTCTTATCTTATATTCCTAGGTGAATATAGCGAGTATGTGACCACGAGGACTGCTTTGGTGCCTGATAGATGGCGTATTGCTATCAGTAGGCTCCTTAGAACGCCCACCTCCGTCTCTAAATAGCTTGATGTGTTAACAGATTCAGGACCTACGTCCCTTCTACTTATCACCAATGAAACCAAGACGCACGGGGTCTATCACACCTTCTAACAACGAGTTATCAGCTGCAGGAAATGAAAGGAGTCCCCCAGGTTCTTATTCAGTCGGGAACGTTTACAAATGACGTCAGCGGCTCACTAGTGGGTAGGGTGTCAAGGGTTTCGTGACGAAACATGACCAAGGCTATACATTTTGTTTAGAACAATATTCCCAAGGGACAGGATATTTGGGAGAGGAAGGGAGAGCGGTGTGTGTGGAAAGGGTCCCAAAAAAAGGTCATTCATTTGTGAACGTTCCCTTAGTTTAGCTGACCACTGTAAAGTTGACCGAACTGACCTTTTCCGCCCACCGTGGGGTCATTATATCTAACAAAGGTGACGATCCTAGACGTCATCGGTACCCTGGGCAAACATCAACCCACTATACCCATTTACAAACTATTAGAGACTACCATAATGTAGCGGACAGGTTATTCACACGTTGTATGGTGCAGGTGAGATGGCATATTATTCATCCTTTATCCCTCATTTACGCTCACTTAAGCGTGTCATTGTAGCTGGTTGGATAACATCTTACATGTTGAATAACCAGTTGTCGTGTAACGGGTAGCTGTACCCAAACTGTACCAGAACATGGATACTAAAGATGCCTTCCTCCATTAGTTACTCTACTCAATTATACTCTGTAGTCTGAAGTACTTTTTTTTATGTATCTAAGACGATATGGTCACATTCATAGCAAAATAAGCTACATTAGGCCAAATTAAAAAAAAAGGTGTGTTTCAGGTTACCCGACCCTACCCAGCAAAACTGGGCCGACCCTAGAAATTTGTCTGATAAACCTGTAAGGGCTGCATAATACTCGTCATAGCGCATATATTAGCGTTATCAATAGTGCATTTAATGCCACCTTTAAATGGTTAATTATAAAAAAAAGTGTATATAGTACGAGTGTTGTATACTGTGTGTATAAAAGGATACTGTCGGCGTCTTTCTGTACGTCCCCCTTGTACTCGGGCACGTAGGGCCGCAAGATGTCCGTCATTAACCGCTGCAGACACTTGTGTTCTTTAGGACACAGCTTCTTCAGGATGGTCCCCGACTCTCCCGCGCGAAAGTTACCTGTAACATCAACACATTAACATGGTGAGGGGTTTTAACATCAAGTGATGCACCTGGGTCACATACTAGTAGGTAGTGCACGGATGTCACTATAAGATGTCGTCATGATGCGCCAATGCAGCCCTGGCAAGTTACTCATCAGGGCTGCATTCATGCATCATGACGACCAAGGGCATGATTTATTAAGGCATCATGTCGTCATCAAAGGGTTCGTCGTCATGATGCGTAAATGCAGAGCTGTGTGTGCATCATGCTCAGGACAAACACCTATAGAAATGTCACCGCTTAGTCGACAAAAAGGTATGAAAGGAAACGAAACTAGTTGTCATCTGTTCCTTATATGTTGCGTCAGTTGATATCAATGGGATCTCCCCGCATCAGTAGCTCTTTGGCAATTTTCAATTAATCATGCATCTTTATCCAGTCTTTGTGAAAACTTTTTCATCCCACAGGACATTCGGTCCTGCAAATTTTCAATGTTGAAGGACCAGCTACATTTTTGGAGGACCGGATAGCCACATATCTGAAATTTTTTGTATTTTAAGTATAGAAAAGCCCAAAATGTGACTGGACATCCGGTCCTGCTATGCCTGTGAATCTGCTGGACCGGTGGCATTTTAGAAGGACATTGCCACTGTCCTGCATGTTTTCGCAAAGACTGTATTATCAGTCTCCCCATCTTCCCATTTGACGTTTTGCGGCCGGAAACTAATTCAGAGTGGGCCCCTTTTACAACTAAATAGACACCAATCGCGCTTGGCTATGACGTCATTTTTCAAATTCAAGTTCAAGTTCATCGCCTCGTTTAATCAAACGTTATCTAAAAGTGCCGAGTATGTAATACGGTAGTACATGAGTTGTACCTGTAATGGCATGCATCCCCACCATGCACAGTGCATGTGCGTGACACATGGTTTGACGTAAATGTTATCGATATGAGGCTAGATTACAGAACGGTATCGTGTATTACATTGTGAAATACTTGTAGTTTCTGTTAAAACTAACATCACTATTCACTATGACGTCATCCTCCACATCTAGTGTAATCCTCCACATCCAGTGTAATCAAAGCTTTTTTTGTTTTGTTTTTGGTTATGGGGACTCATAACAGTTTATTCAACTGGTTACGATTTTGAATACTGACTGAATATTCACATTCAATGGTTAACCCTATAAGTATAGCATGCCGTCTCAGGCATCATGGTTATGCCCAATAGGATTGGCATAACACATGAAGACCCGGCGAGTTATCCAGAGCCTCGCGTAGAAGCCGCGGCTTGAACGGGTATCAGAACCAGCTCTAATGTGATACCAAACCTAAATAGGGTGCGGCTTATAAGAGTGTTTTTTTAGAAGTATACTACTGTACTAAAGTAATCACTTATAAAACTCCAGATTCGGCTTATGGAATTCTCTCAAGTTAGAGGTGCGGCTTATAAGCAATACTTTACGTACATTGGCACTAACTGAAATCAGTGCCTAGACAAAAAGCATATCCCCCGTAGTCTCAAAGCATATCCCCCGTGGTCACCTCGCTCCATGACTCCACTGGCTCTAGAATATGTTTTTAAGACCACGGGAGATATGCATTTTCTCAAGGCATTTGATTTTAGTTCGTTCCTTCTTGCATACTTTACAATATGTAGAGTTGGACGAGGTTTAACCTTACCTTGGTGACCAGCGAGTTGCACCCAGGGGTACTTGTGTTTCTTGAACTGCTGAATGAACGGCGACCAATGCACCATGTTACGTATTTTCCGCCATGAGCTCTGCTGCAAGGACAACAAGGAAAGGACATCCGTTAAATCTTCACCCATTGTGAATCATATTCCAAATTACTTCAATATACTACTTCTATAGCCACGCTGTGAATGTGCAGTGGTAGGTATATTCTCGTCAACTCTAGCTCGTATACTGTTGGGATAAGGATCAACTATGGGGAGTGAGCGCCGGGCTTTAACGCTTATATTCACGCCTCACTCTTGGCTGAAAGGAAAATACGATTTTGTCGAGTGGGTCCAGAATATACAGCTCTATATCTGCAGAATAGGTAGAGTATAGTATTATGGGTTAGTGGGGCTAGGTCATATACATACACCTTGTATATAGTGTGTTAGTGCTGTGACCTTATAATATACTTCAGCCAATGTAACACAAGGTAAAGTCGTTTACTTAAGGTGTTAAGTTGGCTACCGGCCCTTATCATATACAGTACTAACCCTTTAGGGACGATATGCTGTCTTAAATGGTTCCTGATCATTGGTCAATATGCACCAATGCAGAGCAGGCGAATTACTTGCCGGGTCTTCATAATGACTGTTCAGGAATGCATTAACCGCGTAGGTTCGTCATGATGCATGACTGCAGCGCCAGTGAGTTACTCGAGGGTGCTGCAGTCATGCATCATGATGCCAACAACTGCCACCTTATAACAGGGTCAACTTTTAACTAATTTGTGTAAATCAAAGTAGGCGAGAAACAACTTAACACTTGGACTACTTGACTCACATATCACTTATTAATTTTTAAATATGTGGGAGAGAGAAGGTCAGGGGAGTGCGCAGTGCTACGTCATGCATCCATATCATGGGGTCATTCAATACTCCAGGGAGACTATTCTACCTCCCTGACTACTCGTAAGACTCACAATGTCATAATATAGATATGATATGTAATGTATCATCCTATTAACAGTATGTACAGGGGCGTGGCAAGCAGTTTCAAAGTTGAGGGGGGACGGACAAGGGGAGTCTCTGGCCACTTTTTACCTGTTTTAGCTTGACCTTTAAGGTTTGACCGTTTTTAATGTAACTCTTCCCCTTCCCCTTATCCGGACACATGGCCTCCATTTAGGGCCTACACGTGTATCCTTATTGGACTGAACCATACCGTTGGGTTTGAATCACGAATGTGTTACTGAAATAAACACAGTGCCTTTGTGTGTTGCTATGGATGCTAAACAACAGCCATGTATGACAGCATGAAGTGTCCGTCACCCAATGACGCCAGTTCCTGTTACTGAATGTCAACATGGACACAGCACAGAGCACAACCCGCTCCCGGATATAGGCGTGTGATTTGAGTGCTGGGGGGGGGGGGGGGGGGTGGGGGGGGGGGGGGTCAAGCTGATGTGTTGTCCTATAACACTATAGATATTAGTGTGGATATATACACATGGACAATATAACTCTTTTCTGGAGAAATGTTGCCTGAACCCTTTAAGGACGAATGTCGCCATGATGCATTCACAAATGCAGCCCCGGCGAGTTCCCGGCGAGTAACTCGCTGGCGCTGCATGAGTGTATCGTGCCGACTCTACGGTAGGGTCGGCAAGATGCTTGAATGCAGCCCTGGTGAGTTACTCGCCAGCGCTACATTCATATATCATGACGACCAAGGTTATGATGCATTAATGCATTATGCTGTCTTCAAAGGGTTAAAGCAAAATGTGTTGGCATGCATCATGACGACAACGGGCATAGCACATTAAAGCACTATGCAGTCCTTAAAGTGTTAAATATCATTTGTCATATTGTCGTTGAAAAACACAGAAACAGGACAAATCTCCTATGCATTGCAGGTTATATCCAGTGGATACTCTATTAGAACTTCATTGTATTTTTAGATTTAACAACCGGCAGAACCAGTCCTTTATCTCTATAAAAACACAAGGGACAGGCAATGGGTCTGATTGGTACAGAATGGTGGGGAGCAATCAAACGTGTACCCGGTTTGTGCTGAGAATACATATTCAACTTGTACTGAGAACGCCACCATAAACTACCCCCTTGTTTGGTTCTGAGTGTCACTTGTTCTATTCAGTCAGTATTTCCTTTGGTCGTACATCAGGCTTGGTGAAAACAGGCTTAAACCGGACTTTCACACCATCTAGCTGAATATATACCAGTGTGCTGTCATCTCGCAAAAGATAATATACCGGTCCTGAGCCTGTGAAGTTCCAACACTCTTAAAGGCGCAAGTCTCGGTACCCCTCCAGCGGCAGTCGGAGTGGGGCCGGGCAGGTACTCAACTCTATTTATAGGGGCGCTGGGGCTTTAAGTTATACGGAAGTAGAGGTAGAAGAGGCTGTATCTCTAGTCGGGAGCTGGATCCCGGTGTCTCAGCCCTACGTCCAAGTGTTAGGGATAACCAAAGCCTGAGATCAGCTGACCCCCCCCCTTCCTCCTCCTCCTCCCACTAGCAGGGAGACAGGATGGCGGACTGCATCCTCGTGATAACACGGGCCTCATGACGACATGGGTTTGTGTACATGGTGGTGGGTCAACACACACACACACGTGGACGCAGTATCATGCTCTATCTGTGTCAGAGTCGGTGTTATCATAACCTATGTACAGCTAGAATGCCTCCCACCACTAACGGGTGGCCATTAATAACTATGGGATGGGGGGGGGGGGGGGGGGGGGCTAAAAAAGAGTTGGATCCTTCTTGATGAGTGCATCAAAGAGTGTTGGCCCTTTTCTCAGACAAAAAACAGGGATGAAAGAGACCAATTTGAAAAAAATAAAGAAATGTTCAAGTTGAGGCCCTTGAATAAAGGTCCTCTATAGTTAAATACAGGTCTTCACGACTGAATAAACACATTGAAATCAGGGGAAAACTTGAAAACTTTCTTCCCTGAAAAAGGAAAGCCAAAACTTGATTGGACACAAGTTTAAGCCCCACCCCCATGCATATAAACAAATGACCAGTCTTCGGGCGTCACCAGACAGTGGGAGGATATCAAATGCATGTAGGCCTAACCACAAATCTTCTCTCTCACACCCATGAATATATTTTCATAGCAATGGCTATAACAGGGAAATCCCGTGGTGTCACACCTGTGTCACCTGTATTTGAAGATGCGTAAAAAGAATCTACGTAGGTGATTCTCTTTTCCAAATCACGTACAAATGTAGGTGTATGAATGTTAAAGAACATCTTATGCCCGGATTTGCTTTTAAGTGAGAACATCGAAGGAAGGAAGCTAGACAGGAAAACGATCTTCTCTGTGGTAGACAAATGTGTACCAATAGATTCACCTCAATCCCAGCACCTGAGGCCCATACAGATGGGAGGTCAGGTGGGAATCCTATTTGCGTTTGGGATCAAGGATAAGGAAGAGGGAAGACAGGAGAAATGCCGGGAGGGGTTGGATGTCTCAGATCTAGCATGCCTATGTTACCCTTTAAACCCCCAGCTCCCATATAAATAGCATTCAGCTTGGGCATATGCAAATGACCTGTCAGACCATGGTTTGTCAGAGGGAGATGACATATTTGTGTAATGACTAGAATATAGCTACTTGCCACCTCTATACTTTGTCATGGTAACTTATGAATGTTTCCCAGAGCAAGCTATACCAAAAGAATTTTACACATGACACTTGAATCAGTAGAATACAGGAATACAATTCCAAGTGTATGTGCTGAGTGGGTGGTAGTGGATGTGTGATTGGCAGGTACCCTGTGTTGTTTGTGTATACCTGGGGCACAGAACACATGGGGCTGAGGGCTGAGTACACCTCACAGGCCAGGACCCACACCTGGGGAGGCCTTATGACCTGTAGGTTACTGATATGGTCACTGTACAGGTCTGCCCTCTGTGGAGAATTATGGCACTAAAGACCTTATACTTTAGTACTGGGTGCCTGACCTAGTTTGTGTAGGACCTCCCCTCCTACTGCCCACTGTGGCTAGTTATACACAGCACCTGTCCGTCACCTTACAAGCCACTCCCCTGGACCTTACTGGACGTGCAGTAAGATCTGCGGGTTTAAAGGGAAATGCTACTTGTCGAGATAATACTGAAATTCTATTGCTATTTGCATGTAACTCAAGATTATATTAGCTTGATTTATTATCAAATAGAAAATGAAAAGAAATTGACTTGTCACCGAGCTAATTTTCATGATACAGCCATTTGAGCAAATGAGTACCTTAATTATAGAAATGAATGGGAAAACAGTATTTTCTCACATTATCGGTTTTGGATTATCCCCCTCTATTGCTATATCATCCAAAACTTGGGAATGTTTCATGGGCATCTATAGGAACATTTTAGATGTAAAATACAAAGGGGTCACCGATGAAATAAGAAAGTAATGAATTTTTCAAAAATACTTATTTTGCCTTAACTATAGGATGCTATGGGTGTCCCAGTGACTAATAAATGCGTTACACACAGGTATAATCTCTGGATGACAAGTAAAATGGTTAATTATGGGAAAGTACCATACATTGGAATACAAATTTAGCCAAAAGAAGAATTTTCATGAGAATTGATTTCTGCCACCAGGTGGCCTATCTGTAGGAACCCGCATTTCCCTTTAAGGGCAGTATAATGCTTTTGATAGTTCTCGTCATGATACGGCCTTTAGTCCTGTCGTGTCGTCATTACTGACGTGATTCATCAAGTCAGCGTTTAATAGAATGTGGTAACTACCCCAAACAACCACATACTGTGTGTACAGTGACACGCCTACACACAACACATTTAACGGTATGTACTTTACCGTGTTATTTATATTTGTAAGAATGTAAATATTTGAGCATGAGTCATCATCACTAGGCTACAATTAAGTCACCTGGGGGATTCATTAAGGGAATGTTGTGTTTGTATAGGCCTACGCAACGCACACAAAAGCACACAAAATTACCAGTCTGTAGAAATGTGAATTATTCATTTACATATCTGCACTCACAAAAATGTGGGGAAATACCTAGTGTTAACAAGGAGATACATGTGTCTTCATGTATAGGCCTATATATATATATAAATTTTGTCACTAAAGATACCATAGTTACAGTAGAAACTACGTCACAAACACCCTTTAAACTATGTGTCGGTTCAGACACGTACCAAGAAGCGTGTTCTAGGAACAAGCATATTTACACAGTCTTTGCGAAAACATGCAGGACAGTGGCAATGTCCTTCTAAAATGCCACCGGTCCAGCAGATTCACAGGCATAGCAGGACGTCCAGTCACATTTTGGGCTTTTCTATACTTAAAATACAAAAAATTTCAGATATGTGGCTATCCGGTCCTCCAAAAATGTAGCTGGTCCTTCAACATTGAAAATTTGCAGGACCGAATGTCCTGTGGGATGGAAAAGTTTTCACAAAGACTGTTCACAGTGAGCTGATCTACACGAGTCTACATCCCCATGACAGATATATGCATTCTTATCAACTTAAAATCGGTTATGCTGTACTCCCTCTTGACCATGTTAAACAAACCCTCTCAACATCTGCTCATGTACTACATGTTATGGTAGTTGTAGTATTGTCAGTGTGAACCAGGTACTATAAACGAATTCAAATAATATAGAAATGTCTCAAGGATTCATTTATAATCCAAATGAAGCTGTGTTGTGCATGGAGCCGGCATGGACACTGGCTTGATTCCGTGTTGGGTACTTTCAGTATACTAGTATAGACCACACACTGGTTGGTTCTACCTGAATCTACCTGTCTATTTTTGTTTGATCCCCATATGGACCCTCAGCACGCATCAATCACCCATTTATAGCACTGACTAGTCAATCCTTTTATATGGAAGTCTCGTTTTAGACTTACACAAGTGTATTTTATTGTTCATGTATGTACACAGAGAAAATAAACAGCGTCAAAAAGGAGTCCAGGTTGCCTCCAGAATGACTCCCCTCTGTAGGGGAGCCCAGGCTGCCCAGGGGAGTCTAGATGACTCTCTGGTCGAACCAGGGGAGTCACCTAGGGGAGTCACATAGCCCCCTGACTCATCTAAGGGAGTCAAATAAGTACCCGGGCTCCCCTAGAGAAGGGAGTCATTCTGTAGGCAGCCTGGACTCCCATTTGACGCTGTTTTTTTTCTCTGTGTAATGTGCCCCTCCCCGTGCGCATGGCACTGTCAGATGGGCGGCACACCTTACAGCCGCGCCTGGGCTATAAAAGGCCTGTGTAACTGTAACATAACTCTCTCCACTCTTACTGTTACTGGAGGGACAGTAAGAGTTGGGCTTTGACATACCCCGCCTGTGGTGGTGTCTGGTGTGAGTCGTGACCTTAAGGAGTAGGGGTAGATGGACAATTACGGTCATTACGTACCTTGAGATGTTCACGTCAATTGTGTAGCCATTCATGCGTGATAAGCCCTGCTCTTGTGTATTTCAGTACACTTTCAATGATAGTCTTTCCAGCAAAGGACAAATAAATATAATACCATATAACCTCTGCGCTCTTATATAGGTAATCAAAGTGGACATCTCAAGGTACGTGGTTACCTTTAGGTCCATCTACCCTACGTCACTATGGGGGTGCGGATGGGTCCCTACCCCCCCCCCCTCCCTGCGGTCGGAAAGTCGCCGAAATTAAGGGGTCCAGCTCGAAAAGTTGCCCTTTTAGACCCTTCAACCTATGGTCAATTTTCTCCAAAAGTCGCCAGGTCGTTTATATTATTGCCTTAGGTCGGAAGTCGCCTTCGAAACGGCCCAGGTCGCCAGGTCGTTTTTTACCCATCTGCAGGCACCACTATGGTCAGACGTTTAATGTCCATTGGAGCATGGCCAGTTGGACTTCACCCTACCCCGCCGACCCCACGTGTATGGTATACGTATATAGTACCCTTATACAATAATAAACAATGTAACACTGACACAGTCAGTACGACGTCTATATATAGCGTCATATTATTATTAGTTTTCTTATTTAGTAGGAGACTAATTAAATTAAAGACATGATCTAATTCATGGCGATGTGCCTCTATCTTTCACCCTGAAGTCGTGTAACTGGGTATCGTGCCAGATTACTACATGTCCTGATCACCGATTAGGAGTAAATGTGAATGGGTACAGAAAGAGCCTTATGAAAACCTATACTCCGTGGGAAATAGACGAAGGCTAGGTATACTAGTCCAACCATGTCCTTAAAGGCGGAAATCTCGGTACCCCTCCAGCGACGGTCAGAGTGGATCTCAGGACAGGTACTCAGCCCTATAAATAGGGGCGGTGGGGCTTTAATGGTGACAGGTGCGATTCGAAAACAGGAAATGCATCTGCGTAGTTATCTGATTCTAGGACCAGTTACTATACCAAAGAGCAGACAAAACAGGGAAAATAACACACATCGTATCCATGCACACTGCGCTAAGTGGTGAAGGCCTTCCGGCCGAGTTCGTGCAGACTACCACAGTCAATTACCCTACAATGAACTCCCCATGTGCTGATGAGCCCTTCCTGTCACAGTAAATGACCGTTCACGAACTTTAGTATGAAATGAAGTTAGTAATATAAAGTGTTGATATATGCATTGACTTTTCCCCACGATTTCTTTCTACATATGTTCCAGTTTAGCCCTTTTCACGCTTGTATCGATCTGGTGTTACTTAGCCCTAAACAGAATTCTAAGTGGATCGGAGGGGAATTAAGAGGATCAAATTTTGGAACTAAAATAGGAAATCCTACCGGTACTGTAATTATTATAGTCCGAGAAATCAAATTCCTGGGAAATAGGTTGTAAGCTTCATTACCCTACCGAGTTACCAATGCCCTGTTACATTTAACAGAAAATATAACTAATATTTGGTATAACACGATCTCCAACTTACATTACGGAGCCGCTCCAGTGATAGTCCGTTCACGATGAGGGCCCGTGCTAAGGCCATGAACCGCTCCCTGGGTGAGAGAGTCTCTGAGGCACACACAGAACACTCCGAGTCGGAGATGCTCCCCGCCTCGGACGAGCAGCTCAGCTGAGACAACGACTCCATAGAGCAGCTCAGGTTAGTCAGGGAGCTCGTCAACTGGCGGGCACAGCTCTGTAGGTGAGGTGAGCCCTGGTGGTGGGGGGAGGGGTAGCTCTGACGGGGGGTAGGGGACTGGTGCCTTGGTGAAGAGCAATTGTGTCTTGGTGAAGAGCAAGTGTGCCTTGGCGATGAGCTGTTGAAGATGGGTGATGATGGGCAGCTGCGTTTAGAAGAGCAGGTCTGTACCAGGGGTGAGGAGCAGCTCTGACGTGGGGAGGAGCAGCCGGCCCTGGTGGGCTGTGGTAGGGGCCCCACCCGGCCTGTCTCTGTCCGTAACACGGTCTCCATGGGACCACTCATCATCATGGTACACCTGAGTCGGCAGGTAATGTCCTAGACCTAGTGGTCGCCTCTCAGTGTGGTTGGTCCTCTACTGTTGCTCCAGTGAACTATCCCAAGTTTCAGACGTATAATGTACTGACTGCTATTCTCCTATACTGTAGTGTATATACATGTAGCACCACGACCGATCCTTATAGTAAGTTGACGTCTACTGCTCCTGTGCTAGCCTGTGAGAGCCGGTTCCGTCTGGGAGCAGGACCTCCTGCTGTGGTGCGTGCTGTGCTCTGACTGACTAACGGTGGGTGGGGGCCGCGTGTTTCACCGTGACACAGGTCTACAGTGTGTCTGCCTACCTACTGGAGGCGTGACGCGAGCCGCCTCTGTGTGGGTAAAACTGTGTGGATGACTGGGTCTGGGTGGTGGCGGCCAGGTGCGGCAGTGAGAAGTGTGACCTGTGTCCACCCCCCCCCCCCCCCCAACCACCACCACCCACCCACCCACCAACACACACACACACCTCCAGTCCATTACACATGGCCATAGTTTTTGGCTGCCGCCACCAAATCGTGATGGCGTGGCACGAGAACGGACCACAGTGGACGTCAGAAGAGGAACCAGTGTAATATATATCATGGGCACTTTTAGACACATTAACAGTTGATCCTGGTTGGGGATCTCTAGAAGATAGGATGGGTACAGGACATCTGGGAGGACCTGATGTTTAATGTCACTAACAGTTAGGCCTATATCCTTGTGGTTGTCCTAAATAATGGGAAGAATAATTCAGAGTGAGTCTGGTTAGGTGCTAAGAGCATTGTACCTAAACTGAAGCAATCTTTATGACTTAGCACTAGTTATAAGTGCGAAGTACAGCATTGAAAGCAACCATGAATTTGTGGTCCTATAACAAACAGGTTTCTCTCTCAAAAAGGGGCAAAAACTTTAGTGTGACCTTAGAAGAGCTCAGTAGAGCCTAACCATGAGGGCAGCAACAATAGGACCAACAAAAGGAAGGTATGTTTCATGTATCATGGAGAGAAAGTCTAGGGTCGAAAGGTCGGACTTAATTTTTAAAATTTATCCTTTTTTTCAAACATGAAAGTACTAGCCGGCTTTCAGCGTACCCTAAAATTGACCAAAAAGGTGTAAAAGTGTGATTTGCACAAATCACCATGCATCATGCAGCCTTTCTATCTCGTATCATCTTCTAAACATGAAAGTAGTAGTCAGCCTTCGGGAAATCCCTAAAATTGACCAAAAAAGTGTAAGAATAAGAAAATTTCTTCAAAATTGGATATGAAAAAACCCACGTAGGGTCGGCCCTATTTTAATAGGCAAGGTACGGTCGGGTGACCTGAAACAACCCCCTCGTGCATATGAGAGGATACTGCTAAGGTATCGACGAATGTATGTAGAATATGCAGTGCGGATCATCGTTACTAAAGTGTCAAGCATAAGAAGTCACCTATTGATTGATACTTCTGTTTACTTGCCTCATACCTTGGTTACCGCGGGATTGTGAGAAAATGTATAAAAGCTCAATCACTCTTGGATAAAAAGGCAATCGACAAAACACTCACTCTGACACTTTTTTTCTTAGTGAACTCTATTAAAGAGCTAAGCACGAGCTAACAACACATGTTGTCCCTTCTGCAAGTTAAAATGTTAAAAGGAACTCCCTTTTCTAGTTTTTTTGGGTGTGTGTAGCCTTGAGGAGGTATTATCAAGTTGGGTGTAAAAGAGGTCATTATTAACGTAGAGGAGTACACTGGAGGACTAAATGGGGTACCCCCCCCCCCCTTATGGTGCTGACATGGGCCGTGCAGTGTAGTCTGACCCGACCCAGGCACCCGGGGGGGGCACTCAAGTATGTTTTGGATAACCACTGCCGCACCTCTCCCAGGAGCGGTGGCGGTGGGTTTACAGGGGGGATGAAAAGGGGGGCGGTCAGCCCTTCTTAATATTAAAAGAAGGGGTGGTGACCCCCCTCCCCTGCTTTCTGGATAAAGGTTTCTTGTGTATATACAGCAATATTGGGGCACAAACATGCTTCTGATGGCTTATAATGTGCTAATTGGTAAGTTTGCCATTGTTATGTCTAGCACCTGATGCTCAAATGGGATGAAAGCAGGAGGCTAAGATTCAATTTGGCCTGTTTAGGGGGGGCGGTCACTACTACAATTTTCCTCAGTATGGAAAAGGAGGGGCGGTCAGTGACCCCCTCAGCTCCCCCCCAGTAAGAGGATGTGGGGCGGTACCGCGGCAGTTGCCACTGACCCACATATAGTCAGTGCCCCCCCCGGGCCCAGGCACCAACCCTCTGACGTCAATGGTGTGCTATTTACAGCAAATCCCACACTTTAACCCTTTAAGGACCAGAGGGTGTTTTAATGCAATATGCCCTTTATCGTTATGAAGCATGAATGCATCCCTGGCGATTAATTTGCCAGTGCTGCATTCAAGCAGCATGCCTACACTACGGAGGTGATACACACCCGAGAGGTCGTCATGATGCAGCCATACAGCCCAGCCTGCATCATGACGGCCAAAAACATAGCACATTAAAGAACTATGCGGTCCTTAATGAGTTAACCTGAACATGTCTTCTCAATAAGGCCCCACACCACACTTTTATAATAATGTCCACACAGCCTTATGGAGACTTGATGCACAGGCACACTCCACTCCATACACCATGTGCAACATTAACCCTTCAAAGTGGCATTATCACCGAGCGTATCCCACTAACAATTGATTCTAGTACTGTTCTAACATACTACATGTATGTGGTTAACCCGCAGTTCTTACTGCACGTGCAGTAACAGTCAGAGCGCATCGGGACAGGTACTCAGCCGTATATATAGGGGCGCTGGGCCTTTAAGTGCGAGTGGTAAGAATGCCCCTTTAGGCTTTAGCAGTTCATGGTCAATCGGTGTCCTTATATATCCACCAACGCAGCACCGGGCAGTAGTTTGCTGGTGCTGCATGCATCATGCGAGTGTATCAACCTTGTAGGTCGTCATGATACATAAATGCAGCGCTGGAGAGTTACAAATCCACTAGTATGGACTGCATTAATGCATGACATGATAATCAATTAAGGGCATTATGCATTAAATCGTTAATCGGGCATTTAAAAGCGAACAGCGCAGTATTGTTATGCGTAATGAAACATGCCACAAACATCTGTGAGCTCCAAAGAAATAGGAGCAATTCTTTTTACTTATTTTCCAATTATAATTCCACGTAAAACGTGATTACACGAGAAAAGTGCCAAGAAAAGTAGCCTAAATGGCCTGGCGTCGGGCGGTGGTGGGCCCCCGGCACTGAGTAATTAAAATCATTATGCGTCATGTCTGGTCTGGTACGTGGTGATCTTTGAAGCCTTTAAGGACAGCAGAGTGCTTTCATGCACTGTCCGTCTGTCATCGTGATACAGCAATACTGCATACATGCATCATGCCCATCCTATAGGGTTGATACAATCCCAAAGGGTTGGCATGCATGATGCAGCGCCGCTAAGAAACTGACCGATACAGGATGGTGCATTATGACGACAAATGAAATTTGAGACATCATGTCGTCATTAAATGATTAAATGTTAACGCAGGATCCAACTCCAATCAAGTAACTCCAATCAACAGACCAACACAGAGGAGGCTCCGTCAACATGGAGGGCCCCAGATGGGATCTCAACTAAACATGTTGACAATGTCCAGTAATAAGTCCACTCCTACGCATACCAGTTATGAATTAACTTGAGTGGGTAAAGAGGGACCCGACACCCAGAGCGTCTGTGGTGATCAGAAGACTGAGAAAGAGAGGGGATACAGGAGCCCAGTGTAGGTTATTATAAAACAGACTGATGGAAGAGATGGGTAGCAAAGGCCGCTGCTGTGCCTAGGAATGAGTAGTTTCCGTTATGGGCAGTATTTCCGTCACAAACGGTCGGCAACCGTTAGTGTTAATGTGATAACTGGTATTGAACCCAATACATGTCAGGTAATATCTTGTCCTATCTCGACGATATGAATGCACTTGTAGACATTACACATGGGTGATTATACTATAGAGACCGCTATACATGCATCGATATCACAAGAAATCTACATTATGTCTATAAGTTCTGACAAGATAGAGTCAAATGTTAATAAATGCCCATGTCTCTATGATACATGTTCCATGTCAATTTTAAGAAATGCCCATTTCGCCGTATCAAAATTTGTGGTCAAGACTGACATAGTATACAACCTCTATTGGGCTATATAGGTATAACTTTAACGCACGACAAACCGTATTATAAAACCTACTAATAAATATCATGCTACATTTATATGAAACTACCAACCCATAAAGTATGAGGAGCTGACAAGAGGCAGGTTAAACAAACACACCTTTATCCAGGCACCTACCCGGGTTACTTACGTATGCTATATACCAGGGTCAGAAACAGGGACAGATACCAAATACTAGCTACCAGCATTGAAGTAAAAAAACAACACATCTACATGTAACTATAGCAGGTTTGTCATGTTGCTGGATTAGTCTAACAAAGGTGACACTCCCTTATCCACAATATGCAAGCTTTTGGTAACATTCTGCAGTAAATTGACAGAATGTGACACATACATCTTACCGAAACGCAAGAGTTCCTATACAAAAGCATCAAGTGGATTCATAGATATTTGAAATATCCTGATTTACTTGAGTTTTCCCTTGACGTTTTCGTTGGGTCGATAAAACCGTTTTATCCGTGCCAAAACGTTGTTTTTCTGCACCAATACAGCATTATAAATCCTACACTGAAAACCCTATGTTATAATAAGTAATCAATAGTAAGGACTTTTGGGTGATCATTTTGATTGTGTGAGGGCTAGTACCCTGGTGATCATTAGAGTGATTATAAGTGAGGACCCAGGTCATCAGTATGATCACCCTTTTGACCCAATTATGGAACATGTTAGGTTGTCAATGGAAAGACCCTGCCCAGGTACTCAATTTGATGACTGCCTTTAATTTTCAAAGTTTTCTTGTTATAAATTTAAACTGTTGTCATAAAACTCAAACTTGTAAACATGTATGACCAATATTATCATAGTTTTTAATCAATAGATCACATGGATCAGGAGCTATGTGTTACATTATTGTATAGTAGGTCCCCCTAGTGGCAAAATGATGTCCTCAAAATGATCACCTTTTCTTATCACTCTGATCACCTAAGGTGATCTATCAGGTATGATCACCCGAAGTCCTCTGTAGTGAGTACCTTCAAATGAGCCTGGGGTTTTCAGTGTAGGGGATACAGGCCTATTAGAGTACATTTTGGAATTCGACGGTATGTTTTCGTAATAATAAAAGTAATATAAATCTCATTTCCCTGACGCATCATCTAATTTCCTGACTTTCCCTGACCACTTTCCTTTCCCCGTGGTAATGCTAGTCTACTAACGCTGACTTTTGGGCTCGATTCTTTGGCCTATAAAGCCTCCATGACACCACAAATACGTACAAACGGAGCAAACGATGCACGTGTTTCTAACCCGTGTGAAAACTTACACGTTCCGCCCACCACAGTACTATTGCTCCCGCATCCAAGTTCCAAGTAATACAAAACTATACCATTAACCAATGAAAAAATCAATTTAGATTTTCTTTTTTCAACGAATCAGGATGCAGCCTGTATTTTTTTCTAATCAATTTGAATTGGTAAAATATTCTGACATGATTTGATGGCTACTGTCCAAAAAAACGTAATCATGACAAAGATTGATACCATTTCGATCCAAATATGGCCACTGTGGAGTTTAGAATCAGAATCAGTCCTTTCACTGGTTTCTCTGTGTGAATCCCATACAAAAGAGGATGCTGACCCCGATCATATTTCCTTAACACCTACATAGATGTACATGTGATATGATAAGCGTATACCTTCATGTCCCATGTTGACCTGCTGCAGTTAACATTAGTATCTATCATATCTCTATATTTCAATATGCTATTTTACTTTATAGCTGTATGTTCAACAATTCATTATAATTGACCGCTTCTTGATATAGTTGAATAGAAAGGTGTCGTAACCAGGAACCGTGGCATCCCATTTTAAAGGCGTGTCCACACCTCACCAGACACGATAACCTGCTGTGGGACCATTGTTTCATTTACGTTAATGGGCCTAAGTCCAGTTCAGGGGAATGAGGCATGGAGTCGATCTAAAGATAATGGACCCTTTAAATGGCCACATAGGGTAGACTGACCCAAAGGTAACCACGTAACATGAGATGTCCACCTCAATTTTGTAGTCATTCATGCATGATAAGCCCTGTTTTTGTGTATCACAATACACTTTAAGTGATACTCTTTCCAGCAAAGGACAAATAAAGACAATACATACATGATTAACTACATAACCCAGGTGGACATCTCAAGGTACGTGGTTACCTTAAGGTCAGTCTACCCTATTGGTTTGCCGTCAAGTGTGTTGATGGTATTGAGTTGGGATGATGCATGCATGCAGCATTGGCCAGTAGCTCGCCAACTCGCCAGGGCTGCATGACTGTATATGAGCGCATATACATGTATATATCTTCTTTCTGTCATGTTTTGACACTACTGGAATGCGTCTGTCTATATTCCCTTATTACCTCCATATTGAGAATGGAAATATAGCATTATCACCATAGACCAGTACGCTTCCTAGTACTACTACTCGTCAACTATCATTTGCCTTACTAAAATAGTTTTAGTGGACGTAGCTACATGAATAAAAAAATGAATACACAGCCTTAAATTGACCCTTTAAGGGCGGCATGTCGCTATAGATGACATTTGTCGTCATGATGCACCAATGCAGCCACGGTGACTAACTCGCCGGGGCTGCATTGGTGCATCATGCCGACCCTCCGGAAGTGTCTCAACCCTGTAGGGTCGGCATGCGGTGGTTTCCTCCCATGTAGCTAGGGCTGCATTCATGCATCATGACGACCATGGGCATGATGCATTAAGGCATCATGCCGCCCTTAAGGGGTTACCCCTGTAGCTGCAGGTGTACCATGCAGGATGAGCGGCTCATTAGCACTGGTCAATAATCTATAATCAATACTCAGGTACTGATCTGATTTGTACACATCTGCACGTGACACCCCCTCCACCTGCGGATTACCCGGATTACTATACAGCGAGACCTCGATAATTAATCAGACCACCCCCGTTTCAGCAAAAATATGGCTGGAACTTGATTATTAAAACATATTCATATGCTTATGTATGCAATTGTCCATGCCAATTGATTGATTTTTCCGGAGGGCACATTGTTAGAGGCCGGATTATTGGAGGCCGCATAACTGAGGTCTTACTGTATCCACGTCAGCTAAAGGTTGCTTACCGACTGAAGGCAGAGAGGACCAGATTCATCAACTATAAGGGGATTCTAACTGGAATGGACTCTCTAGTACAAATGTTCATTAACTATAAACAATAACTATATATTTCTATATTTTTCTACAGTATCTATGAGTGATCTGTGTTTTGAGAAAAAAATTTTTGGTTAGCACTGACTTTTTCCACGGTGACACATATATTTACATAGAGTACTGTGGGGTATTACTGGCAGGGGGGCTATTACTGGCACCCTGGCAGTGTTCTGTGTATTTCTTGCTAGGCAAATCAGCTCAGGCTAGCGGATGATAATTCAAGACATTTTGGAGACCTATCCCTTTACCCTAAAAGACAAGAAATTTGGAAATAAATCTTTGTGATTGTGATAATTCACTTTAAAATTATGATCATTGAGTCATTAAGGTCAAGATTGGTGCAGTTATAGCTTTTGCCAAGATGTAAGAGGAATTGGATCTAGATTCGCAGCTTCATCTAAATGAGTTTTCATAAACCTTAAGCAGAATTCCATGGCCAATTTATGTCCTCTGTCTGCTAGAATAATCCTTTTTGAACCTGGTCTCAATGCCCCCAAGATGGCGGGGGTGCCAGTAATACCAACAGATTTGTACAGTTGTGGGTATTACTGGCACCTGTCTTGCCGTCATGTTTTCTAGTTAAGATGAACATGATAATAATCAGTCATTGATTCTTTCTTTGACACTGCATGGTAGATTTATATGTTTGGTTTAAGAGCAAAGCTGTTTCCTTAGTAATTTGGATTCTTTGGGTATCCAAAACAACATTCACAAATAATTTGACTGCAATTGTGTGAGGTCTAGGTCTGTGTTTAGGTGTATATCAATACCATATCAGTGTGGCCTGTAAGGACTTTAATTCCTTCATGGATGACACATAATTGTATGCCCCCAACATGGTCGGTTTATATTTTTGTAAAAGTATGTTTTTTTTGTACGGAAAGCATAAGGGTGCCAGGAATACCCCCAGCCATGCCAGTAATACCAACAAAATCCTGAATTATAAATACATAAATATACATATGACAACATATATTATTTTGCCTATAACTGATGGAAAATGTGACA
The DNA here is from genome assembly GCA_947462335.1 of Harmothoe impar. Lineage (NCBI taxonomy): Eukaryota > Metazoa > Annelida > Polychaeta > Phyllodocida > Polynoidae > Harmothoe > Harmothoe impar. Next base: position 24,726,635 of record OX381704.1, on the reverse strand, counting down.
AAGTCCATGCTTAATGTATGGGAAAAGAGAAATCGCACCAGGGGGAATAACTCCTTAGGGTGCCAGTAATACCCCACGGTACTCCCCATAGATGTTACTCCCTAGTCAAAAGAATACAGGAAATCTGACTATTTTCTTCAACTTTCTGCAGGCAATTCTTCAATCAAGTATATGTATAGGAGAGGGGGCAACTCTGAATTATACTGAGATCAATCATACAGTTGACCTGGATGCATCTGATGGTCGGCTACTACAGTTGTCGACTATTGATATCAATACATGGTCCGTGTACTTTTTCTAGTCCATTTTGGGTGATTGCCAACCTGGCAGTGCTCCCCCAGCCGTCTGTGATCAGTGCTTTATGATCCTTGTTTCTAGTAATTGGAAACTGTCTCGCAACCTGTTTTTTCACTGCAGACCATCACGGCTCCTAGCCTATTAACAGCAAAATATTGCGAAATTAGATCTAGCATTTCGTTTTTATTGAACATATATATGCGATGGTTTGGTGTATCCTATCCCTTTGATGGCGACACCAGCCCACAACATATCATTGCATGGTGTATACGGACCCATGTCCATCTACACAACCCGCCCTATGGTGATCAATCATGTGGCCACTTTTTTTTTAAAAAGTAATATGCACCATATGGCTGGGAAATTAGCAAGACATGTCCGAGGAGGTACGGTTTTACCCAGGCTGATTAAAGAATCCCAAAAAGATTGCAATAATTCTTTGAAGTCCGAGCAAAGGGGACTCTAGGAATAAATCATCATCATCAGATAGTATTACCGGTACTCTCTTAATCTCAAGGACAAAACATTCACCGAGATGTATGGAAACATCCAACATCTGAAACCAGGAACTCTCATAAACAAGGAAGTGCTTGGAATGTCTGTCTTTTTTGTGGCTAAATGTAGCCAGAAGCCAAAGGTCAGCCCGAGGACGCCCAAGGTGAGCAGCTCTGAGCAGGACAGGAGTAGGTCCGCCGCGGGACAACAGACCACAGACACTCTCCCAATACGTAAGGCTACTCAAAAAAGGGGGGTTTCTCATCACCGCGCGCATCATAAAAATTGTGATTTGGTGGAAACTTTTTTGTTACTGGTACCAAGTTCAAGTTTAAATTGTCCGTTATGCATTGGGCTGGAATAACATTTTTCCAACTTTTTTTTTATCAATTAACTTGTAACCTACTACTAAAATGTGAAATATCTTTGCGAAAATTAAGTCTAAATTGTGCCATACATTTGGACCCATTATTGAGGATTCTAGAGTGAAAACCTAAAACCGGATATTAAACATGGGGGAAATAAAAAAATTAAATCTAAAAGAGGAGAAATCTGGTCAGTCGAGCCTGGTTTGTCAGACCATGTTACTGGAAACGCAGCTTTTGTTTTCACCTAAGGCAATTCCGGCACCTGTTTTGCTGGCTCACAGGTATTTCTGCCTCGACGAGTCTGTTTAAGTTTGTGATGACCTGGAGCAGGTCATCCTAAACCCTGTAAGGACCACACGTCGTTCATTTGGCATCACAATGCTTGACTGTAGCACTGGTGGCTCAGTCTCATGAGTTTGTAACAGGTGAAAGGGAGTTAAATATGCCAGTCTTTGGTTAACAAAATCTTGAAAATTCTCTTCGTATTGATATCTTTAGAACAACGTTTATACAGAAAGGGAAAGTGACATCTCTTGAAGGATATGCCTTGTACCCAGACTAAAGGGCTTAAGAAGCCCCCCCCCCCCCGTCATAAGTGGGATGAAGTGACAAAGTAGTGGTCTCTGTGTGTGCTGGGGTTGGTAACTGGGGTCAGGGCAAAACATAGAGACGTCAGAATAAAAGAAAATAACGTCCAGGGTATCTAAGTCACTGCATACGTCATAGTTACGTCATACAGGGTCAGACGCCGCGACATTATGACCTGACAATGATTAAGTGTATCATTGCGATGTGTGCCGAGTGGTGTCTAGTTACACGTCGTCATGTTAACATGTTGGGCAGGAGCTTATACTGTAAACACGATATCCGATAGATAATGTGTTTTACTATGATGGAGATGATTCAAAACAAGGGGGGTGGAGGCACAGGGATGAGGGTAGACGAGGGACTCGGACCATTAGACTATTGCTGATATCCACTCAGACCATGATCCTATCATAGTATACAAGGGACTCAGACCATTAAACTATTGCTGCTATCTACTCAGACCATGACCCTATTATAGTATACTAGGGACTCGGGCCATTACACTATTGCTGATATATACTCAGACCATTAGCCTATTGTTGATATCTACTCAGACCATTACACTATTGTTGATATCTACTCAGAGCATTGCCCTATTATAGTATACAAGGGACTCAGGCCATTACACTGTTGCTGATATCTACTCAGACCATTACCCTATTGTTGATATCTACTCAGACCATTGCCCTATTATAATATACAAGGGACTCAGACCATTACACTATTGCTGCTATCTACTCAGACTATTACACTATTGCTGATATCTACTCAGACCATTGCCCTATTATAGTATACAAGGGACTCAGACCATTACACTATTGCTGCTATCTACTCAGACTATTACACTATTGTTGATATCTACTCAGACCATTACACTATTTTTGATATCTACTCAGACCATTACCCTATTGTTGATATCTACTCAGACCATTGCCCTATTATAGTATACAAGGGACTCAGACCATTACACTATTGCTGCTATCTACTCAGACCATTACACTATTGCTGCTATCTACTCAGACCATTACACTATTGCTGCTATCTACTCAGACCAATACACTATTATAGTATACAAGGGACTCAGTCCACTACACTATAGCTGATATATACTCAGACCATTACCCTATCGGTATACAAGAGACTCAGACCATTACACTATTGTTGCGATCTTCTCAGACCATTACCCTATACCTGATATCTACTGACTACCTCTAGAACAACACACCCGTCGTCGTCTGTGGTCACACAAGGCATCTTTTGTTATTAGCCCTCTAAAGGCGGCATGGTGCCTCTTTGCTTCTTGTTCTGCCTGTAAATGGTTAACGACAGACCCTGAAAACGGCGTGCCTGAAGATACCCTGAAGCACCGAGGGACCAGGCTATTACTACATGATCTCCTTTTATAATAAGACATTTTGAGGTGAAAATGCTTGTTTTAGAAGGCCAGAGACATGTCTCTGGTCTCCAGAGACACTAGCCTCCTCTTTTAAGAAAGCATCATCAACAAAACACTCATGATTGTTTCTCAGAATTTGGAGAGAGACTAACCCTAACCCTTACCCTAACCCCAACCCTAACTGTAGTCTCTCAGAAAAAGGTATGGCTCAGTCTTTATTGTAATTTGTGGTCAAACATAGTGGTCTTGTGACAGGATTTGTTTGTCTCCAGGTTCTGACTACAATTCCAGAGGTGATAAATCCTTGTTATAAGAGAAATGAATATGTCTCTGGAGACAAAAGACATGTCTCTGGGCTTTGAATAGAAAGTGTTTTCAGCTGAAAACTTGTTCTTGGAAAAGGAGATAATGTGCTAATGGGGTGCAGGCACCATCCGCTGCATTTCTATTTAGTCTGAGTTTGGTATGCTTTGTGAGTGTCTGTCTCAGAATCAGTGCGGGTATGGGCTGCCCTTGAAGGTTACATTGATTGATTATTCTGGGAATCTAGGATTGCTGCATCAAAATGTTCTTCCTTGGAAAAGAAAACAAAGAAAAAGAGCAATTCAACTGAAATTAACTGCTGATGCTGTTAATTCCCAGAATTACACGTAAATCTAACAAAGTTAACACTTCGATGAATAGAGCATTCTGACACGTTGAATTTTACTTTCTTTAAGGAGCAACCCAACAACTATTATAGGGTTTCAACGAAGTAGCCGACAGGCATATATCGCCTCTACCAAACTCAACAACAAAGACACACTTGCCTATCAAGACATTCGTCAGTGTACTATTGTCATATTTATTGGGGGAGTGTACGCCTTCAATGTGGGGGGTTAGAGGCTTCAATCCGGCTAGGGTATGGTTGAAGAAAAATCATCTTGTTTCTCAGATCAAACTGGATCTTCTCTAAAACGTGCCGCAGTAGTTCTAAGTTGGTGAGGGTGAAACCAGATGGAGGTGAATGACATAGGTGAACGATTTAATTTTTTTTTTTTAAACAGCACTCAATTGGGAAATACTTCTCACCCTTAGGCCAAAAAATGGAGGTTTGTTTCAGGTAACATGGGTCAAAGATGTAGGGTCGGTAGGTCGTTTTCTTTCATGAATGTATTAGCCAGCCTCTCTGCATTCTCTAAAATTGACAACAGAAAAAAAGGAAAAAATACGAGAATTTCTTCAAAATTGCATAAAAAACGTAGGGTCGGTCCTGTTTAGATAGAGTCGGACGGGTGACCTGAAACAAACCTCTTTTGGCCTTATATGCATAAAACACTGATGTGTACATGATTGTACATGTAGTAGAGCATGTACCTCATATTACACAACACTGCTGTATACTTACACAACACTACTTCACCTCGGCAGGCATCTGCCATATAATACAGCCACACAATCACCAACCTAACCCAAGGATAAAATGTATGTTGTAAATAATTCCCAAGTCTTGCTGCCTCTACAGCGTGATTAGGGTGGGTGAGGACCGGTACAAGTGGGCCTTGCATAGGGATGATGCAGGGAAGGTTGAACGCGTATTTTAACTCTTTTTTTTTACATAGGCATTGTGTATATCCCGAAATCAACTGGGCGCTGACTCAAACCCTAATGTTGATTCTGGGACCAGTAAATATACTCAAATTCACCAAAAGTAGCTCACGAATTGGATAAGATTTTCTAGGTAGGGTCGGGTAACCTGAAACTCAATTTTTATTTCTGTATATGAACTCCCATTAGACCAGTGTCCACTAGGATTTTTAAGACAGTTTTATTCTGTTTTTCGGCGCCAAAATAAATCCTAGTGGACATAGACCTATTATGGGAGTAGTCCTCACCCACATGTCGCTATCTCTACCCGGAGCCCTGACTGCCCCGGCCACAGTGCATGCACCCAGTCAGTGTATAGATAACAGGATCCAGGCCGTGCTATCTCAAGTACACCAGTAGCTATCTCTGATTGGTGCTGGGCCCAGGTTCCAGCACTGGTCAATGATTATATGTGTCAGTCAGTAGTGTCAAGGTCTAATTGTTCCCAACGTTTTACATGAAAAAAAAACACGCACGTAAAATTCGCCTCTAAACAAGCAGTCCTTCATATTCATGTTAAAGTCACGTTGTCATATCTATATAAGATACATATTGATATAAGTTCTGCAGGTACGGCCAATTCGGGGTATCACATACTGGTGATAACATTAATATCTTATACCACCATGTACGCTACCACGTACACAAGCACCCGTCCCACGCATCTAGCCACAGGACTCCTGTCCATACTTATCTACCTCACACACAACCACCACACATTCCTATATCATTGAGGGGAATACTTAATAGCTTTCATCTATTGTGAATTGATTTGAATCTCATAACTAATAGATAGTGATTTCTATGTATTTGTTGACAGATGATAATAAAGTATACTTGGCATAGAGATAAGGCTGAGAGTTGGTGATTGAGATGCGTGTAGTTGGCGTCTGAATGGAGCTCAAGGAGTCTGTTGACCTGCCCCATATAACTACGCCTTATGTGGATATATACATCCATCATACAGGATAAACATACCTATACTAAACAACATGTTGTGGTATTACATGTACTTCTACCAGGAACCGTTGACAAATGATGCTCTATATGAGGTATGTATACAATCATATCAGCATTGTGGGATTTCCCAGTGGGCACATTACATTGAATCAACATTGACAAACGGTTGTCAATGTTGATTGAATGTTGATTCAACATTGATTCAATGTTGAACTGAATTGTGTGCCCACTGGGTTAGGGCTTTGTATATAAACATAAAAACCACAATGCTGAGGTCACAGTACTGCTGCTGAGACTGGTTTTATTTCATTTTATCGTAATCTGCATTTAAATTAGATAATTCAATTGAATAATAGCCAAACGTGGATGTGTTAATTGAGTGCAGTGGAATTCTAGCTATTTGTAATCTAAACTCATGGAAGGCGACTTTCTATAGTAAATTCCTTTATTACTGTCTCACAGGGAAACTGGGTACTGATCTCTCTCACTATAGAGATCATTTTCCTTATATCTATTTTTTTATATAGCTTCCCTTATTTTGAAGATTGTAGGGACAAATAGGCAACCAGAAGCGAGGACACAACTTAGAATATACGATAAGGTAGGAACATAATTCAAGTTTGTACATCAAATAGGAGACTAGATTGTGACAGCCTATTTAGTGTTTCTTTTCCCAAAATATCACCCCACATCCACTATACATCTTAGAACATTAGCTCACTAGATCTGGAAAGATAACGACGGTCAACTAATGCGAATAAAGTACACGTATTTAGCAAACTGTTCAAAACATGCAGTAGAAGAACTTGCATCCCTAGAAGGTGAGGGTAGACTTAGGTGTAAGACTAAGGGGTAGGGTGCAGGAGGCAGCGGTGGTGAACCTAGTAGTATAAGGAATCGGGGTCTCACCAACAGGTCTATGGGCATGAGGCTATAAGCCGCCCCTGCCGCCCTCCGCACCACGAAGAGCGTGACCCTGGAGCTGAGGTAGAGCAGCAGGGTGCTGGAGAGCACCACTACCGTGGTCGTCACCCCCTCACGGACCATCTGTACCAGGCGCACCGCACTCACAACACTGACGACCATCCCCCGAGACCTCCACCTCACTCCTTCTCCACTCCAAACCTGCACCAATCTCCACCAGATTATAGGAGGGTGGGTGGGTGTATCTCCACCCCAGGTCGTCTCCCCTTGGTGGTGAGAAGGTACTCCAGTGTATGTAGGTGATGAGCCTCTTCTGCTGACTCGTTATCTCTACCTCCTCCTGTGGCCGCCTGGGTGCACTACCTGTCTGTTAGTTATATAGATAAGCCTTAACAATGTGCCCACACACAGGTCGGTAATACCACCGTGTTTGTATTCAACCCTTTGGCTATATGGGAGATCCCTTCTATAAACCACTGAGGAGCACCCACCAGGCCCAGGTGTCCAGTGTGTCGCCAACACACCTTGATGGCCGATGACAAAAGGTCCCACAGCCTGCTAAGGTGCCCAGAGTATAAATACTCTTTTTTATGTCCTCCAGTTAATGCACCTTTTGATGCACCTGCTTTGTGTGGTATATAGGGTACCTGAGACGTCCACAGGCTGTGTGTGGAAGGTAATCCTACCTTTCCTCCCGACTTGAGACCCTGGAGGAAGGGGTAGCCTTCAGGTAGCACCTCTAAGTGGTGGTGATTATACCTGGAGGTTCTAGAGATTCTGGTTCTTAATGTACTTATTTACCATGTCAATAGATGCATGCATTTCTGTTCAGACTGTGGAGAAGTCTACCTCCTGAACCTGAAGAGGCTCTAGCTGCTGGTATCAATTAGGGTGATGAATCTAGATATTCACCTCAAGTTTTATACATATAATTATGTGTGCTCAAAACGCTGGTTGAAGCACTCCCCAAAGTTACACAGGGTGACCTTGCCTCCTGAACCTGTAGAGGCTCCAGCTGCTGGTATTAGTTAGGGTGATGGGTCTCAACGTTTATAAATACATGATTGTTTGTTCCTATTGTTGTAAAGTGCTGCTCCACGACACATACAGTATGCCTTCTGAGGCTGGAGAGGTTCTTGCTCCCTGTATTGGTCAGGGTATAGAGTGTACACATGGGGTGAGTCCAACTCCTGAACTTGTAGAGGCTCTTGCTCCTCGTATTAGTTAGAGTGGTGGACCTTAAATCGTGAAGGTTTATAAATACATTCATGTATATTCGTCCCGTGATAAAGCACTGTTAATAAATATATAGGGTGATGCTTCTTGCTCGACCTGTAGAGGTTCTAGCTCCTTGTATTGGTCAGGGTGTAGAGTGTATAGGTATGGTATGTATGGCTCCCTGTATTAGATATACTGATGAAGGTGTGTACAGAGTCTGCTCCCCGAATCTATAGAGGTTCTAGTCCCGTGTGTTGGCTGCAGTGTCCTCCTGGCTCCTCCAGGTAGGCAGACTTCAGTCTCCTCCAGTAAGTAACAATCTAATAGACAGGTGGGGTTAAGCCAACAAAGCTGCGTCTCTCCTGCACGGCGGAAAGGTAGGCATTGCATTAATTACCAACCACCCTGTAGCTCCCCAGCACCCCCTCCCCCACCCTCTACATGAGAGGGGGTCCTCCAGGGGGTAGGGGTGGCCTCCAGGGTGGGCCTGATGAGCATTCCATAACTGCGTTAAACACGGATGATGGGGCGGTGATCCACGCCCGGGTACAGGACGCGGGATCCACAGGGATCCAATCAATAGCGGATCGATCTCCCCTGGATGACAGGCAGTGATCCAAGGCCACCCCCCCCCCCCTCAACTACACCTCACCCGGCGGGTCTGTAACTAGAGGGAGGGGGGAGGGGTGCTCACACTCCCCTCTCTCCATCACCTACCCCTCATCCTCCACATTGAGAAACTGACTAAAGGTCAGGATCAATGTTTTTCCAATGTCGAAATGTTCAAAAGGAGACCCATGTTCCCGCGATCACCACATGGGCGATGGTGCGAGCAGTTCTCGTGAGAGGTTGGTTCTGTTCTCGGCATGCAGCTATCGCTTAGTATATCATATCGTGTTGGACTTGGAATATGGTACCTGCCTAAATCTCGCGAGATATTCCGAGGTCAGAACCAATATGGCCGCTCACACCCAAGCATCCTGATGTATCCTTATATACGTAATCGCTGGTCTTCAGGACATAAAACAAACCACTTTGAAATCCAGGAAAAACGTAAAGACTTTAATCCCTGATGGCCACGACTCAGTCTGTGGTAGCACATATCAGTTTGTTCAGTGTCTCGGCAGCTTAAGGGTGGATCCCTCAGGTGAGATAAGTCGGCCGTGGTTCTGGGATCAGAGACCCGGCTCACAGTAGCTGCCTGGGTCTGAGGTTGACATTCAGGGTCTCAGAGCCTTCATATCCTGTGTAGGTGGGACGAGAATGGCATCAGCTGGCTGATGAATGGACTCCTGGGATGTCAACCCTCTATAGGCCGCATGGTGCTTTACTGTGTGATGTGCCCTTTGTTGTCATGAAGAATGAATCCGGCCGTCGGTAACTCACTATAGAGCCGCATTCAAGCATCATGCTGAGCCTACAGGGTAAGGCAACCAGCTAGGTTAGCCTCTCTGCATCCTGGGTCACAGACCAAAACTGTGTCATATACGTGTGGAGGTGCCATATTAAAGGGTGTATATATGCCATATGTAAGGTATACATTATGTAGCATTCATGTAGGTCCCTATGTGGTCCAGGATGTAACCATATACCTTCCCATCCTCACCACACATGGGATCAACTCTTTGAGGGCAGCATAGGGCTTCAATGCGCTCTGTACTAATGGTCGCCATGATGTATGAATGCAACCCCGGTGAGTAACTCGCCAATTCTGTATTCACGCACTATGGCGACTCTACGGCGGGTTGCCTTACTTTTGTGGAGAAGTTTAACTAGCCAGTTTTCAGAGGGATTCCTGAAGGTGAGTTGGGTGCCTTAGCCCTTTCCTACTTTAATACCCTCATCCCTTGACTCTCACTAGTATTTCAGGTACTACATAAGTTATGTTGCAAGGTCAGATATAGCTCAGTACAACATGTACTCGTAATGTATTATAAAAGTACATCAATTTTCTCTATGACCATTTTCCCAGTTAGTACCCAGTTAGATGTCCAGATAGACCATTGGTACTTTGCTATAGACTTTTTTCATTCTTATTCTCTTTGGTTTTGCTTATTTTCTGCTGTAAATGTGACATTTTAGCCCATGGTGTGACTTTTGTACCCATCAGAAATACACTGAAACAGCTTATAGCTAGGGACCATGGCACACTCTATCTGAGCCCATACTGCCCATAGCATGTAAGGGATTACTCTCTATTCTTTCAATTCAATATTGTCAAAGCGTGTGGAACAAATTTAAACATGATTCAGAAAATATAATTTTCGGATGTACTAACTTTAACTGCTATGTCTCTGATCTCATAGCTTTAATTAGGACTCAATGAGGGTTCAATTATATAGGCTCTTTAAATGATTAAAACCGTAACATAAAGTCGTGTAAATGTATGTCTATGCTCTAGATCCCAGCCGTAGGTAGAATCCCCTCTTCTACACTAGCTCACTGCGATTCTAGCCGTTAGAGACTGATGTAGGATATTTTTTTGAAGGCTACATACAGCATAGAAGATTAAATATCGTACAACTAGAATCTGGGCTACGGCAATACCGCTCTGCCGCCCAGTCCTTCTTTAGTTATTTTCCATAACTGACTCTTCTAAACACAATATGGTGTAATGGCGTATCACATTAATATTTGTCAGATATTACAGTTTATAACATATAACATTTTGAACATTTTGACAGCTTGGTAGTATACACCATACGGTACTCACCATACTACTCAGACAGCAGCTCAGCAACCTAGGGATCCACATAACTGTTTAATTGTAAGCACTGGAGGAGGAAAATGAACATGTACACCTACAGCTACAGTGGCTTTTACTAATACCGTGTACTTGTTTTGTGTGTGAAAGCCTTGAAGGGTGTGAGAGGGAGATGAGGCTATGTCAGCTACCCCTGACGCGTCAATGCGTGAGATGGGGCTATAGGGTATTAGCTTCCACACCCACCCCATTAGGTTCGCACCTTCAAAGACCAATATTGTAATAAAAGCTGAATCAATATTTATGGAAATAAATATATTATTGTGATACATGTATATCTATATTTATATCTATATATAAATGTGGCTCCTTGTCGTAGCTTCAACTGGGAGCTTCCATTGTGCTCTTCATCACAACAGCTGCATAGAAATACCCGCTACAGCCAGGTGTGAAATTCCGTAGCCATTACATTTCAGGGAGTGCTAATTTTTCGACCTCCCCGGACCAACCCCACATAATGCAGCCCTGGCATGGGCGAGTGCAATGCATGGCGACAAAGGTCATGGTATTTCAAACCGCTAAATGGTCACTGTTTTTTTAAACAACTCCAAGGATAGATTGTCTTGCGTTAAAAACAAGAACACACCAAGGAGTTGTATGTTTCTAGAAGCCATGATTTATTATTGAGTCGATGCCCCAGTTGAATGCCTCACCTGTGCCCCCCTATACAGGTATGGGTGGCGTGAGCCGCTCACAGGTGGTACACATGTACACAGGTGGGGAGCTGTGTATCCATGTACCTGGTAGGGGGTAATGGTGCATGGTGGTATAACTTGTGTGGCATATCCTGGCGAGCCCCCTGACTATGTGGGAATTAGTACCTTTATTAGTGTTAAGTTTGACAGCTACAGGGGGAGGCCAGCCATATGTTGTTGTTATTATGGGCCATAACACTTGGGGAGAGGGGGGGGGGGGTTCATTAGCACTGCAATTAAATACACTAGAGGAAGGGGCTAACGAGGTGAAAAGTTTGGTTTATTTGAGGTCTCAATTTGACCATTGACCATAGCTATAAGACTCCCACAGAGAACTCAGTAGCCAGGCCCTTTGTCGGCATCGCCAGGTTCCCCTAGACACGATAAACATTGCGTTTAGGCCGCAGCTAGTACGCAAGCCAGATCGCCAGTGCGGCTTATATAGGATCAGGACACAGTCAGAATGCAGCTTATACATGAACTTTTAGATGTACATACTACAGTACTCTAAAGTCGCCATACCGGTACTAGTGATCAGACCCCCTGTGAGGCTTATATGATATTCCCAAAGTCTACGTGCGGCTAATATGCGAGTTAGGCTTATACACGAGAAAACAACAACCCCCCCCCCCCCCCCACATACCCCATACACCCCTTCCCTCCCCTCGATCTGCTGCACTCCATGGTGTTGCCTGCTGACGGACGTCACATCTCTGCCCTACCATGACTTTCTACCTCCCGGTTCACACATCTAAATTACCTCGAATTGAATATAATCATACAGTGTAGTCAATTGTGTATTGATACCATTATGTGCGTGCTGGGGCTAGGTAGTCCGCTCATCTTCCATTCTACTTTTCTATCATTAATTTAAATATTTCAGCCTGATGCAGAGGCATAACGACAAAGTGCTGCTTGGAGAGTGGCGCACCTGCTGGTGTTCCCCGCGCACAGGTGACCTCCGGCCGCACCTGGAGGACGCACCAAGAGGGTGATTAGAACCCTTTAAGGGCCGCATTGTGCTTTATGCCGTCATGATGCATGCATACTGCCCTGGCGATTCTACTCGTACAGTGCTGCATTTACGCATCATGCCGACCCTTCGGGAGTGTATCAACCTCATAGGGTCAGCTTGATGCACGAATGCATGCCAGGCAAGTTACTCGTCAGGGCTTGGGTCATGCATCATACTGATCATACAGACAAAGGACATGTATTATATCAAAGCACTATGCGACCCTTAAGGGTATAGAAGCAGGCATTGATCGCATGTAAAGGCCGGCACTAATTCCTCCTGTACGTACAAGGCCGCCCCTCCCGGCTGACGCAACCACTCACCATCAATGGAGCCCCCGCCTCCCCCCTAAGCCTGTCTCAGAGGTTAACATGGAATGAACAATTACATAGATCTACACTCAATAAATGTACTTCAGCTTTGTGGTTTAATGTTCTTTGTTCTGCCACCATATCATTTCCTGACAAAAAGCTGGCCCACAGGTAAGCATCATAAGCCTACCACACTGATATTCCTAGGCTCCCTATACGCCTAACCCCTCAGTCACTAGTGCCTAACCTAGTTAGTCATTTTTTGGCTCCCTATACGACCAACCTAGGTCAGTTATTATTGTCAGTACTGACCAACCCATCTCAGTCTTTTTATTTCCAGGGGGAGCCACTGAGTGGTGATGACAGTTGGCCCCAACTAGTGGTATACACACCAATGATGAACCTAGGTTAGCCACTACTGACTGACCCCTCGGTCATTTTTGAATATAACTTTGCCATTATGACTAACACTCATATGACCAACCTAGGATAGTCTGAACTGACTAACCCTTTCAATCTATGGATTTTCAGTGCAAGGACCGAAAGTAATGGCCACGGTAGGCCAATATAACTCCCAAATATACGGGGTGCTTTTTGTCAACTCCGTTATGAAAAAAAATATCACCATCTAGAGTAATTGTAGAACATAAACTAAGATTGGGAATAGGTTGAGAGTTCCCAGCATTTCTTTTACATACCCTCTACAAAACGATAATTGAAAAGAAGCAGGCATAGTAGCAGGGATGAAAGTGACCAATCTCAAAAGAACACTTGAAATACAGGAGAAACTTGAAGACTTTCACCATTGAAATAGAAACTGTATTTTCCTACTTAATACAAATATATATGGACAAGAGCACTTTATTGTATTGAAACAATTCATTGTCTGATCCACTGTCTGATTATGAAAATATGTACAAATATGCCTGGAAACCTATGCTTGGTGCGTTCTATATTCTTAGTCTAGAATCTGGGACACATTATTGGTGTCGTTTGCACAACGGACTAAAACTGGGTAGTGAAAGTCTATTTTTATACGGCCACATATAAAGCTGCTAAGCAGTAACACTAATTCCACTAAACTTATGAAAAAAGCTAGGCATTGTATAAGGAAAGTGTTAATCCCATTGTATGAATATGTCCAGGCACCGCCTCATGTGGCAGTACAGAATGACGTATTGCGCCGCTTCAAATGCATTTGTTCAGTTATTCTAGTTGAGTTTTCAATGGGCTTAACTCATTTCCCTCAGTCCCTCACTAGTCAATAAGGAACATACTTTGTCTAACTATTTTTTCTCCTATCCTTATGGGGCTTTAATAGGCCTTCACCCCCACACTCTATGGGCTTCTTGTTTTTGTTGTTTGTACTGTCATGTCCTTGTCCTTGTTATGTGTCACTCAATCCATTGTCCCACCTTTAAACGGGACCTTCATATCCTAATTGGGCTTTCATTAAAGGGCATTCTCACCACTCACACTTAAGGTGTTCCACATAGCAGACTAAAACAGCACTAGAATTGTGAGTGGGATATGCTCAGTGATTATACTACTTTAAGGAAGGGATGAGGCTGGGATGAGGCTGGGCTATCACAAACTACTAAATCCTTGAAGTGTGAGGGCCGCATAATGCATTCATGCATTATGCCCTTGGTGGTCATGGTGCATGATACATGAATGCAGCTCTGGTGAGTAACTCGCCAGTGCTACATCCATGAATCATGCAGACCCTCCGGGGTGTTACTCACTAGGGTTGCATTGGTGCACCATGACGACAAATGTGGTATTTCATCGACATTCGTATTTTTAGCTTGATCTAGAAACTGAATTCGCCCCTCTCATATCCCAGACCTGCATCACCAATACACTGTAATAGCGTATACATGTGTAGGACTGCTAGAGAACTTTTACAAGGAAGGTAGTCGACTTCCAGCAGAAAAGTCAGTCCATGCACTACACTGGTGGCGTCACCTGGTTCATACACCAGGTACCACCTTCAGAGAAGACCATTGCCAGTTGGGTCCAGTGTACCCGACTGTAGCGCCATCTAAGAGGCGGCGTTGAACTAGGAGGCCGAGAGCCTAAAAAACATCATTATACCATCATTGCTGGCAAGGCCTATACATATACCCATGTACATGTCGTTGCTACAGGTATTCAATTTTATATGACGTGACGGCTTACACTGCAATACCAGGTTAATGACTATTAACTAAGTCTACAAGACGACCAGATGGCACCCACGGTTCACAGGCAGTGGGGGATACACGTTCATCCCATGATTGCCATCCACATTTTGTACTAAGGGCTGTTACCAAACTTAAGTGAACATGAAGGCACTTTGAGGTTTATAGACATACTTGATCTCCATATCATTTTTATGCCAAGCGTTGGGCACTTTAAGGATACCATAGCTTTGAATGTACTACTATCTATAAGTATCACGTTTGACTTTACGTCCACAAAAAGTAATATAGAAATCTATAATATATCATATGTAAAGGGTGAATTGGCCCTGATGTGAGAGAAGTATTTATGGACATGCTTAAGACTAACTAAATTTACCCTGTATACATATCATACTTAAGATGGTACACCAACAGTGAAGACAGCCCACATCCCCTCACCCACCCAACAGGAGGCCTGTCTGAGCAGCTCCTTGCATGGTGGTGAGCAGCTCATGGATGTGATAGGAGCAGAAACTCATTTCCTCAGCTGTCACTTCACCAGCACACCCTACTGCTCAAGTGGCGCCGCCTGGTGTAGTGAGCACACACTAATCAGCCAACTCCAGAAGTCTCCAGTCTGAGATCATTCTAAGGCAGAGCTCGACTCAGGAACCCCTCTCTGACTGGTCTAAATCTGTTGGCAACATGCCTCAGAAAATTAGGGCACTAGTAGTAGGTGCAGTGTTTATTTGTTTCTATCATCGATTCCTCCAGTAACTAGGGCTGACTCTTTTTAAAGCTAGGCTCGGGTTGCCTAAAACAACCTTTTTTGCCAGGTCATACATTAGCTGCCAGTGGCTAAGGATAGCTGTACATGTATTCATACAGAGAGGTAATCGACTCACTTGGTGCCATCTCCCGCTACAGAATTGGACGAGAGATGGCACCCTGTTTGACCATCTCCGGATGTCACACCCAGGGGGTGAGTAGGCGACAAGCCTTATCCTATGTAACTTGTAAGCACTAAATGTGCTGCCCAATGACAGCATGATGATAACTCATGGGAGAGAGGAGTGGGAAGGTGTCCCCAGTAGACAGGCAATGTCCGTGGGTGATGACCTATGTCCAGTGTAAACTGATGTAGAGTTGGTATATACAGCTCCAAAAAATATGTTGATTGTTATTGTTCTCTTTAATTAATTTTGGCGAAGAATTTTAACTTTCTAATTTTGTCAATGAACCTTCGCTTTAAGTAAATCACTGCTAAACACTTAGTGAACGGCATAATTGTACAATGCAGTTGCCCTCTTGTCCACCTGTGGCAAATACAATGGTTGCTGACAGGTTTGGAGATAGGACTGGTACAAGCACTGCCTGAAGCAGATAGATTATTATATTACCCCTTTTCGTCTACTCTGATGACTAAACCCACAATATCACTGTAACCAGTGGTCATATCTATACGTGTATCACAGACCAAATACCCACCTGTAGGTGTACTTTGGTGTAACAGGCAATATGAGTTACAGTTATTGTGTTTGACCAGTAGGAGAGGAAGGCGTGAAGCACTGCAGTGGTTGCTGCCGTGTCAATACAACATGAAATAGTAACCCCTTGGGCAACAGGTGAAGAACCCCTCCCAAAATACACTGCCATTGACCCCTCAGTCATTGAGGGCATAGGACAGTGTAAACTGGAGGCAGCTCTAAAAATTCAGCGACTAGTAGCTGAAGCTTTAGACCACCATGCACATGGCAACACCACCACTGCATCAACCCTACAGACTACTGTTGGGACTCTCATGACCCAGGAACAATCCCCAGATTACCCCAGGGCATGTGAAAAAATTGGAGTCATGGTCGCCAGAGAACTGGATCCCCTGAAACAGTCCAATCTGAAACGCGCCGACTACCTGAAAAACCATCAAAAGTCAACCATGGACCTAGCCCTAGCTACCACCGTGTTCATTGACCCCGAAGAGACAAACAACCAATCACCGGCAGAGTCACAGGAGGAGGTTGAACCAAACCAACCAACCCCCCAGGCCCCCGCCACCGACTTGGTAACTCCTCAGAATGGCAAAAAGGATAAGAACAAGACCAAACAGAAAAGGTCCAATTCTACTCCTACACAGCGCTACAATGCCCCAATCCGACACCAAAATCGATACCTGGACACCAGCAACTCCCTGGATCCTCGGGATGCCCCCATTGAACATCTCCGTCGAGCCCTCAGAGAGCGACCCAACCGCCCTCTGACCCGTGAAGCCACCGACATCCTCCTTGAACACTGGCTTGACCCCGCCCAATTCCCACCTCTAGGGAATGGCCAGGGATACAAACCCCAACAAGGAAAAGGCAACGGAAAAGGAAAGAAAAAGCGCCCAAAAAGCCAGACCCCCAAAGACGGACACCAGCCACGCCAACGTTCCCGTTCTAGGTCTCCTTTAAACAGACACCCCGACCGTTCCGCCACATCAGACGTGGCAGAAACGACCACCGGGGCGTGGCAAGACGCAGGCAGACGCAGACGCCGCCGCTCACCAGCCAATCAAAGACCAGCCCACCAATCAGGCACGTCCAACACGCCGAACGCCATCGCAGCAGCCCAAGGAGCCCCCCCGGCCCCTGCAGCGCCACTCACAATGGCAGACGTCCAACAGGCAATAAATCTGGCGATACAGTCTATCAGCCAGTGGTAGACCAAACTGACCACAGATTAGCCAAAAGACATGCCACACCTCATGTGACAACCAAACCTATCTCTGACTCCTTGAACATTTGTTCCATGTCTGTTTCCACTTTCAGAGACAGCCACATTGTTACTCAAGAACCAAGAGACTCTGTTACTCCTATTTATTCCAATTCTGTTAATACAAATGACAACAACAACCTGAATGTAGTGTCTACTGTTGATGAATTCTTGAATAAAATCTGTGAACCTGTTGACATTGGACCCCTCTCTATAGTCAATCTCTCTAAGCATATTTTAACACCAGATGAAATAAGTGTCTTAGAAAAAGGTTTAAATTTCTGCCCCACCCCGGGTGAACCCTCCATGGGAGAACTCAAAAGGGACTTAGATAATTTCCATCGTAAACTCAGACTCAGACTCCACTTCGACCCTGACAAATCTGACCAACCTGTAACCAACACCACGTTGGACTCAGGTAGTGACACAGACACCGACGATACCACCCCACCATCTATTAGACAAGGCCCCACTGATCCAATCGCTGAAGCCATTAATAGATCTAAGGTCATAAAAAGTGACACACCCTGGAACCCAGGTCCAGGCCCAATACCGCTAAGAGCCTTTTTCTTAGCAAATGAGTTAGCCCTAAACAAAACCTTTGTAAAGGCCCCTAATTCACATAATATCACTAAAGCAGAGAAACGAGCCCTAAAGACCCTAGGAGAAGATCCCAACATTGTGATCAACTCCGCGGACAAAGGGGGCGCCATAGTTATCCAAGACAGAGACTCCTACATAAAGGAGGGCGAACGGCAACTAGCCAACCCCCTCTTTTATCAAGAAGTAGACACTGACCTGACAGTCAAACACGATCAAGAGATAACAACCTTCCTAGACAAACTAGTTGACACAAACAGACTTAGTACCAAAAACTATGACAAGCTTGTGACCACTAAACATAGGACGGCAGAACTGTATTTAAAGGCTAAAATACATAAAGGCACCCTCCCACCACCAGGCAGACCCATTGTCTCAGCCAATGGCTGCCCGACTGAGAAAATATCAGCCCTCGTTGATATTTATCTCAGACCATATCTAGCCCAAACTAGATCATATTTGAAGGACACCACCGACTTCATACAAAAATTGAAAGCCCTCGGGAACATCCCCCAAGACGCTATCCTAGGTACTTTAGATGTAACATCCCTTTACACTAATATACCCAATAGAAAGGGACACCTCTCCATCTACAGACTCCTGATGCGCCTCAGGACACCTGTAGTTAGAGACCTATCCAACGAGGACATCTGCCACCTGTTAATCTTGGTCCTGACCAAGAACAACTTCGACTTCAATGGTAAACACTACCTACAAGTCGGTGGCACAGCCATGGGAACCAGAGTAGCACCCACCTACGCTAATCTATTCATGGCTGATCTAGAGGACTGTCGCATATACACCTACCCCAAACAACCCCTAGTCTGGTACAGGTTTATAGATGACATCTTCTTCATATGGACTCATGGCGAGGAAGAACTCCAGAAGTTCCTAACCTACGTCAATACAGACGCTGTGAGCGAGACAATCAAATTCACAGCAGAGACTTCTAAAGATAGTATCAACTTCCTAGACACTACCATTAGAACCAACAATGGAGGACCCCTCACCTCTGACCTGTATGTCAAACCAACAGACGGAGGCAACTACCTTCATTTCAACTCTGCCCACCCCAGGCACAGTATAAGAGGCATCCCCTTTGGACAATTTCTGCGCATCCGCAGGATCTGTTCATCGGATGATGACTTCATAAAACATTGTGTAACGAAAGGCAAACACTTTGTAAGAAGAGGATATCAACCCGAGTTCCTTAAAGTGGCTTTCAGCAAGGCCCTATGCTTTTCCAGAGAGTCCCTCCTGGCAATCAAACCAATTGAACCAAAGGAGGAATCCCCAGTTATCCTGATCAGCACTTTCAATCCAGGCTTCGATGGCCTGAGACAGATTATAAATGGAAACTGGGATCATTTGGGAAGATCTTGCAGCACCAGAGTGCTACACAAGAAAAACCCAATATTCGCCTATAGGAAACCAAAATCCATTAGGAACTACCTAGTCCGTGCAAAACTGAGGCCTCTGAACCCAATTCACACGCCCCACACTCACCGATGCATCGCCCGGGGTGAATGCAGGTATTGCACACGTCTCGACACCAGTGGCAGGATCACCTGCACTGCCTCTGGAAGGACTTACACGAGTAAATATGATGTGAACTGCTGCAGTTCAAATCTAATTTACTGCCTACAGTGTAAGAAATGTGGGATCCAATACGTCGGACAGACAGGAAGTGAAATCAAAGAACGGTTCAAAGGCCACTTTGATAAAATCACTCACCCAGAAAGGGACAAAATGACAAACCGACGGGAAGCTGCAGCCGGCAACCACCGAGCTGACAGTGAAATCGGAAGCCATTTCAGGTCCCCAGGGCACAATGGGATCGACGACGTAATCATTTACGTGGTAGATTTCATTTATGCAGCTCCCCTAACAGCTGCATCAGCCCGCACGAGGAATCTCTCTGAATTCAACTGGATTCAAAGACTCCACACAACAGCACCCCTGGGTTTAAATATTGGAGGCCCAAGCCTCAAATAATTGATACCAAGGCTCGGGGAATATGAGACCACAACCTAGTAACGTTACCAAAAAAAGCTTAAAAGCTACAAAAACGGTCTCATATTCTCACTTTTGAATTTTAACATTTTAAAATTTATTTTAAAATTTATAATTCAAACCTATGACAGCCCGTGCCCCCCACACGGACAACCATGGCATCCCAGTCACCCCAGACATTCCACAGATACAACCCCTAGATTTATTTAAATGACCCCCATTTAAAATAAATCTCCCCATATAGGCCCACCCAGGCCTATATACACTCAGCAAAACATAGAAACCAGGACCACCTAGGCCCTATCATTCTATGCAATGCCACCAACCCATACACCTTTTATGTGGGTACCGCAAAAAGTAGGCCTAGCTCTGCCTGTCACCCAAAGTGACAGATTAACTAGACTACACCAGTAGCCTGATGAGTCCCAAAGGATGAAACCGCTTTATAACACAGTACTAGGCCACCAAAAGCCTAATACAACCATATAACCATCACCTATCAACAAACTTTGTTGATAACAATGGTCCCCAAGCAACCCACATCTCCCTGTCAACCTGACAACCATGATGTCACATGTATCTATGGAAACAACATGCCATGACGTCATAGTAGAAGGAAACCGAAATCTCCTTCATTCAAGCGGTAGCTACAAGAAGAGCAGGTTGGGTTCTAGTTTTGCGTTCCCTCCTAATACAACATGAGATTGGTACTACACACTATTAACCATTTAAGGACTACATTGTGCTTTAATGTGCTGTGTCGTTTCTTGGTATATGGGTCAGATCTTTGAAAAATGTCACATTCTGGGGTCAAAAGTGAGTAACCATGAAAATTCACAAAACTCAATTCATCTTTATGCAAGTTTCTTACATTGAAAGACATATATCTTGGGTGTCCAAAAACAATAATTGCATGGTTCTACCCCTACCGGTGCAGTTTTTATTGACCGGCGAACACATTTTAGAGTAAAAGTGTTGGCAGTTACGCCCAAAACTATTACAACATGGTTATTATAATTATTAAAGAAACACCACAGTGACTCCTAAATTCATTTACAAGTAGCCTTAGTATGTGTGAATAGGCATACCAAGTTTGAAAACACTTGGCCATAAACTTTTTGATTTGTCGCTCAGCAAACTTTGCGAAAATATTGAAAATGATGAAATATTTCCACTAAATCACCAACTTTAGTCTAATTTTCTCAAAACGGTCCTTTTTGCCATCAAAATCACTTTGTGTTATCTTCAACATGTGTACTTGCAATAGCAAGAATCATTTCACATACAAAGATACCTCTCTCGGCATTGTGAGCTCGTAAAACCAGCTTATTTTTAGAGTAAAAGTGTCGGCAGTTACGCCATTGGTTATCACATGGCATAACCTCTGCTACAATCTCAAACACCTTCCACAGCTATCTATTCTATATTTCTATGTACAAAACAGGATGGATGTATATTTTAACCCTAAAACACACCAGTTATAACACATTTTATACCAAATGGTATTCCTCAAAATATGTCGAAAATAAGGGAAAATTTAGGTAAAAATGTAAGGCCAGTCACTTTTAGGGGAAAAAAATGAGTCGTGCAGTATGGGCAAAATGACTATTTGGGATGGTAGAAGTCCCATAGGGGCACTCTCTGTTAAAATATGGAGATGATTGACTGAGTGAAAGTAGTATATTTTACAAAATATAATAAAAGTGTCGGCAGTTACGGATTCTTAGTCAACCCTGACAAATTGAAAAATCAGCAGAATTTATATATTATTTGTTCAAGCTATTACAGCACATAGCCCCTCATCATGCTGTGCAGAGAAAATGTTGATACCATTAATTTTAAGGTGTGTATGGCAATAAATACATTTCTGCGTAACTGCCGACACTTTTACTATATGAATGACTATTTTCTGCTGTATTTATCACAAGCATGTTCTTAGCATAAGTATAGCACACTAGAATGTTGAAGGGGATGTGAAGGCATAATATAAACCACAAAAAACACAATTAAGATGATAATTACGGACTCAACAGGGATTTCTGTTGACATTTTGTTCATTTTCTCTCTATATAAACCACAAAAAACACAATTAAGATGATAATTACGGACTCAACAGGGATTTCTGTTGACATTTTGTTCATTTTCTCTCTGAGACACCCTTTAACAACCCTTTAAGTAAACTAAAACATGCCAAACTGCTTCAAAATCACACTATATTATGTATTAATGTCCATTTCCCAAAGTTGGTTTGAGATTTCCGGGGGATGCACAATATTACAGCATCAGGAAAGGTTTTACAATAGACCAGAGTAAAAGTGTCGGCAGTTACGTAAAAGTGTCGGCAGTTACGTGAATGTTGCGCCCCTTGTCCCACTACACAAGAGCAAGGGATTAGGCTGCAAATCCTATCCAGATTGAATAAACATATACCTCTCATACACCATACATATTGTAAAAGGACTAGGGCAAACACTTCGCTAGGAAATAGAACACAACACAGCTTCAATTAAGGTTCAGGGAAAGTTATATTATAGCTTCACAAGATACACAGAGCACATCAATTTGGTGTAACAGGAGCGAGAGCCGACGTCCGCGCACTTCAGCTGCAGGAGAGAGAGTGATCCGCCAGCCCCGCTGCGGATCATTATATAGGGTGGCGACCGCCGCGCCGTCTAGCGGAATCCGCCGGATCCGCCAGATCCGCCAGATCCGCCAGATCCGCCAGACGACGCGGGATCCGCCACCCGATCCGCCGCTCCCGCTACACCTTCCCCTCACTAACTAAACACGTGGGGCCCTCTCCCACACAAAATAGGAGGGCTAAAAGGTTTATACAGGATGTCATAACTTAATATGGGGCTAGGCCCATCCTTACTAAAAACTGCGTCATGAGTACGAGGTCATCAGATTTGCTTGACTTAGATAAAATATTTTACTTCTACATAACAATTGAAACACCAGCCTTCTTCGCGCCCCAGGGGCGGCCAGTGGTGAGTTAATTATGCTTAAGGCATGACTTAGTATGAGGTAGAAACACCAGCCTTCTTCGCGCCCCAGGGGCGGCCAGTGGTGAGTTATAATTTTTAGGCTTAAGGCATGACTTAATACGAGGTAGAACTAGATAATTAAAACAAGCTAGTGTCTTCGCGCCCAGTGGGCAACCAGCTGAATGACTAACAACGCTTAAGGCATACATAACGCATAATTTCGAGGGTGCCCCCTGCTAACTTGAACACTTCGAACTTGGAACTGGGATGGTGGTGTTTGATCATGGCGGACGCCCGACCGGCATTCCAGGCCTAGAACGCGGCCCTTCCTGCCGGCCCTCCGCAGGGTGACGGAATGAAGATGGTGAAATGGTGATGAGCTGGTGCGATGGTCGGGTGGCTAACCCGGCGGCCTGGACCAGGCCTGCTCCCGCCGGAGCCCGTCTCTCGCCTGGGTGACGCTCACTGGAACAGACAACATCAACTTTTCAGTCCCCGTCACTACTTCCATCCGCCACGCACTTAACCCCTTCCCTCGTATCAGCTTCCCCTTACGTCCTAGGCCATGCCTCTACTGGCTGGCTGGCGTCCCGCGCCACATGAGCGTTCCCTGATGCTGCTACTCCCGTCCCTTCTGCCTACCCCAGTAGTTTCCCTTAATGTAAGGGGTGATGACCCACCTGGTCCTGCTGTCTCCGCTGGTCCCGCTGCTGCTGCTCTCGTTGCTGCTGGCGGCGGCGGCGCCGGTACCGCGTTACCACCGAGGCGATGACATCGAACACGCCCGGCCCGACCACCCTCACGCGGCTAGACATGTCCCCTCCCACCGACTCGTAGTCGCCTCCCATGTGGAGGGGGGGCAGGACGAAGGCGGCCCACCTCTCCAGACGGTCGGGGTCACGCCCTGTGACCGTCAGCCAGGGCATCCACACTCCTGGGGCGTTCGGTGAGGTTGGCAGACCGGTGCCGAAGGGGGGCGGGCTCCCGACCGGGGTGGTCCTCCCCGAACCACGGGGTGACGGACCCCGGCGAGGCGACCTGGGGGGTGGGGTAGCGGCTCGTGAGGCCTGGGGGTCCCTTCTCCCTCTCTCCCGGTACTTGGCCTCAGTCTGCAGCCGACCCCAGCGTCCGGGCGCTCGGTCGCCTGTGGCTGCGGCATGGAACTGGGGCGAGCTGGCTGAAGGCTGGTCGCTGGGTGGGAGGCGGGGTGGTGGCGCCCGCGGGCTCCTCCAGTCCGGCGGGAGGGACTCCATCTCCGAGTCGCTAAGAGATTCCGAGGGGCCGGCCTCACCCCCGGCCAGCGCATCCAGTGCTGCGCGTTCATCCTCCTCCACCGTCGCCCGCGTAATGGGGGTCACCTCCGGCGGCAAGTCGGGCCTGTAAGGCTGGAAGCGAACTGCAACGGTGGGCTGCCGCGGGGGAAGCCGCACCGTCATGGTGCGGTCCCACGTCTCGGACTCGGTGCATCCCGCCAAAAAGGTCACAGGGGAGCACCGGTCCCACATCCGGTTGAGTAGCTGCATCACCTTAGGGTGGAGTGTGAAGGTGTCCTGCTCGGTGGCCCGGGGCGCATCCTCCCGGCGCGAGGTACCGGCCTGGGGCTGCAGAACCGCCTGGCGAGAGTCCTGCGCCTCTCCCGTGGCGTGTGTAGTGGACCCTCCCCCCCCCGTAGCCGTAGCCAGGACCACCTGTCGAGTGTCCGACAGGGGCTGCTGCCGCGAGTCCGGGGTGTCCGACTGAGAGGTGCTGTGTGGTGAGGGGTGTGGGGTGCTGGTGGCAGTGTTGATGGGCACTGGCGTGTCCGACAGGGGCTGCTGCCGCGAGTCCGGGGTGTCCGACTCGGGGGTACTGGTGGCAGTGTGGATGGGCACTGGCGTGCGCACCGGACTCACTGCTGCGGCGGGTGCAGTCGTCGGGAGTAACACCTCCCCGGCGTCTCCTGAGCCTGAACCGGCTTCAGCCTGGTCAGCCTGTGGTGATGAGTCGCCTGCACCAGGGGGCCCGGGAGCGGTGAGAGTCACCTCCATGAGCGCGGTCTCGCCCTGCTTGGCCAACGCCGGGGACGAGCCGTCTGCACCGAGGGGGGAAGGCATGGTGGCGACCTCTGGTGCGCCAGCGGTGTGGGACACCACTGTGGCATCCGGTCGCTCGGCCAAAGACGAGGGCGAGCCGTCTGCGCCGAGGGGGACGGGAGTGGCTGTGGCGATGGCGACCTCCGGTACGCCAGCGGTGTGGGACGCCACTGTGGCATCCGGTCGCTCGGCCAAAGACGAGGGCGAGCCGTCTGCGCCGAGGGGGACGGGAGTGGCTGTGGCGATGGCGACCTCCGGTGCGCCAGCGGTGTGGGACGCCACTGTGGCATCCGGTAGCTCGGCCAAAGACGAGGGCGAGCCGTCTGCGCCGAGGAGGACGGGAGTGGTTGTGGCCGCTGTGGCGATGGCGACCTCCGGTACGCCAGCGGTGTGGGACGCCACTGTGGCATCCGGTCGCTCGGCCAAAGACGAGGGCGAGCCGTCTGCGCCGAGGGGGACGGGAGTGGCTGTGGCGATGGCGACCTCCGGTACGCCAGCGGTGTGGGACGCCACTGTGGCATCCGGTAGCTCGGCCAAAGACGAGGGCGAGCCGTCTGCGCCGAGGGGAACGGGAGTGGTTGTGGCCTCCGTGCTGCGGGGGCTGGGAACCGACGAGGCAGGTGCGGACAGGGTGTGGGGCGCTACTCCGGCATGGAGTCCCCCAACCTCCCCGGCCTCCTGCTGCCGCTCCGTGTCCTCCGAGCTGGTGGCGGTACTGCAGGCCGTGTGGGGCGCCACCCCGGTAGAGGGTCCCCCGACAACGGCGCCATCTCCCCCCACCCGGACCGTCACCGAGCAGCCCTCCCTCCCAGGAGAGGGGGTCCGTAAGGTGGTCTGGGGCAGCTGCACGTACACGTTATTGGTGGGATCGTACCGGAAGAGCAGACCTGCCAACGTGGGGCTGATGGTCGCCCCCTCCCTGTAGATGGCTGGCTGCCCGGCCATCTGGGAGTGCAGCTGGTGCAGCACTGACGAATCCACCCCTGTCACGTCCTGGGGCGCTGCCACCTGCGGAGGATGGGGGCGTACCGCAACCTGTGGTGGTGCATCCGGTGCCGGACGCTCCTCCTTGATGGCGAGCTGTCCAGAGGGGGAAGCCTCCTCGTGGGGAGGGGGGGAGTCGGGGTCCGAGCTGTCCAGGTCGACCCGTGCGTACTTCACCGGGTCGTCGGATCGGCCCGGCCTCTCCCTCCGGGGGAGGTCTGGTGTCCTCATAGCCATGAGGTTCTCTGCAGCAGAGGCGGCCTCTCGCTGCATCGGGGAGGCCCCATCCTCGCTGCCGCTGCCACCCGGGGTACCGAGGGATATCCCCGGGGACTCTCCCAGGGAGCCCGGGGTTCGCAGGATGGAGCGACCTGCCGGCGGCGTCTTCAATTCGGCCTTGGTGCTGAGGCGCCTCAGCTTGGACGGAGGAGGCAGGGAGGGGCTGCAGTCGAGGTACGAGATCCGCGGCGACCGTCTCCGCGGGCTCGTGGGGCGGCAACGGCTCTCCACCTGTGGCCCAGGGGCCGCGGCCCTGGGGGGTACTCCGGCTGCCGACGTGCTGGCTCGGGGTGGTGGGGTAGCGCCACTACAGTGGGCAAGGGAAGCCCTCGTCCTCCTTGTGCCCGGGGTCCCGTGACCCGCAGCCGGTGCCTCCGACCGGGACGCAGCTGCTGGTGGCGGCAACCGGGGGAGCTGCGGTCGTGCTACCACCGGTGGTTGTTGCAACGGGAGGGGCTGCTGGCCTGGAACCGCTGGCGGTGGCATCGGAGGTTGCTGCTGGGCAGGAGCCACCGGCGGTGGAATCGGCGGTGGCACCTGAGGTCCCTGCTGTGCGCCCCCACCACAACTCGGCGGCGGCGCCGCGTGTACTGTGGGAACTATGGGGTGTGCCTCGGGGAACTCTCTACTGCTGGCAAACCAGGGGTGGGCGACGCCCCGATCCCCGTGGTGGCGCTGGAGGTGCCGCTGCACGTCCCCCTTCCTCTTGGCCGTGTAGGCCGTGCGTCCCTCCGCCACACGGTCTCCCCCGTCGCACCCCTCCAGAGGGCACATCCATCCCCTAGGGGGACCGTGGGCCTCCCTCATGTGCCTCGCCCTGTTCGAGGTGTTGGAGAAGGTGGCGCTACACACTGTACAGTTGTACATCTCGCCCTCCTCCCCCTCCTCCAAGCACACTCGAACAGGGGGCAACTCACCGTCCGGCTCTGGGGGCACTGGCCCTATCACTGGGGCAGCTATGGTGTGGGTACTCACGGGGACCGGGATCTTTAGGAGGCTCTGGAGTGGGGCTGCCTGCGTGGAGACCGCTGCTTCCGGCTTGTTAGGGTGCCCGGATCCTCCAAGGAGGCTAGCGACCACCTGTCCTTTGGCGGCACTCCCTCGATCCGCTACGGTACCGATCCGAAGACTCCCCGATGAAGCTGACACTCTTTCGGCGGAGCTGGCGGATCGTCTCTGCTGTTTACATCCCGCGGAGTCTCGCTCCCTCTCGCTCCGCACGAGACCGGATCGTGCGGAGCCATCCGGCTTGGCGGATTGTTTAGGTCTCGCTGCCCCGCGGGACTTCTCGCTCCGGGCGAGATCTCCGGCGGATCCGGCGGATCGCCCGGAATGGCGGGAGCGGGAGCCATTACCGTGACCTTGGGGGCTACCGCGTGCGGATTCCCTCCTCCCTCTCTCCCTGGGGGGGGTGGGCTCCCTGTTTGACCGCCTACCTCCTCTACCCTTCTTCTCCTGCTTACTCTTCAATTTGGGAATGACGAAGCGTGCCAGCGACCTCTTCTTCTCTTTCTTAGATGCCCCCAGTCTCGCCCATACGTCCGCCATTTTAACGTCCGGATCGCTGTCAAGGATCCGCCGCGCCGGAAGCGGAAGCAACCCAATCCGCCTCCCAGCTGATCCGCCAGATCCGCCGGATCCGCCGGATCCGCAGCACCCCTCCACAGCCTGAGTTAAGTTGGGGGGGGCACTTCTTATACTCCGTACTACCTGTCCCCCTGGAACCGTACCTCCTTCCTGCCCCTCCTCCTCTTCCGGGCGTGCCGGGCGTGCCCCTGGGGGTGGATCAGGCACCACCTTTAGTCGATCATACGGTACTATTTTTACGGCCCTGGGCGGCCGCCGGATCTCATATACTACTTGGGATATTTGTTTTGTGACCGTCCACGGCCCGGTCCATAACCGTTGCAACTTCGGGCTGAGCCCCACCTTCTTCCCGGGCCAGTGGTAGTACACCGTGGCCCCTACCGGGATTACGTCTCGCACTGCCCGGGCGTCGTAGTTACGGGCCTGCCTTTCCACTGCACATCCAATGTTCTCCCGAGCCAGAGAGTGGGCCAATGCGGTCTGCCGCTGTAGGTTGGCCACGTACCCTTCTGCACCCCCCCCCGATGGCTTCCTCTTGCTCCGGGTACAGGAGTGATAGCGGAATGTTCGTCTCCCGCCCCAACATCATCATGTTGGGCGTCACCCCAGTGCTAGAGTGGACTGACGCCCTGTACGCGGCCATGACCATCCCTAAATGCTCGTCCCAGTCTTTGTGGTCCGAGGCTACCACCGCCGACAGGAGTGCCTCTATGGTTCGGTTGGCCCTTTCCACCATCCCGTCAGACCTCGGGTTGAAAGCGCACGTCCTGGTTTGTTTCGCCCCCAGGATCCGTACCACCTCCCGGAACAGGTTGGACTGAAAGTTCCGGCCCTGATCCGAGTGTAGCTCCGCAGGGGCTCCGAACCGGCATACAACTGTATCCACCAATGCCCGGGCTACGGTGGCTGCCTCTTGGTTGCGCAGGGGCACCGCCTCGGCCCACTTCGTGAAGTAGTCCACGATGACTGCTATGTAAGCGTTCCCCCCTGGCGTTCGGGGTAGGGGGCCCATGATGTCTATCGCGACTCTCTCCATCGGCAAACTGACCGCTACGTGGCCCATCGGTCCCCTCCTGGGATGGGGCGGGGGTTTCCGCTCCAAGCATCGGGTGCAGACCGCGGTCCAGTAAGTC
This sequence comes from Harmothoe impar, assembly GCA_947462335.1. Taxonomy (NCBI): domain Eukaryota; kingdom Metazoa; phylum Annelida; class Polychaeta; order Phyllodocida; family Polynoidae; genus Harmothoe; species Harmothoe impar. The sequence continues at coordinate 24,697,407 of OX381704.1, read as the reverse complement.
ACGTCCCGGCGGAACTCCGGCCAATACCAGCGCTCCTGCACCTTCCGCAGCGTGCGGTCACGACCGAAGTGACCGGCTACCCCAGCCCCGTGCGCTGTTCTCCAGGCCTCTTCTGTCCGCTTTTCCGGCACTATAATCTGGAACGCCCTCGTGCTTCCCGGTACGAACCACCATCGTCCGAGCAGTTCCTGCCGTATTTCCAGCCGGCTCATTTGGCTGACTAGGGACTTCAAAGCGTATGGGGAGGCGGCTATTTCCTCTGCCGTGGGGGTCACCCCCTTTTCCACCCATTGGTATACTGGTCCCAAAACGGAGTCCTCCTTCTGGTCCTTCACCCATTCCGCCCGTACCTCCTCTGCCACCGTGGGGTCGGCGGCGCCCTGCCGGGTAATGGCCCGTACCACGTGGCTAACGTCTTCCGGCTCCCCATCGCAGCGGCCGCACTGTCGACACGGCGCGCGCGAGAGGCCGTCGGCGTTACCATGTAGCCGCCCTGGTCGGTGCTGAATGGAATAGTCGTAAGTTCCGAGGATTTGCAGCCACCTGGCCACCTGCCCCTCGGGATCCTAAAACGCCATAACCCATTTGAGGGCTGCGTGGTCCGTCCGTACCAGTACGTTACGCCCCAGGAGGTAGTGCCGGAACTTCTTTAGTCCGAAAAGGACCCCTAGCAGCTCCCTCCTGGTGACGCAGTAGTTGCGCTCCGCTCTCCCCAAAGTCCGGCTCCCGAAAGACAGGACCACCTCCCGTCCCTCCTGCATCTGGGACAAGACTGCCCCCAGGCCCGTGTCGGAGGCGTCCGTGTCGAGTATGATCTGGCCCTCGTCCTGCGGATACCCCAGTATGGGGGCCGATATAAGTAGCCCACGCAACGTGTCGAATGCAGTCTGGCATCCCCTGTCCCACCGGAATACCCGTCCTTTCTCCGCCAAGGAGGTGAGGGGCTTGGCTACGATAGCGAATTCCGGTACAAAGGACCTGTAATAGCTGGCCAGCCCCACGAAGCTGCGAACCTCGGTGAGGCTCTCCGGTATGGGCCAGTCCTTCACCGCCTCGATCTTGCCGGGGTCCGTGGCAATCCCTTCTGCGCTCACTACGTGGCCTAGGAACGCCACCTTCCGCCTGGCGAGGTGACACTTCGTCGGCTTCACCTTCAGGCCCGCTGCCTCAAGGCGGGCCAACACCTCCCCCAGTCGCGAGAGGTGGCTTTCAAAGTCCCGGGAGAAGACAACGATGTCTTCTAAGTACACCAAGCACGAGGTCCATTGCAGACCTCGCATGGCTACTTCCATCAAGCGCTCGAACGTCCCGGGGGCGTTACACAGGCCGAATGGCATGACCGTAAACTGAAACAGCCCCCGGTGCGTTGCGAACGCCGTCTTCTCCCGGTCCTCCGGTGCCATGGCTACCTGCCAGTAGCCGCTGACAAGGTCCATGGTACTGAACCAGCGGGACCCTGCCAGCGTGTCGAGCGAATCATCGATTCGGGGGAGGGGATACGAGTCCTTCTTCGTAATCCCGTTCAGGCGGCGGTAGTCCACGCAGAAGCGCATCGTACCATCCTTCTTCCGGACCAACACTACCGGGGAGGCCCAGGACCCCTCTGACTCCTCTATTGCCACGGCTTCCAGCATCTTGTCCACCTCCAGGTCCACAAGGGCGCGCCTGTGCGGGGCCAAGCGCCGCGGGGGAAGCCGCACCGGTGCGTGGTCACCCGTGTCGATGCGGTGCTGCACCGTGTTAGCGCGGCCTGTGTCCCCCGGCCGGAGTTGGAAAGCGGCCTTATGTTTCCGCACCAGGTCGGCCAGCGCTCCCTGCTTGTCGGTCTCCACTCCATCAGTCAGAGTGCTAACGACGGCTTCCGTCTCCTCCGACGTAGCAGGTGGCTGTAGGGTAACCATGCGGCAGCTCTGTCCCGCCGGCGGCGGTCCCCCTTCCTCCGGGGTGCTGACGACCTCCAGCGAGGCCAAGGTCATATCTTTATAGATGATGACTGGGTTCTGGCCCGGGTTGAAGACCCTCACTGGCGTCACTTCTCCCTGGTGTCCACGAGCGCGCGTCCCACCAGGACGCCCCTATGCTCCTCCATCTCTCGTAGGCCTTCGATCATGCCAACGTCCTCCCCTTCCCAGTCTCCAACCAGGTAGCCTCCCAGGATGGCTTCCTCTCCCGGGCCAACCACAGCTGTCCGGCAGCTGATGACTCTGCAGACACGGAGCTCTTCCTGCTCCGTTTCGTCCCCCGCCTCCAATATTATGCGCTCCCGCGCCAGGTCTACCAGGAACCGTGATTCCCGCAGGAACTTCGTCCCCAGTATCGCGTCGGTGGCGATTTCCGCCAACTCGAACGGGACCGTCCACACCCACTTGCTGATTTTTAACGGCACCTCCACCTTGCCGTGTAGCCGCATGGGCCGGCCTTCCACCGAATACACCGTCTCCGAAGTAGTCATCAACGACCCGGGTTCCCCGTTCCGTCTCCACCATGAGAGCGACAAGATATTCACCGTGGCCCCGGTGTCCATTAAACACCCGACAGCCCTCCCCGCAATCTTGCCCTCCACCAGGAGCCCTGAACCGCCCGCCTCCAGTCGTCCCGTCACTACCTCTATCGTGTGCCCATGCTCTGACCTGTCGACCCTAGAGTGGCTATCCTCTAGGGTCGGTTCTAGTTTTCCGCCACCGGGACCACTGCGGGGGGCGCTGGGGCTGCCGGTACGCCGGCCGCTCCGGCCCGTTCCCCTGGCTGCTGGGCCCTAGCGTCTGCGGCCGCCATCTGCGCCTTCCACGTGGGGCAGGTCCGGCGCTGGTGTCCGAGAGAGGCGCAGTGGAAGCACCGCATCTCGGACATCGGTGGGCGTGGGGGGCGGCTACCTTGTCCTCCCCCGCGATTCGACTGGCCGGAGGACACTCGGTTAGTGGGTGCCGACAGGGCGGCCGTCACGGTATCGCGGAACTTAGCGTTGGCGATACGCTCCTTCTCTTGGTCTTCCCGCACCCCCTTCAGCTCCTCCCCCATGGTCTGCCCGGTGGCGCGCACCACCTGTGACCCGTAGGGCCTCATGCAGGCCTCGGCGTGCAGCGCTACCTGCACTGCTTCTAGGAGGGTAGTTGCGCTGCTCTGGTGTATCCAGATCTGCAGCTGCTGGTCGCGGAGGGACTCGATGAACCGATCTTTGGCCATAACATCTATGGTGGCCATGTCCGCGCCAGGGTACGCCAATCGGGTGTATCTCTCGACTTCCTCCGCGTGGGCTTGGAGGCATTCGCCCTTAGACCGTTCCTTCCCCCGCAGCAGCGCCTTATACATGGCGGCCTGGTTAGGGGGCTGGAACCGTGCCACCAAGGCGGCGCGCAACTTCCGATACCCTCCCTCCGCTGACGGCTCAATGCCCGTCAGCAGGCGCCGAGCCACCCCCGTGAGACTCAGTCCCATGAATACGCCAGCGCTCCGTTCGTCCCATCCACTGGCCTCCCGGCACAAGTCGAAATGAACCAGCCACTCGGTGAGGTGCCCTTGGCCGTCGAACTTGCAGGGTGCAATAACGGGCTTCGCCAGGCGACTAGCCCCTATCCCGGATGACGCGGACGTGTCGCCCTTGGCCTCCTGTTTCATGGGTTCCCCTTCCGGTCCCGTGACCTTCGTGAACGGCACCCCGAATTGCGGCTGCTTGTGGTGGGGCTCCAACGCGTGGGTAGGTGGGACAGACCCCCCCCAACGTGGCTGCATGGGTGGGAACATGGGCATGACCGCAGGCGTCGCCTGGGGCGGTGCCATCACCTGTACTGTCGGTGCGGCCGTGCCATATGATCCCCCCTGGTGCGGCCCCGGTTGGGCGGCCGATGATGCCCACTCCCGCTCCGCCTCCATCCAGGTTGGTGCCCCGTACACCGGGGTACTGCGCTGTGGGGCCATTCCCCTGTGCACCTCCGCGTCCATGGCGTCCCTGTAGGCGGCCTCTCGCCGCTGGACCTCTGCCCGAGCCTCGTCCACCCTGGCGATCTCCCGCTGCACTGACTCGGCCGTCACCGCCCTAGCCTCGGCCTCTTCCAGCCGCTCCAGGTGTTCCTGTTCCGCCCGACGACGGCCCTCCTCAGCTATATCCCTCTCCCGGCGGACCGCCAATTCCGCCCCCCGTCTTGCTGCATCTCTTAATGCTGCGGCCTCCGTGAGGGCCCGAATGCGGCCCAACTGCTGGGACCTTTCAATGGTTGCGGCGTCGGCCACCCGGCCCGTTCCTTGGGGCCCTCCCCCCCCCGCTGCCCTCCAACAAAGATGCGTGGCTAATCGTGGAGGTGTTGGTGGGGATCCCTGGGCCGGAAGCGAACGAAACGGCGGATCCGGCGGATCCGGCGGATCGTGCGGAGCCTTCCGCCCGCGGTTGCGCAGGAGCCACTTCCCCTTCGGCGCCGTTCTGGTGATGCGGGAGCCCGGCGGATCGTGCGGATTGTGCGGAGCCCTCCTGCCCCGGCTGCCAAGCGACCGTCCCCAGCTTACTGGCATCCTGGCGGATCGGTAGCCCCACGGGCCATGCGGAGTCACCCGGCCCAGGTTGCCTAGCGACCGCTGCCCCTTTGTTGACGTCCTGGCGGATCTGGAGCCCGGCGGATCGTGCGGAGCCGTCCGGCTTGGCGGATTGTGCGGAGTCTTCCGGTCTGGCGGAGTCTTCCGGTCTGGCGGAGTCTTCCGGTGGCGGTTGCATAGCGACCGTTCCTTTGTTGACAGGCTGGCGGATTCCGCTGCGGATTTCGCCGAGCGGGGCGTAGGGGACTGTCTCGTCTTGGGCTGCCAGAACTTCCCCGATGGGACCCCACGTTCTGCTGCCTTCGTCTCCTCCCTGCTCCCCGGCTGCTACCCCCAGCTGCCCGAACATCTCCACAGCATCCGCCCATCTAGAAGCCCTCTCTGCTTTCTCTGCCTCCAACCGTTCCAGCCTCCTGGTCTCCTCCTCTCTCCACCGGATGACCCACTCCCTCTGGGCTCTCCTGTCTCTCTCCAGTTCTTGCTCGCGGTCTCCCTCGTCCGCGGGAGCTTCCCCCATTAGAATCCGAGCAGTCTCCGTGGGTAGCCGCAGGAAAACGTCCTCTCCCACTGGCCTCTCCATCCTTCCTTCAGTCCCTGCTGTACTTCCTTCTGAAGCCCTATCCATGGCGTGGTTCGTCTGTTAGTTGAAACCGCTGTCACCACTGTAAAAGGACTAGGGCAAACACTTCGCTAGGAAATAGAACACAACACAGCTTCAATTAAGGTTCAGGGAAAGTTATATTATAGCTTCACAAGATACACAGAGCACATCAATTTGGTGTAACAGGAGCGAGAGCCAACGTCCGCGCACTTCAGCTGCAGGAGAGAGAGTGATCCGCCAGCCCCGCTGCGGATCATTATATAGGGTGGCGACCGCCGCGCCGTCTAGCGGAATCCGCCGGATCCGCCAGATCCGCCAGATCCGCCAGACGACGCGGGATCCGCCACCCGATCCGCCGCTCCCGCTACAATATCTTAGAAATGATAGGCATGGGGTATTTCTAGATTTATAGAGGAAACTTACCGTAACTGCCGCCACTTTTATTATATTCCAAAATCACTCTTTATGGCCTGGAGAAGTTAAAAATCAGTGTAGCCTCACAAATTTCTCCCCAGTGTTAATATGCATTAGTCCCCCACTTTTGAATGTAAAATCCACATTAGGAGCCCCTTACTGGTAGACCACTGGATGCTCCAAAAGTAAAAGTGTCGGCAGTTACATGAGGGCCATTTCAGGTACAAAAGGCTATAGGGAAAAATCTAGGCCAGATATCTCAAAATATAAAATTGATTCTGTTGGACAACATATATAACTAATAGAAAACCATGATTAGGAAGGGTTGTGACTATTTCTGTTTATGTGGGGGAATTATGAAAAATGTAAAGATAGGCTGAACGCACGATCTGGGGGTATTTTAGCCCTTTCGAGGGTTATAAATAGAGAAATATCCACTGTACATCCAAGATTTTACATTTTTCTGAAAGCTTGGACTGGTCCCTGTTATATGAAAACAAAAATAACAGGATAGGTGCAGGCATTTTTATTGCAGAGCTGTTTGAAGGTGAAAAACACCCAAAAGTGACATTTTTCAAAATTCTCACCCATATATTGTATATGATTTCAGCCCTGGGGAGTTCACTAACTAGGGTTGTATGCATGCATCACGTCGACCCTTCAGGAGTGTATCAGCCCTGTGGACAGTAGATTTTGTGCGATTTCTTCTGCAGTCCTCGCGAGTTGCTCGCGTTCTTACATGGTTCACGCATTATGGCAACGAAGGGCATATTGCATTAAAGCACAATGTGGCACTTAAAGGGTTAAATGAGTTGCTGCCACTGCTCCTAGAATGAAATTATTTTAATTCCATTTATTCATGATAGGAAAACAGCAATTCTGTCCACTTTGACTTCTCGTTTTTCAAATTGTGGTAGATTTTCGGGATGTCCCAGACTTCTTCAGGGTCAAACTCAGAGTGCAATTTGTACACATTGTAACTGCAACTAGAGAATGGTGCAAACAGTACTGGATAACACACATGCGATCCACTATGGTATGGGCAAGACGGAAATTGACCAGTGGGAGAGAATGGCATCAACTTTATGCAGGGAGTTATCTTAATTCAATAGAAAATTTCCGGCAGAAACGTAAGGATCGCTGCAAAAGCAGGAAATGTCGCATCTTACATATTTGACATGTCTGTTGCTACTGCTGAAAACCCAAATATGCTGACAACCCAAATGCTTTCAGATGATTACCTATATACTAGTTAAGACTAAATACCTGCGGCATAGATGATGTAGTGCAATGAAATACTTATCTTCACACACACATTCACATAGACATCTACATCTCTTACCCTGGGAACCCTCTCCGGGAAATCTATTTCTAATGAAGCACACATTTAATAGAAAAACTAGTTTGCTTTTCACGATGTAAAAACAAAACATGATACCCAGGGCTCTCCCTTAATATTAGCGGACGCGCCATTCACAGAGGCCTAATTACAACAAGTTACCCTTTAAGGACCACACAGTGCTTTAATGTATTAAGTTGTTGGTCTTCATGATGCATGCATGGATGAGTCCACTCGCCAGGCCTGTATTCATGTATTATGACGACCATTCAGGAGGGCTCGTTCGGGAGTGTATCGAGCCCCATAGGATCGGCATGATGCTTGAATGAAGCACTGGAAAGTTACTGGTCAGCGCTGCATGCATGCATCATGATGGCAACTGGCATATCACTTTCAGCCCTGTGTGGCCCTTAAAGGACTAAAGAGCCCTTCTACCGCTCGTCTCTTTGTCTAGAGAAGAATGGGATTACGTTTCAATTTCCATTAATCAAGATGCAAGTTAATGGCTCCAATGTTGTTAGGAGAATGGTTGAGACTGTGTGCCTTTGTTGTTGATCTGCTTATCCTGCTAGTCATTGATGTATACAACTGTGGCGAGTAGACTGTCAACAACTGGGGACAATATTAGGCCAAAAAAGAGGTATGTTTCAGCTTACATGGTCGGATTTTTTTATTTTTTTTTAAACTTTGACCTGAAAAGTACCCAGAAGCGTAGTAGACAATGTCAACTACGCTTTGCCTTTTGGTGGGAAGGAATGGATTTGTGTATTTTGTGCTGATCATATACTTGAGGTGGCAGTAAATGAGTGGATTCTTGCACACCACTGTTCAGTAACAGATAGACAACGGTTATGAAAGGGTATTAGAATTGGAATCATGTGCTGTGTATATCAAGACTCATTCATTGCCAAGATAAATAGAATAGCAAAATAGAAGAGAGACAGGGGTTTGAGATACATATAAACAAACGTATCTGAGGTATCATCGCAGCTTTGATATGTTGTATTACCTATAAGTAGACACAGCTGTCCCAATCGGTTGTGTGTGGCTGGGTTGTTTGGTAGAAGTGTAGACATCTTGGGATGTGTTGAGAGGACGAGTTGGGGCTATGTAAATAGTCTAGGCTTTAGCCTGATTCACTAACTGATGACACACCAGCTCCACACATGCCTGCTAGTGTACAGGGATGAGTCGCCAGGGGGATATGTCTTATATACTACAGTAAACAGATCTACAGAACCTAGCAAACCCTAGATTTAGGACATGATACGGAGCAGCCATCCCTGCCTATAGTACCATATCACCTGGTGTATAGCCGGATAACAACCTTAGTTATCACTATTTTATACCTTCATAATCCTTCAAAGTAATAGACACAGTGTATAGACAACCCAGAGATGTCCCTCTTAATTTAACAAGTCGACAAAATTCTCGAAATCTTACGATTCTGGTGAACTATCATTAGGAAGTTACTACTATTTGATACTAGAATTCCAGCAATAAAGTAGGAATTCATTCAAAAGCAGGAATTCTTAAATTTCTAAAGCTGGCATGCATGTCTGAATTATTAACCTTTAATTCCGATTCACCAGTTCTCATTGGACAATATTATTGCATGTGGTAGATATGATACAAGGGACTTGCTGTATGAGTGTTAAGCCAAGGCAGAGGCGTAGGAAGCAAATCTTGATTGGGGGGGCCCAGGGGGCCCCAACCCAACCGGCCTTAAATATCGGTTTTCAATCATGAAAGTGCATAATATATACACGCTCATATTAGGAATTGTATAGAAAAGTAGTATTTGAGCCACCTTTAGTTATGATTGGGTGCCTAGCCCCAATGTCCCCACTTTTCCCTATGTGGAAAAGGTATGTTTTGGAAAGTTTGTGTATTTCATTATAGGGTCTTGGTAAAAAAAAATTGGGGGGGGGGGGCTAAACATATTCAGCCCCCCCCCCCCTGCTCTGTGATTGGGGGGGGGCGGCACTGCAAGGACAGGACTTAATTGTCGAAGGTGTCAGCTATTGTCCACGGCTTGCAGCTAGTCAAGCGTATCATATCTGACTTACACACACAGTCAGTAGGAGAGTGTGCTCAGGGTTCCCACAAAAAAAAATCAGATTGAATTCCATGACATTTCCATGACATTCCATGACAAAAATCTCAATTTTCCATGACATTTTTGCGGAGGTCGGGGGCTTGGTCCCCGAGAAAATTTCTAAAATCTAGAAAGCAAATGGTACATTCTGGGAGATTTTGTCATATTTATTCCATTATTTTCGAATTCCATGACATTCCATGACAAATAGCAATTTTCTTCAAAATTCCATGACATTCCATGACTTTCCAGACAACTTTCAAATTCCATGACATTCCATGACACGCGGGAACCCTGTGTGCTCAGTGGACCGCATCAACATACAGCCATGTATTGGTTACTCTCGTTCCCAAATCCTTCCGAAGGAAGGCTCTGGGGACAGCCAAATGACCTTGAACTTCGAAATTTGCTGGTTCTGGGCAACCCCTGCTGGTAGGCTTGAACCAGCATACAGGAACAGGAAATGGAAGCAGAATGTATGATGGTAGTTTTAGGTAGATTTACCATCAGCCTTTCTGGTTCCATTTCCTGTTCCTGTTCGCTAGTTCCAAGCTACCAGCAGGGGTTGCCCAGAACCAGCAAAATCCCTTCATTTGGCAGTTACCAGAGCCTTCCTTCGGAAGGATTTGGGAACGAGAGTATGTATTGGTGCGTTCGTTAGGCGAAAAATCCGCCTATTTAGTGAGTTACTAAACCAGCGTGATGGTTACTTACGGGAGGCCTTCGCAAATAACAGGCTTCAGCATGCTGAAGCTGATTCTTTGCAAGCCTCTACCGGAACCAACTATCACGCTGGTTTAGTAACTCACTAAATAGGCGGATTTTTCGCCTAACGAACTCACCATAATTATGTAAAATACAGTCAGGCCATTTCTTTTGTTCTCTCAGCTAACTGTGGTATAAAGGCAGTTGTGTTGCCTGCTGGTACCATGTCGACATGGCTGCAGAGTAAGCAGTACAGAGAGCTGTACAGACTCTGCACCACCACATGGCAAATACACACTGCTCTTGGACACTTGAGATCTGAATAGACTTGGATAAAACCCCTTCATACGGCCTGACCGTTCATATTGTCTGTCTTATTGCACTAAAGCCGCCATTCAATGGTATATTCTCTTAATTTCTTACATTATCTTGCTTTATCTCATTCTTTAACTCTTTGAGGGCTGCGTGATGCTTTAATGTGCTATGCCCTTTGTCGTTTATACAACCTCAGAAAAATGAGCGTCACTGTCGCCGAAAGCACCCTCATCTGAAAGTCAGCCACTGCCTGGCTTTCAGGTGAGAGTGCTTTCGGGGACAATGACGCTCACTCTTCTGAGGGTGTACGATGCATGAATACAGCCCATGTGAATCTTCTCACCAATGCTGCATTCACACATGACCCTACCGGGTTGAAACCTGCTTGATTGCTTGCTTTACGCCCTAGATAACAAGTAATGCCTTTTGAAGGGCGGAAATGGTGATCGAATCTATGAAGTCAATGAGGGCAGAAAGCACACCCCTACACTTTTACGGAGGCAATGGTTCTTTTACATCCCAGACTACATGGGCATAGTGTTAGATGGACAGGCCTTTGATATGCTGTATGTCTATACTGACCGGGTTGAAACACTCCTGAAGGGTCGACATGATGATTGACTGTAGTCCTGGTGAGTAGAAATCACCAGGGCTGTATCAATGCATCACGAAGACCGAGAGCATGCCACATTACTATAAATGTCCCCAAACCCAACCTACCACAGAGCCTGAATACCCATCCCTCAGTATGCACTACTTATGTTCCATGCCTGCTCCAGATACTCCAGAGGGGACATCAAACTGTTGATGCTAACGCTGCTGCATTTACTTGAAGTCGTATTCATGTAAACTTGATTCCTGGGTTCCCCCAAGTGCTGCTCAGGAGAATGCCCTTCGCAACCGGAAGTAGCTGAGGACATGTGCAGCGTTGCCTCCACTTCCGGCTGTCAGCAGCATGAGGCGCCCCCTGGTGTGTGGTTCATCACCCGGGGGGTATTTCTGATATTACATTTAGCCCCAGCGGTGGGGGCCACTCATGGGGCAGCAGGGCAATAAGAGTGAGAACACCCCGGGGACTACAAACTGCTCTATCCTGTCTACTCAGACCAGGGACCTCAGGTGGAGTCTCCTTTTGGTACTTGTAAATAAGACTTGTGGAGCTCCCCATGAGACCTGTATTCACCATCATACTACATAAATATTATACCATTGCTGCAGCTTGAGCTGTACTGTGTAGCAACAGGTTGAGATGTAGACGGGTGGAAATCGCAGTGGTATATTCTTTCTTGTAGTTTGCTTGTAGTTTAGACTTTATTCTCATATTCCCATGCCAATTCTGCATAAAATATCCGTAAATAGAGGCACCCCCTTCTTTTCAAAATGATGGATCTGCCATTATAAGTGTAGAGAGACCCATATTCTACATATTGTAGACTACAGGATATATATAGGCAATATTCTGCCTATCCATTGGTATTATACACGCAGATGGAATATCAACTCAGGTATTTTGTAGATGACAAGAGATGACAAGAGGACATGCATGTACCTAATGCACTGTCTAAATCTCAGCTCTATTTACCCCAGATGATGATGATGCATCAGTTTAGGGCATTACATTCCAGTCTCCTATATCTCTGTTTCAATACTGCAGGAGGGGATGCCGTGATGGCTGTACTGATGGGAGCCCCCAGCCCTGTCTGTATGTGTGCACATGGATACCTCCTTCAGGACGTTAACCCGGGTCAATAGGCCTCACCACGGGAAATGAGGGACGCCCTCTGGTCAAAGGTATCACTTACTGTTAGTCTTTCCATCCATTAGCTATGCCTCTCTTGGGAGGTATTAAGATAATATGATCACTATATGCTGTATGTCCTAAAGTAACGCTAGAACACCTTCCGACAGTTTGAAGCCACTCTTTGCAGATAGGTTTCGTGAATGCCTAAGTATTCCTATGTTATTGAGAAGTCAGTCTGAAATGGCTGGGGCAGACCCTGCCAACGCCAGTAAGCACATATATGATTACTATAAATATGTTCACGCCAGAACCCAACATTGTGCATAGAGGGCCTGTTTTTGTGAGACATGGCTATTTTAGCACTTGCTTATAATCTTAAAAGAAAAGCCCATCCGTTTTTTCATCTTGCCATCTATTGATCAGATTGTTCTAAATAGGGTCTGCTAATATGAATAATGCTGAAATGTGTGGCATATGCTATTGAAATGGGAATATCTCATAGAGAGTGAGAGAGTGACGTCACAAATGATTCAAAACTCTCCCCAAATCACAAAGTGTATGTCCATTGATTGGTCTAGACATGTAGTCTACACCCATTGATTGGTTTGAATAACTTTCTGATTGGTAACTCGGTATTGTACAACCCCTGCACACCAACTTGAGTACCCCTGAACAGCCACTTAAGGACCACTCAAGGGCCAATGATTGGGTACTTATACTGCAGATGATTTTGTGTTTTACTTCTTTTATTCCGTTGCCTATTGTGGCCTTATTATCAAATTCCTGTATTGATTGGAAGGGGAAAACAGGTTTATAACTAATTAACAAAGCGAATGAGTAATTTAACTTCTACAACACGACTATCTGTTGAGCTACAGATCAGGTTAAATATTGCATTTTAGCATAGGCTGTGTGTGGTAGGGCAAGATGTGAATCACTTGTGACGTCACCCACTGCAGAAGAGATTTTCCTTTATCTAGTATATGCCGCATATTTCAACTTTCAGGGCATGCATAAAACAACATGAAAAACGAGTGGGCAAGGGCAAAACATTTGCATCTTTCAATTACGGCTTGATAATTGAGAGCTTGAGTTAGTCCAGCAGCCGTGGTTCAAAGCGTTTAGTTTAGGGACCTGTGAGAGCTAACTACCTCAAACCAAACAATTATTTCGTATCCACCACCACTTTCCCCATTAGCAAAGGTAACATTTTAAGTCCCAGCTTATAGCTTGTGACATCAGAAGCCTTTCTCATGGTTTACAGCAGAGTTCTAACATGTTGCCAATGTCTTACATCACATGCCTTAACAGAACAGCACGCTGGGCTGGTGTATGTGTATATTCGTAGCCCAGTGGTTGTACATTTTGTATATAATCATACTGTAGAGTGGCAGATAACTGTTTGTTATCATTTTTACATACGCTGTGTCTCGTGTAGGTTATCTTATGCATAATATCATAAGATATGACATTGAAAGTCCCTGCTCATGATTCAACATGATGCCAATCTGTTTGGATATAGACTTGGCGACAGAAAAGTGGCGTATTTCTTTTAGCAATCTAGCAATGCTAGGCAGTGGTATTGTATTTTTTCTCAAACAGAGTAGAATCAAGATAGTGGGGAAATCTAATGTCAAAAGATGACCATGGGCATTCACTGTGGGCATCTAATGTCAAAAGATGACCATGGGCATTCACTGTCGTACCTTCTAGTATAAAGCCTATAACACATCCACCAATCAGTACAGGATGCTGCTGTGTTAAGGCCTGTGCCTCCCACTAACACTGCTGTAAGGGCTCTTGTGTTATCGTGGGACATTATCCACATACCGCCCGAGGGACCTATTAGGCAAATGTAGTCAGCACTCAAATTTGCTAAATTCAGTTTCGATTTGTCAATGGCGATAAATTCCATTGGGAACCACCCTCCAGCTTACAGGTATTGTGTGATATAATCCCTGGACTATCCACGTAGATTAGCCATGGATGGAGTTTGGGTATTGTGCAGAGTCTCTATAGATATTGTCCACACAAAAACCTGGACAGTTTCCCACAAGTGTGGATTAGCATTATATGCACACCGAGTGGTTTGTAATTGCTAGGGCTGCCAATCTCTGGTCGACAAATTGTATGAAATCTTAAAACTTTGGGTCAACTTTCTGTTGTAATAAATTGATACAATTTAATATAGAAATTCCAGTAAAAGAAAATTAGAAACTACTGCAAGAGTAGTAAAAGTGATATCTGTGAAATGTGGTCAGTTTCTCGACTCGAGTATCGGCTAGGGTTGAGCCCACCCTGTGGATGTCTATGCCTACAACACACGGCAATGCCGTATTGGAGAGGCGGGTGTGCCCCTACATGGGGACTAACGTAATCCAGTCCACGTATTATGCAGGGGCATGGGGCCTCAGTCTGGGCTCCGATCTCGTAGACCCCATCCTCACCATGCCCTAACCCAATAATGTACCAGTTCTGGCAGTTACATACTAGTAGCATCCAAGTACTCAATGTGCATTTGGGCACGGTGAGGGGTAATAGGAGAAGGACAGGACGTAATACCATATCAATGTATTATTCCCCTTTGTTTCAAATTACCAACATATCTACACATCGCGATATATCAAAATATAATTTTAATATATTATATTGATAATATCTAAAAGAAACATTCATGAAAGCTATTGCCAATGACAATGTGCTATACATATATTCCTTACAGGTTGGGCTATAACCATGATATATTGATCTATGAGTCTTATTCCAAAGGTTGCAGCACTGTCGGAGCACTGTGCACCTGTGGCGCAGGTTGAGTGATATTGCTCACGTTATGGCAAATAACCAATGTTCAGCAGCCAAGCCACAATACCTCAACCACTCAGTGTTTCGCACAAATTGTCCTATTGATCCAAGCATGACCTTGGCTTGTCATCAGGTCCACTAATGTCCCAAATAGGTGGCCTTGCCCGTGGCCTTGTCTGTGGCCTCGCCTGTGGCTTTCTCATTACTATATCTCATGTAGCATTACCTAACCACCTTATTTGTATTCTAACCTTCCCCGATTACCATGGTTACTTGATGGTGATGAATAGACTGTATTTGTCATGCTAAGCAGGTGTAAAACGATCTGCCGTTAAGCAGGATGAGGTCCAGTTTATGATGGAAATTGGAGGCAAGGTCAATGCTGCAGGGATATCCAGCATCCCCTATTACCAGGACTTTTAACAGAAGAATTTAAATTGTAGAAGTCTAGGCAGCACAGAAATGGGATAGGGAGGCATCGGGTGTGCCCCTAAATCGGGTAGTAATCTAATACAGTAGACGTTATGCAGGGGCATTCAGCCCCTACCCCTTACTCTACCCTAACCCAATAATGTAGTATTGGATGTTACACCGCATCCAGCTGTTCAATGAGAAGTTGGGCTTGGAGAGGGAGATGCTATGAAGGAACAAGCTTCATACGATTTTTGTGGTTGTCCATATACATAGCGGATAAGCAGTTGATATCTATACTAGAGATATAGTCCATTTAGCACTAGACTACACGTTACAAGTAAACTGTCAAAACCAGATATGTGCATAACTCATTGACTAAGAGCATTTTATATGAATCAACATATTGCTGCACCAAGAGCCACTATGTAATATATATAGAACACATTTATAAAAGTGAATAAAAAAGACCCAAGAAAGCAATTTTAATACATGGTTAGTTTTTGTACATCACAGCCAGTGAGAGATATTACAGGTTGTGTTATAGCCATGATATATTGATCTATGGGCCTTATTTCAATTCATGAGGGCATAACCATCGTCCATGGCATGGATTGTGGCCCTGTGCACCTGTGGCGTAGGCTGAGTGATATTGCTCACGTTATGGCACATAAACCATGCCCAGCACAGTCCCATCACAATCCCTCAACCACCCAGTGTAGTGCGCAAATTGTCCTATTGATCCAAAAATGACCTTGGCTCTTCATCAAGTCCACAAATTCCCTAAAAGACTCTCCCTGTTGGCTCTGCCCTAGGGGTGGGGGCCATGGCTTCTATGTGGCTTCGCCTGTGGCTTCCCGGTTGTTGTACTGAATGCAGCCACAACCCAGCATCTTATTTGTATTCCTATCTTCCCGTGCTCCCCGGCTATTTTAGGTTGATGAATGGGCCACATTTAGAATGCTAACTAGGTGTAAATGGATCAGTGGTTAAGTACGGTGGGATCCAGTTTATGAGGTCTAGAGGCATGGGTAATGTTGTCGGGCGGCCTTGTGTTGCCGGGTCCATCCTGTCTCATCCTACTCTAATACGGCGTCCGAAAGGGTAGTGCCTAAAAGGGCGTTTAATGCATGGGAAGCATTGCTGTAATGGGAAATGCTCAGTGTACAATCGTAAGCAACGAGATCAATAGATGGTAATGATGCAATGTCCGAAAATTCAGTGCTACAGTCAACTCCCTCTAATATGGCCACCCTTGGGACTATAAAAAGGTGGCTGTAATGGAGGGGTGGCTTCATGTGCAAAGTGCGGTGCAATAAAGATGGAATATGTACACAAGTGTGAGTAGTATAAGATAAAACTGTCTTCTGTAACAGTGAGAAGTCACTGCTGTCTAGTATATTATAGGTCTGCATTGATATGACAATTGCCTGCCTCTGTCAGCACTGCACTGATTAGATCTAGGCAGGCAGGAGGGACTGCCCATAGTGGACACAGGCAGGGTATCAGGTAGCTGATAACAGCCAGTCAGTTCAATGTGGGGATCATGGTCTTTGGCTGCAGGGATCAAGGGGCAGGCGGCCGGTCAGTGTGAGGGCTTTATGGCAGCAATGGCGACTATAGTCATGAATGGTGCAGCCGTATGGTAGATGAAACTAGCCAGCCGGCCAACAGTAGATAGCATCGCAGTGCACTTAGAGGGTGGCTTCAGAGTGGACGTACTTAATGCAGGGTGCTTGCTGACCATTATGCCAGAACAGAACCTCTCACAGTGTGTGTGGGTTTGGTTACGATCTACAGCACTTGGTGCTTTGTATAGGAAGTATATATGGTTTTACCCCACTCATGTTCCGCAGTAATAAAACATTTCTAAACTAATTGGGAAGATATGGATTCTTTGATTTATGTACCATACATAGTTCCAACACATCTGCATGTGCCCATCTTAACTAGTGTCCTTATCGGCTATTGCAAAGAGCAATTTGTATGATGACATTCAACATAAGAAATCTCTCATTGTGATAGACACATTGGAATTGTGCATTGTAAGCTAGCGCTTGCTCCAACAGCAAATGACATTTTGCCTGTGCCAGTCCATGCTCTCTCACTATGTACCCTTATACCTACTGCAAAGAGCAAACCGTCTCCCATGCACTACGTGGCCTGAGGCTTTTTAGCCTGCCCTGTGAGCAAGTGTGTACAGCTCGGAACACTTTTGAGCAGACACATGTGTACCATAAATCCTTAAAGGCAGCTTAATGTGCCGTCACGATGCATGAGTGCATTACTGAGAAGTATTCAAGCATCATATAGGGGTTGTACGGGGTTGATACACTCCCAAAGGATTGGCATGAATGAAACCCTGATTAGTTACAAACCACGGTCGTTTTTTTACTGTATCATCATGAAGGGGCCATAAAACATTAAAGCAGTATGCGGCCCTTAAAGCGGTAACAGAGTGTAAAGGCCGCTAGAACAAAGAGGGTTCTGCCCACCCACACCCTTTTAACGCCCAAACACAAGAAGCTTGTGTCGTCCACAGGATTATACTGATAGCCACAGTCTCAACACGGCATCACGATCTGCACCACAACCATGCCGCCAGCTTCCTACAACCCTCTAACGGCAGCATACTGCTCTAATGTCCCTTGGTCATCATGGTGCATTAATGCAGCCCCGGCAGGTCTACATGTCAGGGTTGCATGCTTGCACCATGCCGACTGTGTGGGAGTGTATTAGTCTCCTAGGGTCGGCATGATGCTTAACTGCAGCACTAAGAATTACTTGCCAGGGCTGCATTCATGCATCATAACACAAAGGGCACAATGCGTTTAAAGTGCACTATGCCGCCCTTAAAGGGTTAATCTTCCTGTTGCTACAATCTCTTACACGGGGTAGGATAACAATGGGCACCATCTCCAGGGTGGGACATAAAGGTAGTCCGTAGGGTGTCTAACTACACGGTCTTTACATCGATAAAATGGGGATTCACCTTATTTATCATCCTAACTGACTATTGCTATCGCTCGGTTACAGCCGTTTTAAACCCTGAATTCATCAACTCCCATTTTACTATAAATGCTTCCAGAGTTGCGCGGAAGTTGTTATCTCAGAGTTTGAATATTGCAGCACTGGGAAACCCTCCTGCACGACGCGATATGGGCATTGTATTTATAATAACTATGCATTATATTTAAACATGACTGTTACTGAAATAAATCCACCTGCAAAGGACTGAGCACACGTTGGAGGGTATCGTTTGGTGCCTGATTAAAAGCACTCAGAATACAGGTTTTCAGTTACAATTATGATGGACCTACCGTACCTCCTGAAAAACTGAATGGTAACCCAAAGACCCATTGCACAAAGAAAACGGTTACACAACAAGATAGGGGCAGTAAATCCTGCATATACCATGTAGATTTAAGGATGCTGGAGTAAGCCCAGGGCTGATCGGTTTGATTATTTGGGAGGCCTTGTGAGAAATGGTAGAGGATTCTTAGGACCCCAGGTAGGCTAAGTTAAGACCTACTGCATTCACTGAACTAATTGGTCCTCAAGAACGTTCCCAAATGAATCTCCCAAATGAATGCCTAAATACCGGTCAAATATCCTCCGTGGTCTAATTAAACCCAATGCTAATTCGAATTCAAAACTGGGGGTGGGGGATGGGGGTGCTGCAAGGGATTGGTTCTTTTAGTTAATGGTGAAACCTAGATTTCTCCCTGTCCCAATGCTGGCTGCATGACGTAGACAGAGTATCAACATTACAGAATTATGGCGGAGGATTGTTTGTGTAATTACCAATACAGATGGCACTTTGGCGAGTAATGGCGGACACTGGTGGGTGGTTGAAACTAGACGCTGGGGGCGCTGTTTGACGGCTGATGGGTTATGGATTGCCTGATACATTTCAGCGCCTTCCAATTGTCGTCTGCCGCATTCAATCCTGAAACTTTTCGTAATTACAGATACCATAATTCTACATGATTAATAACCACCCATTCACGACGTCCACCAACCGGATGGAGCGTCACCAAATCATCTCATCATTTCTGGAACCAGCAAAGAAACATTAAAACTCCCAGAATTGGTAATTTTGGTGGTCTTTTGAAACAGTGGTCTATTATCATTGCGGCCTGGGACTGGGCGGCGTGGAGGTGGTGGTAACGGCGACCACCGTGCGTGCCTGGTTTTGGCGCCAATTGATTGTGATTAGAGCAGACGACATTTTATGAAATACCAAACGCACCTGGCAGCATTCACTGGCCGCACTCTTCACATAATGAGACGCCAGTTCTACGTACCTCTGTAGCTCCTCTTACCGCAACCCAGCAACTTCTAAATGACTAACATCCACAATTAATCCTCTCCCTCTTGAGATCTAAGCTTTCTTTTGCCTTTTAGTATCTAAGATTATGTATACACTGTATTTCGTTTGCCTTTTATAGCTTGACAATGCTGTCCACAGGATATTTGTCTACGAAGTGCAGCAATAGGCCTATCTACGCTGCAAACAGCATTCTCTAGTATATGCCATCAATATATGAATCATAATTATATCACTGTCTGTCAGGTGGTTCTAGGATTCATCTTCCTCTCATTTAACCCCACCTCATAAAAATAAGCCTTTGTATGGAAGTTCTTTACTCTTCATCTTCATAAACACCTCCATGCTTTCATGAGTTTCCTGCACTCATGTTACTAGTGTTAGGCTTTTTACATTGCACCAATTCCCTTTGACATATAGCCGCATGCATATATGACTAACCTACTCACGTCTATCCAGCTGTCTCCCACGTGTTAGCGCTCATAAAGCAAATACACCTACATTTTGCAATATCATATATATACCTACATGGTACTACCACAGGTCTCCACCCTTCAGGAGTGTCCCAATCCCATAGTGTCAACAATATGCATAAATGCAGCGCTGTCAAGTTACTCACCAGGGCTGCATTCATGTAACATAACGTTCGTTCGACCAATTGTAAAATGAATTAAATGACTATGCGACCCACCATGGGGTAAAATGGCTGGACACCACCTACCTACCTCTATATACCCCCAATCCTGCTAGCGTCAGCAAATGGTGCACAATGGATACTTACCTGAAACATAAAAGAGAATAGATTAGGGGGGTGCAACTAGTTATACTCAATACAATACAAGTAGTTATGTTCAATACAATGTAACTAGTTATACCCAGCACACTGTAAGTACATATGTACTCAATACAATAGAAGTACTCAATATTATCTAAGTACTCAATACAATGGAACCAGGCATCCTAAACACAATATAACTTGTTATTCTCAATACAATGCAAGTAGTCTGATAATACCTCATTTTGTCACACTAATCTAACACACATCTAATGTTCTATATTGCACAAATCTGACAATAAAGATAAACAAACTTTTAAAAGGGAACGAATATTCAACCTTTTTGTGATGTTCTATGCATCTACAATACTGTCTCCCCGATAAGACCTGCGTACATGCACATATTAAAGGGTTAAAGCTGCTATACGACCTCATATTTATAGATAGTTTAATTTTTACATAGTTGCACAGTCTCCTAGTTGAAGTGTACTTGGTAGCATCCCAACTTATTTTCTGTCTTTTAACCATGCCAAATTTAAGGAAATAGATGAAGAAAAATAGAAACCTTCCAGCATTCTATTCAACACTAGATTACATCCACAAGGTGGTGCCATATACAGGAATACACCAGGTGGTGCCACCTGGTGACTTTTGTCAACACTAAATAATCAAACCCCTCAAGAATATAAATATTAGTTGAGATTGGAGTCCTGTCATAACATAATATTAAGACCTTCTTGTCAGAATAAAGAGGGAAAGGTTAATACAATCCTCTGAGAATCAAATGAGGAAAATGCAGGTTTGAGTGTGTCAGCTTGTATAGCAGCTATAAGTACCGCCACACAGCAGCATGCCCATGGAGGATGTCCATACTTCACCGTACCTTGAGCTCATACAGGTAATCCTGTACCAACTAGCCTCCATCTGTGTAACTGTCAGAGATTAGGGCACGTGGAGGGCTGGACGGCACACTAATCCCCTACAATGGGACCCTGTCCACTGCCCCCTGTCCAACTCCTCTCCTGTCCTGTCCATTGGGGAGCTGTAGCCTGGACATGGTTAATACTATAAGGGATGTACTATATTAACTTCAGTGTACACAGAGAAAAATATGATAGTCATCCCGGGGTCAGGCATGTGCCGCCAAAACAACAACTTGCTGAGAGTCAGGCTGACTACTATATATGTTACCATGGTCCAGCATCGCCAGACTCTCTTTAAAACACGAGCCTGACAATGAGTCTGAGTCAGCCTGACTCCCATCAAGTTGTGTTAATGGCGGCACATGCCTGACCAGGGGAGGAGAGCTGACTTTTCTCCTACGGTAATACATTAACAAAGAACACATCTATTCTCCATATGCCCCCCCCCCACCCCTCTTAGCCCCCCCCCCCCCCCACAGGCACAAAACCGAAATACATGGTGCAGCACTGTTACCCATCCATATATGTTTTAATCTTTGCCTTACAGGAGTCCTTCTGGTTCAAATCCAATACTGCAGAGGCAATAGGGTAGGTTCACCACTTTCAACCGGTCCGATCCATGTTTTTTCATGAGCTACCTTTCAGGTCTAATTGCCCCTAGAGATTTTTGTGCATATCCTTCAGAATTGAACCAAAGTTTAGGTATTGCTCCGGAGAATAACATTCATGATGTCTTACAATGCCATATATCAATTTACAGTATGTAATTCCATGATTTATCAGAGTATTCAGAATTGCCTCTTTTCACCCTAAGTCAGCCAAAATGCACCTTGAGTCAGCCATATAACAACGACCAGAATATGTGGAATAAACCAGTAATTTCCTGATTGGATTGGCTGACATGAATGCATGCATCATATATCAATATGTTACAACTAACAATAGAGAAGAAAAAAATTGATTGAATATGGAATAATCAAGATAAAGTCAGTACTGTACCTTAGGTGAATACAGCTGCATTATGAGCTATCAATACAAGTAAATATTACTTTTATGAGCAATGAGGACTAAATATAACATTAAAGACATGCAGTATGGGGTTCTATTGAATATATCGGGGGATCTGACCCCTCACCCCCTTTTCCCACCTCTTTTTGTGTTTCACCCTTGCCCTCTATACACTATACAAGTAGGCCTGCTATCCTTAACCCTCTAGTAGAAGAGTATTCTGGGAGGAGGAGGTATTCACAAGGGTAGGGGGAGAGTTCTTAGACAAAAAAATCAGGGTGAGAAAATTCCAGGGGGGATTCCAGAGAACAAAATCCCATGGTTGACTTAGGGTATGAGGTGGCTGACTTAGGGTGAATTCGTGGCTGACTTAAGGTGAAATGGGTATGCCTTATGAAATCGGTCCTAAATAAAACTTAAGAAATTAATTTTGCTCAATGAATTCATGATTTGTGTAATCTAGATACATATGCAGCTCACAAAACCAATCCACACTGTGTATGAAAAGGACAGATACTTCAAATCAACTACCAAAGAGTATGAACAGTGGAGAGATTTTCATTCTCTGTTTGTCAAAACAGGTCAAACAGGGGTACTTCTGACTGATTTTACAGTATGAAAAAGAGTGATGATGCAGATGCAATGTGCAGTTTATATTTGGAAAACACTTCAATTCTTAAATCAGTGGGAGTTTATTGTCACCAGATGCATACTGAACTTGTAATTTCATGTCAAAAGTGGTTGACTCAAGGTATGAGTTTGACTCAGGGTGAACCTACCCTAGTACGAGTTATATTTTACATCGGATTGTGAATGGAAAGTGATTTTGCATCACAGTAAATTTGCTGTCAGCAGACCTGACAGGGCCCGTAGTGATGTCACCGCACGCCGACAGGGGGCAGGGTGGTAAATAGTGTATGACAGGGGCTGGTAGGAAGTGCTCCCGGAAGTCATCTGACGGCCATGTTCCCATTAGGGCAGTACTGGGTATTGCCTACAGATTACTGAACAGGCTATACCCAGCCCAGCGTTGTGTTAGAATGGATTTGTGCTGTTTTCTTTTTGCAATATCTGTAATAGTATTGAAATCTTTCAAGGAATCTGCCATGATGGAGATACAGTGTACACGTATAGCGTAAGGGTAAATGGCAATCCACCATATGTGCCCAAAATTAAGGTTTTGATGGATCCAAGCTCGGTTGCCTCATGGGAGGAGGCGGTAGTCATGCCTGATCTTCTGCATTCCTTATCACTTAACGTTAGCACATTTACATGTACTTGCGTTAAAAGTTCTGAAAGCTTCTTTAGGAAATAACTACACAATAAGTAAATGAATGCATATTTGCAGGGTTATCACACGTTTACACCTCAATATGCATCTTATCTCTGCATGTTTCTGAATATCTTTCCCTACAAACATAACACATATGTGTAGATGTTGCTGCTGGTTTGGTATGAGGGAAGAGATGGTTTTCCTCCAGGACAATGCTGACAGAGTTGGTCTAGCTGTGGCTGTGCATCAAGTGTATGACATTGCCAGCACCTTGTATTTGCCATGCGGAATTTACACTGACAGTGAGTGCCACCCCCTCTCTCAAACCACACACACACCACCCAAGGAGGCACCAATCTCCAGGAAGCAGATATTTCGCTCTAGCCATTTACTCAATCTCTGCAACAACCTATCTTAGCACAATTTGGTCTTTGCCCATTTTGATGGGAATATTTAAACTATATCAGATTAAACTAACAGGCAATTTGAATAGAGATGTAAACAAAAATAAATCTGCAAGTTACAGATTTGTCGACCATGAACTTACGTGGAAAAGACTGAACATATTTTAGGATGTATTGCGTGTCGGCAGACACCGTGTATAATGCGGTGTAGGAAAGCAGAAGATTATACCTGTTTTCCCACCTTTATTTCTATGGAAATGTCCCAGGTTGGGGACATGAGGTTGGGGCGGGGGTGAGTTATGACTGTGACAGGCAATTTTGACAACTAAGATAAAATTATTTGCGAGATAATACAATTGTAGAAAATCTTTCCAGGTTGGGGCAGAGATGAGATACCCGTTGATACTGGAGAGAGCGGAGGCCCCATCGCCATGCTCCTGCAGGGTGTGCAGAGGCTGCAGAGTGAGACAGCAGTGCACTACATCAGCAATCACGACCACAGCAGCACACACTGTAGTACTAACACAGCCACCCAACAAAGGCTGCTGGTACACGCCTCCAAACACATCTGGGACAGCAGAGTCCACAAGGCACCTCCTTACGACACTCCTTAACAACCCCCCCCCCCCCCACCCACCCACTAACCAGCCTCCCATACACACACACTTCTTAGTCAGTGACTGCATACAAGGCCTTAATTTAACCCTTTAAGGGCTACATGATGCCTCAAGCTTCGTGTCCAATTGTAGTACAGTCGACCCTCATTACCTCGAACATTTACTACCTTGGATCCCTCACTTCTCCAGACCATTGCCTGGCAACTGCCCTTAAATGTTCCATTACATTTGGACTAAATTCCTCGGATAATTCGCTTCCTCAGACATTTTCCAAATTCGGGGAAGTGAGGGCCGACTGTAGTCATAGACTCATAGAGCACTGCATTGGTACAAGATCCTCCAGGTTTATATCGAGCATATGTAGTATTGGTAAGTTACTCGGTAAGGCGAGTTATTTCACTTCAGGGATGCATGAAGCGGCTTGAGTATGAAGTAGTAAATGGTTCTATGTGGTCAGATGCAGCAACCGTCGCAAAATGAACAGTTCTTACTGAGATAGTACAGAGCTGCAGAGCAACAAGTCAAACAGACTCAGGGAACCTCTCGTAATGTCAACTGTGGATGAGTAGGAGGCTAAGGGTGAGTTGCTCAGTAACTGGTTCAACCTACCAGTTGTCAGAAGTTGGCCTGTGTATAGACCAAGGCACATCCACTTTTACACTTCTGAGATGCCAAGCAACAGTGAAAGGCCATCAGTAGCTCAGACACTTAACCTTTAACCCTGTGTGATGAGCAGCTCACCCAGTGTCAAGGCCTGCTGCTGACACAGGGCAGTGCAATGCTTCAATTCGCTACGCCCTCGGTCGTTGAGATGCCGAAAAGCAACCCTGATGAATCTAGTTGCTATTGAAAAACATTGAAAAATGTTACCCACGTGTACAATGTAATATGCTGCAAAGATTATGAAGAGTTCACAGAACGTTCTGATATCAGGAATATCTCCATTCAAATGTGGCCACCGTTCATCAATTGTCATTCATATACTCTTAGTGATGAAAAAGCTAGTCTCATTCCACAACCAGTAAGCAAAGAATGCTTCAATCGAGGCCAAAATGCTGAAAATAACTTTCAGATTTCTATTTGCACAATGGCAGTTCCCAACGTTAATGTGAACCTCATGGACTCATAGGCCTCATAAACATGACATGGTTTCATTTCAGCATCGGCCTTGACAAAGTGAACAGTTTTGTGTACGGAACATTAATCCTGTTCATGCTCTTCGGTTACAATTATATATCATACCAAATGCTTTCGCCACAGCAACATGCTTCAATGCATTATATTGTGGGCATATTACATGGATGTAGCTCTGTAATTTACATAGTTCCTGCAGCAGCAACAGGGTTGATACACTGCTGAAGGCTTGTCATAATGCGCTGTCAATGCTGCATTGGTGCATCATGAAAACATATGAACATAAAGCCTTGAGGTGTGATGCCATCTGTGAAGGGTTAGTGTATACAGCTGCTGCAGTAGTGCTGCACTGTGAGCAGCTCCGAGCTGCTCCTGCAGCTGCTACTCTGATACTCTAATACGATTAACACTGCTACAGTCATCTGTGCTGCTTGTAACAAGAGGAGAAACAACACAGCTTCTGTTTCTTCTCCCTTTTCTCTTAACTTTACTTTGTATGCTGCTTTTTTCAACATGCTGTTAGGGAAATGAGATTTCTAAAGGGGTACAGCGACATTTTGAGTCTGCAGTGCTCTCCCTTAAAACCTGGAATGGGACTGAATGGAACATACATTGCAATCACAATACAACAGCTTCATCCCATTGAATGTGATTCCCAGAGTCAGGAATCATTCGATAAGGTCTATCATCTTTCTTCACTGATTTGGAGATACTGAACGCTAAAATTGCTCACCCTTCAGTCTCATTATTTCGCCAACCCACAGCACTCTATCTCCTCTCATAACCAAACACTGCTCTAGGATTACTGATGTCTTTTATAATGCCTGAGTGTGCTCGCCTATCAGCATCTAGGTGCCCAGGGCTACCTTGAAAGGAACACAGCGAGGTCCTTTTACCATTCATCCGGCTTCTGTCCTTACTGCAGGCCCCATGTCCACCTTCACAGTACAGACCTTTACTTCATCCACATACATCACCCACTCCGCACAACTATGATAAATAGATCCTGAGCCTCTATACTTGCAGTGCCTTCAAATGGTGTATATCTCAGCAAAATGATACAGAGTTGGGGTTTCGTCCAGTAATAGTAATTGGAAACCTTTTTTTTTAACAAATTTAAACTTTATTGCTTGAAAAAGGTGTACCGTATTCGACGTAATAAGCGCACACCCCCTAATAAGCGCACACCCCCTGTTTTTGGCAGATTCTTATACTAGAAATAACCAAAGATATTTCAATTTTTGACCCCAATTAAACTCTTAAGTACTAAAAGGTGTCCATAACAATTTTTAAAGCGCACTGTGCGCTTATTACGTCGAATACGGTACGCCTTGTATGAATTCTCTTCATAGTCTTAGCATTATAAAGAATGTCAGGACCATGATAAATATAACTTGAGCTCTATAAAAAATTGCACAACCTGAAAATATGTCAGCAACATATTGGTCTGGCCGGTGGCTGTGCACCAGTTTTATGACATTGCCAGGTAGTACATGACTGCATAGGGTTCAGTCCACTGGATCCCTCAGGATATACCATATGGGATAGCAAGGCCTTCTGGACAAAGAAGCCTGAGCTCAATTCCTTCATTATCTGCAAATATGCCTCATATTGCAGGGTAGGATCAGATAGTATAGGGTTCAGTCCGCCATGTCCCTCAGGATATATGCCATATAGAAACCCAGTATGGATTCTATTTTCGGAGGCGTTGATAAGAATAGCAGGGCCTTCATAATACTGCACAGTGCAGCAATATCCCTGTGTGATTAAAGCATGTAGGTGACCTTATCATAGTCCCACAGTGCCTTGATAATTTAGACGGATGAGGACTTATCGTGGTACTGCCTGATTACTCACATCATTCTGTCAGAACACCAATTATCCAGCATTGTTCGCTGCATCTGCTGAGACATTCTGAGGTAGAGATCACCAGAGGAATTTTCTCTCTGTATGAGGGGTCCAAATCTGTCACTCTCCTAACTCATTCTTGGTCTAAACTCAAGCACAGTTGCATGAATTATAAACATGAGTTACTGAGCTAATGTATCTATACGACAATGGGCACAGCAGGAGTTGATTGCGGTTTTCAGTTAAGCAGGTTTCACCAGATAGGGGACACCCTAATGGATTGTTCAAGAAACCCTCTTTCCATATCTCAATTAGGGAACACTTTAAGCTTTAATAGCAGCATGTTGTTATAGGGAAATATGTTTTTGGAGTAACTCAATCGTGCATAATATTTGCATTATACAGTCATGACTATGAAGGCAGCACTCCATTATGACGCTAAGGGTACAGGACATCAAGCAGTCTGCCTTCCTAAGTCCATTGAACTGTTTCTAATTGGACTTGATTTGGTATGAACCTTACTAGCCTGGGTCAATATATATTCTGAGGTAGATAAAAATCTAGATATGCTGCAATGAAATTTTGTCAATATGTGGTGTAAATCTTATATTTATTCTACCATAGGTCTCTCGATCTCTAAGCTTAAATAGAGGCCAATAAT
Organism: Harmothoe impar; assembly: GCA_947462335.1. Lineage (NCBI taxonomy): Eukaryota > Metazoa > Annelida > Polychaeta > Phyllodocida > Polynoidae > Harmothoe > Harmothoe impar. Next base: position 24,669,484 of record OX381704.1, on the reverse strand, counting down.
GACAAGTTTTCTTCGCATATCTGATAATCAGTCTTCTGTTCAGATGCTGTTGAGAATTTAGATAGGAACTTTAGGACCCTCACAGCTGGCTGGCATAAAACATTGACACTAAAGGATGACACATTAGACTGCCTGATGACCCTTAGCTTCCTTTAGAGCACTAGGGTATGGTCCCTTGTGCTGTTGGGCCACTCAGAAGGATCCTTATCTTCCTACCTTGTCAACCTCACCACCTGAGTCACATTTACTGCTCTGAGCAGCTCATCCTTTAACATATATACTTAGCGCGTTGATGTGCTTTGCACTTTGTTGTTATGATGCATTTATGCAACCCTGGCATTGATGCCAGCAAGTTACCATCACCTTTCCTTTGTTAGAGGGTTTGCATATCACCGAGACACCCTGCTCCTTCCTGTGTGATAGCTTCCTGGCCATAAATAAATCTGTCTATGACTTCATCTGTTCACATTTTTAGGTACAGTCTATGTGAGTGACATGACTTATCGAGTATTGCACCCACCTCAACTTGCTATGCCCACTCTAGTATCTGAATACCACTCTGACAGGAAAACTAGCCCCTCAGGTGTCTGCCGAATAGTAAGCACAACTAAATTGGACCACAGCTCTTTATTAGGCATAATCTCATTGGCCTTGGAAAAGCAATAAGCAGCAGCAGCTGTATATCATCGCAGGTTGAGTGGCAGGTTGAGGACTTGGAAGTCTATGGATCCTACTTATGCACAGTTCATTGCTGCCTCCAGGGACTCAAGTGTTACCTTTGTGTATAATCTGAGGTATCAACTAATGCAAAGCTTGATGTCTAAAAGGAATACTCATAATCTGAAGCTAGGAAACCAAAAAAGCATGTTGGATTGCATCCTTATTCCACGCTGTACTGAGCGCATTCATGACTTTATAATCAATCCAAAGAGATATGCTCTAGACTTAGAGTTGATGTTCTGAGGCTGACCAAACATCATACCATGAATAAGCTTGTCATCTTGACTTCTCCAGATGCCTCTGACAATCTTTTTAGTGCACTAGGGTTTTGACCAATATGCCAATGTGACATTATGGTGACAGAACTTAGGCTGTCTTCTTACCTTGTCAAGTCATCATTACTGCTCTGAGAAGCTTGTTACAAAAAGGGATTCTGCTGTTGTGCCTGAAATGCAATCACTCAATTTCCTGAGATTGCACATAGCAACAAGTAAAACAGACCCAGGGTTCCCCTAACAACATGAGCTGTTAGTGAGAGGTTAAAGGGGGTCCACTACCAGGCGTTACCAGTTTCGACCCTATCCCCATCCACTACTTAGATGCCAGGTAACACTGAAAGGCCATCAGCAACTCAGAGATCTGACCTTCAGCTCTGTGTGACGAGCAGTTCACCCAGTGTCAGGGCCTGCTGCTGACACAGGGCAGTGCAGAGGCTGCTCAGCTATTTATTAACCTGTGTAGTGCTTTAATATGCTATTCCCTACACTTCAACGAGAGATGAATGCAGCGCCTGACAAATTTACTCGTCAGGGCTACCAGACTAAATAGCCACACAGCAAAATGTGACCTGTGTGTACAATGTGATATGAGGAATCTTTTCCATCCAAGGACATGCATGTACTTAGTCCCATTTACTCATTCATTTATTGTCATACAAACTGGGCTGATTCTAATGAAAAATTGTGTATTCAAGAATTCTTAGTGATGAAATGCTTGTCAAGCAAAGCAACGTGAGATTTCCCATTCCCTTCCAACGCTGCATAAATCTTAGGAATTCATTTGCACAATGGCAATTACTAAATGTTAACATGAACCTCACAGACTCATGCATCAAGGTCTCATGTAAACTTTGGCCTTGACAAAGGGAACAGTTAACTGTTTTCTTACAGAGAATGAGCCTATCCCATACATGCCCTGTGGGTACAATTATATGTCAGAGCTATTCCTTTAAGGGCAGCATTGTGCTTAATCCAATTTTGGCACAAATATCACATGGATGACCTACAGTTTTGCTGGATTCCTGTATCAGGGTGTATAAGGGGTTGATGCACTCGCGAAGATTCGGCATTGTGCACAGCCAGCGCTGCATCGTGAAAACAATTGATGGCTATAGCTGTCTTTAAAGGGTTAGTGCATATACATAGCTGCTGCAGTAGTGCTGCACTGTGAGCAGCTCTGAGCTGCTTCTGCAGCTGCTACTCTGATACTCTAATACGATTAACACTGCTACAGTCATCTGTGCTGCTTGTAACAAGAGGAAAGACAAAACAGCTCTTGTTTCTTCTCCTTTTTCTTTCAAATTCCTGTCCAAATACCTGTTTCCTATTTTATAAGCTCCTTTCTTCATCAGGCTGTTAGGGAAATGAGATTCGTGGAGTGCTACATCAACATTTCTAATTTGCAGTGCCCTCCTCTAAAACCTGGAATGTGACGGAATGTGATACAGCAGTAAAATAGGCAAAATACAACAGCTTCATCCCTTTGAATGTGATTCCTGCAGGAATCATTTCATGAGGTCTATCATCTTTCTCTACCCACCGAGTACCTAACCCTCTGATACAAAAGCAGAGCTCTAGGATTACTGATGTCTTTTACAATGCCTGAAAGGTGGGGGGGGGGCTCTGCTATCAGCATCTAGGTGCCCAGGGCTACTGTGAAAGGAACACAGCGAGATGCTTTTATCTTTCATGTTGCATCCATCCTTACTGCAGGCCCACTGCCCACTATCACAGTCACATCACCCGCTCCCAGAATCAGCGACCCTACCACCTGAATAAATAGACCTTTATACATAATCCTAGCAGTGCTTACAAACAGTAAAAACGACATAATACAGGGTTGGCTTAGGGTACCTTTCAGATATATGCTATGTGGAAACCTAGTATGGATTCTATTTTTAGTCTTAGCATTATGAAGAGCGCCAAGACCATGATGAATATAATATGGGCTCCATACCTGCATTACCTGCTAATGGGTAGTATCTCAGCAACATAATTGCAGGGTTAGATGAGGTAGTACATGTATAGGGTCAGTCAACTGGATGGCTCAGGACAAACCATATGGAAACCCAGATCCAGCATATGGATTCTATTTTTTATATGGTATTGTCAGGGAAAGTAAGGCTTTCTGGACAAAGAAAACCTGAGCTCAATACGTGCCTTTCCTGGAAATGGGCAGGGTTAGATGAGTTAGTATAGGGGTCAGTCTGCTGTGTCTCTTAGGATATACCATATAGAAACACTGTCTGGACTCTGATTACTTTATTTTTATGTTTTTTTTTGGTGTTTTTTTGGGGAGGGGATTGTTAGGATAAAAAGGCCTTCTTGATACTGCACAGTGCAGCAATGTCCATATGTGATTAAAGCATGAAGGTGACCTTATCATACTCCAACAGTACCTTGATAATTAAGACAGATGAGAGCTTAGCATGGTGCTGCCTGATTACTCACATCATTCTGTCGAAACACCAATTACCCAGCACTGTTTGGTGGAACTACCGGGTCATTCTAAGGCAGAGATCACCAGAGGAATCTTCTCTCTGTATGAGGTGTCCAAATCTGTGGCATAGGAGTTATTCCCCTAACACATTCTTGATCTCAAGTCAAACCCAGTTGCTTTAATTTAATATTACATGAGTTACTGAGCTTATGTTGGCAGTATCTGTACAGAGAGGGATGCCTCAGATGGCGCCATCTCCCAACACAATACTGCTGAGGGTGGCAGTCTGATTACACCCATAATGGTAGCCACTGTAGAAATGCATATTGAGACTGTAATGAAGCAAAGAACAGCCGGCCCTATTAAGACAATACATTTGCTATTGAATGGGAAGGGCGCAACAACCGAATGGGTGGGAGACAAATGCATTCTCTGCCACATCCTAAAGAGTAGTTATAAGCTAATGGGCACAGGAGGGGCTGATGGTTTTACAGCAGTCCAGCAGGGCTCTCAGCAGACAAAGGACAGCCTAATGGATTATTCCAGAAGCCCTCTTTCCACATCTCAATTAGGGCACACTTAACCCCTTAACAATGGCTTGTTGCTAAAGGGCATTTTTTTTGTTGAGTAACTAACTGGCACTGTATTTTTGCATTATGTCCACCCTTTGGGTCAGCTTGAAGTATAAATGCTACAATACATCATGGCGACGATGGGCATAGTAAAACACTTAGCATTATGCTTTTCTTAAATGGTTGATATCTGCCAGTCTGTGTGGCACATATCAACCATTTAATGATGATGTAAAAGCAGGGTAAGCCAATGTAGGGCTTCATTATTTTGAGTGTCTGCTGAGCTAAAGGTAGGTAAAAAAAAACCCAGTAAGGACCCATTTGTATTGGTATTTGTACGATTACTCCATAAAACTGATTCTAATGGGTGTATTGAATGATCTTACCTGCTTGGGACAATATTCTTTATATTAATACCATCACAGATCACTCAAACTTGAATATATGAGCAACACTTAGTATATCTGAGGAGGGAAAGAATTTTTGCTTTAATGTTCAGAATCTGGTGAGAATGAACTACTATGAGTCCATCAGAGGTAGTTACCTGAAAACATTGACACTAAGGGATGACACATTAGACTGCCTGATGACCCAGAGAATCTCTTTAGTGCACTAGGGTTTGGTCCCATGTGCTGATGGGCCACTCGGAAGGAACCTTATCTTTCTGCCATGTCAACCTCACCAGCTCAGTCATCTCTACTTATCTGAGCAGCTCACATAAGCCCTTAACGAATACAAAGTGGTATACACTTTGTCCTCATGATGCATGAATGCGGCCCTGGTGAGTAAGTTTCCAGTGTGCATTGATGGTCCCGATGGGATGGCACACTCCAAAAGGGTCTGCATCATGCACCTATACAGTGCTGGCTGGCGAATTACTTGTTGACGCTGTTGGTGCACCATGACGATAAAGGTCGCTTTAAGGCACCATGCTGCCCTTAAAGGGTTGAAGTAGCTTATCTGCCTGTCTTGTCAACCCTACCACCTGATTCATGATTACTGGTCTGAGCAATTCACTGAAAGATGGGTTATGCTGACAGCAATTTTATATGCTCTCCAATCACCATTGGGTTACCCTTTAAGAATCTGATTTATTTGGGTTTCATTTCAAGCATGCATGAGCAGAAAAGCCACACCATTCTTATTTGCCTATGTAAAAACTGCAAAGATATTTGATAAAATCATAATTTCATTGAGAGCCAGTACATAGTGAAGGCAAAAAGTCGATATTTATGGAACATAATTATAAGGTCTTATATCAGTATTAGCCAGTAGTGGGGTTACCTTCTGCACCTTCTAGGGGTCGCTCCTCTTATTGTTTACCAACATAGTGCGTCTCCTAGTGTGCTCAACTACCATGTTTACTGTATTACTTCTTTTGTCTTCGGTAGTGCAGTTTAATATTACCAGGAGCTCCCCTTTGTTACAAGGTGTGCTTACCAGTGGGACATCCTACTGCTTCCTGTGTGACAGCTTCCTGGTCATAACAAAACCTGTCTTTGCTTAATCTGTTCACAAGATCTGCCCATATCTGGATATAGGCTATGTAAGTGACAAGACCCATCCAATATCACACCCATCTAACCTTGTAATGCCCACTCTGCTATCTGTGAATAAGTGAGCAGGACACAGTTGGACCAGACCTCTTTATTAAGCCTAATGTCATTGGTCTGGGTGATGCAATAAGCAGCAGTAGCAGCTGTATATCATCACAGGATGAGGACATGGAGGTCTATGGATCCTACTTAGTGCACTTTTGAAGATAGACTGAGCATTGCCTCAAGGGATTCAAGTGTTACCTTTGTGTATAATCTGAGGATCCAGCAGCGTATATGCGAAGCTTCAAAGCAGGTTGAATTGGATTCCTAAGGTCCCCATGCCCACCATACATAATTTGTTATGTCTTTATATTTTCTATTTTCCAAGTGTCCGATATATTGAAATCATTCAAATTCCCAATTGGAGTAAGGAAGTCAAGTAAGTATTTTTATTTAGGTATTTGCAAACATCATATATCGGAAAATGCTTCAATAGTAAGAACTCATTTTCACTAATAATCATATTTGGGACTAATATGAGCTGTAGTCAGTGAATACATGACCTTATAATCAAGAGAGATAAGCCCTAAACCTAGATGTCCTTGAAGGTTGAGGTTTTGAAGCTGAATAAACATATTAGAATGAATAATCTTTGTGCATGGTAAACCATCTGATAACCCTAACAGTGCACTATAGTTTTGTCCAACATGCCGACTGAACATTGGCTGTCTGCTTCCCTTGTCAATTCATCTTTACTGCTTGGAGAGGTTTGTTACAAAAAGGGCTTTTGCCGTTTTGCCTTAACTGCAATCCCCCTATTTTATGCATCACTCCCCTAAGCATGGATCAAGTACCAAAACCTCATCAAGTCTATCATTGGGTTACCATGAAAGAATCTGATTTATTTGCGTTCAATTTTAAGGGGGAATTAAGGTCATAGGCCTATTAGCCAAAAGGGATGCATTTATACTAACACTGTAAATAATCCATATCACCTGCCTACGTGAGAACATCAAATATCATGAAGTGGATATCACTGGTTGTTTATCGTTAGTAAAGTAATCTTAAATTAACTAAAGGATACTTGTACATGGTAGGGGCATAATAATCTGTTGATAACGCCCTTCCCATAACTTTATTTCTCTAAAATTGTATATCACTCAAGTCAAACTATCATTGTATGTGTACTAAAGTACAGCTTATACATTCAATGCATTATGAGTACCGGTAACATGTATTTACCAGGTTATACACGATTATTTACCTGTATGTCATACATTGTAAAATCTTCGCCTAGGATCTTATGAGAGAAATAAAGTCAAATTGTTTCAAAAAAATATCATATTGATGCTCAAAATATCTAGGAGCTTGAAGCGAGAAGGAAATGACTCAATATACCTCTGATCAAAGCCTATCAACCTCCTTCTAGTTGGTATAAAGGTGGTAGGTTGGGATAGGAAATTGCAGATCTTGTCGTAGCATGGCTTCACCTCGTCTTGAGTCCATTATTGATGTTCATGTTAGACACATCTATCCCGCCCTCGCTTTGAGATCACACAACCTCTGGCTCCATCTATTGGCCCCCTATGCAACTAAACTGCCCACGCTGAGTGGCAGTGTGACAGGTCGTTGTACGGGTGGGGGCAGGGCAGCCTCGGTGACAGATGGGAAGCTCAGCAGTGCTGGGCATTTGTTATTCCTTGTCAAGGAAATAGGTATTGACTTTTATATTGATATTAGTGGGACAGATAGCCATCAACAGCGGGATGGGAATCAATAATGTCAGAGGAGGGCACAGCAGGAGTGTTATCATCAACCTTGCCCATGTATATGGGATGACAGGATGGAAGGGTAATTCCGTTGATGACCTTTTTGCTATCCTCGACAGAATAGCAATATTATTGACAGCTGACATAAATCCCCATACATGAGCAGATAAGGGAAAAGAGAGATTAGTTGTCGTTGGAATCTAAAAACAACATGCTGATGGGATATTGCGTGACACTGTTTTCATGAAAATAGAACAACATACACTGTAAGAAGTTAGCAACCTATACTTTTGATCTATTGGTCATTTTGGCCAATTCAAATGGTGGAAAGGGTATTCTACTATCAACGATATCAAGGCCGTTATGTGACAAGCGTTATTGATCTTAACTCAACCAGTATTTTGTAAAGCTGTTGATGTTAATGCCTGGTATCTGTAGAAGGGGATGAGAGTAGGAACACACTCTGTTTTTAAAAAGCCATTAAATCTGATACAGATCCTGACACATTGTACACCAGCGTGCAATGTGAAGGTAAAAAGCCATGTAGCAGTATCAGCTAGGCTTCTGGCTTGATAATGGACAAAACATGGACCTATAGACAACACCTGATCCACTAGATGGATACATCTCTACACTGAACTAAATGTCATATCAGTACACCCAGTTTGCTGGGTTGTGATACATCTGACAAGGGTGTAGTCTGATATTACCATGACCCTCCCTTTGTTACAGGGTTTGCTTACCACTTGGACTCCCTATTGCTTCCTGTGAGACTGCTTCCTGCCCATAACAAAACCTGTCAGGATCTGCCCTTTTATACAATCAATGCTGGTGACACGACTCCAGCATGTTGGTGGCACAACTCATTTCATCCAATACCACATCCACCTCAGCCTACCAGGTCCTGCCCACGCTGCTATCTGAATACCACTCGGATAGCAATGCCAGCCACACCTGGCGGGTCTGCTCAATTATTGGAGTAGACCTGTGTATTGTTTATTGAGTTATTGAGGTGCAATGTCATTGTCCTGAGAAAAGCAATAGGCCGAAGCGGAAACTGTTGTATATGATAGTCACCCATCTCAAGAAAAGCTTGAAATGTTCGAATGGGGGCAAATTAACGTAGGTAAATTAATGGATTCACAACAGAGAAACCCTTGAAGTCCAACAAAACAAGACTTTTAAAAAAAGGCCAAAACTGGTGGTGGTGGTGGGGGGGGGGGCACCCCCTCCCGTTTTCGGACCAAAAGTTGGTTGGGAAGGGAGAGTTTTCTAAGGCCAAAAAAAAAAAAAAGGTGTGTTTCAGGCAACATGGTCAAAATGTCTAGGGTAGGTAGGTCGGATTTTTTTTTTTTTTTTTTTTTTTTTACATAGAGAGAGTACTAGGAATGAGTCGCGAATCGACAAATAAACACACGACTCTCCAGAATGACTCCACAATTCCTCCACTGACTAGGAATATCAAGAAGTTGTTGGATATACCTCTTAGAAAGCCATTTCCTGATGTTAATCAATTATTCAGGCCTCTGGGGTTACTGGGAGCTTGTTATTCTTGAAAGAATTAGGAAAAAATGAGGAAAAAAGTAACAAATATCTAAAAAAAAAAAAAAAAATCTCCAAAATTGGGAAAAAATGCTAGGGTCGGCCCTTTTTTGAATCTAGGGTCGGGTTGCCTGAAACACACCTTTTTTTTTTTTTTGGCCTAATGGTGCGCACCCCCCTTTTGAATATCCTGGATCCGTCACTGGATATGGAGTGGGGGCTATAGATCTTACTAAGGGCAACGTTGATACACTGAGAATTGCTGACTCAAGGGATTCAAGTGTTGCCTTTGTGTACAATCTCAGCAGTCAGCTATTATAGAGGTAGGTGTCTGAAAGGGATGATCACAATCTCGTTACAAGAGACCAACAAAGCAGGATGGATTGGGCCCCTAATGTCCCAACCATTCCCACAAACAGTGAATTATAGCTTTATACTTTGAGGCTTCATCCATATCTTGCATCTCCTAAACCATGTACATGCTACCTTGCATTATATCTAGGCACATAGCACAAAGTCTATGCCAACTGTATGATGACCTGGTATTTTGTGTTCTTAATCCAGGGATGCCAAGTTACCCCACAGTAAAATCGTATTTGTTACGATTTTTGGACCCCAAATTCGTAACAATTCTTGCTGGAAATCGTAACAAAAATCGTAACAATAGCATGCACTTGTATATAGATAAGTGATGGATTTATACACTGTGCATAATGTAATGATTAATAAATCAAATGTGATTTCTTCACATAAGTATGTCTCATCTACTCATAGCATACGAGTTTGTAGGCAGGGAATAGCAAGCAGTGAAGATTTCTCGCCCAGTTCTTTGTTTCACCCTTTTTCACTAGACCTGTTTTGGTAGCAGTACTGCCTTTGAATACGCCTTTCAAAATTTCCAAAAATCGTAATTTGACAGCAGAAATCGTAATGGCCGTAATTGGGGTTAAAAATCGTAAAATTACGAAAAAAATCGTAACACTTGGCATTTCTGTTAATCCCACTCAATCAATCTTTACCCTTTTTTTTACCGGGGGGAATAGCACACATTACTGTATTCTGGGTATTCTCCTTAGTCAGCCAATATGGGTAAAGTAGAATGCCATATTGGACCATTTATCTTATAGCAAGGATTCTCCCATGGGGATGCCATCCTCATAGATATGTATCACCTATTCAGAGTAGCATTGATACCAATCTCCTATTTATAATACAAAGCTACCCTTCCCATTATAGACAAGGCCTCTAGCCTAAAAAAGACACCTATCAAACTGGGATCCATAGGCATGCACTGCAGCCACGTAATAAAGGGCCCGTCCCTGCAGATCGAACCTGAGCCCTCCCCATTACAGCAATTTAGGTTTGGTGCCTGGTATATGACGTCAGAGGGCTTACTGTTTCCATCATGAAGGTTGGACGTCAATTGGCACTGGAGAGCACCATTATAGGCCATCTAGCTTTACACTTTTTGAACTGACCAACGAGAGGCCTGGAATCCGGAGGGTATATATCTTACAGATTCCAGGGCAATTAGGATATCAAATTCAAAGTGAATAGGGAAACATTTTGGTGATGCAGTGCCGGTGAGTTGCCCGCCGCAGCTTCATTCATGCATCATGCTAGCAAATGGGCATTTGTACTTTAAATCACTACAGTGCCCTTAAAGAGTTGATGCCATACGGGCGTAAGAATTCCTCGAATGAGGTATTCTAGCCGCCGATCCACTGGGGAATTCCTTGCGTCTCTTTGCTCTTATGATATACGTATCATATAGGAAGTGTGGATTCTTTGGCATCTCCCCGTATTGGGCCTTGTAGATATCCATTAGGATATTCTTTCATCCCTCTTTTATGTCGTCATAGCACGTAGGCCCCTGTACGCTATTTTACATCTATCATGTGTGTGTGTTATACACTACCTGTTACAGGGTCAGTGTGCATTGTGTAAAGAGAGGGGGGAGGTGGAGAAAAAAAACGATATACATAAATGGGCCATGACAGCTACAATGAGGTAAGGCTGTAGGAGAAAGGTTAAACCTTTAATGGGTGCACGGTGCCATCAATGTGCTATACCTTCTGGCATCATGATGCATTCATGCAGCCCCGGTGAGTCTATTCCTTAGAGCTGCATTCATGCACCATTTCAACTCTTCCGGGGTGTCTCAACTGGGTAGGGTCGGCATGATACGTGAATGCGACCCTGACAAGTAGACTCGCTAGGGCTGAATGCATGCATCATGATGACAAAATCTGAAAGGACACAGCACTATACGGTCCTTAAAGGGTTAACTTAAACAAGAGAGACATCAGGCACACACTGGGCTCTGACGTCAATTGATGGTGGGGCAGGGGGTGGGGGGTGGGGGTGTCAGTAACACTCTTCTACACATACACCCCCCCTCCCGGTGATCCCACATGTCCTACACTTATACATATAACATGTCTACGTATACAATATAAAAAGTCCCAATACTATGGCCCAGATACATGGGCATAGAACTAAGGGACCAACGTCATGTCTCTGTATAATTATCGACATAGCCATTACCCCTGCGGGTCTCTTAATATCTTAGTCATTTTTTAAATGTCTAAAAGATGGACAAGAAAGATAGCCAATGTATGACACATCTGGGGAATACGGTTTTAACATATCAAATCTGTCTAGTTGGCCTAGAACAATGTTTCATCTCCTATGGCCATACCTTTTTTTGTACTTGTCGTGGGCAATTCGCATAGATATTTACTGAAATGGATCCAAAATGAGGGGGAATAAAACTCAAGATTGGAAAGAGTCTCATTACCTGAATATGACACCTATCAGTAGCCCAGTAACCGTCAGTCGAATTAACCCATATGCATCATTTTGAGTAACAGTTGCGTTGGTGCACATTTATGTTGGACTGTATCAACCGTGTAGAATCACCATAAGCCATATATGCAGCCCTAGCGAGTTACGCGCCAGTGCGTCATCATGACAAAGGGTAGAGTACATTAAAGAATGGAAAACGGTCAGAATACTGACCTCGTCCGTTCGCTACCACAACGACTGTCAAGTGGGTATATTAAAGCACCGTGCACATTAAACACTATGCCATACTGAAAGGGTTGATACATGTTCCTGGGTTCATATGAAGTAAGTGACACTTGCCCCATGATGACGTAGAATGACGTAGTATGACGATGACCTAAGTCCCAATCATGCTCTTTTTGGCGACAACAAGTCTCTGTATCATTACAAATGGCAGCTACTGGTGGACACGTCTGCCTCCTAAATAGGGGCTTTGTCCACTTTGTGGGTGAGATGATGGGGTAATTTCAGTTTCTTTTTGGTTTTATCTTTTCCCTATTAGGAATTTATGTCTGGCACAAAATATCCAACAACTACCGGCTCTGGGACAGGCCCCCAATCAGTATAGCCTTAGGCTACACCAAAAATACAAGTTGGTCTATGGATTAATTCCTTTAGAACATTTCCATTCCCGTGATCCCATTAGCAAACAAACACTTTTTTTTAAGACAAGATGGCTGGGAACTATCCATATAGAAAACAAAATAATTTGTTCACTCCTCAGTTTCTATGCACTGGATCCAGGCTGGGACCTCATAACTTTGATTATGTGCCTAAGCTTTCGTTGAATTACTTATAGGATTGCCTTACATTTCAACAAATGGGCTGACAGCATTATATTTTTCATCCAAGATCAGTTTTCGATTCATAAATGACATCGATATTGTGCTCTCTTGTCAAATATGATGTGAACCGTTTTAGCTTTTAGATGTTATGAACATCAGAAATAACACAGTGTTTAATCAAGTATTGATTTATTTTCTTTCACGTTTTTTGTCAACCCACCTTATCACTATTATGGCCTGCAACTAAGTGAAGAATGGGGAGTTCCGCAGATCAATTCTTGAGACAATTAGTGGCCTTCAATACAGGCATGTGGTCTTACATTGATGTAACGGATTACTCCCTCCATGGTGAAGGGTATACACCTACTAATGGATGGATGGTTACAGGCCGCTCCTCCAGTGCATGAGGTTGGTAATGATACAAGTTAACTAGCTGGCACTACTACGTAGACTATAGACTACCATATCAGCATTTACCACTATATACACGCCGGGATGCATGGCCATGCCCTCATCTGTGTACTTAGATGTCATAGAGTATAAAGTGGCTCTCTAGATCACATTCCTTGATGCTATAGGGATATAGCATCTCAACAGCAAATTCACAATGCATTATTCATTACAAAGCAAAGGAGATATAGCTGTCGTCTCTCATCTCATATACATAAAATTGGCTAATAAATCTCATGGGGCCCAGGGATGAAATGTTTAAGGATGCATCATATTGGTCTCTGCTATAAAAGACGCCCGCGAAAAGTCCTCCTCTCTACATTAGATTGCCCTTACAAGTCTTTCTATATAACATCGCCCTTACACATATCTACTTCATGTTACATTGCCCTTACACATCCTATCTACTTATTGTTACATTGCCCTTACACATCCTATCTACTTTATGTTACATTACCCTTACACATCCTATCTACTTATTGTTACATTGCCCTTACACATCCTATCTACTTTATGTTACATTGCCCTTACACATCCTATCTACTTATTGTTACATTGCCCTTACACATCCTATCTACTTTATGTTACATTGCCCTTACACATCCTATCTACTTTATGTTACATTGCCCTTACACATCCTATCTACTTTATGTTACATTGCCCTTACAGATCCCATCTACACCACATTGCCCTCATACATCCTATCTACACTACATTGCCCATTACAACCTTATCTGATATTGCCCTTAGGCTTCTAGAAACCATCTACATTACTGGCCCTTACTCACCCTATCTATATCACATTGCCCTTACAATCCTATATACGTTGCCATCTACATTGCATTGTCCTTACACATCCTATCTATATTGAATTGCCCTCATTACACATCCTATCTATATCACATTGCCCTTTAGAGCATTGCCCTTACACTCCCCATCTTACATTACATAGCTTGTTAACTGCACCAAGTCGGGTTTCATGACAAGAGACTGATGGCGGGAAGCTGGGGTCCCATCAACTTGACCAGTAATGACCGGCTATAATGTCTCATGGTTCATGTTCAACGGCACGATGCAGTAAAAAAATGCCGGTGAGCGACTCACTGGGTACATCACCAGTGTAATATACTGACCCTCCAAGGTTGTGTCAAACCTGTAGGTTCAGAATAATGCATGGATGCAGCACTGGCGAGTTACTCACAAGGGCTGCATATCGATATCATGACGACAAAAGGACATAGGGCATGCATTTAAAGTACTATGCTTTCCTTAAGAGGGTTAACGTCATGAGTTGGCCTGGCGCGGCCCCATCACTGGATGTAAGAGGAGCCGTGACAGGTGAGAGCGTGGAACCTGACCGGTATAATAGTGCCTGCTGGTACGGGGGGATCGGGCACAGGTAACCTGCCAGGGTCAGCTCTCCAGGCCTGCACCCACCACCCCTACCCCCACCCCCATCCAAGCCGGCCATAATATGCAGCTAATACATTGTTGCTGCACCATGCTGGCGATAAATTCTGTGGCGTCCTCCCTTTCCAGGCATGGGACTGTGTTTTGAAGACACAGTGGACCATCCTTCTCCAGGGGATCCCTAATAACTCCTATGTGGTATAATGTTATCCCTAGGTAGTTCAGGTGGTAGATATGATACAAGTGACTTGCTGTATGAGTGTTATAAGCCAAGGACAGGGTAATTATCCAAGGTGTCAGCCGTGGAAAATTACCACTGTCCAAGGCTTTTAACACTCATGCAGCTAGTCACGGGTATCATATCTGACTTACACCTACAGTATGAGAGGGTGCTCAGTGGACTGCATCAACAGCCATGCATGTAACATACAGTCGGGCTATTTCTTTTGCTCTCTCAGCCAACTGTGGTCTAAGTACAGGAGAAGGTACATACCTTTGGTGTAACGGCCTGCGTCATTATATTCAAGAGAATTTTCTCACTTGATCTGTACCTTTTTTAACCTCAGAAAACCTTGGTATCCGAAAGACCCGGTAAAATCCCATGTCTGTACATTCCGTCCCCTTGTCCAGTGTGTGACTATTCCATTTGGCATGGAGTAGCTGTATTACATGATAAATATAGATACCATTATCTATATATTGATATGCATCCAATGATACGTGATATACATGTAGCTGTCTGTTTCAATATACCAGGGCCGATCTCTCAGATTTCGGTCTGTTCTGAGTTGTCAATAAGGTCCGCACCGGGGTCCGCCAGTACATATATACGAGACTTTTGTTTTTGACCATAGCTCACTTGCACATACAAATTATATATACATTGTAGATAGAATTGTACTTATAATGCTATATCGGAGATGTTATCGACACGGGTACGGCTAGTGCAGGCCGTTATCCTCTTATGTTACTTTTTTTTTCTCTTCAGGAGACATAATATAGAGCATGATATATATTCCCATTAATGGGCATCATGTTTGTTCGCATTTTCCTTCAAGTTAGCTCCTCACAGAGTAAGAATAGGAATACAATGAGAAGCATGGAATAAAGAACCAAGGAAAAAAAGTATTTAAACGGTTTAAACCCGGGCTTGGACCTCCACACATAGTGGCCATGACGTCATTGGGATTCGGTATGTGCCCACTGGTCCTACCAAGGTCTCCAGGGCCTGAAATAAAAACACCCCTAATGGTAAAACAACGTAGACTCAAGTGAACAACTTTGCTTCATTTGATTCTACGTTATTTTACCATTAGAAGTGTTTTTATTTCCGCCTGTAGGAGACAATAGACATCTCTATTAAAGCGCATCGGAGCAGCATTTGGCCTGTTCTCCACATTGCTGTAAAAGAGAAATCTAGGAGGCCAGGCACGAGGCAAGCAAATGTGGTCATATAAAAAGCTCCATGGTGCATTCAAAATGCAAATTTCAATATGTCATCCCAATCAAATCAAAAGGTTCTTTATATACATTGCATGATGGGTACAGGCCTCCACCACACGAACCACATTTAAATCAATGAAAAATGGTCACCCCAGCATGTAAAATGGATTACATTAATCCTGTTGCTATCTTGTGTGACCACCTAATTATGCTGTAATGCGCAATCTACGTCAGAGGGTGGAAAGTGATCCCTCCCACCTTGGGAATAGAACCCAGGCCACAGGAACCCTAACCACTGGGCCTACATGTAGAATAATTATTGCAGCTCTTGCATGATCAAGGTATTGTGTGACCAATGGTATGCCCACTACATGCAGGGTAGATTATAATCCTAACGTCGACTCGGACACTTGGATTTGTATGTATTTAAGCATGCTAAGCCCTCTATTTGTGTATATAAGTACACTTTAATTGGCATTTTTTTAATATCAAAGGACAGATATATAACTTATAAATAAGGCATGATTAACAGAAAAACAACAAAATGCAGGTGTCTGATTGAAGGTGTGTGATCGGCTCTAGATAAATCTCCATACACGCTGGGGGATGACTACATGTGTGTACATGATATTAGCATTCACGTCCAGTCAATGACATGGTATTAGCTGGGCGGTATGTACTCTCATTCCCAGATCCTTCCACAAGAAGGCTCTGGGAACCAACCAATATGACCTTGAAATGGAATTCTGCTGGGTCTGGACAATCCCTGCTGGTAGCTTGGAATCAATGATCAGGGACCAGAATGTATGGAGGGAGTTTCCAAACCATACTTTCTGGTCTCAGTTTCAGTTCCGCTGGTTCCAAGCCCGGGTTGCCCAAAAGTTCAAGTTCAAGGCTGGGGCTCAAGGACATAATGGTGTTATGGTTCAGGAATATGGGGTCATTTGGTCCTAGCATTATGTGAAATTGCTTATCGTGCATTTTTACAGTTACACTATTATGCATTTCTACACATGGATTTAGAAAAATGTTTCCAAATCTTTTTCAATTAAAGAGTGACAAATTGTGTCAAAAGCATTTAACTTCGAGTCATCATAGTGCTTTTCTCACATGTCAAATACCAAGACCATTCAGTCCTATCCCAGCCTAAGCCTACATGAAGGGAAATACCAAGTGATACATGGAGGAGGAACACTTGTGCTGACAAAAAGCACCAAAGACGAGACAAGTATCTGCTAACACGGTGATGAAGGCAATCTGGGACTGAGGTGGGGCTGGGCCCGGACTGGTGCCAGATCAGGCCAAAAAACTAACCCAGGTGCGTTCACAACATGGTCTAAAAAGCTAGGGAAGTCAAGATGGTCGCAATTATTATATTAAAACTTTTTGTCTCTTCTTCAGACCTAGAATCTATAGAATACTACTTTAGATCCTGACCCGCTGGACCACAAACAACTATCTCAAATAGGCCCAAAAAGGACATGAAATTGTAACTATTTTCTGAATTGGATAGAAATGTCAGGGTCTGCATGCCCTATTTTGCTAGGTAGGGTCGGGTAACCAGAAACACAGCTTCTCTTGGCATCACACTGCAAATTAGCCTCTTGGCATTTGGAGGCGGCTGATCGGCCTTAAAGCGGGGTCGTGGGGGGTCCCCCAGGTCACTCTGGGTTTGTGTGCTTGCAGGATACAATGTTACTAGGACGCGAGTCCAATGTGGTTTAGATGGGATTGTATACAGTCCACTGACTTTTAATTCTCAAATATGAAGTATGGTACACCTAACATGGTGTGTCATACGATATGCATATCATTTTAATTTCTATTTATCCTGGCATAAATGGGATAAACTATTAGATTCTGTCCGTGTACGAGAATACCGAAGCCCTATATACAACTGCAGACACCCGCATTATAGCAGAAGTCCTAACATGCAATGACTGCCCTTGCCTATATCATAAACTGAGGTAATGTCAGTACATGTATAGCGTTTATGCTGTGGCCTGCTGTCCTGACACCCCTGGATGTTATTACACCAAATACATTATGGGTACACATATAGGAAAACAGGTTAATTACCAAACAATACCTTTGCCATATGTATATAATCTTATCATACTATCTTAGTTGTTCTAATCAATGCCATAATCGCGATAGGGGTATACGAATGTAAGTGATTTTATCACAATGTTAAACACTGACAGGCATACTTTTATCATTTGTAAATCAATGTGTATAAATCAATGAATGTCCAC
Source organism: Harmothoe impar (assembly GCA_947462335.1). Taxonomy (NCBI): domain Eukaryota; kingdom Metazoa; phylum Annelida; class Polychaeta; order Phyllodocida; family Polynoidae; genus Harmothoe; species Harmothoe impar. The sequence continues at coordinate 24,651,435 of OX381704.1, read as the reverse complement.
ATATCTGATTAGATCGTCATTTTCGAGATTACAGTACATATTGATACAGCACATAGTCCACATACCTATATAGTTGTATAGAAACCACATTTGCCATAGGCCTATGTATGCCTTTGTTTTACAGCCAGGAAAGTCGGCTGGAATCGTGTTAAAATACTGCTACATGAACATGGGCCTGGGGCTGCGGTCTGTGAGTGTGTGTGTATAGAGCAGGGTCAATGGTTTAACGGCCTTCGTGGTCGGCTACGTAAATGTTCTATAAGGGAGATGGGGAGGGAAGAAAAAAGACACACAAACCGACATGCGGGGGCGTCTAGCGGACAGAATAAGGTCATGTGGAGAGGTCTACACGACTCCATCTTTACACACACAATGCCCCTCCACCCTGTAATGGGTGCTTTAATGCAGTCTGACCTTTGTCGTCATGATGCATGAATGCAGCCCTGGTGAGTAACCCACCGGTGCTGCATTCAAGCATCATGCCGCCCTTCATTTGGGTCACTCTTAAAGCGTCTGCACGCACCAATGCAATACTACTGAGGTATTCGCCAGCGCTATGTTGCTGCATCATGATGACAACTGTTGCCTTTAGGCAATATGCGGTGCATAAAGAGTTTAACTTCACAAAGGTCAAGGGAAGTAGTGCAGAAACACCCCTTAAAGCCACCAGGTCACACATTACAGAAATGCAGAGTCAGCATATTTCTTTTAACCATTTAATGGCGGCTAATTGCCTTGAAGCAACATCTGGCATCATGATACACTAACGCAGTGAAGGCGAGTTATTGGTGTATCATGCCAATCCACCAGGAGTGCATCAACTGCATAGGGTGGGCATGATACTTATAAGAATACAGCCAAGGCACTGATAACCTAACCGCCTTTATTATGACAAAGAGTAAAGCACATTAAAAGCATGGTGCCATCTTCAAATGTCTACACATATTAATGTCTTAAAGGTCTACATTGATTGACTGGTTCAGTTGCACCTTCTTCCTTGTTGCAAGAAAGGGGGGGGGGGGTGGTGGTCTTGGTCCCCAATGATAGAGGTATGGGGAAAAGCGTGACAAAGGGGTGGGGAGGTCTTGAAAATGGCCAAAATTTGCGTGACCCCTGATACTACATATTTGGTCAAAAAGCCATATCAATTATCGGTTTAATTCTGATAATAATGAACCATAAAGTGTTATAATACTGTCGTGCACGTGCTCAGATACAATAGTTTGTAATTACATTTTGCCACTGGAGCCAGCACTGAATCCTACTTTAATTATACAGGGGGACGTAATGTAAACCATGTATAATACCTTCGTCCTCGGCCATTGACACCAGCTCACCCACAATACAATAAAGTGGTTAATAAAACAAACACATATTAAACTTCACGTCCATGCCAGCCATTCCCTAACCCTTTAAGGACCACATAATCATATAACTATGCCCTTTGTCGGGCCATGATGAGCTCTATACGTACTACATGGGGTTTAATAATATACTTCGATGGGGGCCCGGGGGGGGGGCATGATACATGAATGCGACCCTGGCGAGTACTCAAAATGGCTCCATTCGTGCATCATGACGGCAAATGATATATTATAAATCATTATGCAGCCTTAAAAGGGTTAGTGATAAAAGTCAGCCCGTAAATGGGCCAACGGTATGACGCACGTAACTCGTCCCAAATGACGTGTATCACATTAAATAACCATCTCTGTCATATTAACCCTATAAGGACAGATGTCGGTAAATATGACATTTCTCATCGTGATGCACCAATGCAGCCTCGCGAGTAACTCACCGGTGCTGCATTGGTGCATCATGCCGACCCTTCGGGAGTGTCTCAACCCCATAGGGTCGGCCTGATGCTTGAATGCAGCCATAGCAAGTTACTCACCAGGGCTGCATTCATGCATCATGACGACCAAGTGCATGATGCATTACGGTATCATGCCATCCTTAAAGGGTTAACTTGCATAGGGCCAAGTGATACATCCAAACCCGTGTTGTCCTATTTTATGCCTGTTTACTTCATTATCATGTATGTGACTAATCAACAGGGTTGAACCATTATACTCGTCTCACGTTTACCCTATGTTTAAAACGTATACATGATGGAAGTTAGATCTATGTCAATACAATTTAAATTGCAACTAACTCTTTTTCTCCTTTTCATAGCAGTCAGTTACAATAATCCGGTGATTATAGAGATTATGCACAACACCTCCGAGTGATTATGATCCGGATTATGATCAACAGCTCCAAATGCAACTCCAATAGTTGACTCAAAGTAGGCCAATGCTTGCCTATTTTCTATATCTAAAACATACGGTGGCTTACATTACCCGAGATGTCACTCCCTGGTTGAGGAAATGCAGGAAACTTTGTAATTTTGGGCTTTCTGCAGGAAATCAAAATAATCAAATACAGATTTCCCAGTAAAAAGAAAAACACCAAAAAAACAAAAACCAGTAATTCCTGCAAAAGTAGGAAAATTGTTATCAGAAACCCCAATGGAATAGTAGGAATTCCCACAGCAGTAGTAAATGTGGCATCTCTGGAACTGATCCTATACTAAGATATGTATACATTGGTCTCCTGTCCTGGTCCTAATAAATCAGCATGTCTACACGTGGGTGTAGACCCCATGCAGGGGGAGGCCAACACTTGGACATCACACAATGGTTATTTTGGGAGGTGTTTATTTACCTTTTTTTAAGGTTATTTGTGAGTCAGCCTTGGCTGGATGCTGTTAGGGGGTGAGGTGTGTGTGTGTGTGTCGGGGGGGGGGGTAGCTGGCTCCTCCAGGCGCTACAGGGCCCTGCCAGCCCACCACAATAGGTGCTGACACCTGACCTCTGTGGTCTATAAATAGAAAGGCCATGCCCCCTTCCACCTAGATATGACATGGGGGAGGTGATCATCTATACCAACCTAACAACCACTGGCTAGGCCTTCCATACCACCCTAACAACCACTAGGCCATGGCAATCTACCATCCTAACAACTTCTGGCCAGGCATTCTATGCCATCCTAACAACCACTACGCCATGGCAACCTACCATCCTAGCAACCATCATGGCAACCTACCATCCTTACAACCATTAGGTCATGGCAACCTATACCATCCTAACAACCACCATGGCAACCTACCATCTCAACAACTACTAGGCCATGGTAACCTATATCATCCTAACAACCACCATGGCAACCTACCATCCTAACAATCACTAGGCCATGGCAACCTACCATCCTAACAACCACTAGGCCATGGCAACCTACCATCTTAACAACCACCATGGCAACCTACCATCCTAGCAACCAACATATCAACCTATGCCATCCTAACATTAACCACCATGGCAACCTACAATCATATCAACAACTAAGCCATTGCAACACTGGTTATATTTGCACTTTCTAAGGTTTCCATGATTACAGCTCTCATTCCAGTCTTGCGGAAAAAATCGAACGTGTGACTGCATCACAAATGACTCAGGTTCGGGGGGAAATGTAGTATCATCATATAGGAGTATACATATAATAATATTGTTCATCCCCAAATCCCAAGCTAATGTCCAAACCCCATGTCCCAACCCCCGAGTCCCACCCCCGAGTCTCACCCCCGAGTCCCAACCCCGAGTCCCAACCCCGAGTCCCAACCCCGAGTCCCAACCCCGAGTCCCAACCCCGAGTCCCAACCCCGAGTCCCAACCCCTAGTCCCACCCCCGAGTTCCACCCCTGAGTCCCAACCCCGAGTCCCACCCCCGAGTCTCACCCCCGAGTCCCAACCCCGAGTCCCTTCCCCTTCCCCCGTTAACTAGACTCAGGGTCAGGTAGAGGTGTGAAGGGAAATGTATCATTTATCATAGTAAGAAAGAGAAAGGTGCACTCTTGTATTAATGGGATTCTTAAAGATGTGACCTTTGACCTTGATTTTGACCTTTTTCCGACCTAGATATCATTCTTCACATAACAGAAATGAATTCAGCACCTTTGGTTTACCCTAGTCCACTATCCATATCCATCCATTGCTCCCCCTATTATATCCTGGCTGGACTGTTTCGGATAGCATACCCAAATTGTGCGTCACAAGTCAGGAACTCACAACTACCTATAGGCCTGCACCACACAACCTATAGGTCGCATGACCCAGGTGCCCTAAGAAAGCCACACCGAGTGAGGCAAGCCGCGCAAAAGAAGGGTATACTCAAAAAAAATGTGGACAGTGACTTTCTTTTGGGGGGGTACTTAGGCCCAAATTCAAATTTTCATGTTCCCCGATCTTGGCTATCTATGTCTTTTGTCCTCTCACGTCTATGTCAGACACACACTGAATAAAAAGCTCCCATGTCCATATTGTAAGTAACAGCGAATAGTGCTTGTTGTTGTTGTTAATTCTTTTATTTTACTTGCAAAAACGTAGGGCCAGGCCCTGTTTGCGCTCTGCAACTCAGGTGCATATCCAAATAGAGGTGGTAATCATATAGGATATACAAAAGTACCCTTAAGGGAATCATTATACTTCTTAATGATATTATAATATTTCATATGGATTCATATAATTCTATTATAAGCTGTGGTGATGCTTGCGCATCCTCACAGGGTAGTCTCTATCCAAGATGTCTATGGAAGAGACCATTGTAAACTTATATTACCTTGTTACTTTATAAAAGATTTTACAAAAATAATAATATAAGGATGGAATTTAATAAAGGGCTGATGATATTGCCTTTTGGCTGATCTTATGCCAAACCAAATAGATATAATAAATTACGGTTGGAGATGTTATTCCAACTTATGTGAACCGATGTTTGTGTTCACATGAGAGCAATAATTCGAGAAATAAAAACACATATTTTTCAAGAAGAGGAGGTGTTGAGAGATTGAGTGGAGTACCTATACCTTATGTATGAAATGCCAGACACAAAAGTCAGTTTTCTGGGGGATGCAATATATCCTTAAACCTTTTCTTATTCCACCTCTGGAATTTGTCCTTATCTTCAATGGCCCTTATCTCATCATCAAATGAGTTCCAGAGGATGGATACCCTATATTCATGACTTTTCCTATAATGGGGATTTTTAGGCCCTATAACTTTGACAAGTTTATTATCATGAGCTCTTGTCCTAATATCTCTCTTATCAATGTTAGAATCAGTTGAGGCAAAGTTAAAAGCAGCTGTATTCAGGTGCATTTTCCTCCTATCCTCCAGTTTATTTACATTACACTTTTTTAGGCAAGCTTCAACATGAAATTCATCCTTATTGTATGTAGTTTTTAGGCCTCTATTAAAAGCATATTGTAAATTTTCCAAGGAATTTATGGTAGATATGCAATATAGCACATCTCCATAATCAATGGCTGGGAGAATCATTGAGGTGAGCACTTTAGCACTAGTCTTCTCAGCCATTTTCTTCCTTACCCGTCTGAGCATTCTAACTTTATGATTAATATTTCTAGTCACACCTTTTGTATGTGATTTAAAATCAAGGTTACTATCAATGGTAATGCCTAGGTATCTATATGTATGAGTCTTTGTTAAAGGGGCATTGTCCAGTTTTAAAGAGACCCTGGGCATTATTTTTATATTGGCATTCGTTCCAATCGAAGTAGTAGGGTCTGAGCTATATCCTTCTACAGGGTTGTCTGTTTTTGTTCTCAAAATATTTGTCATGTATTGAACAACACTGGACAGCAACATATATATTAAATTACCATTAAATTACCATACCGGTATCTAACATACTGCAGCGTATGTTGGGCCTAGTATATGATATAGGATGGCATCTCCTTTGGGAAGTAGTGTAGTACTTCCCTGTGTTAAATTACCATTGGATCCAGTCAAAGCTTGCTGAAAAAAAGTGTCTCACCCCGGTTTGGTCGGCTGCCGAGATCTGTCCCATTGACTTAGCACTGAGCCCGTTCAATATGTAACTGTTAAATGTCAAGGGTTATCTACAGGCTCCCATAGGGCTCTATGCTGAAGCAAATTACCACCATTTTAGACACAAAATTAAAATCATGCTTTTCAGGGGGAAGCGTTTGAAAATGGATTAAAGCGCGATTACATAGGAAGGACAACATTGTACCGCATCTAATGACACAAAATTGAGAGAAAAAGCTCCAATTTTGAAGGAACGACAGCTGTTTTAAATTTTAGGCTGAGAGACCCCCTGCTACCCGTCGCACAAGACTCAGAGTAAACCTGAGTCAATAAGTGAGCTAATACCTAGTGCTAATTTAGCAGTTTTTCCCGTCAGAAGAATTCATATACCTGGCGTCAACATATAGGCCTATATCAATATCTTTGGTGTGAACGGTTTCTGGAAGGCAAGGGCACGCCATTTAGGTCTAGTGTGCTGTAGTCCGCTGTAAATGAGCAAGAGAGGTCCCTAACCTTTATTTAATATAAATGCCTCATCTTTCAGCTTTAACAATGCATAAAGTCCATGGGCATATATACCCCAAGAGAACCCCTGGGAGTGGGCCTTTATTATGAGCGTCCTTTGGATGTGCACGTAGTGTATGTAGAGTCAATATGTACAGGACACAATGGCCGTATCGTCATGCAGCGTGGTGTTCGAGGGCGGGGGGGGGCACTTGGTATATTTTATTTACACAAGTGTGCGGCTGGGAAGGGTACATTTTGAGGAAAATCTCCCTCAGCAAGGGTAAATTTTCACCTAAATCCGCCTCACCAAGGGTCCATTTTCGGAAAATTAAAAAAGAATCCTCCCCAAAATAGTAATGTTTTGGAGCTTTTGCCAAAGCCCTTCGCAAAAAAAAATCCCTCTCACGAAGGGCGAAAAATGACCTAGGCACTTTTATCCAAAATCTCCATCAGCAAGGGTCTCTTTTGACAAGAATCCCCCTCACCAAGAGTAAGGGTTGTCAAAGGGCCAGCCGCACACCCGTGTCAAAAAATATTGAGTGCCCCCCCCCCCCCCGGGTGGTTAGGCGTATCTCCACTCTGGGGCCTCTGTCCGTTTTATTAGACACCCTGTGATGGAGCTCCCCCCTGCTGTATGCCTGACCTAGGTCTATGGATCACAAGGGATGAGGTGTACAATGGACGTTTTATTGAACCTCTCACTTTCTGCCATATATCATATCACAGAGTCCCCAGAGGATCATTGATCATATAGCGAGGAGATTGATTCCCATGCACGTTTTTGACCATGTAGTAATACGGTCAAGAAATTGTGTTTCAAAGTTATGTATGGTTTTCAAATATAGGGTAGGTAAGTTCGATTTTTCTTTCTTTATGTAAGCCTTGAAAGAAGTCAGAAATTGACTCATGAAATGCGTCTCCCAGACGCGGGCCTTAGCCATGACTCCTAGACCATTAAATTGATTGATGCTAAGAAAACCCCGGAATGGCTTAAATAATTAATCTAAAATTAATTTGTCAAAATTTGAAAGAAATGTCTGGGGCCGGCCGGGTTTTGCTAGGTAGGATCGGGTCGCCTGAAACACCTTTTTCTTTTGGCCGGTGTTTCAGGTTGTGTATCAGAGATCTGAGTGAGCTGACTGCATATTGCATCTATGTCTACATTAACATGAAGTCTGCCTATATAGTATGCAGCCCCCCCCCCCTTGTCTTCTCCACAACATGGCCCCAGGCTGCTTTCTTCATATTAGCTATATGTTGTTGTCGCCCATAAGGGATATCTGCTACACGCATTCCTCAAAAACAATGCTCGATCTGTGCTATGCATGATACCCTCAGTATGCATACAAGTACTTAACCCTTTAAGGACGGCATGTTGCCATAAAGCAACATGTGTGGTCATGATGCACCGATGCAGTGCCAAGGAGCGAGTGCATTTGGTGCATCTGTAGGGTCGGCATGATGCATTATGAGAACAAACGGCATAGCATATAGCTACCTGGCCCTTAAAGGGCCAAAGAATGTCATATAAGATATCAGTCGACTCTTATACAAAACCATAGACATTATTCAATGAATCGTGTTTAAGACCAGGTTCCGATACAACGTGTGCTCATCTTATATAACCTTCTCATACAGCACTACAATGTACTACACTGCCAATATGCCTTAAATCACCTTAGTCTTTACATACATGTGCGAGGACTGTATGTGACTAATGAAACCTCGGTAACCTCTGTATTTTTGTGAATCGATTTCTGCCGCTAATTTGCAGACCATTCACTCACTGGTATAATCGTAGGCGTGGCACCTGGGGGTACCCCCCCCCCCCCCCCCCACCTTCCCAATTCCCTATCAACACATGTACTTCCACCAGCCACAAAAATAGTCTAACATTAAAAGTTATCTTATTTGTTTATTCAAAAGGCCAAAAATTGTTACAACTAGCCTGAGTCCCCACTACTGTGAAACTGCTTTGGTACGCCCCTTTCCCTTTCCAACGTACAGCAAATCACTTCATCCAGTAGTCTTTATACACAAATACATTAAAGGGCATTCAATTATTTCATTGACATCTTTTCCATGATTTGATAAAGACAAGCTTGACAATGTGTCAATTTTAGTACTAGTATGATGTGTTAAACATATCTTGATTAATATGTATATGAGTACATATGGGGATATGGGCGATATGTGGTCGACGCTTGCCCACAGGTTCACAGCAGATCCCAGTCGGCCAAACCACCCTCCTACTGTGTGACATATTTTCCTTCAACATTCAAAGACATCCAATCAGTTGATATAGACAGGCATGGTAATATGTCATGTTGAGCATTGGTTAAGGTATCTGTATATAAGTACATGTGAAGGAGGGTATATATGGTGACCTTGTTCACAGTTTTACAACCCTCCTGCTGCATGGTGAGATATAGGGCATTAGCAAGATGATCAGTGGATAGCGCCATTCCCACTGGTAACAATCATAACCCTTTGCTCTGCAAGGACCAGCTCAGCCAAATCTCGTGGCCGAGATTAGGGTACAGGCAGGGTGCAGGTATTGTGAATAGGGCATACCTGGACACTCCTAATGTCACCTGTGTCCAGTATAGTGTAATGGTTAGCACTGTGGACTCATGATGCAGAGTACCTGAGTTCAAATCTCTTCCAGGCAATGCCTGGTAATCATATCCATAAGTAAAGCAATTTTGGAAACAGAATACATTATTCACAATACTAAAGAAAATTTAGAAACATGTATTTAAAGGACACAGTGTTATTTGGCCTGGTAGGGATTTGAACTTGGGCTCCCAGCATTATGAGTCCACAGTGCTAACCACTACACTATACTGGACACAGGTGACATTAGGAGTGTCCAGGCATGCCCTATTCACAATACCTGCACCCTGCCTGTACCCTAATCTCGGCCACGAGATTTGGCTGAGCTGGTCCTTGCAGAGCAAAGGGTTATGATTGTTACCAGTGGTCCAAAAGGTGGAGCCACTGTATCTCGCTAATGCGGAATAGCACACCTCACCACACCATGGATAAACACAACACACAAAGGGCCCTCCGCGCCCTGGTTAAAACTAGAGCCGCATGGTGCTTTCATGACCTTTGTCGTCATGATGCATAAATGCAGCCCTGGCAAGTCTAAGCATTTCGCCAGTGATACATTCAAGCATCATTCCGACCCTAAATGGTTGATATACACTCCCAAAGGGTCTACATGATGCTGCATTGGCACTGGTGTAATGTAGCACTGGCGAGTTAATGACTCAGCAGGGCTGCATTCATGCATCATGACGACCAAGGGACATTAATACATTAAAACACTATGAGGTCCTTAAAGGGTTAGACCCACCTAGAGTTGACACAACTCTCAGCCCTGAGGCAATAGGGGCAGGGTGTCGCCACAGGCTGACTTAATCAACAGGCTTCATGGAACTAGGGCTAATAATTAGCCTACATGGACAAGTCGACACTACAAGGAAGCAATTGTTTTGTGTACATTAAATATGTTTAAGGGGACATGACTACAGCCCTGGCGAGTAACTCATCACTGATGCATTCATGCATCAGGCTTACTTGAATAGCTTAACATATTTCTGAAGGGTTGGTATGATGCATTCATGCAGCCCTGGCGACATACTCACCAGGGCTGCATGTATGCATCATGACGACATAGCCTGATGAACGCACTCTGTGGCCCTTAAAACGTATAGGACAGGATAGACTCCCGAAGGGTCAGCATGATGCACCAATGCAGTGTCGCTTTAAACCCCCAGCTCCCATATAAATAGCATTCAGCTTGGGCATATGCAAATGACCTGTCAGACCATGGTTTGTCAGAGGGAGATGACATATTTGTGTATTGACTAGAATATAGCTACTTACCACCTCTATACTTTGTCATAGTAACTTATGAATGTTTCCCAGAGCAAGCTATACCAAAAGAATTTTACACATGACACTTGAATCAGTAGAATACAGGAATACAATTCCAAGTGTATGTGCTGAGTGGGTGGTAGTGGATGTGTGATTGGCAGGTACCCTGTGTTGTTTGTGTATACCTGGGGCACAGAACACATGGGGCTGAGGGCTGAGTACACCTCACAGGCCAGGACCCACACCTGGGGAGGCCTTATGACCTGTAGGTTACTGATATGGTCACTGTACAGGTCTGCCCTCTGTGGAGAATTATGGTACTAAAGACCTTATACTTTAGTACTGGGTGCCTGACCTAGTTTGTGTAGGACCTCCCCTCCTACTGCCCACTGTGGCTAGTTATACACAGCACCTGTCCGTCACTTTACAAGCCACTCCCCTGGACCTTACTGGACGTGCAGTAAGATCTGCGGGTTTAACGTAAGGGCCTGACTTGACCTTTACAAGAAGCTCATGGACACGCACTCATAATAGAAGCCAGTGCAGATCTGTCTTATGCATAGTTCATGCAAGGCAAATCTTGAAGAGATGGCACTACGGAAGGACAGGTTCTTTAACCAATTGAGGGCAAAAAGAGAGGTCTGTGATCATGACATGGGAGAAGGACGCTAAATGATGAGCTCAATCAATTAGAGTGCAGTTGTGTAAGCAGGCACCCCACGTGAGTCGCAGTGTAGGTAGTAATTGGCATTATTGGTTGTAACGCCGTTTATAGATTATCCAATTAGGAGGAAATTAACAAGAGAAATCAATGCAGTCTGTACAACTATATATACATAACTGTAGGTATCTGGCATAGTCTTAACCCTTTAAGGGTAGCAATGTGTTTTGATGTGCTGTGCCCTTTCTTTCCATAATGCATGCATCCATGGTGAGTAACTCGACAGTGTTGCATGCATGCATCATACCGACATTTCGGAAGTACACTGTATATCATGCCATGAGGGTGAGACTGATACCTGAGTACAGCACTGGCGTGTTACTCGCTGCATACATTAAAGCACTATGTGGCCCTTAAAGGGTTAAGAGGGCCTCTTGGTGCCTATCGGCTGTAGCAATGGTAGTGTATACAGTGTGTAGGACTAATACACGTTATGTGTAGATGTGCTGACAGTATGTATACATGCAGACCCCACCTCTAATCTCTGTATACCTTAGTACTACCCACACACCCTGTAGAGGTACTAGTGCTGGCAGATAGACTGGTCCTACTTGCCGCCCCCAGCAGGCAATTCTATGAATCTAAACTAGACGTTGTTATTAGTTTGTACAAGGACTTACACAAGTCAAATGGCAGTACTATACCGTGTATAGTATGGCGGGATAATATGAATTATATGAATGGGCTAATTTCCATATTCGAGACGTGTTGCAATTGAACATTCTGGAATGTTGATCAGTAATGGTATGTTTTGTTAGCCTATCATGGACTTTACATTGGGCTTTACATGTATAGGCATGTAGGGATACAATCAATGTTGATGAAAAAAGAAAAGTATTCAGCCTAACCTAGATGTCTGCCGCATTGTATGACGTATAACTGTTCAATCAGCATTGACAATGGACTAGGTGTACTATGCAAGTAGTATATCTCAATATGTCAAGATCAATATTTATCTCTGACTATCATCGGCTCTTGGTTATCAGGGTTAAGGATTGATTTTGAGACTGAACTTAAGGTGCAGAAAGTGCAAAGGCTACTTCGGTTGATGACACTCCCTTGTTGATAAAAGTTTAGGAAGATTCTTGTCAATGCTTTGTAGGAAATAACATGATTCAATTCCAGATAAAAGGTAGGAGGCCCTGCGCAAGCATCTCTGGCAAAATTGGTTTTGGAGGTTGACTCCCTAAATGTCATTTACCTTTGAATCTCAAGAGATGTAGTGTTCCATAACACCGTTAGAAATGGCTGTTTAATTGTTTGTCCGTAGTATCCCATTACTGCGGCTTTTGACCATATCATGTATATACCAATGATGGATGCCTATAAATAACAGAACCTGAGGCAAAAGAGGCGGGTTTCCAGTGACATGGTCAGGGACCGTCAGGGAATGTAGGTCGGGTGCTTTTGAACATGAATGTAGGGCCTATCAAATGGTGAAATTCTGCTGAAGTTACAATAACAACAACAAAAAACCCAGCGTCAGAAAATCTTTTTTTTTGTTGTTGTAAAAAGCCAGGACTGGATTCAGCAATTATGTAACCTGACCCCTGTGTCTGTTGTTGGCATTCAACCCCCTTCTGCCCCCTTTATACTGACATGCTATTCACACGCTGACATCAGACTTGGTGCTGTGTGGGGCTTATTGGCAGTGGAGCTATCTGTAATACTCAGAGAGTCCTAATACATGTATATAGTCATACTAATCCCCACCCACGACAGTGTTATCTCAACATTGTGTAGACTATTAACCCTTTATGGGCAGCAGCATCCTTATAGTCGTAAACGAAAGAGTACTACACACTATAAAGCTACAGATAATACTGTTCAGCTCTAAATTAACTTATACTAGTGTATATAATTATTACATGAGAGCAACAGCAACAATCTGTCATCAAAGGGCTAATGTGACATCAACAATGTGTAAAGCCACAGTCAGAGACTGTTTTGCCATCCTCTAAACCATGACGTTATGTGAATGCTCGATGTATTATACACTTCATGGACTTTCTCTGCTTCCAGTGACCGTACGTGGTCAACCCCCTCATAAGGCTATTTCAGGTTGCAACTATTCCGGAAGGAGTATCTAAATAAAGTACCGACGGCATGTAGCATGCTCTTCTAGTCGAGGGTCATAAAATGTGGACCCACCTCTGGGTCCACCTCTGGGCCCACCTCTGGGTCCACCTCTGGGCCCACCTCTGGGTCCACCTCTGGGCCCACCTCTGGGCCCACCCGAGGCCTTCACAAGGTACAAGCACACACGCCTGAGACTGTAGGAGATGAAAGGTAGAACGTCCTATCTAGAAACCTACCCGCATTGCCGGCTTCTTATGGGTCGTAGGCTCGTCCGAGACGTCGTCCCCAGGGCGGGTGTCGTCAAAGCCCAGGAGGCACGTGTCGCAGTCGCAGAACGAGTCCTCCCGGCTGAGGTGGGAGCCTGGAGGGGAGGCCGGAGGGGAGCCGCCCTCCTCCCCGCCACTGCCGCCGTTAGTACCCAGGTGGGCCTGGCCGCTCCCACAACAATGATCCATGTTTTCCACTAGGTGTGATCCTCTCACCTTCACTCGTTCTTCTCCTTATAGGGTATGGGAGGTCGGTCTAGTACTACTAACTGTGCTACACTACAGATTGGAGTAACGTCCTCAGGGGTAATTGGTCAGTTTGGGGTCAGCTGTCCACTGTATTGTTATTGTTGTTATTGTTAACCTGTGGAGCCGTATGGAGCTGCTCTGAGTTGCTGCCTGATGTGCTCACCTGCTGCTCACCTATAGCTCAGAACGCTGCAGCAATAGGCCGTGCTACTACTACCCCTGTCACTACCTGCTGGCTGCTGTTCCACCCCTTGTCTCCCTCCTCCAACTACCTGCTCCTTCCTCTTAGCAATCTGCAACCTGCAGGAGTCGCCCTGCCGCCTGCTGCTCTGGGAGCAATACAGAGCTGCTCACCCCTCAGTAGTAGTGTCAGCGTGCTGAGCTGCTCGTGCTGCCCGCTGTGAGCTGCTCCCCTGCTGCAGGCTGTGTGAGGTGTGCGGCAACTCAGGGTTGTGCGGCAGCAGGAGGAGGAGGTGGACGGGGAGGATGGGGAGGATGGGGAGTAGCTCAGGGCTAGATGCAGCTCGCACCACGAGCAGCTCGCTGTAACTGGAGACGTGGCACGAAGGCCCTCCTGAGCAGCTCTCTCCCCTCCAGCAGCACGGCCCTGTACACGGCACTAAAGCCCTAAACGTGCTCACGTCGATCCTCCTACCTTATGGGGGGATGGACGGGGAAGTTCCCTGTATACAATGTAGTGCCAGTGTTGGGTTCAGTCAGCAACAGGTCCTAGGACAGCGATTACAGCAGTTCCCACAGTCACCGATAGCGAGCCTGTGGAAGTAATACGTAGTACCATACGTCTCATGTATGTTAAAGGCGTGTATTTCTCTCTCCTTCTGGCTTATTCCCTGCTTTGTTTGGAACTAGAGAGCTCCCAACCAATGGTCATTACTGTCACTCCTCTGTATTAAAGTACCAAAACTACCTGTGAGTTTGAGTCAGTCCATGGGGTCCACAGGGCAGTGTTGAGGGTCCTGCTCCTCTACCTGCACCCTGGTGGCTGTAGGAGACATGTGAGCAGCTCACCGGAAGTACAATACCCCAGATAAAGTCTCACCGGAAGTAGCAAGCCCCCAGCTGTAGTCTCAACAGGTATACTGCGTCCTGGTCGTCTTAAAGATGAGCTAGTACTGGAGCGGTGACAACACCCAAACACACACCTACACACGGGGCAGGGCCCTGAGACCCACTCAGGTGCTGGAGATATCCTTCTGTATATAGACCAAGGTCCCACAACGAGTACTGTGTCAATGCGTGCTGGGTGTGTGTGTTTATCTACAGCCGAGTGCTGTTCACTCTACTCCTACCAAGACACTAGAGATTCCCACTAGGACCCCAACTAGAGGACCTCCGCGCTCTAGTTTAGCACTGGAGGAGGCGGCGGCGCACTGGGTGTTTTAACAGGTCCTACAGGTGGAGCAGCACAGGTAAACCCTGGAGGTGGCTCTTAGTGATACACAGCAGCAGTCTCCAGGCTGTAGCAATGGTCATAATACGTGCAGGAGGTGTTGATGTAGACCTGGCAGGGGCCTTATGTGTGGGGGCGTGAGGGAGGCAGCTGGGTGATGGGTGACACACCGACAGGGACAACCACTCCAGCAGGACTTGGATCCCCAGGAGGAGTGGAGGGCCAAGTGGGTAGGATCCAGATGTGGTGGTGGTGGTGGTGGTGGTGGTAGTGCACTGGCCTGGTTTGGTGGTGGGTGGTGGTGGTGTTGACAGGGTTGTGTTGGTGGTGGTAGTGGTAGTGGTGGTGCTTAGACTGGTATAGTGTCCCATATGTGCACCATGCCCCAATAAGCATGCCCCTGTGGTAGACTAGCCACACACTGGTAAAGCACCAGTCAGCAGTTTCTGCTGTATTATTGTGGTTGTTGACCCCCAGTGTGCGCGGCCCTGGTTATATATAATGCGTGGGTGGGTGGGAGGGTGGGAGGACGTCATTCTTAGAGTCAAAACCAAGGCCACTAGGTCAGCCCTGCAGTATAGAGCATTTATACGTATATATATAGGTCTACTCTCTAAAGTATACACAGGGCCACAAGTAGCGTACAGTCTAGACGTATTGTAGTCTCTACATAGATGTATGCAGATGCACGGCGGCCTTTGAGGGTACATGTGACATGAGGAGGGAGGGACGGGAGCAGGGAGGTGTGGGGGCTGCATGCAGCGTACTGCTGTGTATGGAGGCATTGCTGGAGCTGCTGAACTAAAGCACCATGGTAGTGGGTCTCGTCACACAGGGGCTGTCTTAAAGCACCATGCAGCCATACAGGTAGTGGGTCTCGTCACACAGGGGCCGTCTTAAAGCACCATGCAGCAGTCACACAGATAGTGGGTCTCTTCATACAGGGGCTGTCTTTAAAGGCCCAGTGCCCCTATATATAGCGCTGAGTACCTGTCCAGACTCCACTCCGACTGACGCTGTAGGGGTACCGAGACCTGCGGGTTTAAGCACCATGGATTATGTCATATAGGGGCCGTCTTAAAGTACCATGCAGCCATACAGGCAGTGGGTATCGTCATACAGGGGCCGTCTTAAAGCACCAATGGGGCCGTCCATAAATATATGACGTCACACTGGAGGGGGTGGGTGGGTGTTTGTCCGAGTGTGACAAATTGTGACAGGGGGGTTGGGGGGGGGGGGGGGTATCAAGCCCAGTGTGATGTCACACTTTGGAAAATACAGATAAAAGCTATTTTCATACTTAAAGCTTTAATAGAACGCTAAGGGCCTGTAATTCTATCAACTTACTTCCGTGGCACCACCTTGAAAAAAAATTGGACCCCGTGACAGGGGGGGGGGGGCAAACAAATTTGGACTCCTCTTGGGGGGGGGGGGGTAAAAACAATGTAACCTGTTTTGAGCCAAAAAGCTTGCGTGTTACTTTACTTCAAAGGGCAAAAGCACAAGCCACTTTTCGACCCTAAGGGGGAGGGGTAAAAAATATCGCACGCTCCGCACAAAAAAAACACCCCCCCCCTGTTGTTAAACCTTTAACCGTAAGATACCTAAAGACTGAAGACACTGAGTAATGCCCACCCCGGGTGCCTACCTTACTGACACATGCAAACCTCTAGGCCTACCCTGCACAATGTGGAGGCCATGCCTAGTAACATAACCCTAGATACATAGTTACCACCCCAACGAATCCCTTGGATCTTCTTTTGAAGGTGCATCATTCTGGATGCTAAGTAAGCTAAGGTGGTATGTGGACACCACAGGTCTCCTAAAACCTCAGGAGTCACAGGATAACAGTGGCACACCTGTTGTTCACGACAACATTCTAGGAATCCATGGATCGAGAATCCCTGAGCCATGAAATTCACGAAGCAAATAAATAATTACCAAACTCAAAACTCAACTCATGAATAGGACTACTTCAGCCCATTTAAGTACAATATAACTGTAAGGCTGCTTAAAGTTGATTATCAGCTTTGTGGATACTTTTTAGAAACAAATTGTGCGGGTGGAAGGGAGGCTGTTTTTCCTCTTTTGTATTACTCTTTTCTAAAGGTGCAGGAGGGCCTTTTTAATTTTTTTTATAACATTATGCTTTTCCTATGGAAATAAGAATTAAAAAGCCATTTGAATTTTGGTTTCTATCCCAAATAATAGCTTACATATTGATAATTTTGCAACTTGTATTCTGAATTTTTTCTAGATGCGGCTTTTCAGCTATTATTTTCTCAAAATACGAATAAAACAACCAATGAACAAGCACTTGGTGAAGAATATATTCAATGCATGATATTGTATTGCTCAATCATAACGCATGTATGATCTTCTAGAGGACAATTCTGACACAATACGTAACTTACGCATGGGGGGGGGGTGTCTGCACATTTGTGACATAATTTCCTAGGGGGTGTTGGCTGATGTGTGACAAAGTGTGACAGGGGGGTGGGTGGGTCTTGAAAATGGCCCAAATTGGTGTGACGTCATTTATGGACGGCCCCAATGCAGTAGCCATACAGAGTGTGGGTCGGGCCATACAGGGGCCGTCTTAAAGCACCATGCAGCCATACAGGCAGTGGGTCTCGTCATATAGGGGCCGTCTTAAAGCACCATGCAGCAGCCACACAGGCAGTGGGTCTCTTCATACAGGAGGTGGATACATTTTACAGATACATGTAGCCTCTTAATTAAACATGACCCAACATGACCTTTACCAGCAGACTGTGACATATTATAATATTATTACACTACACCCACAGGTGTGACATCTTCTCCCGACTCCTCCAGGTGTATCACACAGTGGTGGGTGACACCCCTCCTGCCCCCTACCACACTACCACCAGCCGTCCTCCTGCTCACCACCTGTTGACGCCCTGCCAGGCGGCCTGCTCCCCACCAGGTACAACAGCAGGCACTCACAAACCTGCCAATCCTCCCACTCCGACACCAGTATTAAGGGAGCTTGGGGGTCTGCTTGTCTAGGGCCCCCGACGGGGTGGTCCCATGTCTCTTGTCGATTCTAACAAATGGACTTTTCACTTGTCACTACCAAAAAACACTTGCAGATTTGTCAACTTTATGGAAGGGAATGTATTAGAAAATTTTGAAATTCAAGACTTAAACTGGTGCATTCTGGTACATGCTGGCACAAAATATATTCCACAGGAAAAGAAAAAATTGATATCATTATCAAATGCTACATTCTGAGTGAGGGAAAAAATTCTTGTCACTAAGCTGTTCCAAAAGCACTGTGTCCCTTGTCGCAGCTAAGGAATGGCATTTGTCCCTTGTCACTCAACTTCCATGCCCCTTGTCGATCCTAAGAAGTGTCTTTGTCCCCTTGTCGAATTTACCCGTCTGGGGCCCTTTGTCTAATGCTGCTTTAAACATCTAGGGCATGTAGACCTCAATATGCAAGGATGAGAGAGACCAATCCCAAACAAACTTGAAATGTTCAAATTGAGGCCCCTGAATAAAAGTTCTCTATAGTTTAGTAATGGTCTTTGTGACATAAAGAAAACTTTGAACCATATAAAATGTTTCATCCTTGAACATGCTCGTGACAGACATGTGCCTCTCTCACTACCTTGTCTGGAGGGGTGGCCAGATAAAAGTAGCCCTCCAGGAGCCCTGACATCAGGATTTACGAGACATGGTGTCTGTATTCAGTGAGGTCATGCCCTACAGGTGCAGACTCATCTCATTATCCGTGACCACTTGGATTAACAAGACCCAGGGGGCGTACCTAGCCCTTTAAGGATGGATGTCGATAAAAGATAACATTTGTCATCATGATGCACAAATGCAACCCTGATGAGTTACTGATGGCTGCATTGGTGCATCATGTCGATCCTCCGGGAGTGTCTCAACCCCATAGGGTCAGCATGATGCTTGAATGCAGCTCTGGCGAGTTACTCGCCAGGGCTGCATTCATGTATAGTGACGACCAAGGGCATAATGCATTAAGGCGTTATGTCGCCCTTAAAGGGTTAAGGTGTGTCATTGTCTAAATGATAGCCATTTAGAGAAGATCGTCGATTGCAAAAGGTATCTAACAGGTGAGAAATGCTTAGCATGGCCACTTTAGGCAAAGTGCACACCATTCCAAGTATCATTATCACAGCCATGTCCCCGATTAACCTACCTGATGAGAGCTGTTCTATATATATGATATAAGCCTACTCAGTAACTGTCTCGGTACAATGGGAATTACTCACACATCTTTGAGCCAGCACATATATAACCCATTTCATCATTGCCGGTTATCAATTCTAAGGTCATCTATAAATACACATCCATGTTGATAGAGTACCGGTTGAGTATCTAGACTGGACAATTATAAATGTCTGGGCAGTTCTAGCCATATCCATAGTTCACGTATTAGATAGACTATGGTTATGAAAAGGTATGTAGAATTAACCACAACTTGCTGGTAGGGGCCAGACGAGGGTGAAGCCCAAGTCGCCTTACCAGCAAGCTGTGGTTAATTTTAATACCCTTTTCACAACCATGCATAGTCTATCTGACTTAACCTTCGGTTATGTGTTAGATAGACTACTGTCTACACCTTTACCTTGGTATGCCTCATACCCACTGCCCCACAAGGTCAAGACGAGGTGTTATACACCGAGTCGATGACCAGTGGGCAGTGGGTATAAGGCATACCAAGGTACAGGTGTAGTCTATCTGACTTAACCCTCGGGTATGCAAAATAACCAAGGTGCGAATCCTTTGTCTTTGCCGTCCACCGTGGGTTAAGTGAAAATAACCAAGATGTGAAATGCATTGTCTTAGCCCTCCACCGTGGGTTAAGGGGATATATTTCGTAATGCAGCTTCTTCAAAGAAATGCCATTTTTATTTGAGTCCTGCCAGTCAGTCTTGACATGCAGAAGTCATCATGTAATATGTGTACTGCATAATATCCATAGCACACAGCCTTATTACCCCCCCCCCCCCTCCCCCAACTGCCACAGCCACCGGCTGTTTTTGTCAAGTGCCACCAAGTGGTCACTAACCCTTTAAGAACCGCATAGTGTTTTAATGTACTCTGCCCTTTGTCGTCATGATTGCAGTATGCATACCGACCATCCAAGGGTATCATGCTAACTCCGTCGGGTTCTCATGATGCTTGAATGCAGCCATGGCGAGATACTCGCCAGTGCTGTGGGGGGCTGAATTTTTTTCGACCCGCTCACACGGAAATTCACTGACCCCCCCCCCCCCCCACCGTTGTTAAAAAATGACCACTACCTAAGCTGCCGTGTACCGGTATGTAGTAATGTATCGCACTACCCTACACATACCACAGTTTGGTAACACTTAGACCCTATATGTATCCACCCTTTAAGGGCCGTAGAATGATAAGAATGGTCTATTGTATTTACCGGTATATAACTTTTCTTGCCATGCTGCATGAATGAATTTATGCATCATGCTGAACATAATATGTTTATGGGCGTGTATCAACCCCATAGAGTCTGCATGATGTTTGAATATAGCACTGGCGAGCATTCGTGCACCATGACAATACAGGTTAAACTGCCTTAAAAGGGTTAACCCTGCCAAGGTTTTATTCATTTTCAGAGCAGGACAGGCAGGTTGGGCACAAGTAATGTTATGCCTATTGCCACGCCATTCGATCCAGATGTAAGCAATAGTATTGCGTCTGGCTGCAGCTCTAACTCCCAAAAAGCCCACTTTTGATAAAGACGTAGTTCTCAGCTATAAAAGTCCCCTAAAGCCACCAACCAACGACCCCCCCTCCTCCCCCATACTTCAGACACGCCTAAAAGGGGCATGGTAATTCATGTTTCACCCACCACCCTGAATAGAAAAAGCATGTAAACCCGGTGTTCTGATTACAGTTAGGGTTAGCCATAAGGTTAGCTATCTATCTGGGGGACCAGGGGAGTCCCTGTCTTTGGATAAAGAATAACATATCCCCTAACATCTTCTTTTTCAAGCATAAGATATTGTGCTAATAGGGTGATACAGTACACAGTATACATGTCCACCACCCAGCGTCCCTGCAGGCAGCACCGACGCCACAGGGACGCCGCCGGCAGCTAGGTGGCGCCCCCTGGAGGATCAGGCCGGGATGATCCACGTGTGCTGAGCTGGGCGTTCCAGACCACACCCCACACAGTGGATTAGTGGATCATCCAGCCGCCGCGTCTACCTGGGCAGGACCCGGGTACACATGTGTTACGGGTGGGAGCCTACAGATAGCAGGGACTGGGTGCCCACAAAAATCTTAGTTTGATATTCCCTGAATTTTTCATGACCCTATAAAGACCATTTTCCCTGACCATATTTCCCTATGCTGTGATATACAACGTAGCGCTGGGCGCTCCTCAATCTGACAATGATCTAACTATATGCGCTGCTTATTGGGTATTCATTTTTTCATTTTCATTTTCACTGAATTTCAGGAAAACATCACAACACCAACCCCCCCCCCCCCCTCCCCTGATATCAAGGCTTCTGAGTGCAGCTGAAATGGTGTACGTGTAGTTCCACATATTCTTCACCTTTGTTCTTTATATATCCTATTCACCATTTGTAAAAAGGACAAGTACTCTATCAATACATTCAAAACAATCGAGACAATCTAGTTATTTCTGTGAGGGTTCATAATACAAGAACATATCACAGTTTTGGTATAAAACATGCCATGGGAATACAAAAATAGATAACCCAAATAGGGCTAAGAGTCATGCCATCCTTCATTGACCAGTATCGTACTATAGTGACGATTATTCCTTTGTAATCATGGCAATACTACAGTATAAAATAGCACGATAGAATATCCAATGCAAGACATTCCGTATTGGCTATGTGCAATTCTTACCATGGCGGTATTGGCCAGAGCGTTATTGGAAAGTATTTAGTGGTTTTAAGCTAACCCTGCATCATATAGCTATAATAGGAGCATCTGGTGAAGCTACTAGCTTCTAGTGAATGTCTACCAAGAATATTATATGTAGGGGCGGTCGGTAGCTTACAAATACTTTTTTTTTAAAACTTTGTTTTGGCTTTGCATAATGTCCCTCTAATTATGCAAAGATCAAACTGTTTTGATTAACATCTTTCTGAGGAATAGGTCGTTGTGTGGATGATATAACATTATGATGGAACTGCGCTTCTACGGTACTGCTATTGAACATAGACGCGTAATACGAATAAAACGACCTCTTTGAATTTGATATGCATGACTAAAACACATTTTGTCCAGACTGATATTGAAATATCATACTTTTCTATCACAGACACGAAGACTTGTTACAATCCTTGGATCAGAATTCTGGGAAAGTATGACAGAAAGAAAATCAAGTGGTTCTTTTTCTGGAATAATTTGATCAAAAGTATTGTTTCCCAGAGCTGTATTGGAGTAATTACCCTCTGTCTTTATACAATCAGGGATAAAAATCAAATTAAAAAATAGAGGTTTCCCCAGCGACAGTTTTAGGTCTTCAGGAGAAAATAACAATATTTAAATCAAGTCTTTGGGAGAAAATAATAATATCAAAATAAAGAAAATAAAACTTGGGAGACCCTGATGCCTGTAACACTGGTGTACTCACAGGTCTGGGGCTAGAGCCGTTGGCGGTGTCGTACGACTTCTGAGAGGAGCGTGAGAAGAGGGACTTCATGACTCGAGGTGCCCGAGGTTACCTGCCCCCGGCTCATCTAGGTAAGGACTACTCCCCTCCAGGTGAGGCACTCCTGTGGTGCCACTCTCACCTGCAGCAGCCTCCCACCTGGGCACCTGGAGGATGCCTACACTGATAATCTAAATGCCTTTAGTCTGAAGTGGCTATTCCAGGTTTGTCATAGGGACATTGCTCAGGCATGACCGAGTGCTACTGAGAAAAAATCTAGCGTGTGATCCTAATCACAAAAGACTCAGGGCAGGTATCTGTAGTGTGCTGTCTGTAGTGTGCTGGCTGTAGTGTGGTGTCTATATTGTGCATGCCTGTAGTGTGCTGTCTGTAGTGTGCTGTCTGTAGTGTGCTGGCTGTAGTGTGCTGTCTGTAGTGTGCTGTCTGTAGTGTGCTGTCTGTAGTGTGCTGTCTGTAGTGTGCCCCACCCTTAACCTCAACTATACCCCCAAACCCCAACCCTATCCACCCCACATCGATTTTATGTCCACAGATGGCAAACTGGTCTGACAAAAAAACGTCTTACCCACCCAGAATGTAGTGTGCATGTGTAGTGTGCATGTGTAGTGTGCATGTGTAGTGTGCATGTGCATGTGCATCATGCATGTGTAGTGTGTAACCCCCAACTCCCACAGACCCTACCATACACGATTTTCGTCCACAGATCTCTTCCTACCCAATTCTGGTCTGACAAAAAACGTCTCACCTTGCTAAAAATCAGATCCTCCATAGCTTTAACACTAAATGCCGAAATCGACGAAATGTCTACACCAGTACATTCATGTTTGTCTTCAGTGAGGAAAAAATGATGTTTTTTGGCAAGGTCTACTTCAGCAATTTTTTTCAGGGGGTTCCAGTAGGGGTAGAAGAATGTTTTTTGGATCCCTGGGTAGGAAAACACTTCAATTATCGATTACGTGTACTTTTAATTGATTGGCCTAATGTTTCTATGAAAGATTTGGAAAATGAAAAAAATATAATTTCCCCTGAAAAACGTCTCACAGAGGCGTCGCATAAGACTCTGGGAGCATGGCTCCCTGAGTCAATGACTGAGGCATAACAACATATGATTAATGCCTTACTCAATAGGTCCTAAAACTCATTGAAATGGAGAAGACTAATGAATTAGTCAGCACTGACAAACCTGACAATATTAATTAACCTAGGTTGGTCACATAGGGAGCCAGAAAATGACTTACTTGGCTAGGCTATAGTGACTGAGAGATTGGTCGTATAGAGAGCCAGAGAATATCAGTGTAACCTATCAAGGGCAGCATAGTCCTTTAATGTGCTATGCCCTTTAGGTCTTCAAGGATGTATGATGCATGGATGGATACATGTCTACTCGCCCCAGCTTCATACATGCATCATATCAACCCCGTATGGTCGGCATGATGCCTGGATGTAGGCCTAGTAAGTAACTCACCAGGGCGGCATTCATGCATCATGTAGGCAAATGATATTATAGCATTATGTGGTCCTTAAAGGGCTAGTCAGCTGTCACCTATCAATACGTCAATATATCTGTGTGCCCGGTGACAACATGCCCGGCACTACAGACTCATCTATTGGTTAATGGTGTGGATCACCGGCTCATGACGCACGATGGCAGCACCATCTCTAACACATACTTAGGCCAAAAAAAATTGGTTTGTTCCAGGTCACCCGACCGACCCTATGTAAATAAGGTCGACCATACGGTACTAATGCAATTTTGAAGGAATTTTTGTATTTTTAACATTTTCAATTAAAAAAAATCAATTTAAAGGTTTACAGAGACTGGCTAGTACATTCATGTGAAGAGGAATAGAAATCCGACCTACCGACCCTACCAATGTTACCTGAAACAAACCTCTTTTTTTGCCTTATACATGCCATCGACTTTGATAACTAGTAAGGTAAGGTAACTCAAGAAAAAAAAGGGTTTCAACACTAACTTTTTTTTAAACTTTGTTTTACAATAGGTTAGTTCTCGCTCATTCAATTGATGACATCAATTCTTTTTATCATGATTTTAATTCAAAATGAAAACCAAATATAAAAAGGAAGAAAAAAACTGAAATAAAAACAAGTTCTAATAATCGAGGCCAATCATTTTTCAATGCTTTTCTTCCCCTCCCTCCTCCGAACCCAAACAGCTTTTTGTCACAGCTGGTACAAAGTCGAGAGACATTCATTGGTTGGTAGATAATGCGAACAGTGAAACAATTTCGGTTCTCGATGTAATAATACATGCAGTTCGTGTACGATCTACTAGGGGGCGTTAGGGTGCCAATACAAGGCTCCCCAATTTATTGAATGCCAGGCATGCCTGAACCATTTAATTATATAGTATAAGCAATAACTAGGTCATCACATGTACCGAGGTAGTTCTGGTAGAGCAATTACTGTTGACATTGCGTAGATAAGTGCACACCCTCATGCAATTTGTCCTAATGGTATATCACCTCATTAACATCAGTTTCTGGATATAACTAAATTGGCAATTGACTTTCCCAGAACAGCACTGATCTATTATAATCACCCAATATCCGCCCCGTGATAATATTAAGTTCAGTGATTTATAGGTATAAATGTTCTATTTTTAGGCAGTGCTATCATTCCCTCCAGCACACGGGCTACATTATATTAAATAGACCACCACATTTCATTTGCTAGTGAGCGGAAAGCCTCTGTAGATAAACATTAATGATTTGGTTTGGGAATGAATCTTGACCATATATTTGTTTCAGGGCACAACCATGATAACACAGTATTATGAGCTACCTCAGTGTATAAGCTGAACCCTCGTATAAACCGCACCCTCAACTTTAACAAATCCTATAAGCCGCACTAGATGCCAATGGGTTACTCACCGGCACTGTGTTGGGGCACAGGTGATCATAAGGCCAAAAACAATTTATGCAATTTTGAAGAAATTTGGCTAGTCCTTTCATGTAAAAAAAAAAAAGAAGTGAAAAAAAAGTGAAAAAAAGAATCCGACCTACCGACCCTACATTTTCTTTCCATGTTACCTGAAACATACTTTTTTTTTGGCCTAAGGACAAATGTTGCTACTGCTTTTAAGGCAACATGTTACAAATGTATCTTTAAAGGGTATCTATGCACATCAAGACAACTACCGTACTCCGAATACAAATCAAAATATTAATGTCAACCTGCGTGTCTGGAAAATCACACTTAAATGTCTCTAACTAATACCCTAGGAATATATCAAAAATAAGGATGGGAAAATGTGCGTCGGTAAGAATCTATGATTAAATCTTTACATTTTTACACACAAAAAACACACACAATCAGGCTTAAAAACCACTACGTGTATATTCCACACTACGTATGATATAAGAAAAAAAGAATGTGAGATTTTGAAATAGATATGACTAATCTAATGTGTGACCTATTGCATACAATTCATAACTAGCACAATCATCCCCAACTACGGTTAATATAAATGTGAATCACACGACGAAAGGTAATGCAATGAAGTCACATGCAGGCAAACCTATCTGAGACGTAGGTAACTCGTCTAGAGATACAAACACCGTATTACTATTTACCTGGAGATCCTCTGAAGCAACCATATAAAATTAATTCTCGTCAGATGACAAATAATTGAATATATTGCTGGGCTATATTTTCCGTATTTATACCGGACCTACATACGTCTTCTGCTAAAAGAAGAAACATTGTCTACCTCTGTAGGACTTGGGTGGAGTGGACTGAGTAGTCGTATATATAGCATGGAGAAGGTCAGCCTTAAACCCGCAGATCTTACTGCACGTCCAGTAAGGTCCAGGGGAGTGGCTTGTAAAGTGACGGACAGGTGCTGTGTATAACTAGCCACAGTGGGCAGTAGGAGGGGAGGTCCTACACAAACTAGGTCAGGCACCCAGTACTAAAGTATAAGGTCTTTAGTACCATAATTCTCCACAGAGGGCAGACCTGTACAGTGACCATATCAGTAACCTACAGGTCATAAGGCCTCCCCAGGTGTGGGTCCTGGCCTGTGAGGTGTACTCAGCCCTCAGCCCCATGTGTTCTGTGCCCCAGGTATACACAAACAACACAGGGTACCTGCCAATCACACATCCACTACCACCCACTCAGCACATACACTTGGAATTGTATTCCTGTATTCTACTGATTCAAGTGTCATGTGTAAAATTCTTTTGGTATAGCTTGCTCTGGGAAACATTCATAAGTTACTATGACAAAGTATAGAGGTGGTAAGTAGCTATATTCTAGTCAATACACAAATATGTCATCTCCCTCTGACAAACCATGGTCTGACAGGTCATTTGCATATGCCCAAGCTGAATGCTATTTATATGGGAGCTGGGGGTTTAACAATGTGTACTGAATGTGTAGATATATTGCATACCTGCCCCCCCCCCCCCCCCCCGCCGTCTGCACTACATGTAGGTCTATTAACAGTAACTGGAAGTAAGACTGATAGTACCAGGAACTGTGATACAACCACGGCACAATTAGCACTCCTTAACCCTTTACGGACAGCATCATGACATAATGCATCATGCCCTTGGTCGTCATGATGCATGAATGGAGCCCTTGTGAGTAACTCGCCAGTACTGCATTCAAGCATCATGCTGACCCTGCATGTAGGGTCGAGATATTCCCGAAGGGTTGGTATGATGCACCGATGCAGCACCGGTGAGTTATTCGCGGGGAGTTGCATTGGTGCATCATGACGACAAATGTTGCCCTTTTAGTGACCTCATGTTCTGTCGTCAAGATTAAAACCAATGCTGGCACAATCATTATTAACGCTGATAGGAGTGTATCAACCCCGTGGGGCATCCCCAGGGGTTGATACACTCCCAGAGTGGGTAGTGCATTAAAGCGTAATGCTGACCATAAAGGGTTAGTAGGTTACTATAAGTACCGCCAAAGTGATATCTTGTCATGTTGATCCAGTACCTGTGTTACTAGGCATGTATACATCACTGAAGTAGCCAATCATCGACAGGTGTAAATCACGCTACAGTGCCAAATCATGAACATTAACCAACTTATAACTAAATCTGGGACATTGACAGAGTCTCTAAACGACATAATGAACAACATGCAGTGAAACACCCATCAGGAAATTGTTGAAAATTGAATTCCATAATAATGTAGTAACGGGTTAGTGAGCAATGGGAAGAGACAGAGCCCTGTAAATAAAAAGGGAAAGTAAAGAAATCGATCCTTAAGATTCGGGACATTTCCTACCCCATACCCCTCAGGAAAGCTCTTAACCTTAGGGTGTGGCCTGGTCATTAACAAAAGGGGTGGGGGTAGGGGTTGGGGCATTTTTGGCCCCTTACCGGACAGGGGGTGGGAGTAGAAATGGCCAGCCCCTTTCTGAACCCCGGTATATAAAAAGGGCCACATAAAAAAACAAGTTTCGGCCCATTGTAGGGCGAATGTGAACCGTTAAGGGGGTGGGGTGGGCAAATTGCAACAGCTCCTTCAGTTAGAAAGTATGGTGGGAGAGCTGGCCACCTGAGCGGCACTGCGTTATAGCATGTTACATATTAACATAAATGTCCGCATTCCCCACACAGCAGCATACCGACCATTACCACTTAGCAACAAGTAGGCTGATGTCACAGCTCTCATAGACAACTTATCTGGTTAAGGGCCGCATGGTGCTATTAGTTAGACCTTTCATGAAGGATGTCGCTAAAAGATGACATTTGTCATCATGATGCACCAATGCTTACTCGCTGGGGCTGCATTGACGCACCATGCCGATCCTTTGTGTGTGTCTCAATCCTATAGGGTCGGCATGGTGACATTCATGCAGCATGACGACCAAGGGCATGATGCATTAAGGCATCATGGCGTCAAGGGTTGGCATGATGCATGAATGTAGTCATGGCAAGTCATCCATCATGCTGACCCTTTGGAAGCGTATCAACCTTGTAGTGTCGGCATGATGCTTTCATGCAGCCCTTGCATATTGATATTGCTCACCAGGCATGAATGCATGCATCATGACGACAAAGGGCATTAATACACGATACGGCCCTTAAAGGGATAACTTATTATCATAAAACCTAAGCACACGTAGCACCGTGGGGTGTTATAGATCAGCGTACACTTGAATTATCTGCTACACAAATTAATGGCTGGACTGATTTGATGAGGTGGCTTAATTAAAACAAGAGGTGAGGCGTTATATTATATAACAACCAAAATACCAACAAGGAAACTTTATCACAGACTCACCGCAAATAGCCGCTTAGTAGCCGGTTTACAAAAAGGCTGGTCAGAAAAAGAGGCACACAGTTCAAATACCTATTTTTGTTGTTTTGTCTATGGATGCTTTACATTAATTAAACTTAACATTATAAGTAGACAGATGTTGAAATTTGGACCAGACTCAAAAAAAAAAGTTGGTCTGTGGATTTTGCACCGCATTTCTCTCTCTTTATTTTAATGTTGTCAATAAATTCCGCTCTTATTTCATTCCTGTAAGGTTTTGTTTTTTTACTACTCAATTACCATTTCTTAAGCCAGAAATCCAAAGCTTTGCTTGCTAGCACCGTCTTGGGAAAAAAGAAATCCATAGACCCACTTGTATTCTTTGGTTTGGCCTTACTCTCAGAATGCTATTGAGGTACCGTTGTTACTATTGATATGACGATTCTAATTGGACATGATGGAAGACCTACTGTAAGCCTGGGTTCTACCAAAAGCCATGCTGGTCCGTTGAAAAAAAGGATAGTTTTTTTGTCTTAAAATCCATGAGAAAATTGGTTTTGATGCATAAAAACTTAGAAAAGGTCGATAAAATGAGAGGGGGCTCACCGGTTGTTTGATGTGTGAGTCGGTTGGTGATGAGGGGTACTCCAGTTCGTCGTCCTCCACCGAGTAGGAAGAGTCTGAATAGCACGAGCGGGTCGAGTCTGAGCGGTCTGAGTTGACACTCGAGCTGCTCGTCTTGCGCTCCAAGGTGTGCTTTTGTATGTAGAGGCTGCCGACAAAGTCGTGAATGCTGAGGGTGGGGGACTGCAGGCCGTCCTGGGCGCTGAACACCACGTCCTCCTGCTCCTTGTTGGGGCCCAGAGGGGGCGGGTGGTCATGGCTGTGGTCAGAGATGACCACCGAGGGTGGTCGGATGAGGCGCGTGAAGGACGGCGTCTGTACCTTAGAGAACAGACGCCTCGGTGACCGGGCCCGGTCCGTGTCTGGGTCACTCGTCACGTCACATGTAATGATGTCAGGTACGTCATCACAGGTATAGGCCTCAGGTACGTCACCGGTAACCACGTCAGGTACGTCATCGTATGAGGTGACGTCAGAGGAGGCGGTGACGTTGGAGGTGGGGTAGCCGGGTTGCTGGGTGGCAGGTGTGAAGGTGTAGCTGCCACCCACCGTGGAGGAGGGCGGGGTGGAGAAGGGAAGGGAGGGGGAGGAGTATGTCGGGGCAGCAAACTGCAGAGGGTGGACACTACTACTTCCCGTTAAGTGGGACTCGGGCAAGTCCTCGTCCGACATGGGCGGCCGCAGGTCGATGGCCGAGTCGGCCGACCCTGCGGAGCTTGACTTGCGGCTGGCGATGCTACTTCCGCTGACGGCGGGTCGGAGGTTGGCGGCGGGGCCGTGCGGGGGGAGGTGGGAGTAGTCGGACAGCTGCCGGGGGTGGTGTGGGTGGTAGCCGTGTGGTGGGGGCAGCCCGCACACAATGTCCCCCTGAGCTGCTCCCTCCCCCTCCTCCTGCAGCTGCAGGTGGTACAGGTAGGGGTCCTCTGACGGCGCCTCCCCCAGGTCGGTGCTCTGACTGTCGTCCCTGGAGGACAGCCCCAGGAGGTGGCTCACCGTGCGCCCCGTGCTGTCCACAGACGAGAACTGCTCCAGGTGCTCCCTCCCCGTGTCCAGACTCCCGAGCGCTAACCGCGAGAAGTGTGTCGACACATACTGCTGTGCCGCCATGTGAGAGTCCTTCAACCGCCGGACACCAAGGTCACCCGCCGAGTTGGACTTAATGTACAGCGGCTGGCGGCTCTGGGAACTCCCCTTAGGCTGAGTTGGGCTTTGGTGACCTTGGTAACTGACAGTCTGACCTTGAGGAGAACCGCCACGACCTTGAGGATAAACCCCGTGACCTTGTGAAGCTGGGTGCTCACTCCGGGGGCGGGGGTACTCCTCGGGGTGATTAGCATGATGTTGACCTTGAGATGATGGGGTGTACTGACCTTGTGAAAGTTGTTGATGACCTTGAGAAAGCTGTTGATGACCTTGAGAGGTGAGGTGAGGAGGGTCATCCTCAGTGGTGTGCTGTGGTGTGCCTGTGGTAGATGACCCGTGAGTGAACTGAGTATTACTGTAAGTAGTCGTGTACGGAATGTGAGCATGACTGGTGGCCACCTGGTGGTGGAGGTCGGTGTAGAGACCCGGATCTGAGAGCCTCCCTCTGAGAGCAGGAGGAGCTGCTCCCTGACACGTGATTTGTGGGGTTGGCGCGTCCCCCTGAGGTCCCTGCGTGAAGCACTGCCCTCCTAAGGCCTCCTGAGATTCCCTGAGCTCCTCCTTGTAATACCCTGAGCTGCTCTCCCCCCGCATGGACTCACTCGTGGGCGGGGGTGGGAGCATATTTCTCCAACAGCTCCTCTATAGAAGGAGACCTGTATAGAGTTGAGTCACTCCCACAATAACTGGCCGAGCGGCTCTTGCCGAACCCTGCCGCTGTGTGTGGGGGCGTGAACATGTTCTGCCCCTTGCCTGTGTCCTCAGAGAGGCTTCTGTGTGAGAAGGGGCCTTGTGGTGGGGGGTAGGACGTGGTGGGGGATGTCCTGCTCCCACCCCCTGTCATGGGAGAGCTGCTCTCACCCCCCTACCATGGGGGAGGAGCTGCTCCCAGACCCAAACATTGGGGAGCTGCTCACTGGAGGTTGTTGGTACAACCCCATAGCAGTCTATGTTGGAGGATAGCCCCATGTGGCCTGGTTCAGCACCCTGGAGGGGGTGACATGCCCCTCCTCCTCCTCCTCCAGGGTCCCGCAGTAGTCTCTGCCCCTGCAGCCCCCTGGCGGCGGCGTCTGTGCAGCCTGCTGGCTCCATCTGGGCGGCGATTGGCGGAGGCTGGCGTCACCCATGGTGGTGTAGGAGAGGTGACGGGAGGAGGGTGGTGGTGGGTCGTAGAGCACCCAGCCCGGCCCCGAGTAGTGGTGGCTGGGTCCAGGCACCCGGCTACAACACAGGAAACACACACAGTCAGTACAAATATAAACTCTATATATTTAAAAAAAAAAAGAAGTATATATATTGAAAATAGTACAAATATAAACTCTATATATTAGATTCGTAGGCACAGAACGATTTATTATTATCTATCATATTTAAAACCTCTGAGTTTGGTGAGCTGACATTGGTAATACTCCCCGACGAAATTCAAACTTTTATATACTACTACCCACAGTCTCACTCTATGTCGTCATACTCCGGATGATGGTACCCATCACTTCTTATAAGGAGAGTCCATTTTCACTACATGCAATAATATAATATAGCATACAGATCGAGATATAGCTTCAAAGCTGTGAGTTTACCAACATTT